>CM035155.1:136633740-137833740 GCA_020205615.1 Panax quinquefolius
TCGACAGGTAACGTACGGTTATCGATTTGAATCAAACAAGACTTATAAACCGTGGATGTAATGAAGGTTTCTCCCAACGGAGTTTCAATAGATAAGTTAAAGTCTAATTTCTCCGGAGTCAAATTTAAACGTTGAGCACAAGTAGAAGAAATAAAGGAATGGGTAGAACCGGTATCAAATAAAGTATAAACTTCGCTAGAGTTTATGATTAGCTTACCCGTGATCATCTCGTTCGGATTCCTCGCTTTTTGGGAGGTTACGACAAACGCTCTCCCTTGAACTACCGGTTTTGTCTTGTCTGGGACACACTTTGATGCCTCCATCTCAGCTGGACTTGACTTTGGTGCACGACAAAATTGGGCTAGGTGACCTTCTTTTCCACAATTGTAACATGCTTCGGACTGCATCGTGCAGTTTGGACTTATGTGTACTTCCCTCCATATTTGTAACATACGACCGGTGGTCGTTCTCCTTCCTTAACAACAGGTGATGGTGCTGACGTCTTTCCATCATTATTGAATCTCCTCTTCTTAAAATGTCCACTCTTATTGTCATGACCATGATTACCACCGAAGTGATTACCATTTCTGGCATGTTGATTCCCTCCACGTTTGTTGTCACCGCTTCGATGACAAACTACCATCGGTATTATCGATTTTTTTGCTCTCTCTTGGTTAGGTTGACTCATTATCGCGCTCCAATAAGCGAGCCCTATTCACAACATCCCGAATACAAACACGTTTTGAGAGATAAGGTATTGACATATCTCGGGTTTCAAACCTCTTAGAAACATCCGCGTCATTCTCTCCTCATTATCAACCAAGTGGGACGCAAACCAAGACAACTCGGCAAACTTAGCTTCGTACTGTGCCAGGGTCATATTGTTTTCTCAAGCTTGATGAACTCTACCCCCTTCATGTGACGAATACTTTCAGGAAAATACTTTTCGTTGAACAGTTCTTGGAACTTCTCCCAAGACATCTTTAGTGTGGTAGGTTGAGTACGCTTTACAAATTCCCACCAGTAATCTGCCTCTGCTCGCAACATGAAGGTGGCAAAGGGAACCTTTTGCTCCTCGAAGCATCCCAAGACATCAAATATCTTATTGATCTGCTTTATCCACGTCTTTGCCTTAAGTGGTGTTGGCTCTCCAAAAAACTCCGGTGGTCCTAGCTCCTTGAACTGCTTAGCGGTGACCGTCCGAGAGTTATCAGTGTTTCCACCTACATTTTGGACAGGAGTCGCCTTCGCCTGATGTTGTATGAATTTCATAAAACCTCTAAACATCCCATCGTTCATCATTTCATCGTTCTTGTTTACCTGAGGATTATTGTCTTCCTGTTGCACATTATCCAGGGTATTAATCTGTGGTAACTCAACGGTCTCATGTGCTTCATTGCTTATCTCAACATTTTTGGATGCCATTTTCAAATACTGCCACAAAACAAGGGTTAACTAACATATCACATATTATCCCTATACTCTGACCGACCAATTAAATATAAAATAAACTTAGGTAGGTCATACTAGCGAAGGAATTCCATGTCTCTCCCCTCTTAGTTCCCGTCTCACATCTCAGCCAGGGATCATATCCCTAAGCTTTGATACCAAATGTGACGCCCCCAAAACAGGTTTACATCACCCATCTTGAGTCGCCAAATACATGGTACAGAATACAAATACAAACATAATTATACAAACGTCGTGTAATATACGAGAAAACATAGCTGAGAGTTTAAACAGGAATATTGCCTTCTAGACAATATCCACTCTCAAATAGAGTCCTCATTACATTTATTGTTACGTATTTTATAGAATAGTGAGGACTACTATAACACCATCTCGGACCATCACACCGTTCCCCGACTAGTCACGGCTATGTTCTCATTTCCTGAAGAGAACAATGAAAGCAAAAGGGTGAGCTCAACTAGCCCAGTAAAAAATATTATGACTAAGATAATGCAGGATAAATTATCATTAGCCTTCAACAATGTTAAACTGATAAAATACAATAGACATCA
This sequence comes from Panax quinquefolius, assembly GCA_020205615.1. Taxonomy (NCBI): domain Eukaryota; kingdom Viridiplantae; phylum Streptophyta; class Magnoliopsida; order Apiales; family Araliaceae; genus Panax; species Panax quinquefolius. The sequence continues at coordinate 136,635,762 of CM035155.1, forward strand.
AGTTTAACTGCAGCGGAATAAGCAATCCATTAGAAGAGTCAAGTAAAGCATGATATCTACTATCTTTTATGATTTAAAATGTTTTCATCAATTTTTATCGCTGAGACTCAACTTAATAAATAAACCACATCATTTAGTCATCCCTGCACTACGGGCCAAGAATATTCATTAAATCATCAACGGTCATGACTATACCGAATAATCTCTTGTCATAATCATACCAAAAACTATCCATCAATGCACTATAGGCCACTGAGGACTTTTACCACATCATTTATAACATTACAGGTCATGATTATATCGAATGATCCCTGGTCATAATCATACCAAGTACATCTATGCACGTAAGCCAAAGATGACTTTCATCACAATATAAGCATGAGGATGATGACAATGACATAATAATTCAATAAAACAAGTTCAAGAATAAATTTTAAAGATTTATAAGTTAATTTATCCCGAAAATCAATTACGCCCAAATTGTTAACATGATATCGCTTTGTGGAGTAAAATTCAAGAATGCTCGTAAGAATATTCCCATGAAAAGATCTTTGGATGAAGCACAAATATCAGGATATTCTACTAATTTCATGTAGTATAGAAGCCAAAACTTTAACCAACCGAGTATAATAGAATATATGAAAGCGCAAAAGGATTTTCACCGCCATGCAGTAATCCACGAGATGCATCATTTCCACAATTAAATAAGGAATGAATACGAAGAATTATTCACCATGCATGCAAAAGAATCCATATGTACAAAGTTATTCCAATGAATAATAAAGAATGGAATAATAGAAGAATTCACCGGATATGCGATAGAATCGCATGCAGAAAGTTATTCCCAATGTAATAATAAAGAATGGGGTGTCGCCAGAATCCGCATGCATGTGATGTTCAAATGAATAATAAAGAATGGAACTGTGTCATGCGTAATCCGCATGCATGTGATATTCCAATGTAATAATAAAGAATGAAATAACAATAATTCACTGTGTACGCGATAATCGCATGTATAACTATGCATAATAAAATATATTATATTCTATTTATAATCAAATAAAATAAAACTTTATAAAAAGTATTCTATTTATATAAAAAGTTTTGTGTTTTATTACATTTATAATAATAATAAAACAAAATTCATCATCATTATTATAATTCACACTATTAATCGACCAGGTCGTTCCTAGGAAAGAAGGGCTTTCAATAAGGATTTCTCCTATCATGCCGCAATTAGGTGACCAAACCTCTCCTTAATGTAACTTCTAGACATCGTTAATATTGCAAATAATAATATTAATAACTTTGTTATCTCAATTATTGATTTAATAATATATAAAATATCTACAATAATTGAATCAAATAACGTGAGATACTATGCAACAATTACTGTAGCAATAATTGAACAAAACTGAGTGACTTCTCACGTAAGCATTAATAATCAATATCGTGTGCTGCTATGCAACCACGCGTAATACTGTACTTTTAACACCGGGTGTTTCAACAGTTAACGGTAAAACTTCCGCCGTTATTTTCATAAAAATATTATTGTCGTTTTCTCAATCCGACAATAATTTCGCCAGGAGTCCACTAATGATTGTCTTGTCGCATTTAATATTTCCCCGTTAAAACGAACATTCCCCGACCAATCGAATATTATATAACAACTTGCATACTTTGTAAAATTTATAAATATTACCCACAACTATAACATTATATCAAATTCACTCCATAATAAAAAAAATGATATTTATAGAAAATTCATTTTTATTCCTAAAAGTTGGGGTCTTACAACCTCCCCTTCTTATGAAATTTTGCCCTCGAAATTAGGGTACGTACCTGATATGTCGAAGAGGTAAGGATACCTTGATTTCATTTCAGATTCTAACTCCCAGGTCATTTTCTCAACATCGTGGTTTCTCCACAAAACTTTGACTTGAGGTATAACCTTGGAGCGTAGAATATGTTCCTTCTTATCCAAGATTTGAACAGGAACCTCTTCATGCATTAAATCTTCCACTATTTCGTCCGGTTCTAACTCAATAATGTGGTTCGGGTCTTCCACATATTTATGTAACATGGATATGTGAAAAACGTTATGATCACGAGATATACTTGGCGGTAAAATGAGTCTATAGGCCACAGTTCATACTTGATCGAGGATTAAAAATGGGCCAATGAATCGAGGATTGAGCTTTCCTCTCTTTCCAAATCTCATAACTCCTTTCCATGGAGCAACACGTAACAACACATGATCTCCAATATCGAATTCCACGTCCTTTCGATGAAGATAAGCATAACTCTTTTTTCGATCTTGTGAGGTTTTTATACGTTGCCGGATTATTTGAATCTTTTCCATAGTCATACGTACCAACTCCGGTCCCAACAACGTTACTTCACCCACCTCATCCCAACATACTGGAGAACGACACTTTCTTCCATACAACGTTTCGAATGGAGCCATGCCAATACTTGCATGATAGCTGTTGTTGTAGGAAAACTCCACCAACGGTAAGAACTTGTCCCAACTTCCCTTAAAGTCAAGGACACAGAGTCTTAATAAATCTTCAAGTGTTTGAATGGTCCTCTCTGATTGTCCGTCCGTCCGTCTGAGGATGATATGCCGAACTAAATCATAAATCCGTGCCCATAGCTTTTTGCAAACTAACCCAAAATCTTGAAGTGAATCTTAGGTCTCGATCAGAAATTATGGATACTGGCATACCATGCAATCTTACAACCTCGTTTATGTACATACGAGCAAGACTTTCAAGTGTATAAGTTTCACGTATAGGTAAGAAGTGAGCAGACTTGGTCAATCTATCAACAATGACCCAAATTGCTTCTATGCCTTGAGAAACCTTGGGAATACCAGTAACGAAATCCATGGTAATGTGCTCCCACTTCCATTCTGGAATTTCAAATGGTTGCAATGGACCCTTAGGTACTTGATGCTCCGCCTTGACTCATTGACAAGTTAAACACCTTGAGATGCATTCCGCTATCTCTCTCTTCATATTGTTACACCAAAATGTATGTCGAAGATCATGATACATTTTGGTACTCCTGGGATGGATTGCAAACGGTGTGTTGTGCGCATCCGTCATGATTTTATACTTTAAATCAGGGTCGTTAGGAACACAAAGTCTGGATTTGACTCGAAGTATTCCTTCTTCATCGATTCTTGTTTCTGGCATAGCACCTTCTTGCATTTTCTTCCTCATACGCATCAGCTCCAGGTCTGTAGCTTGAGCAACTTTAACTTTATCGATTAAAGTCGGTTCTACTCGTATATTCGTCATCATCACATGGGTCCTTGGAGTCTTTAACTCTATCTCCATCCTTTGTAAGTCATACAAAATGGGCCTTTGCGTTGACAATATTGCACTCGTACTCGCATATGATCTTCTACTCAATGCGTCAGCTACCACGTTCGCTTTTCTGGGGTGGTATTGGATGGTGTGATCATAATCTTTCAACAGTTCAAGCCAACGTCGTTGTCGCATGTTGAGTTCCTTTTGAGTGAAGAAATATTTGAGGCTTTTATGATCCGTAAAGATCTCCACTTTCTCCCCATACAAGTAATGCCTCTAAATCTTTAGTGCAAAAACGACTGCTGCCAACTCTAGATCATGAGTAGGATAATTCATCCCATATTCTTTGAGTTATCGTGAGGCATAGGCTATGACTTTCCCATGTTGTATGAGAACCCATCCTAACCCTTTGCCCGAAGCATCACTGTAGATGACAAATCCCTCCGAGCCAGATGGTATTGTCAGAACAGGTGCTGAAACGAGTCTCCTCTTGAGTTCTTGAAAACTCTTCTCACATTCTTCGCTCCAACCGAACTTTGTATCCTTTCGAGTCAGCTGAGTTAATGGAGTAGCGATTCGAGAAAACCCTTCTACGAATCTCCGATAATAACCAGCTAAGCCGAGAAAGCTACGTACTTCGGTCACTGATTTAGGTTGCTCCCAGCTTTAAATAGCTTCAATCTTTGCTGGGTCAACAGATATTCCATGACTTGATACTACGTGCCCAAGGAATGCTACTTCCTTAAGCCAGAACTCGCATTTCTTTAACTTGGCATAAAGCTTGTTTTCACGAAGCTTTTGGAGTATCGGCCTCAAGTGTTGCTCATGATCTTCACGACTTTTGGAATAAATAAGGATGTAATCAATAAAGACGACCACAAAGTGATCCAAATATTCCTTGAATACTCGGTTCATCATATCCATGAAGACAGCAGAAGCATTAGTCAATCCAAAAGATATGACTAGGAATTCATAATGCCCGTACCGAGTTCTGAAAGTCATCTTTGGAATGTCATCGGTTTTAATCTTCAATTGGTGATATCCAGAACGAAGATCGATCTTTGAAAAGAATTTGGCGCCTTGCAAATGGTCAAACAGATCATCAATACGTGGCAATAGGTACCTATTTTTTATGGTGACATGAATCAACTCCCGATAATCAATACAAAGTCGCATACTCCCATCTTTCTTCTTCACGAATAGAACAGGAGCACCCCAAGGAGAAGTACTAGGACGAATGAAATTGATGTCTAACAATTCTTGCAGCTGGGTCTTTAACTCCCGAAGTTCAATAGGAGCCATTCGATATGGGCTTTGGAAATGGATTTTGTACCAGGTTCAAGGTCGAAACAAAATTCAATTTCACGCTCTGGGGGTAGGTCAAGAAGTTCTTCAGGGAATACGTCAGGAAATTTATTAATAATAGAAATATCATTCAAAATTGAAGTATTTTTGTTTAAATCCGTGACATAAGCTAAGAAAGCTTGACATCCGTTTTTCAATAAACGAATAGCTTTATGGCTTGAGATGACAGTGATTGATTTTAATGGTTTGGTTGCTTGAATTCGCATAATAGGTTGGTTAGGGATATGAAAGCTAACAACCTTACGAAAACAATCAATTTTTGCATGATGAGTAATTAACCAATCAATCCCTAGAATCACATCAAATGCAAGTATTTTCAAAGAAATAAGATGAGCAGAGTTAACGCATGGGTAAACCGATTTGAACTAAACAAGACTTATAAACAGTGGATGTAATGAAGGTTTCTCCCAACGGAGTTTCAATAGATAAGTTAAAGTCTAATTTCTCCGGAGTCAAATTTAAACGTTGAGCGCAAGTAGGAGAAATAAAAGATTGGGTAGAACCGGTATCAAATAAGGTATAGACTTCGCTAGAATTTATGATAAGCTTACCCGTGATGACCTCATTCGGTTTCTTTGCTTTCTAGGAGGTTACAACAAACGCTCTCCCTTGAACTACCGGCTTTGACTTTTCTGGGACGACCTTTGGTGCCTCAATCCCAGCTGAACTTGCCTTCCCTGATCGACAAAATCGAGCTAGGTGACCTTCTCTTCAATAATTGTAACATATTTTGGACTGATGCGTACAGTTTGGACTGATATGTCCATCCCCTCCGCATTTGAAGCATATGATAGGTGGTCGTTCTCCTTCCTTAACAACGGGTGCTGATGCTGACGTATTTCCATCATTGTTGAATCTCCTCTTCTTGAAATGTCCATTCTTATTGTTTTGGCCATGATTTCCACCGAAGTGGATACCATTTCTTGCATGTTGATTCCCTCCATGCTTATTTTCACCGCTTTGATGACTGCTATCACTGGTATTATCATTTTGTCGGCTGCTCTCTTTTGGTTGGGTTGACTCATTATCGCGCTCCGATAACTGAGCCCTATTAACAACATCTGAATACAAACACAGTTTACGAGAGATAAGATATTGACGTATCTCGGGTTTCAAACCTCTTAGAAACATTCGCGTTATTCTCTCCTCATTATCAACCAAATGGGACACAAATCTGGACAACTCGGCAAACTTGGCTTCAGATTTGCGACCTGGCCATGTTGTTTTGCTCCGGTTTGATGAACTCTACCTCTTTCATGTGACGAATACTTTCGGAAAGTACTTGTCGTTGAACAATTCTTGGAACTTCTCCCAAGTCATCTTCTGGCGGCGAAGTTGAGTACGCTTTACAGATTCCCACCAGTAATCTGCCTCTGCTCACAACATGAAGGTGGCAAAGGGAACCTTTTGCTCCTCGGAGCATCCTAAGACATTAAATATCTTGCAGATCTGCTTTATCCACGTCTCCGCCTTAAGTGGTTTTGGCTCTCCAAAAAACTCTGGTGGTCCCAGTTCCTTGAACTGCTTAGCGGTGACCATCCGAGAGTTTCCAGTGTTTCAACCTGCATTTTGGACAGACACCGCTCTTGCCTGATGTTGCATAAATTGTGTAAAGCCTCTGAACATCCCATCGTTCATCATTTGGTCAGTGTTGTTGTTTGCATGAGGATTGTCTCCTTCCTGATGCACATTATCCTGATTATTGATCTGTGGAGACTCAACGGTCTCCTGTGCTCCATTGCTATTCTCAACATTCTTGGATGTCATTTTCAAATACTGCCACAAAACAAGGGTTAATTAACATATCACATATTATCCCTATACTCTGACCGACCAAATAAATACCAAATAAACTTAGGTAGGTCATACTAGCGAAGGAATTACCCGTCTCTCCCCTCCTAGTTTTTGTCTCACATCTCAGCCAGGGATCATATCCCTAAGCTTTGATACCAACTGTGACGCCCCCAAAATAGGTATACATCACCTATTCTGAGTCGCCAAATACATGGTACAGAATACAAATACAACCTTAAATGTACAATATGAGCTGTGAGTTTTAATACAAATAGTATCTTCTAGACAGTATTCAAACTCAAAATAAGTCCTTAATACATTTATTATCACACTAATTTATAGAAAAGTGAGGACTACTAATACTATCATCTGGACCATCACTCCGTTCTCCGACTAGTCCATGCTACATTCTCATTTCCTGAAGAGAACAATGAAAGCAAAAAAGGTGAGCTCAATTAGCCCAGTAAGAAATATTATGACTAAGATAATGCAAAAAATTTATCTTTAGTCTTCAACAGTGTTAAACTGATAAAATATAACAAACATCAAGTTTAACTGCAGCGGAACAAAAAATCCATTAGAAGAGTCAAGTAGAGAATAAAATCTATTATCTTCTATGATTTAAAAGGTTTTTCATCACTTTTATCGCTGAGACTCAACTTAATAAATAATCCACATCATCCCTGCACTACGGCCAAGGATATTCATTAGTATTAGGGCCACAAATTATCCATGCACTACAGGCCAAGGATATTCGTATTTTCATCAATGGTCATGATCATGCCAACAACTGTCCATCAATGCACTACGAGCCAATGAGGATTTTTACCACATCATTTGTAACTTTACGGCCATGATTATAATAAGAATAATCCTCGGTCATAATCATACCAAGTCCATCTATGCACTACGGTGCCATGAGATGACTTTCAACATAATATAAACATGAGGATGATGACAATGACATAATAATTCAATAAAACAAGTTAAAGAATAAATTTTAAAGATTTATAAGTTAATTTATCCTGAACTCAATAATGTTCAAATTATCAACATGATACTGCTTTGTGGAGTAAAATTCAAGAATGCTCAGAAGAATATTTCCATGAAAAGATATTGGATGAAGCGCAAATATCCAGGATATTCTACTAATTTCATGGAGTATAGAAGCCAAAACTTTAACCAACTGAGTATAATAGAATATATGAAACTGCAAATGGATTTTCATCCGCCATGCGATATTCCACGTAGATAGATCATTTCCACAGTTTAATAAGGAATGAATACAAAGGATTATTCACCATGCATGCGGTAATCCACATAGACAGGTTATTCCAATAGAATAATAAAGAATGGAACCAGGTCATGCGTTATCCGCACAGCATGAGGATATTCAATAGAATAATAAAGAATGGAATCAGGTCATGCGTAATCCGCACTTGCAGACGGGATGTTCCAAAGAATAATAAAGAATGGAATAACAATAGAATTCACGTGCATGCGATAGATCAGACATACAAAGTTATTCCAACGTAATAATAAAGAATGGAATAATGAAGAATTTCACCATGTATGCGGTACTGACAGATAGGAGGATATTCCAACATAAGAATTAAAAATGGAATAACAACCCTTACGAGTATTGAAAGAAAAAAACTCTCTTCATGAATACGAAAGAATAATACCCCTTACCTTAGAAATAAGAGTATTCCGACTAGTTGGGCGAGGATATTCTTGAAGAAAACTTATACTATTTTCTACGCTCAAAGCTTCTTAAAACTCTAAAGAAATACGCTCAAGATTATAGAAGAAGAATTCTCTGAATTTCTGGTGTGTTTTCAATTCTAACTAAGCATCCTATTTATAGGAGAATGGAAAGGATACTATGTAATAAAATATAATATATTCTATTTATAAAATATATATATATATATATATTATTTAAAATCTAATAAAACAAATAACTTTATAAAAGTATTCTGTTTATATAAAAAGATTTTACTATGCAAACACTATGCATAATTAAATATATTCTATTCTATTTATAATAAAATAAAACAAAACTTTATAAAAAGTATTCTGTTTTATATAAAAAGTTTTTTATTTTATTACATTTATAATAATAATAAAACAAAATTCATCATCATTATTATAATTCACACTATTAATCAACCAAGTCATTCCTAGGAAAGAGGGGGCTTTCCAATAAGGATTTCTCCCTATTAGCGCGCAATTAGGTGACCAAACCTCTCCTTGCCAGAACTTCTAGACATCGTTAATATTGCAAATAATAATATTAATAAATTTGTTATCTCAATTATTGATTTAATAATATATATAATATCGACAATAATTGAATCAAATAACGTGAGATACTATACAACAATTACTGTACCAATAATTGAACAAAACTGAGTGACTTCTCACGTAAGCATCAATAATCAATACCGTGTGCTACTATACAACCACGCCAGACATCGTACTTTTAACACCGTGTGTTTCAACGATTAACTTGTAAAACTTTCACGTTATTTTCATAAAAATATTTTTGTCGTTTTCTCAATCCGATAATACTACAAGTTATGGGGTCCACTAATGATTGTCTTGGTAAATGCGAATAATATTCCTCCCTCGTTAAAACGAATATTCTCCAAACCAATCGAATATTATATAACAACTTGCGTACTTTGTAAAATTTATAAATATTACCCACAACTATAACATTATATCAAATTCCCTCCATAATAAAAAAATGATATTTATAGAAAATTCATTTTTATTCCTAAAAGTTGGGGTCTTACAGGGGACATTATGGAAATGAGAGAACAGCGGCAAAAGTGCTTCAAACCGGGTTCTATTGGCCTATATTATTTAAGGATGCCCACCAGTTCTTTAAAAGCTGTGATAGATGTCAAAAGGTGGGTAACACATCGAAAAGGAATGAGATGCCACTGTAAACTATCTTAGAAGTTGAAATTTTTGATGTATAGGGTGTGGATTTTATGGGGACATTTCCTTCCTCCTTCAATAATCGGTACATCTTGCTTGCGGTTGACTATGTATCGAAATGGGTTGAAGCCATTACACTCCTCACAAATGATGCCAAGGTGGTTCTTAAATTATTGCACAAGAATATTTTTACAAGATTTGGCATGCCAAGAGCTATTATAAGTGATGAGGGTAGTCACTTCTACAACAGATCATTTACAGCTCTTTTGGCAAGATATGGGGTAAATCATAAGGTAGCTACAACATAGGGAGGTAAAAAAAATCTTGGAGAAGGTGGTAAACCCGAATAGAAAAGACTGGTCTCTCAGATTAGATGATGCACTATGGGCTTACAGGACTGCTTACAAAACACCAATTGGGATGTCACCATATCAGTTGGTCTACGGGAAAGCATGTCACCTACCTGTGGAGTTACAACATAAAGCCTATTGGGCAATTCAGAAACTCAACTTCGATCAAGCAGCTGCGGGTGAAAAGAGACTACTTCAGTTAAATGAACTCGATGAATTCCGACTTCAAGCTTACGAGAACTCTAAGTTATACAAAGAAAAGGTTAAGAAATGGCACGTCAAGAAAATCATGCAGAGAACGTTCGAACCGGGGCAATCAGTACTATTGTTCAACTCAAGATTGCGGTTGTTCCTAGGAAAGCTAAAATCAAGGTGGTCGGGTCCATTTACCATTAAAAGGGTTTTCCCACATGGCACCGTTGAACTATACAGTAGGAATCCTTTGGAGACGTTTAAGGTCAACGGTCAGCAGTTAAAACATTATTGGGGTGGCGAATCCAACACGGATGTCATCGCAATCACACTCGCCGACGCGCCATAAACAGGGAGTAGTCAGGCTGAACGACTTAAAATTAAGCGCTAATTGGGAGGCAACCCAATCTTACTTTTATTCTTCGTATTTTTATTCATATTCGTTAAATTGTAGTTAGAATAATAATTAATATAGAATAAGTTCATTAAATAATTAGTTAAGTTACATTTTCTTAATAATCTAACCTACTATGCTTAATTTGCTCAATTTAACTTCTTTTCATGTTTTAATGATGTTCAGGTACTTAAGAAGCTAATAGATGTGCTAAGAAGACAAGGCATGGGAAAAATAAAGGCCATTAGCAGACCATTAGCCCGCCAAGGAGGGCCCCTTTAAGCTTAATACCCCCCGCCGGGGCGGGGGTCTCACTACCAATAACAGATGACAAGCCAGCAGGAGCGGGTCTTTAAGGCATAATACCCCCCGCCGGGGCGGGGGTAGTGATTTCAAAAACAGACTCCATGCTAGCCGGGGCTGGCCTTTTAAGCATAATACCCCCCGCCGAGGCGGGGGTCAGGAATTTGAAAAGTCAATTGCAGCAGTTATGTAACATTCAGCCCATTTTTCTCAACTTTCTTTTACGTGATACCCAATCTCCACCCACTCCTACACAATCTCCACCCACGAACTTGAAAATTACTCCCCATCTTCCCACTACTTCAACCCAACAACCCACTATTCTATACATCACCCCATTTCTATAAAGCCATACCTACACAACACCATCTAACCATATCAATTTAGGGTTCTTCTTGAGCGGATTTCTGCAACAAAAAGGGAAGAGATAATCAACCACTTAGAGATATTTAGAGAGTGAGTAGTTTGTTTTTATAATTTCTCAACATCTACTACCATATTAGAAGCAAGATCACTAAGTTTAGGGGAATTGTACGTCTTGCACACCAAGTGTTCGATGGATTACTTTAGTGAAGTTTGGGGGAAATTGTTGTTGAATCTCATCAATTCCAAATCAATGGCACCTAAACCGGCATCAAAACGACAACGTGGAGAGAGTTCAGGTCCACACCACCAACATGGGCCTTTGATAGGCGAAAATTCATAAGTGTCACTGCCGCTGATCGTTACGGCTACCTTGTGACAAAAGCACTCACACCAGAGTGGGGGTTGGCACCTGACCATGTCGACGGTGAAATGATGCAACAAATCTATCAAAAAGGTTGGAATAAGTTCACGGAAGAGCCCGAAGCTGTAATTGTGAATGTGGTAAAAGAATTTTATGCTAATGCAGAGGATAAGGCCCCCTTCAATGTATTTGTGCAGGGCAGGTTAGTTCCTTTCAGTGCCGATGCCATCAATATATACTACCAATTACGAGTGCCTAGACATTGCCAGTACGCTCACTTACGTGACCATGATCTTGATTATGAGACTATTTTGAAGGAAATGACAATGTCGGGTACCACATGGATCAAGGAACGAAAAGGGGGCACTGTCTTTTACAATAAGGATCTCAGATATGGTATGAATTCTTGTGCACCAAGTTATTTCCATCCACACACACGTCAGATGTGCCCAAGGAAAAGGCATTGCTTTTATATGTCGTTGTCTAAGATTTTATCATCGATGTGGGGGCTATAATCAATTTTTCCATCCAAAGATGCCTGTGAGGACCATTTTCTGGAGGCTTGCCACACCCATCACTCATTTATGGGTTATGTAGACAGGCGGGAGTACGATGGTCCGATGATGAGACCACCCAAATGTCGCTTCAGACGTTAGACACGAGGATGATTGCGTAGTATTCGGTGTGGCCCGGGGGCGAGTCGTACCCTAAAGGATTAGGATTTGTATTTCCATCGGCCTCAGAGGATGAGGCTGATGTTGAGGACACCTCGGATGACGACGAGTTTCAGGGGGATGCGACGATGAGAGAGCAAGGAACGGAGGCAACACCACAGCCCGAAGACATATCTAGCCCGCAGTTCCTGAACCTTCAATGGCAAGTGGATGCGTACAACAAGGAGGCCCAAAGAGAGATGCGGAGACTCGCAGTGAGGCAAGACCATATGTTTGAGGCCATGAATATGTCTTTTGCATCATTGAGCGTGACACTTTAGAGTTCCAATCCCAATGCATAATACCCATACCAGAAGTCAGCCCCAATGCCAAGGTTTCCACCCAGTGATTCAGATGACGAACAACAGCCACCACAACCCCAAACGTAGGCGATTAAAGGGAAGTCCTCACACATTTATTGCTTTATCTTTACAATAAGGACATTGTAATTTTCAAGTTTGGGAGAGTTAGTTTAATTTTTCATGTTTGCATGTTTAATTTTGTTAGTCAGCTTTGCATATGTTATTTCATGTTTAGTTTTAGGATTATTAAATGTTTGCATTCATGTTGTCATTTAGTTGCATAGTAGTATAGGATTGTAAATAGTTTTTATTTAGTTTGCAATCATGTTATGTTTACCATATATATATAATTAGTTAAGTAGTGTGTTATATTGCATATGTCCAGCAGTTTGATGTAGTTCATTTTATTTTGGCCAATGATGAGATTGTGATTAAGTAGACAAGTACAGTACCGATTATTAGAATTTTGATGTAGTTTCTGTTATGAATTGGATCTTTTGCATGTTTGAAACCGGTATAATAAGGTTAGCACGTTAATAACACCTATGTGGACTGATTAGTTCAAATAGATGCATAAGAATTTTCTAAAGGATAATGCTAGTTTAAATGAAAGAATGACAAGGATAGGTAGTGAAGACGAAGAATTAGGCAAGAACCTAAGTTTAGGGGAAACTTTGGGGTATATAAGCTTCATATATATATAAAAATAAATAAATAAATAACTAAATAACGTGGCTAGTTTTGTTTCGGGGCCTCTGTTACTTGAACAAGTATGCCCGAGGGGATTGTCTTTACACCTAGCGCCCTAAGGTCTTTGATAGTCTGGGAGATGAGAACGACCACCAGTTAGATGCTACAGATGTGGAGAGGAGGGACAATCACATTATCTGTTGATTTTATCTCTTTAAAGATACTTGCATTTGATGTGATTTTAGGGATTGATTGGTTAACCACTCATCATGCTAAAATTGATTGTTTTTATAAGGTTGTTAGTTTTCATATTCCTAACCAACCTGTTATACGAATTTAAGCAACCAAACCACTAAAGTCAATCACTATCATATCAAGCCATAAAGCCATTCGTTTATTAAAAAACGGATGTCAAGATTTCTTAGCCCATGTTATGGAGTTGAACAAAAATACGTCAGATTTGAATAATATTTTTGTTGTTAGTGAATTTCCTAACGTATTTCCTGAAGAACTTCATGGTCTACCCCCAGAACGTGAAGTTAAATTCTTTATTGATATTGAATCGGGTACAAAGCCCATTTCTAAAAACCCCATATTGAATGGCTCCTATTAAACTTTAGGAGTTAAAAGTCCAACTATAGGAATTGTTAGACATCAGTTTTATTCGTCCTAGTACATCTCCTTGGGGTGCTCCTATTCTATTTGTAAAGAAGAAAGATGGGAGTGTGCGACTTTGTATTGACTACCGGGAATTGAACCATGTCACCATCAAGAATAGGTATCCCATACCTCGTATTGATGACCTATTTGACCAGTTGCAAGGAGCACAATTCTTTTCAAAGATCGATCTTCGATTCGGATATCATCACCAAGATTAAAAGCGAGGATATTCCAAAGATCGCCTTTGAACTCGAAGACGGGCATTATGAATTCTTAGTCATGTCTTTTGGATTGACTAATGCTCCTGCTGCTTTCATGGATATGATGAACCGTGTATTCAAGGAATATTTGGATCAGTTTCTTGTTGTCTTTATTGATGACATCCTCATTTATTCCAAAAGTCGTGAAGATCATGAGCACCATTTGAAGTTGGTACTTCAAAGGCTTCGTGATGACAAGCTATATGCCAAACTGAAGAAATGCGAGTTCTGGATTAAGGAAGTAGCATTCCTTGGGCACGTGGTATCAAAACATGGAGTATCCATTGACCTGACGAAGATTGAAGCAATCCAAAGTTAGGAGCAGCCGAAGTCGATGACCGAAGTACGTAGCTTTCTGGGCTTAGCTGGTTATTATCGGAGATTCATGGAAGGATTTTCTCGGATCGCTACTCCATTAACTCAGCTGACTCGGAAAGATACAAAATTCATATGGAGCGAGGAATGCGAGAAGAGTTTCCAAGAGCTCAAGAGGAGACTCATTTTGGTACCTGTTCTAACAATACCATCTGGTTCGGATGGATTTGTTATCTCTGCCGATGCTTGTGCAAAGGGTTAGGATGTGTTCTCATGCAACATGGGAAAGTCATAGCCTATATGCTAGCGATAACTCAAAGAATATGAGAGGAATTATCCTACTCATGATCCGGAGTTAAGCAAATGATCATTTTGCGTTGAAATCTGGAGACACTACCTGTATGGGGAGAAAGTGGAGATTTATACGGATCATAAAAGCCTCAAATATTTCTTCACCCAAAAGGAACTCAACATGCGGCAACGACGCTGGCTCGAGTTGCTAAAAGATTACGACCATAGCATTTAATATCATCCTGGAAAAGCAAACATTGTAGCTGATGCATTGAGTAGAAGATCGTATGCGGGTATGAGTGCGATGTTGTTAACACAAAGACCCATTTTGTACGACTTACAAAGGATGGAGATAGAGCTAAAGGCTCCAAGTACCCACGTGATGATATCAAACATACGAGTAGAACCGACTTTAATCGATAAAGTTAAAGCTGCTCAACCACAGACCCAGAGATGATACGTATGAAGAAGAAAGTACAAGAAGGTGTTATTCCAGAAGCAAGAATCGATGAAGAAGAAATACTTCGAGTCAACTTCAGACTTTGCATTCCTAACGATTCTAACTTGAAGCATAGAATCGTGATGGAGGCACACAACACACTATTTGCAATCCATCCTGGGAGTAGCAAAATGTATCATGATCTTCGACATACATTTTGGTGGAGCAATATGAAGAGAGAGATCGCGGAGTTTATCTCGAGGTGTTTAACCTGTCAACGTGTAAAGGCGGAGAATCAAGTGCCAAAGAGTCCATTGCAACCACTTGAGATTCCAAAATGGAAGTGGGAACACATTACTATGAATTTCGTTACGGGTCTTCCTAAGATTTCTCAAGGTATAGATGCGATTTGGGTTATTGTTGATAGATTAACCAAGTCTGCTCATTTCTTGCCTATACGTGAGACTTATTCCCTTGAACATCTTGCTCGTATGTTCGTAAATGAGATTGTGAGATTGCATGGCATGCCAGTATCCATAGTTTCGGATCGTGACCCAAGATTTGCTTCACGATTTTGGGTTAGTTTGCAGAAAGCTATGGGCACGGATTTATAATTCAGTTCGGCATACCATCCTCAAACGGACGGGTAATCAGAAAGGACTATTCAAATTCTTGAAGATCTATTAAGACTCTGTGTCCTAGATTTCAAAGGGAGTTGGGATACGTACTTATCATTAGTAGAATTCTCCTACAACAACAGTTATCAAGCAAGTATAGGCATGGATCCATTCGAGGCATTGTATGGATGAAAGTGTCATTCTCCGATATGTTAGGACGAGGTAGGTGAAGCAACGTTGTTGGGACCAGAATTAGTACGCATGACTACAGAAAAGATTCAAATGATCCGGCAACGTATAAAGACCTCATAGGATCGGCAAAAGAGTTATCCTAATCTTCATCGAAAGAACATGGAATTTAATATTAGAGATCATGTACTGTTATGTATAGCTCCATGGAAGGGAGTTACAAGATTCGGGAAGAGAGGAAAGCTCAATCCACGATTTGTTGGTCCATTTGAGATTCTTGACCGAATAGGAAATGTGGCCTATAGACTCGCATTACCTCCAAGCATGTCTCGTGTTCATAATGTTTTTCATATATCTATGCTTCGTAAATATGTGAAAGACCCAAACCATATTATTGCGTTAGAACCAGACGAGATAGCCAAAGATTTAACGTACGAGGAGGTACCTGTCAAGATCTTGGATAGAAAAGAGCATGTCCTACGAACAAAGGTTATACCACAAGTCAAGGTTTTGTGGAGGAACCATGCTATAGAGGAAATGACCTGGGAGTTGGAATCGGAAATAAAAGCGAGGTACCCTCACCTTTTCGAAACACCAGGTACGTACGTCAATTTCGAGGAAGAAATTTCATAAGGAAGGGAGGTTGTAAGACCCCAACTTATTATAAATAAAATTGAATTTCCTCTATTCATTATCTTGAAATAATAAGGAGTTAATTTAATATATATGCTTTTGTAATGGGTGCAATGTGCAAATTTTGCAAAATAAGCAAGTGGTTATAAAATATTTATTTTGTCGGGAAATATTTGTTTGGTCGTGGAATATTCTTGTTGTCGGGGAATATTCGTACGACGACGCAGCCATTTGTGGGCCCCATAACGAAAAACGGTCGGATGAAGAAAACGACAACTTTAAGTTTTTATAAATAACGGCGTAAATGTTACCGTTAACACTGTTGGATTACCTGGTAGTTAAAATACAATAATACGCGTGGTTGCACAAGAAGTATTTGCAGATTGCACAAGATTTTTGAATTATTGATTCTTACGTAAGAAGTATTTACTCAATAATTATTATAGTAATTCTTCGTTCAATATTTTATTTTATTGATTCAATAATTGTTGCGTTAATATTTTATATTGTTTCAATAATTGTCACACTGACAAAGATTTCTCATTATCGGATCAATAAATCATATTATTTGAATAATATTATTAGATAGCATTATTGGCAATGTCTAAGGAAGTTACGTACAGGAAAGGGTTTGGTCACCTAATTGCTGGCAGTAAGGAGAAATCCTTATCGAAAGCCCCTCTTTCCACGGGAACGACACAGTTGTCATAATTGTGATTCTCGTAATATTATTTATGAATAATTAATTATTGGTTTATATGATAAGGAAATATTTATTTTATGTGGATGGATAGGAAAATATTTATTTTGTGTAGATATAAATGAAAGAATTAATGTTGAGGTGTTTTATCAGTATTTTGTCAGAATGAAGGTATTAAAAATCGTCCGTATATAGATTTCGGGCATTTTTCATTTGGAATTTGGAAAAACTTAAATCTACAAAGTTGTAGAGGAGTCAATTTCCTATGGAATGGACATAAAATTCGCATTTTTCTGATAAAAGGGTTATTTATTATTAATTATTGAAGTTTTGGAAATAAATGTTTTTATGGTGGGCCCCACTTTTGGTTGGTGTAGAAAAACTGATCTTGGTGTACCCCACTAGAGGTGTGCTGAGTTTTGGGCAAAAATGGTGGGCGTAAATTTTTTTTAATAAATTAATATTTTATTAATTTAGTCTCCTTTGGCGTTCTAGCATTTTCCTATAAATAGGGTGCTTAGTTAGAATTAAAAATCACACCAGAAACAAGTTTTCTCTCTCTATGTATTATCGAGCGTATTTTGTGAGTATTTAGATACTTTGAGAGTTGCTATTCAGTGCAAGTTTTCTTCAGCATCATATCCGATATTCTATTCAGAAATATTGTTCTTTTGAGGTAAGAGATGTTATTTTCTTCGTAAATGATATTATTTTTTTCAATATCATTATGCTAAAATATTGGTATGAATTTTATTATGAAATTTCTACCTTTTTGTGTCAGGGTTACTATTCACGTATACGGCACTATTCACATATACGGCACTATTCACAAATACGACACTATTTACCAAAAAATAAAATTTTCTCTTCTTTATCCTAGATGTCTATTATGGTTACTATCTTTGATTGTATTCATGTTTTGATCTTCCTTCTTGAATTTTACTCTATTATGGTTTATTATGGAGTATTTTTAAACTTGAATTATCTAAAGTACGAATCTATAATCTTTGTCCTTTTATCTCACTAGATTCGTTCTCTAAAATGTTTTTCATCATCCTCAGTCTTTAATGGTGATACTTGATGAATATTTTTGGCCTGTAGTGCAAAGATGAATGATTATCTGATGAATATCTTTGGCCCGTAGTGCAAAAATGAACAGGTGTTGAGATGAACATGACCAACTGGTGATACAAATGAATATCTTTGGCCCGTAGTGCAAAGATGAATATTTTATGCAAGATGTATATTGATTAATGTTACAGGGATAAAATATTGATGATGGACTTTTAAATTCATAAATGATAGTAGATTTCATTATCTACTTAACTATTCTAATGAATTGTTATTTTCGCTGCGAATATTGATCTAAAACTGGTTGTCCATTATATTTTATCTGATTTGTTGAAGGCTAACAATAAATTATTGTTCTTTATCTTAGTCATAATATTTTTTACTGGGCTAGTTGAGCTCACCCTTTTCCTTTTTGTTCCATTTTTCTTCTCAGGATGTGAGAATATAGCAGGATCTAGCCGGGATATGGAGTGATGGTTCTAGAAAGTTGTTTTAGCAGTCCTCACTATTTTTTGTAAAATAGTGTATCAATAATTGTAATGAGGACTCCTTTTGAGTTTGAATACTTTCTATTAGACAATATTTGTATTTAAACTCATAGTATATGTGTTGTCATATTTTGCATGATAATTGTATTAATGAAGTTGTATTTGTTTCTGTACCATGTATTTGGCGCCTCGGAATGGATGATGTATACCTATTTTAGGGACGTCACATATGTCACTAGGTTCCTATACAAAGATGTCGACATATATCCGAAGTAGATTTATCAGCCCTGTTCGGAGCGGTTCTGTCAACCCCGATCCGATCTTGATTAGTTTCTTTGTATTCCCCGAGACCAACTCCACATCCTCTATCTCCTCGGCAGGCAGGGCAAGCGGTTTTGTGCTACTCTCAGTGAATGGCTCTATTTCAATTGCCATTGTATGCTTCTGTTTGTTGACCCCGACCCCTGAAGAGATCAAAGTATTCCGATAACACCTTTGGGCAATGTCAAGATCACCTTTAACCTCCTCAATCCCGTTTGGTGTCGGAAACTTAATTTTAAAGTGCGGAATAGATGTCACTGCTTGCAAGGTTGTCAAGGTCGGCCTTCTAAAATGGCATTGTATGCCGAATCCATCTGGACCACAGAGAACCTAACCATTATCTCTACATGCTGGGTGTTGTGCCAAACCTGACAGGCAATTCGATGGTTCTCGACATAAGCATCGGATCTCCACTGAACCCGTACAGAGGGCCTTCTCCACCCAACTCCATCTTTTTACCTTCTAAATCCATCCTTTGATAGGCGTGAGTGTATAGTATGTCGACCGAGGACCCGTTGTCTATTATCATCCTTCTCATGTCTACTGGCCCGACTTGAGCTGTTATTACCAACGCCCCGTCATGCGGTTCTATATGGTCTGTGGGATAGTCTTTGTCATAGAAAGAGATAGATGTTCCTGGGAATGCCCGATCCTTCCCTGGCGAAGATCCCGCAACTGATAATACTGCATCGAGGTTCCCACTTCTTTTTTATCCAGTTACACGCCCTACATAACAGCCTGAAATCACATCAATAACTCCTCGGGCTGGCTGGTTCTGTTTTGGCTATGCATCCCAAGCCAGTCCTCTGTCTTCTTCCCTCTGTGCCTCAAGATTCTCCCGAGCACGCCACATATCTTGCACTAGCTAGTCATTTTACGGACATTTTCTCTATCAGGTCCTTCAGATCATTACACATCTCCGTCGTATGACCAGGACTCTGATGATATTCACAAAATTTATCTTGACCCCACTTGCCAGGCTTCGGATGCATCGAGCAAGGCTCATAAAATGAGGGGGTGTAAACTTCGCCTCCTCCAGTATCTTTGCCCATTCTGTATTGAGGGGGGTGTAAACTTTGTTGACACTTCGATTTGGAAAGGGTGGTCGACCACTGCCCGATCCCCCACCATTGTAGTTCTTTTTTCCATAATTATTCGTCCTCCCCTGGTTGTTGTCTGAACGCTGATAATTCTATTTGTCCAGATCCTTGGATTTGTCGTAGGATTGAGAGTGTGATTTAAAATTTCTCATAGCCTCCTCTATGGGAATGAATCCTTCGGCCCGATTGAAGGCTTTGATCAGGTCGGCAGGAAGGTTGATCACCAGATCCTTCATTAATTTCTTCGACCTTCTAATGTCTAGACCCATTGTGAAAAATCCCAGAGCCTGGGGGGAGTTCAGCTCTGCCACCAATCCCACTGCCTCTCGAAACCTCTTGACGTATTGACCAAGGCTTTCATCGAATCGTTGTCTCACCTGCATGAGGGAAGCAGTGATTTTCCCTCTTCTTCTGTTACTCCCGAACCGAGCATAAAACTTTTCTCGAAGGTCATTCCATGAACTGATTGATCTGCTGCCAAAGTTCCCATCCATTCTCGGGCGCTTTTCTTCAAAGTCGTAGCGAACATATAGCATTTGGCAGAATCTGAATGCCCGTAGTAAGTCATCAGCCGATCATACCCATTAGAGTGATCGTACGGGTCCCCCAATCCGTCATAAGTCTCCATCGGGGGCATTTTCTTCCTCAGGTCGGCCGTAACCTGATTGATTTCGGGGGAGAATGGTGAACTGGGGAAACTCTGAGGTATTCCTATCGGGCTTTTTGCCGCCAGTAGCTTTTCCAACTCCGTAACCCTTCGAGCGAGGGGATCTGACTTCTCTTTACGAGGGGACGATCTGTGCATGTCCCTCTCGTATTCAGGAGACGCGACCTTCCTCCTCTGCCCCGATCTGTCCTGGTATTCAAACTTTATATCTACCAAACAACTCCTCCTTCGGCTTCAGGCTTCCCGAGAGCAACTCCTAGGTCAGCTCTTTTCTCTTCCTGCCTCCTCCCAACAAGGTGACCAGGATCGGCTTCGATGTCTTCGCCTCTTGGATAAAGCTTCCTGCTCTCCTACCATTTTAGCCATTTGCTCCTCTTGCTGAAGGCGTAGTGCCATCATGGCATCTTGATTTTGCTACATCTTTTTCTGCAGACTGAATTGACGCTGATCTTGGCTGCCCCCAGCCCGATCTTTCTCTCTCCTATCGTATGCCCGAGACTGTTTGTCGTCGGCATGACTGACGGGGATAGGGGTATGCTGACTGGTCGAAAACAGCCGTCGCTAGACAGATTGGGTGTGTCCAGCATCGTCTTCATGATCTTTAGAACCCAACCTGTCCTTCACCGACCCCCTCACCTGAGTTGTGTGGTGGGTTTTTGCTTTTTCCTGGTTTAAAGCACTGTTATCCCTGCTCGTCATAGCTTTCTACCGAAAAAGTAACTCAGTGATTGTTGATGCACTAAGGCCCTCCTTCTAGCGCCAATGTTAACGCCAAGTTTCACCGGCGCGTCCAATCACCAAATCCACGCACTAAATCCTGCACAATAACAGATCACACGCAAAGCCTAATGACTTGTGCCGCCGGGGGATAGCTCCAGTGTGAAAATAAGTGTCGTTCACAAGGTTTAACAATGGAGGCTTTAGTGTTTAGTGCTCAAAATTGTATTACATGTTAAGCTGAAGTTTAGCCTTGTATTTATAGCCATTCTCACTGCCTTAGAATCCACTTTCGAGTCGGATTAAGACTCCTAAATATGGCAGTTACCATTATTTGGGTCCAACACAATCTCCTTAAAAGGTGCAAGTTGGAACCAATCCAACTACTACCTTTGGAGTTACCTTATACAAATATGATTAGGACTAGAATCCTTAACCATTTAAACCCCTTTATGACTCCGGACTCTATACGAGGGCTAACCCACTGTATAGGCCCAATCCAACCGAACTTCATATACCTTTGGTGCAGGTTCCAAATTTCAAAGGACTCGGAGGTCCAACCCCGAACGCCATAAATTCGAATAGAACTCCGGCCCAGAGGACTCGGATGCCCGAACCCGACCACTATAAGATAAAACAGGACTCCGGCCCAGAGGACTCGGATCCCCGAGCTCGAACACCTTCAACATCCATGTTGGCTTCGGCTCAATAGGCTTAACATCTCCTTCTGGTGTCAGGCCTTCAGCCCACATGAAGGTCGGTGAAATGCTCCCGAACATTTGTCGAGTACA
The DNA here is from genome assembly GCA_020205615.1 of Panax quinquefolius. Taxonomy (NCBI): domain Eukaryota; kingdom Viridiplantae; phylum Streptophyta; class Magnoliopsida; order Apiales; family Araliaceae; genus Panax; species Panax quinquefolius. The sequence goes on from CM035155.1 coordinate 136,658,117, forward strand.
TAATTTTCTCTTTTTTTATATTGAATTCTTCTTGCGATATATATATATATATATATATATATATATATATATATATATATATATTGTTATAAAACTTTAACAAAGTATAGAAAGATACTCTTATAATTGCTGCATAAATTTAGAGAGAATAAGTAAGAAGAAGAGAGAAACTTTCAGAGAAAATCTTATTAATTCCTTCATCATTCCCTTTATATAGGAAATGCAGAGGAGTCACGGAGGAGGGGAAGGAATTCACGGGAGAAGAAGGAGAGGGGGAGAGAGCTCACGGGAAGTTCCCTCACATTAAGGGAAAGGAGAGGGATTACCTCCTGAGTAGGTAATCATTCATAACACTTCCCCTGATTTTCTACGATAGAATATTATGTCTCATTAAAAACCTTGTTAAGAAAACCCAGTGGGAAAAACTTAACGAAGGGAAAAAGAGTACATATCTTTTACATAAATATTTTTTAATTGACTGCCGCGTTAAAACCTTGTCAGGAAAAACCCATTGGGATAAAAACCAAGACTAAGGAAAAAGAGTACAGTCTTCCCCTCAAAAGGAATTCATTATTCCATGATGAAATGTTGTCATAAGTCTTTCAGTTGACACATTTCGATCCTTTTCTGAAGTTTTGTAAAAGATGCATTTGGTAGCGACTTTGTGAATAAGTCGGCTAGATTATCATATGATTGAATTTGATGCACATATATATCACCCTTCTTTTATAACTCATGTGTGAAGAAGAATTTATGTGAAATGTGTTTTGTTCTATCTCCCTTGATGTACCCTCCTCTAAGTTGAGCAATACATGTAACGTTATCCTCATACAGAATTGTAGGAATGTCTTTGATTGATGGTAATCCACATGATTTTTGAATATGCTGAATAATTGATCTCAACCAAACACACTCTCTGCTTGCTTCATGTATAGCAAGAATCTCTGAGTGATTTGAAGATGTAGTTGTCATGGTTTGCTTTGTGGATTTCCAGGATATAGCCGTATCACAATATGTAAATACATAACCTGTTTGTGATCTTCCATTGTGTGGGTTTGATAAATATCCTGCATCGGCATATCCAACCAATCGCGATGTTGAATCCCATGGATAAAATAACCCAAGATCTATACTTCCACGGAGATATCTCAAAATGTGTTTGATCCCATTCCAATGTCTATTAGTCGAAGAAGAACTGTATCTTGGTAACAAGTTGACATCAAAAGTAATATTAGGTCGTGTACAGTTTACAAGATATATAAGAGCACCTATTACACTTAGGTATGGAACTTCAGGTCCAAGAACTTCTTCCATTGTACTTAAGTATGGAACTTCAGGTCCAAGAACTTCTTCCCCACTTTCTAAAGGCCAAAATGGATCTTTATCAACTTATAAAGATCGAGCAACCATCGGGGTAGTCAAAGGATGAGCTTTATCCATATGAAAACGACTAAGAATCTTTTTAGCATATGTGGATTGATGAACAAAAATTTCAGATGCTAAATGCTCCACTTGTATTCCCAAACAAAATTTTGTCTTTCCAAGATCTTTCATTTTAAATTCATCTTTTAAATAAGTAGCAGTTCTTGTGAGTTCTTCAGGAGTACCTACAAAATTCAAATCATCCACATATATAGCAATGATGGAAAATTCACTTTGTGATTTCTTAATAAAAACACATGGACATACATGATCATTTATATATCCATCTTTTATCAAATAATCACTAAGTCGATTATACCACATACGACCAGACTGTTTCAACCCATACAATGAGCGTTGTAACTTGATTGAATATATGTGACTGGGCCTTTGTGATTCAGCCATTTTCAATCCTTCAGGGATTCTCATGTAAATCTCACTATCAAGTGAGCCATATAGGTATGTTGTTACAATATTCATCAGACGTGTTTCCAAACCTTCCATGGTTGCCATACCTATCAGAAAGCAAAAAGTGACTCCATCCATTACGTACTGGAGAGTTTGTATCCTGATAATCAATACCAGGTTTTTGTGAAAACCCTTGAGCTACAAGTCGGGCTTTGTATCTCACAATTTCATTTTTTTTATTTAGCTTTCGTACAAATACCCATTTGTTTCCAACCGGGAATACACCCAACGGTGTTTGAACTACTGGTCCAAATACTTCTCTTTTCAATAGAGATTTTATTTGCAACCGGGATTACACCCAACGGTGTTTGAACTACTGGTCCAAATACTTCTCTTTTCAATAGAGATTGTAGCTCAGTTTGAATAGCATCTTTCCATTTTGGCCAATCTTTTCTTTTTCGACATTCTTCCACGTTTTGTGGTTCAGGATCCGTGTCAGGAATCAAAGTAATATCTGATGCTATAGAGAAAGAAAATATATCATCAATCATGACTTTGCTTCGATCTCATATTTTCTCATCATGTACATAATTTATTGAGATCTATTGGTGTTCATCTCTTATCCCTTCACTGAGATTTTGAACCTCTTCTGAGGATATTCCCACTCTTGAAATATGTGCTACTTCTGGAGCGGGTATTCCTTCTGGGAATCCCTTATTTGCTTTTGATTTTTGTGGTACAATATCTTTTGCACCAACTGTTCTTCCACACTTCTGGCGTGGTTTAGATTCTTCTATTACCTTATTTGTCAATTCTCCAAGAATTAATTTTTCAATAGGTATTTCTATCCTTGCTGGAGTATTCACTGCAGGTGTATGTGACTCTAGCATCATTAAATGCATCTGGCATTTGATTTGCAATATTTTGTAAATAAATAATTCTTTGAACTTCAATTTCACATTGTCCTGTACGAGGATCAAGTGGATTTAATTATGATGCATTCCATGATATGTTAGAGGGTTTTCTTATTTAAAACTTTCCCTCCTCCTAAAGGTGGAAATACAAAATCATCAAAATGACAATCTACATAACATGTAGTAAAAACATCTCCAGTTAAAGGCTCAAGATATCTGATAATAGAAGGAGAATCAAAACCAACATAAATACCTATTCTTCGTTGGGCTCCCATTTTAGTTCTTTGTGGAGGTGCAATTGGAACATATACTGCACTTCCAAAAACTCGAAAGTGTGATATGTTGGGTATCTGTCCTAGAACTAACTGTAGAGGAGAAAATTTATGAAGAGTCGTTGGTCTTACTCGAATGATGGTTGCAGCATGAAGAATTGCATGACCCAAACTAAGGTAGGTAAGTTAGCCCTTAACATTGATGGTCGTGCAATTAATTGAAGTCTTTTTATCAAAGATTCAGCTAAACTATTTTGTGTACGAATATGAGGAACAAAATGCTCAATGGAGATTCCAATAATCATACAAAAATTATTAAAAGTCATTGATGAAAATTCAGCTACGTTATCAAGTCGAATTGACTTAATTGGATTATCCGAGAACTGAGCCCGTAACTTGATTATTTGAGTAAGAAGTTTTGAGGAGGCAAAATTTTGAGAAGAGAGAAGACAAATATGAGACCCTCTAGTTGAAGCATCTATTAAAACCATGAAATATCGAAATGGGCCAGACAATGGGTGAATAGGTCCACAAATGTCTCCTTGAATTCTCTCTAGGAATTTTGGGGGTTCTTTATAAACTTTTATTGGTGATGGTCGAACAATTAATTTTCTTCGAGAACACGCAGCGCAAGAAAATTCACTACTAGGAAAAACCTTCTTATTTTTGAGAGAAAGACCAATAGAATTTTCAATAATACGACGCATCATAGAAGTACCTAGATGACCAAGTCTTTCACGCCAAAGCATAAAGGATTTGAGATCTAGGATTTTTGAAATCATAACAGTATGAGACTCAATTGCTCTAATTTTTATAGTATATAATCCTGGAGAAATTGAATGAAGTTTTTCTAGGATATTCTATTTTTCAGAAATAGTAGAAGTGATGAGAAGATATTCATTAAAGATGGTCTGACACATATAAAAACATAAATAAGAAAAGTTACATTTCATATATAATTTTATTCATGAGAAACACATACCACATATAGAATGAAAACAAATAATATTATACATGCAGGGTGTTTAATTTAAACAATAATTAAACGATATCCCAAAAGATACTTTCAGAAGGTTCAGTAATATCAACAACCTTTTCCTCATTGTTGTCATTGGTGGAACATCAACAATATCCAATTAATGATTAACAAAGTTTATTTCTGCCTTCATTATTTTGTTCTTTTGAGACTCCTGGAATAAATTAACTAGATGCCTCGACGTACGACAGGTACGCGACCAATGCCCATTCATCCCACACCTAAAACAAACATCTAGTTTGTTCTTTATCTGTGTTGCATTTCCTTTATTTTTACCAGACTCAAACACTTGCCACTTCTAGTGGCCTGAATTATCGCGGTTCTGAAATTTGTTGATATGATGGCCTTGTTTATTCTTTCGCCCCCAAGGCTTCTTATTATATGGCCATCTATTGTCACGTTTATTCTACTAGAATGACATGCTGTTAATATCCGACAATGGGGTAGCACCCGTTGGCCGTACTTGATGGTTTTTCAACAACAATTCATTATTTTTTTCTGCAACAAGGAGGATAGACAATAAGTCACTGAACTTTGTGAACTTACTCTATCTATATTGTTGTGACAGAATCATGTTGGTGGGATAAAAAGTTGAGAGCGTTTTTTCTAACATTTGGTTTTCAGAAACTGAATCTCCACATAAAGCCAAAGTAGAGGTTATTTTATAAACATTGGAACTATATTCCGTAATTGATTTGTAATCTTGTAGCCTTAAATTAAGTCACTCAAATTTGGCATTAGGGAGAACAACCAATTTTTGGTGGTCAAATCTTTCCTTCAATTATGTCCATAAAGACAAAGGATCTTTGACTGCTAAATATTCAGTCTTTAATCCTTCATCAATATGGTGACGAAAAAAAATTATGGTTTTTGCATTTTGTGCCGAAGTTGCTGTATTTCCTGATTCAATGGTCTTTTCTAACTCATTTGCACTAAGGTGCAATTCTGCATCAAGTGCCCAAGCCAAATAGTTGTCTCCAGATATTTTCAAAATAGAAAAATCTATTTTTTTGCCAAGTTTGTCATCTATTCTGGGTTAAAACATAATTTTATTATTTATTAAAATAATAAATAATTGCATGTATGATATAGAAAAAATAAACTATACCACAACCTCAAATGGTGATAAAATACAAATATAAATAATCTTATATTTACGTTATTAGCATATTATTTTAGTAAAAAGAATATGGAATCGTTAATGTATATATATGTATTATAGTTCAACAAAATCTATATATACAAAAATGCAAATGGATCTTCACCCGGCATGCGGTAGTTCATATAGACAGGTTATTCCAACAGAATAATAAATAATGAAATAACAGAAGAATTTCACCATGCATGCGGTAGTTCGCGTAGACAGGTTATTCCAACAGAATAATAAAGAATGGAATAATGAAGAATTTTCACTGTATGCAGATGTCAGATATACAAAGTTATTCTAATGAATAATAAAGAATGAAATAACAGAAAAATTTCATCAGGTATGCGGTATTCCGTATATACAGGTTATTCCCACAATTTAATAAGCGGTAAAAAAAGTTTCCACCAAGTCTTGTAAGATCAACAAGGATAGATGGTACCATTGTAAATAACAGAATTTAATGGTAAAAAAGTTCCCGCCAAGTCTTGTAAGATCAACAAGGATAAATGGTACCTCTGTAAATAACATAATTTAAAAATAGACAATAAAACATAAATATAACTTGACAGTTAAAGAATATAATAGGCGACAAAGTCAGGCCAATTGTAAGAATAACATTATACTATTGGTGGCATAGCCAAACCGGTAGTATAATAATAAATTGTGAGAATTTAAAGGCAATTATAAGAATAAAATTATATTATTGGTGGCATAGCCAAACCGGTAATATAATAATAAATTGCAAGAATTTAATTTTACCGTCTCAATTGGTTAGAGTTTCGTGCTGATAACGTGTTATAAAACTTTAACAAAGTATAGAAAGATACTCTTATAATTGCTGCATAAATTTAAAGAGAATAAGTAAGAAAAAGAGAGAGAAACTTTCAGAGAAAATCTTATTAATTCCTTTAGTATCATTCCCTTTATATAGGAAATGCAGAGGAGTCACGGGGGCGGGGAAGGAATTCACGGGAGAAGGAGAAGAAGGAGAGGGGAAGAGAGCTCACGTGAGGTTCCCTCACATTAAGGGAAAGGGGAAAAATTGCCTCCTGAGTAGGTAATCATTCATAACATATATATATATATATATATATATATATATATATATATATAATGAATTAATAAAAAAAAAACATACAAGAATAAATGATAAATTTGTCTACCCGCAACATAACAAAAGTTATAATAGTTTTTCTTTTTTACCCTTCCCATTAGAGGCGAGCAAAATAAATTGAAAACCAAAATAATCGTAAAACACTGGAAAACCAAATTGCAAAAAGCGTAACGAATGGAAAATTCAATAAATCGAAATTGAAAAAAAAATTCAAACCGCACATTTGGTTACAATTAAGAACTATGTCGTTTTTCACCTTCTAATTAATATATAGATTTTTCATCAAAATTTTAATGGATAAAATTTTTTTGACTTTAAATGGTAAAAATATTTTTTATGATTCTAATTTTTTATATATTTGATATTAAATATCATCAACTATTTATAAACATATTTTGATCATTATTAATAAAATTATTAAGATCAAATAATTGGTGTATTTGGAGAAAATATGTAATAGAGGGAAGTCAAATCCCAAAATTTGTTATTTTAAAAGATAATTTCTAAGCATTTAAATGTATTCTAATTGATTATAAGGTTAAAACATTGAAATAAAATGTATTATGATTTGTAAGCTGATAACATTTGTGAGGTATTTATTACTTTTCCATTCCCTTCTTGGGTCCTTTTACTTGATGATCAGATCAAAAAAAGTCCCCTTGTTATTGATGATAATATGCAACAAGAAGCAGCCTTTCAACTTTAATATATATATATATATATAGTTCGCTTCTCCGGCGAATTGGAGGGAACGAACTGGCTATAGCGACGGATTTTTTCGTTGCTATAGCATAGAAAGTCGGTTATTTATGCTATAACAATAGAAAAAACTGTCGCTATAATCGCTCTTAGTTCGCTCTCTCCAATTCGCTGGAGAGAGCCGGGCAATATATATACGGTCCGAATTTTAAGTTCACCCCTTATCTAACATACCTTGCATACCCTATTTACACTCTGTTTCTGAGTTTTGAATAGAAAAGAAAAGAATAGAAAACTTAAATTAAAACAGAAAAGAAAAGAATAGAAAACTTGAAGTTTTCCTTTGTGTTGTTTCTGAGTTTTTAATAAAAAAGAATAGAAAATTTAAAATTGAGGATATGCGTTGTAATTTAAAATTTATTATATTAAAAGTTGAGGATAATATGAAAATTATAAAAAATATTACTTATTCCAATTTTTTTTCCGTCCAAATCAGACCAATTTTGGACGGAAAATTTTGGCAGGAAAAGTGACCAAGTTTCCTATCTATTTCTTTTCTTTTCCGTTTATTAAAAAACTCAAAAACATAAGAATTGAAAAGAAAACTTAAATTTTCCGTCCATTTCTTTTCTTTTCTGTCCATTTTAAAACTCAGAAACAGAGCATTAGCGACGGACCGGGCGACGATTCGGTCCGTCGCTATATATAGAACCATCGTCTTAGCTTTTAGCGACGGACAACATATTGCGATGGACCAAATCGTCGTTAAAGGAGGGCATGCAAGGTATGTTAGATAAAGGGTTAGTTTAAGACCTGGAAAATAAAAACCGACTCTTTTCATCTTGAAGGTTGGTTGAAAAGAAGTTTCTTAGATTTAACTTAACATATCCATGTAAAAAGAATGACTGGTTTGAAATACAAGTATATAATTAAAAAACTGGTCATTTCAAGGAAAAAGAAAGAGTATACATCTTGTCTTGAGGAGAATTTAACAAACTAATACAAAATAAAAACATTAGCAAATGATTTATATCTACCAAAGGCTTGAACAACCAAGTAAAATTGTTTTTAAATGTTTAACAAAAAACAAAACAAACAAATTGGGACTCAAAATCCTTGGCAAATCAATTAAGTGACAACTGAGCTTAAGCTGGACATCTCTCTACAGATGGTTGAGGTTCCCAAGCATCCGGTTCATGTCTCCATTATACTTTGACCACATTGCAGAAGCTCATCAACTCGGTTCTCAGGTAGAATTAACCTCGGTTTCAATGGTAAAAAGGTTGGTCCTAAACGGCGCCAACTCGGACTAATACATCAATTAACTGCAGTCAATTTAACGGTAATTTTTACCCTTTCCTTTTCTGATAAAAGGTCGAACAAGCTATAACAACACATTTCTGCATTAGTCAATATGTTTGTTAATTAATACAGGTAAAACTATAGCAACCCGAAAAAATAGAATCCAAACTAAGATCCTCCTCTTAGCAGCATTTGCTTTCTGCAAAGCGATAATTACTTTTAACAACTCAAATTCACCAACTTCATCCAACCCTTTCAGCCTTCTTTGCAGCTTTCTTTTCACCGAAAGGCTTCCCCTTTGATTTTGCTCTCATAGCTTGTCTCTTCTCTTCCCTGCACAAATGTCAAAAAATATAAGCCTTTCAATATACTTCCTCGCACTATGGTTTGTTTAAACAATTATTAGGAGTGACATCTCCCAAACTTGAGAAACCCGATATTATGGCCTAACTCATTCGCAAATACACCATAATTAGGGGGTAATACACGATTTCATTCTTTTCGATAGAACTATAGCTAGTCAAGTTCAAAGCAATTCTGTATCACATGAAAGTTGAAATGCATTGGAAAAAAAGCCGGGTACCTTTCTTTTGAGATTTTCTCTCTATAAAAGCTTTTACTGTGCTTCCTTTTTTTATCTGTCCTCCCATGTTCAGGAACACCATTCTTCAAACGCGCCTTTTCTTTATCAGTGCTTTCATCTTTTTTGTGCTGCTGCTTCAATTTTTTTACGATTTTCTTTATGCTGATGCTTTCAATTGGCTCTTCCTCCAAGTCTTCCAATGGTTCTTCTGATGGTTCTTCAATTGGTTCTTCTGATGGTTCAGAGGGAGCTACCTTGGAATTGCTCATTTTCTTCAACTGAAAGATAGGAAAAAAGTAAATTTACTCAGATTACTTGTTCATGATTAGAAGGCCCAATTGAACACACGCCTCTTTTCTGCATGGCAAGCCAAATATCCAAACAGTTTAAGACCCCCCCCCCCCCCCCCCCCCGGGATGACGTTCCACTGAAGCATCAGGAACTTCAAGCAAAACTCTATTATCCCCAACCAACCTCTGGCTTGTATGTTTTTTGGTGCGAGAAATTAGGGATTATTTTTTATGCTGGAGAGAAGCATGACTATATTCCACAATCCACAGGAAATTTTACGTGCAAAATTTCACCTGGCAATTGCATATCTTTTCAATAGACAAACAATATTTATTTAATTCAGACTCCAACACACGAATAATATTAAATTATTTAACTCAGACTATTATGTCTTAACAGAATTCAACTGCATTACGAGTACTGATCAAGTGAGGAACCTCGCCATGAAAATGAAATATACCTTCGCAACAAAGAATCCATCCATGTTGTGAACATGGGGATAGAAACGCCTCGTCTTTTCTAAAGATGTATGAAATCGCTGCTCCCTGTATCGAATAAACCTGGTATTGAGTAGTATTAGTACTTGTAAAAATACAATGTTGGTCAGTAACTTCAAACATTTAAATTTAACAATACCCTGGACGCCCAAAGTCAAGTCCACATGGCACAAGTTTTACATCTCTCTTCTTGAGCGCATAATCTATTACAGCTTCATTCTGCAAAATGCAACTTTAAGTAGAAAAGATACAAGGGAATTACTGAAAATCTAAAAGATGGACACAAACAAACCTCAGGAATCATTATAGAGCATGTAGAGTAAACTACGTAACCCCCCGACTTTGAATTTGCATCACACATGTCGATTGCTGCAAGGATCAGCTCCTACAGAGGAAAAGAGAATCTCTTCGATTAAGCTATGAGTAATTAAACCATCTCCAATTAGAACTTTAATCAACAGAAGTAAGCCCTCACTCAAAGCTAACAAATTCTACCAATCAAACAGGTCCTTCAGAAAATTAAATCAATAGTGCCTCCAAGAAATAAGTCATGAAAATAAAAAACAAAAAAAATCTCTCGAGTATGTTCCTAACTAATTCAACAAACAAACTTTATCAAGCCATTCTCTGTGAACAACAAAGATTCCCAGAGGTCAGAAAGAGTTATACAATGGGTCTTATGTTTGAAGGCAATTTGAAGGGGTTGTAACCTCCCTGCCCCTCTTAAAAAATCATATATGGCAACTTATTATACTATACACGATGAGCAACATATGATCCGGAAAGAACAAAAGGACAACGGTGAGAATCCTATGCCTTTTTAAATCATGAGGGAGAAACCCATGTCTGGACACTATTTTTAAGAGAAACCTATTGCATAACAAATTCTTCTGACTTCTTTTAGTCTCTTTGTAGACTATGCAGAAAACTCTCTTCAAAAAATCTCAAGAGCTCCAACATCTAAAAGTACACTAATGCGAAGTTTCTGATTTCTGCAACTGTCCTTGTCTCGAAACCTGCTTCAATTTGACTTCTCTCTAACTTAAATGCAGCCTGTACTCATCTAAGTGAACTTAAAAGGTTAAACTCCTTGAATGAACAATATCAGAATCTCAAACACAAGTAGCAAATCAAAGATTCAAGCTGTTTATTTTTGTAAAACTATAAACACCACCATCCAATATGCCTTAGATTCTTTGAAAATCACTTCATTATAAGATAGTACGTACTTTCTGCAGATGAGCGCAAGTCTGTATATCTTTAAGACTTTTAGAGGTTTTGACAGATTCATCTTTCGATATAACCTGTAAATTATATTAAATTTGTCAGATTGAAAAAAGAGAAAATAACAAACTGAAGCCAAAGAAGAGCATATATCAAACCAGATCACTTACCCCAGTTCCACTGCAAGGGGCATCCAACAAAACCCTATCAGCCGTGTTTTGGCCCAAAAATTTCGGCAGCTAAAATTGAATTGGGAAAAGGAAATTAAAATTATATATATTAAAAAAGAAATGGGACATGTTGAATAGAATTGACAACAATCATATATGTAAATTATGTAACGCAGTATAATACGTATGTGCATTGATGTAAAAGTAATCCAATATGCATTTTTAAAACAGTGGATGCAATAATAAAAAGAAAAATCTCAAATCATACAAATGTCATTGTAGAAGAAATTATGTAAATGTAGATGATATTCTGGAGTTAGTACCATCGAATGAAACATGGATATCTTTTAGCATCATATTTACCAAAATAATTACAAAAACGAGCATTTGATAATTATATATATATATATATATATATAAAGTAATTATATTCATCAACCAAAGACGTCTTCTTTACCCAAAAGCATTTGGTCAGCAACATTAACAGCAGAAAAAATTATGAGCTAAAATATTGTCGATTTAAGATAAAATAACAAAATCAATGAACTTCATAATTATTACAATATCAAGTAAGGACAAAATAAAAAAATTATAACCTCTCTCCCATCATAGTTACAAACTATGGTGTTTGTCACTCCCATGCGAGTTAAATTTGCCGTGAGTGACTTGAGTCTCTGGTCCTTCATCTCATTCGCAAAAATTACACCTGGAAACACTTGCATTAGTATACTACAGAGGAATAAACACACAATGCTTGTTAAATAAAAAACGAAAAATATAATTTTTTTAAACAAAAAGGAAAAGCAACAAAAATCCACAAGATTTTGAAAATCTTGATAATACAACCAGTGTGTGACAGACACACTAACGTGCCAATTTGAATAGATGAATAGTGAGATACCAAGAATTGAAAATGTAGAAGTTAAAACACGACATTAATAGAACAATCCACGAAAATACTTTTGAAATATTGCATCAATTAGAACCAAGGAGGTTGACTTAATAGTGGTTGCAAACAAAGGTGAGCAGACACCCCAACATATTTGCTAAGGCAAAATCTCAGGAGATAGGCCTCAAAATAAATTGAATTAACAATTGGTAATATCAATGTTCTAAAAATTGCTATAAGGAGCTAGTGGCATATGAGGCAACATCTAGGCGGTATTTTGAATATATATATATATATACACACACACACACACACACACACACACAAAGTTTCTAATATTCAAACAAACAATAAGTTATCAATTAAGTTAATGATCGGTCGTGTATTACGTGAATTAATACACTTGGAACATCAATGACTCAAAAAGGATGTTCAAAATTGTCGTTGAATTGCTTTTATTTGTAATGAAATATGCAATTTCTTTCAAGCTCCAAAGAAAATACAAACTGTATAAAGCATACATTGAATGTAAAGATTCTAAACTTTTTACATATGTACATGAAAAATTATGTTATTTAGATGGTGGAACTATATTGTTTCTACAGTTGCTCATGAAAATTACTCTTAATTCTTTTAAATACAATAGGAAATAAATCTTACCCGCCAAGGCCGTTTGAGGGATGATTCCACCTAAGTGGGAGCTATGCAATTTTTAGAACACCGGGTAATATAAAATCAACTCTGCAATAATATACTTTCTTTGTACATTACCAGACAATTGCTATTTTATGTTACAGTAAGAAGGTTTCTATAATTCAAACACAAAGAAAATCGTGAATTGACACATCCAAACATAAAGATAATAAACACCTCTTTACATCCAGAAAAATGACTACTTTTCCAGGACGAATCCAATTGTGAAGAATGATAAGGATTGGCTGAACAAGACAAGGAACATAACCATGTCATGCATAAACGAGAGAATGAAACACAGTAAATGAGGCTTTCCCTTAGAAACACAAAAACAATTACAACAACACACTCAGCATCCAGAAGCTAGCAATACTACTTACCACTATTCTTCATAAGTGCAGCGACATAAGTTGTTTTACCACCAGGAGCAGCTCTGCACAAGTATAATGTCCTGTTAAAATTGAAAAAAATGTACAAGAAATGCAGAGACAACTACCAAATAATAGACCTATGTATTTTGTTTCACAAAACTCCAAGAAACATAGAACGAATCGAAGGGACGGGCAAAGCCTCCTCCTATAAAAAAATACAGCATATGTAATGCAAAGACTTGACTTAAGCTATGGACATTTCTATACGCTCAAAAGGTCTTCTATTCAGTTTATTGGTTCCAGACATTACATAATAGAGTTATATCACAAAGATTGTTGCCTTTTTGACACCTTTCATTTAAGGAACAACTCCACAACAAATCTCTCACTGACCTTGGCATTATTCAGCCAAAAACAAAAACATGTAATAAAACAAATTCCACTACTCACTCGCATCTGGACAATGCAATGTACACTCTACTCTCCCCATCTCCTTAGTCCTTCCACATAAAAAAGTAATTTACATTTGATTGTTTCTACTCCTTGAGGAGTCACCTGTAAAACCCACTTCCTTTGTTGACTGGCCTGACCAGGTCCCAGGCAAAGAAGATCATTTCTTCAGGCACCAGACTTGTCCAAATAGATATCCAAGGAAACTAAGACCTCAGATGTATTACTAAAATAGGAAGGAAAAAAAATCACAGAGAAAGCATTGTTCACCTCATCAATGTCATCATATATCCCACTGCACCTTTCTATTGAGCTCTCTCATCATCCAAACCACAACTAATCTCCCAATTTGATTTACTTTATATAGGCATTCAAAATTCTATGGAAGGACTTGGTATTAAAATCCACTTCCTTTAACCAAAGAGCCTTGGATTTTTGTTTCCAACACAACTACCATAAAAAAAGTCTACAAGCTTCTCCTTTAAAACCTAAAATCTTATATACCTTCCCCTTTACCAATCATTTTTTTCTTTTTGATAAGCCAAGCCCTCATCTTCACATCAAGAAGTCGAAAATATGCTCCATTGATCAAGCTTCTAGCATTCACTATGCTCTTTCTTCCATGTCCTTAAGTCAGCAATAAAAACTTCAAAGATGCATTAATGTCTTGCAAATGTATTTTGTCATATATGATTAACTTATTACTGTAGGTGTGCCAGACCACCCAGACCAACAACAGTACAGGGGTGTTCAATTGACATTATATAACAAAGAGGCTTCTAATCTGTTCTGTACTTAGACCCGATATTAAATAAAAGTGCAATAACTGCTTGATTCCCCACAATGCTGTAACCATTTTTTTTCGGTTCAAAAGGCTAAATTATTAAATAAGCCTGTGCATACAAGATGTAATCATGCACATGATGAGAGGAAGAAGAATAAAAAGCAAAGGAGAAAAATACAAATGCCAAGGAAAGCTGCTCAATCAGCATAGAGAAGAAACAAGAAATACTATTGATATGCAAAAATAATTTGAGCATATAGTACAATTACTTACGCCATATCAACAATTCGTTCCTTCTCCTGAGGAGCAAGGGCCATCACAGGCAAAAATGAGCTTGCACTTTGCAGCTGTTGACAACATAAATGTTAAAAATCACATGACTGGACAAATTAAAAAATAATAATAGTTTTTTCAAATAAGTATATAATAAGGCAATGATTTCTAACTAAAATATCAAGTTACCATATAATAACCAGCCATGTATTCAGGAGTAGCACCAATGGGCACTTGTGAGTCGTAAACAACTAAGCCAACCTGCAGGTTTATGTAGAAAATAATTTGAAATTCTTGATAATTAAAACATAATGATGTTAAAGCTGTGATAAGGATATTAATAACTCTTACTTTTGACCACTTGCTTAAGGGATCTAAGTTGACACCCCTGTTCAACAAAATACCAGCCAAATCCCTTCTCCGTGCCTGAATTATTACATAGAGAGAGAAGTAACTGATTAGCAAAATGCAGTAATTAATTAGTTGAAACATCCAAATCCTAAGATGCCACCTTTAAAGTGTTTGTACGAAGACAAATAGGTCGCTGCTTCTCAAAGGCTTCAATAAGTTCCATGAGTTCAACAACTGGAAACATCTGTAAGAAATGAAAACTGAGAGTCAAAGCACCATGAAGGAAAATAAGCATACCATTACAACTAATAACATGGAGATGATTTCAACAATATTAGATACTACCTCCACCAAGACCTCAATCAGGTAATCATTGTAACCATAGTATGAAGCCAAGCCCATCTTAAGTTGTTGGATGTAATCCTTACGTGTTGCTCCCTCTTGGCGCAAAGACTTAAAATTTGAAAGCACTCGAACAACTGAAAAATTGAATAGCAATATACATGAACAACTATGAAATGAAAGATTGGCTTAACATTGATTGGGAACATAAACAGACATATGACTCACTCTCTTTTATCCTGCGCTGGAGCCTTGGAAGATCGGGGGGTCCTTGTGCCTCTTCCTCAAGTTCCTAAGTTATTACAGACAAATCTAGCTTAAGCATTATAACAAGAGCCTAAACATCAAATAATAGAAACATAAACCAAATGAACTACAAGGCTAGAAGTGTTGATAAAGATAAACCTCTGTGGTTAGCAATCTGAATTCATCAGCTTCTTCTCTGATGTTTAGCTGCAATTCCGCTGCTGCCTCTTCTTCTACTCTCGCCTGTTCTTCATCAATAGCTTTAGACTTCTTCTCGATATCAGATTCATCTGACTCAGAATCTATATCTGAACCTTTGCCTGCAAACAAAGAATAATAATTCTTAATCAAAACAAGATTTTTGGAAATGGTTGCAGGGAGCTAACTAATGCACCCTGAGGAACTGTACCTTCTTCATCCTCACTTTCGTCAAGAAAATCATCTGTGAATGGATCATCCCCATCAGAAGACATATCCGAACCAGAATCTACTCCTTCCTCAGCAGCTGCTCTATGTTCTTCACTACTTCTATCAGAATCACTGCTAATATCATCTTTTTTGGGGTACTCAGCAGATAAAGGCTCTTTCTTTTGCTTCTTTCTGGCAGGAGGTTTTTGTGACTTGGTACCCTTTTTCTTACTAAGTGAAGTAGCGGCCATAGAAGCTACTACAAAAGAAGTAAAGAAACAACAAATTACGGGTATACTTCAAAAACAAACTTCAGAAAAAACTACACCCATAAACGATTTTTTTTGGTACACCTGCATAACTAGTGTTCTTTCTATTAAACCCAGAAAGAAAATTACTTCAAAGTCTGCGATACAAACACACAGACACTAACATAAATATTAGTCAAATATTATGCATACATCTCTTTGCCGCAATATATCAAACATGTGGAAGGGCATTGCTTAGAAAAACATAAAAGCACACCCCCAAACTAATGAAGGGAAAATGAATTAATACTCACCAGCAGTTTAGTTTTCCTTAAAGAAACGAAGGAGAAGAGGCTGCAGCTGCGAGGTCTCAAAATTGCAGGTCAGAAAGTAGAGGGTTTTATAGTTTTATATAATTCTCTAATTTTTATGTTTAGTATAAGTACAGAGTATTTTGGGCTATATTTGTTGTTTTTAAAGCCTCGTCCAAATACCTGTTGTTATGACCAATACTGGGCTCCTATTTTTAGTTTGCAGACTTGTAGTTGGGCCTTTTTTTATTTTCCCAAGCTAAAATTTAGTTTATGTATGAAGAATTATTTTTTTCCCAACAGATTTCAATTATCTAAAATATTTTATATGCTAATTATTGCACAGCTTCTTATGTTTCACAAGTCAAGTAGTAATAACAATTGGTTTGTTTCCTTTGGATGCAGTAAATAACGTTAACTTAAATTTAAAAAGATTTTGTGAATCTGATGGATTAAAAATTTGTTTGAGTTTTCATTTTTTTTGAAAAAATAATTAAATATTAAATATAATAAATATATTATGAAGATTGAAGAATATTGTTATTTTCTCATTTTTAATAACTATTGTTATTTAGTCTCATTACTTATTATCTATTAAATATACTAAATTGCAGTACATAACATCATATCATGACATCTGTCATTCTCATATAATTCAACACATGTCCTGCCTAATTAATGTTTCTTAAGACCCTTAACAAAACTGCTCAGCTAACATAACAAATGAGGTTGAAAACAAACCCTAATCATTCCCCTAATTCTCCTAAATCTGGAATCAACAATTCAAATATGGCATCGCATCCGACACTCCCGTCCCTACCCTCTCTCGGCGCAATGCTATCTGAGGCAAATTCCCTAAAGACGGCGAAGAAGCAGACCCAAAGGATGACTTTGTCTCCAGTATCGACAAATCAGGCACCGAATGAACATCTTGATTCGTACAATTCAGAGCATTCAAAAATTAATCCTCAGACTTGACTGAATTTTCTAACAGGGACCCAATAGAGGAAAGTGATTCGGACTTTGACGAGATCTCATATATTGTGACCTATCTCCTTCTTTTTGACCTTATCTCCTTTACTTCCACCTTCGGTTTACAGTGGTTGCTCCAATCTTTGGAATTAGATCGATTTGTAAGCCTTATTTTTATTTATGTGTACATTTATGGCCAAATATCGCATTTCGGGATTATATGAGCAAAATAGTGAATTCGATACGTACCAAGAATTTGATTGTGTCATGATTTGTGAAATTGTTTGGATAAATTGGTGCATTATTGAGTGCATCTGATGAACAAAGAATGGGAGACGGTCGAAAATGCATGCATATTGGGTTCAAAAATCAGTAGTGTTTGGGCCATTGCCAAAGACTGCTACCAGAAAGGTACAAAAGCATTTACTGCGGGCTAAAACAAAGGAGATGGGACCATTAAAGAAAAGTAAGTTATAATAGCAAGGATTGCAATATTACTGAAGAATAATGAATAATAACAGTAATGTTGGTTCTATCTTTTCCTCGCTCCTATTTAAACCAGTTGTTGTACCAAATGATTAAGCTTCACATTTGGTGCACATACAAACAATGTACCATCCCCGAAAGAGAAAAAATAAGAAGGGTGATAAATAGTGTTACAATTTGATCACTTTAATATATGCACTTAATATTATCTTCAATAGCCAGTAGTTTTCAATTTTTGAAATTTATGTGCAGCTTAATATTTCTATTTGAAGTTAAACCCTGACAATTTTATTATTATTTCTCCTGAAATTTTTATTATAGTCTATTTGAATCTTTTTAGGTAAATCTATGATCTGCATTCACACAGCCATCTCGATCGAGGCAAATTCCAATTGAAAAGACAAAAAAAAATTCGATAAACACTCAACACTACCCCCTAAAAATTTGTTTAGTTTTTATTACTCCTTCAAATTTTGAACCATCAACTCGAAATTTTGTTAATACATGTACTGAGTTTATGTATATTCATTTGTTTTTCTGTGTATATATTCATGTCTTCTCTCAAACAAAAACTTTTAAATAAGAGTATAATAGGTTTGTCTTTTACTCTTTGGATGACAGTATTTGAAATTCTATGTAAGTCTATTTCATATGTATTTTACTCTAATTTTTTTGATTTTATTTAATATAGGAGCTAAATTCCTTTATGTTCTGTTAGTTTTCAATCCGAAAAACACGTAAATTTTTAGCTAAATGTGAGACTTTTTTGTTCTCGGGCAAAACTAATTCATAAATAAGAGTTGTGGAAAGATAATTATCTATTTGGTTGATAGTTTATGTTATGTTGAAATTAACTATTAAGTATGTCTAAACTCTTATATCTTTGTATTGCCCAGATTCCTGTTGCAAAATCCTCTTCTTCTCCATCTATAATTTCTGTTATGGGAGATCATAAGGAATTGGAAGATGATGAGAAGGTTACAGTAGCTCTGTATTACGAGACTTTGTGCCCGTACTGCTCAAATCTGATAGTGAATTATCTGTCTAAGATATTTAATGAAGGATTCTATGACATCATTGACTTCAAGCTCACTCCCTACGGCAACGCCAAGATTCGCAACAACACCATCGTTTGCCAGGTCTTTTTTTGTTGACTTTCCTAACCTTTTCTAATATTTTGCTCGACTCTGTTAATTTACATTTCTATATTTCTCGTATTTGTAGATTAAATTCCATTTGGTACTTCGTTTGATACTCTGAATTTTATGAAGTAACATAGGTTCATAAAAATGAACTATAATTAATATGAGAGATTAAATTACTAAAAGTATAATAGGTAACTATAATCAATATTTTAGCATAATGATAAAAGTTCCAATAATACTTAATGTTTTGACTGATATCGACTATTGAGAGTATGGGAAAAATAAATAAAATGGAAAACTAAGAGAACAATACTTATTTTCTTTAACAATCCATTGTATTGGGATTTTTTATTTTTATTTTTTTTCTGAAATACATACAAAAAGTTATACTTTTAAGAGATTTTTTAAACCTTCACATACCCTTTTCTTCTCTTTTTGTTATGGATTGTAAAAAGTTAAGTTGAGGGGACCCTTTCTTTGTAGTAAACAAAATACAAAAGTAGTAAAGGATAGGAAAAATAAATCAGTTGGCTCCACTTTGGTCATGAAAATTGAAGAAAAGAAAAGAAAAGAGAAGAATAGAAAAAATGATTTGTCCACAAGTTGAGGTCACTTACTTTGCCACTAGACTAAAAGAAATATTCACATACTCAAAGTGTTAGTTCATGCTCCTTTTCTCTTTCATTCTTCAAGTGCCAGATATGCCAGAACTAACTCCTTATGAACCGTTGACTTCCAGCCACTTCCAATGATAACTTCCAGTTATTTATTATTCACATTCCCACCTTTATCTTACCTTCTATTCTTCACTTTCTCCCAGTTCTTCAATTCTTCCCCGTTTGCTTCATTTTCTTCAAAGCAAGTTTCAATTGGGTTGTACACTTGTACTACGAAACCCTTTGCCCCTTCAGTGCCAAAATTATTATTGATGACTTAGACAAGATTTTCCACAATGGAACGATTGACTTCGTTAATGCAATCTCATGCCTCTGAGCAGTGACAAACTTAGTAGCAACATCACCTTCTTGTCAGGTCCCTCTCATCATTATTTTCACTTCCTTTTTCTTTTTTTAGTTACGTATAATTTGTTAGCTACCAATTATCGATCATATAGAACATTATTTATTTGGACTGACACGGAACATTATTTGTTTGTCCAAAGGATTATTTATTTGGGTTGATAATTAATGCTATGTTGAAATCAACTATTAAGTATGTCTAAACTCTTATATCTTACTATTGCCCAGATTCCTGTTGCAAATATTTATAAGATTGCAGCGATTTCTAAAAAGATCATTTAAGTGCTAATTTTTGTTTGTTTGGATATATTGAGTAAAAAATGAATTCTATCCGTACCAAAAAATTGATTTCGTCATGTTTTGTGAAATTTATTGGATGAATTGGTGCATTATTGCTATTTCAGTTCATATATTGTTATCTTTCTAAATTTTAGCTAACTGTTTAGTTTTAATGTTTTTGGTGAATGCTTCTAGAATGACCTTTTCAGAGTTGGGGTATTTTTATGTGGCTCTACCTGATGCCATAATCGGATGGGTAAATAATTAGATTTACAGATTTGTGATGGCTACTTTAAACCAGACCCTTGGATAGGTCTTAATTATGAAATTGAAATTATGATCCTTGAATTGAAACTTTGGATTGTACTAATTCATAATTACCTTAAATTTTAAGTATTGGATTATTATTAAATTTTCAATATGAAATAGTGATTGCATTTCTAAATATGGAACGACCTTTTTAGTAAGGGGAACGACCTTTTCAACATTACTTTTTTTTTTTTTATTATAGATTTCGTGAGATATAATTACACACATAGGGATAAAAAAGAATCAATCACATTTAAGCACATTGGAAGGAAATCCATACAAGGCAAAGTCACTGTAATGTAGCCTTAGAACATATATGTGTGTGTGCTCTGTCTGGTGCTACAGTGGGGGACCGACCTGGCTCATTAGCAGGCCTACTTTAGTGCTTGCCTAGTTGATGAGTGGTTTGTGATTGGCTTGCGGTGGCCGTGCCATGGTATCTTTTAGATATATATGACGTTATAAGGTTAATAGTATTGTTCAGGTCACCCTTTTCACTTCAATGTAATATATTACACTGTTTTTTCCCCTACTCTCTGTCTTTTCTCCATAACTCTTTTTGAACAACTAACATATAGTACATATAGTACATATAAATGTGAAAATATGATAATTGATCATATATGGCCATTAAAATCAATTCGGGACTAAAGATTTGGGTCTGACCTATGTTTTCCTTTCTTTGTCCCCTTACTTTTTGTTTGTAATATTTTTTTACGCCTACACACAAATTTAGGGTTCATAGGGTTTTTTCTTTCTTGCTTTGTATTTTTAGATTTTAGACTTTAGCATAAAATCAAAATTATTAATTCATGCATTAAATATACCTTGAAAAACAAAGAAATTACTTAAAGGCCTGAAACAATTGTTAAAAAAAATACCTTGGAACAAATCAGAAGATGTAATGCACAAACTGGTAAACTCTCAACACTACCCCCTACAATGTATATTCATTTGTTTTTTTGTGTATATATATTCATGTATATCCATTGAAAAATTATAAAATAAGAGTATAATAGAGTTTGTCTTTTACCGTTTGGATGACAATATTTGAAATTTTATAACGTCCATTTCGTATGTGTTTTACTCTAATTCTTTTTCGATTTTATTTAATATAGGAGCTAAATTCCTTTATGTTCTATTAGTGTTCAATTAGATAAAAAAAATTAATTTTTAGTTAAATGCGAGACTTTTTTGTTCCCGGGCAAAACTATTTACTGTATAAGAGTTGTGGAAAGATGATTATTTATTTGGTTGATAGTTTATGCAATGTTGAAATCAACTATTAAGTATGTCTAAATTCTTATATCTTACTATTGCATAGATTCCTGTTGCAAATATTTATAAGATTGCAGTGAATGTTAAAAAGATCCTCTAAGTGCTAATTTTTGTTTTTGAGGATATATTGAGTAAAATATTAAATTCAATCTGTACCAAGAATTTGATTGCGTCATGTTTTGTGAAATTGATTGGATGAATTGATGCATTATTGTTATTTCAGTTCAGTTACTGTTAGCTTTTTAAATTTTAGCTTAGTGTTTAGTTTTAATATTTTTGGTGAATGCTTCTACAATGAGCTTTTTTGAGTTTGGGTATTTTTATGTGGCTCTGCCTGATGCCATAGTCATCGTTTATTTAAGTTTTTGACACGTGTTATACTGCATCAACATATGTGAGTTCAATAGATAAATGTATATCATCATGGAGCTGTAATGATGTCAACAAGACTACGTTTTTTGTCATTAATTAATACACTTTGAAGTTTAATTTTACAAAACTTAGTGAATTGCTATGTCTCACAAATTCGTTATAAAGTTTTGCAGGAAACTGTTGAACTGTGTTAGGTTTTATGAAAATCAAAGTAGCAATCAAATTGCAAAATTTAGCGGAAGCGAGATAAAATTAGATTTTAAAATTTTTCACAAACCAATTACCCGGATCATCCTTTATGCATATTATTAATTAAACAAAGAATAAGAAATTATGAAATCATACCCTTGTAAAAACGAGCTTCCTCAGTGCACGAGTTCACCTCCTACTTCTCATGATCTCCTTGAATCTCGGGTAGATTCCTTCCTTTGATCAATGTAAGCCACCCAAGTGTATGGCCTCTATAGGTGATCCACCAAGGAAGAGGAATTTTTCAAGAAGAAGGGAATTGGCTCAAATCCTAGTTTTTCCTATCTGAATAAGAAAAGGGGGTGTACTCTCCAACTCTAGGAATTACGTATATTTGATATCTAATATAAGACTCCTCTTATAAAGATATCATGTAACCCTATTTTAATTAAAATAAGGTATTATTTAATTAAACTCTTTTAATTAAATGGGCCCCTAATCCTATTAGGGGTAATTAATTAAACTCCTTTAACTAATTTTCTTTCCTAATCCAATTAGGAATAAATGAGAGTACTAATATTAAATTAATTCCTAAACCTTTTAGAAATTAAAATAATAATAATTATAATAATATTAATAAGACTCCTCTTATTAATTTATATTTTATATTTCTAAAATATTAAATAATAATATTAAGCTATTTAATTTATTCTATCTCCATAGATTAAATTAAATATACTCAACATATTATTACAATTATGCCATTAACTTCTTAAATAATTATTCTTCCTTTTATGGTGTGACCCTTTAGGTTCTCCATATTAAACCGGTTGTGAATAAATCAATTAGAACAATTTAATCTCATTTAAATAAATAAATTAAACAAATAATTTATTTAAATAAATAATATTTATTCTACAATAGGATAAGTCTCCCAATGATCAACGACTTTTTTCGGATAATATAGATTTCAACATTAATCATAAAAGAACCTTTGAGTAAATAGTTACCGACAATTCAATCCTTCCACCATACAATGTCCCAATTAAATATAAGACATGGAATTCTTCCAAGTCTTATTTTATTTAATTATATGTATTTCGATTCCTAAATGAATAACTCCTAATGAATGCAAATTAGAAACTACTTTCTAATTTCATTCCACTTTGCCAAGGATTCTCGGGTTGTCATTTATCGAATCACATAGGATATTTCTCCTTTTACTAGAAGTGGTAGATTCTTTATCGATCATTCATTATCTTCATATATAACTTATTACACCCAAGCATACCCTTTGATATACTCTAAGAGTCTTAAGGAATAAGTCAAAGTGTAATTCATTATATATAAGATACTATGATGATCTCAAGTCTAAGGATCATTTCAGATTACTATCACTATAGAATTCCTATCGACGGTAAGTAAAACTCCATTAGGTATTCCTTAGCGAGTCACGTTCGGTGAACTTATTCTCTAATAAGCACCTACATACTTGCTTTAGTGTTCCACACAAATGATCATGAGATCAATCATCCTCATCCAATGAAAGTTAAGCAACGTATGTACCAATCTATCCGGATTCACTAATCCCCAATTTAGTAATCCAATGATTGGGAACTATTTTAGTTTTAAGCTTTCTAAGAATTTAGATCTCATTAGAATGATCATCATCATTATTCTAAAAGCGTTGCTTAAAACTATGGGTTTATCACATATTATTAAAACGACACCATGTAGATAATAAATGCCTTTAATAAATAATTCTTTTATTAATAAATAAATAAGATTGATTACACAAGATATGCTTTATCATCATACATGATTGGCTTCAGTATGCATAATACTTTCAATCTCCCACTTGCACTAAAGCCAATCGCCGTGGTATCTCATACCCATCTTCTCTAAGTGACGATCAAACCGCTTTGTTGTGTTAACGCTTTAGTAAATGGATCTCGCAATATTGTCTTGAGAGTCCACACGCTCGTGGTGACGTCTCTCTTTCAATGATCTCTCCGATCAAATGAAATCGCCGAACACGTGTTTGGATTTCGATGAGACACGGGTTCCTTGCTTGTGCAATGCTGAGCTCCGGTGTTGTCGCGAGAATAAAGGCACCGGTCCTTTAATGTTAGAAACCACACCAAGTTTCAGTAATGAACTTCTTCATCCAAACGACTTCTTTGCAGCCTTCACTTGCGCTATGCATCTACTGCCTCATCACATCGAATCAAGAATCGTTTCATTGTTTGGAACTTTTCAACTCATCGCGCCACCGTTTAAGGTAAACACATACCCCAAAAGGAGTTATCATCATCTTGGTCTGCATTTGAAAACTTGAGTGCGTGAAGCCCTCTAGTTTTAATTCGGACCACCGTAGACAAGAAATACATACTTAGTTCTTCTTAAGTACTTTAGGATATTTTTTTGCGCTTCCAAAGTTGTTCTTCTCCGGATTCGACCGATATCCGCTTGTTACACTAAGTGCATGAGCGACATCCGGTCTAGTATATATCATACCGTACATGATAGATCCTATCTTTCAAGCATAAGGAATCTTACTCACTGGTTTTCTCCTCAGTGTCTTTGGGGCTTGTTTCTTGAGAGATGTATTCCATGGCTCATCGGCATGAGACCTCTTTTGGAATCTTCCATGCTAAACCTTTTTAGCATCATGATGTCACGTTCCTTGGGGTAAGCCAAGCATCCTATTAGATCTATCTCTATAGATCTTTATCCCTAAAATATAGGATGCTTCTCCCAAGTCCTTCATGGAGAAGTGTTTAGATAACGTGATTTTAATTGTTCATAAAGATAGGAATATCATTCCCTATCGGTAATATATCATCAACATATAATACAAGGAATGAAACAGTCGCTCCCACTAACCTCTCTTGTACACACATGGTTCATCCTCATTTTTGATAAAATCAAACTTTTGATTGTCTCATCAAAACGGATGTTCCACCCATGAGAAGCTTACTTTAATCCATAAATGGATCGTTCAGAAGCTTGAGACTTGATTTGTTCCAACCTTTGAAACAAATCCTCCGGTTGTGTCATATACACATCCTCCTCAAGTTTCCCATTGAGGAAGGCCATTTTCACGTCCATCCGCCGATTTACGTAGTCATGGTAAGTTGTAATCGCAAAGCAAAATTCGAATGGACTTGAGCATTGCTCTTTGGTGAGAAGGTTTCATCATAGTCAACTCCTTGTCTTTGTTTGAAACCTTTTGCAACCGGGTCCGGGCCTTATAGGTCTCTACCTTGCCGTCTGCTTCCAGTCTTTCTTTTAAAGACCCATTTACACCCAATAGGCTTAATGCCTTGGTGGTGAGACCAAAGTCCATACTTGGTTCTCATACATGGAGTCCATCTCGGATTTCATGGCTTCTTGCCACTTCTCCGAGTCTTTACTACTCATAGCTTTGTTCAGTAATTCAATGGATCATCATCATCTATGATCGTACCTCATTCATCATCTTCTATGACAAGTCCATACCTATCTGGTATCTTTGGTACTATTCCAGATTTCTGAATAGGGTGTGGTATGAATGAATCTCTACTTGGTTAGGTACCTCACTTTGATCTCGTAGTATTTTGTGGTTCTTGAACTTCTTCAAGATATATCTTACTCCCCATCGACCCCTTCAAGGATAAACTCCTTTTCCAAGAAGGCAACATGTTTTCATAACAAACACCTTTTGATCGGTTGGATGATAGAAATAATATCCCGATGTTTCTTTAGGATATCCCACAAATCTATATTTGTCGATCTAGTCTGCAGCCTTATCGCTTTTTAAACTTTTTGACATAATTTGGACAACCCCAAGTCTTAACATGCTTAAGATTTGGTTTTCTCCCCATCCATAACTCATATGGGGTCTTGGGGGATGATTTTTTGTAGGTACCTTGTTAAGTAGGTATGCAAACCGATTCTAGGCATATCCCCGAATGAAACCGGAAGGTCAGAAACTCATCATAGATCGAACCATGTCCAACAATGTTCGATTTCTCCTTTCGTGATACACCATTCATCCGTGGCGCTCCTGGTGGAGTCCATTGTGAGATTATACCATTTTCTTTGAGACAATTGAGAAACTCACCACTTAAGTATTCTCCTCCTCGATCGTAATCAGAAGAATCTTAATACTCTTACCGCTTTGCTTCTCAACTTCACTTGAACTCTTTGAACTTTTCAAATGATTTGATTTGTATTTCATTAAATACACATATCCAAATCTTGAGTGGTCGTCAATGAATGTAATAAAATAAGAATACCCTCCTCGTATGGGTCGTTGTCATAGGTCCACATACATCCGTGTGTACCAACGCTAACAACTCAGTAACTCTTTCTCATTTTCCACTAAAAGGAGATTTAGTCATTTTACCCATGAGACAAGATTCATGGGTTGGATATGATTCATAATCGATAGCTCTAGGAGCCCATCTTTATGCAACTTGGATAATCTTGTTTCATTAATACTTAATAGAGTCTCACAAGTGCCACATAAAGGTATAATTAACATCATCTCTTTTCCTTTTATTAGTTTGTTCAATTTGAAATATATTTTCATGCAAGTCAAGTATATAAAGTTCATTTTCGCAAATTACCAACACCATATAAAACATTATCATTATAAATGGAACAACTGTTGTTCTTTATTATAATATTAAAACCATCCATATCCAATACAGAGATAGAAATAATGTTTCTAATGATATTTGGAACAAAATAACAATTATTTAAATTAATGAACTTGCCAGTAAGCGTCTTTAAACAATAAGTCCCCTACAACTAATGCAAAGAACCTTTGCTCCATTTCCCACTAGTAGGACGACCTCATCCTCTTTCGACTTTCTACTTCTGGACCGGTCCCTCAATATTATTACATATGTGAGAACCACATCCGGTATCCAATACCCAAGTAGAAGATTGACTTTCAGAAAAATTAATTTCAATCATAAACAAACCTTGATTAGGATTCGAAGCTTCTCCAAGCTTCTTCTGCTTTTGTTCTATGAGATAATCCTTGCAGTTCCTCTTCCAGTGACCCGGCTTATTGCAATGGAAGCAAATTCCTTTGCTAGCTGGATCAGGTTTCTTTTGATCCTTCACTTTCGCCTTTCCCTTAGCCTTCTTGGATTTCTTCTTTTCAGAAATTACCTTGGGCCTCTTCCTTTTCTTGGAAGAATCATCCACCAGTAAGACATGGTTCTTCTTGGATGGGAAGTGACCTTCAGCAGTTTTCAACATGTTAAGTAATTGAGCAAGTCGACATCCAACTTATTCATGTGAAAATTCATAACAAATTGTGAGAAGGTGTCGGGAGTGATCGCAAGACTAAATCTTGACTCAACTCCCCATCCACGACGAACCCAAGTCGTCCAAGACGTTCAATCAGATTGATCATCTTTAGGACATGAGTCTCAATGGCGAGTGCCCTCGGTCGTAGAGATCGGAAGAGCTCCTTAGATATTTCATATCTAGCGGTCCTACTTTGCTCACCATACAACTCTCCAAGGTGTAGTAGCATAGTAGAGCATCCATGTTTTCACGCCGACATCAAGCTCGTTCTTTCATGGATGCGAGCATGATGCATCGAGCCACATATGCATCATCTTGCCCCGCTTAAAAGTAGCAATCTCTTTCCTAGAGTAGGTCTCTCGCAACTTTTTGCAGTGCAGGCGAATTTAGGACATAAGAAATCTTTTCAAAGAAGTGAGAACAATTCTCAGATTCCTCAACCAAATCAGGTGTAGTTCTATCCAAATTCGGTTTGTTAGCATCAAGTATGCTCAGCAGTTGAAATTAGTGAATGTGACATTTTCAAAATTCTGCATGTAAAAAGACAATATTTTATCAAACATTCATTTATTAATTACCAAAATAAATTAGGTCTTATTTTATATTGGTATCTCCCACTATTTTCTTCAAACTATATTACCCTTATTTATATAGTTCGGCAAAATCTAATTAAAGTTTTTGCTAGTGAGAATAAGGATCCCATTTCAAATATATATAGCCTTGTGGTGACACAACAAACTATATATAAATAAATAGGTAGACAACTCCTTGTCAATTACATCAACATGTAACTCCTTATGTTTTGCCTCTTGGATTATTTTGATCAAGTGGTGGCACATCCGAATCAAAATTATCTAAGTTAAGTCCAACCTAGCACTTCCATATATTCAAAAAAAAAATATCGCTTGTGGTGACACAACAAAACAATATTGTTCAATTTTCTTTATAAGCATCAAATGTGATAAATTAACATCTTAAATACTTAATACTTGCCTTGTGGTGACACAACAAACTCATATTAAATATTTAATACTCTATTAATTTTATCATCTTTAGAAAAAGCGACGTTCGATATTCTAAATATCTTTGAATGCTTAAGACTTAAAAAAACTTTGAGGATTTGTTTATTATTTGTCTCATCTTGTTTAAGCGTAGCATGCAAATATATATATAAAATACGCGTCATATTATTAAACATGCGAAGCATGTTTGCATAATATATAATATATATAATACTAGCATGCACATATAGAATACTATATTCTACCCCGATTGATTATGGACTTTTATTCTAGTTTGGTTCACTAGAGCCACCAAGTGAAGCAAAAGGTCAAACCCTAGGGTGCAAAGAATAAACATTTAAATATAACTATTACATTTAAAACCGGGCTCCATTACAAACGGGTCTTCAAGCGCTCCTTGATCTCTCGTTTTCAAAAAAAAAATTCTAACTAATCCTATTACATAAACTATTTAATTTAAATAGAAACCTTGATCGCAGTCGAGGGAAGTACATAGGAGAGAGATAGAATTTACATCAAGAAGAAAACCGAGAAAAGATTTAGGAGTACGCAGTACCCCATTTAATAAAACCCATTCATTCAAACATCCAACTAAAATAAATCCAATCATATTGGTCAATTGTCCATAATCAATCCCATTTATTATCATACATATCATCATATGTATCAATAAATTAAATCATTCCATATATATATGAGTATCATTTAATGGGCAATTTTATGTTGCATGAAATCCAATTTCAAGATTAAAATAAACTCTTTTATTTTAATTATAAAATTATTAAGATTAATATATATATGTATATAACAATTATATATATATATATATATATATATAAAAGTCCAACTCTTTAAAATGGCAGGAACTTGATAAATGATCTGGACATCACATACATATACTGCCACGTTTTGTACTTAACAGGTCACAAAAAAAAATAGCAGGTGAAGCTTCGGTTAACGTGATGCCCCTTTGTATAAAAAACCGTGCCTCATGGTATCAGCAGGTCACGATTTTGTAATCCTTGTAGAAAAGTGACCATATATATTATAATATATAATTACTATATATGGTATTAAAAGCTTCAGGATTACATGTTAATAATATATATAACTATCATATCAAACGTATTTTATCACACGGAATTTATCAAATTTGCTGAAATATACCACACGGACTGTAAAAAAAAAAATGATTCTGATTTTTTTTTTTTCATAAAATAATAATTTTATACAACAAATTATGCCCAATAAATTATTCTAAATACATACCCATACATATATAGAATCAAAATAATTAATAATTCGCATAAAGTTTGGCTCATGATACCACTGTTAGGTTTTATGAAAATCAAAGTAGCAATCAAATTGTAAAATTTAGCGGAAGCGAGATAAAATTAGATTTTAAAATTTTTCACAAACCAATTACCCGGATCATCCTTTATGCATATTATTAATTAAACGAAGAATAAGAAATTATGAAATCATACCCTTGTAGAAACGAGCTTCCCTCAGTACGAGTTCACCTCCTACTTCTCATGATCTCCTGAATCTCGGGTAGATTCCTTCCTTTGATCAATGTAAGCCACCCAAGTGCATGGCCTCTATAGGTGATCCACCAAGGAAGAGGAATTTTTCAAGAAGAAGGGAATTGGCTCAAACCCTAGTTTTTCCTATCTGAATAAGAAAAGGGGGTGTACTCTCCAACTCTAGGAATTACGTATATTTGATATCTAATATAAGACTCCTCTTATAAAGATATCATGTAACCCTATTTTAATTAAAATAAGGTATTATTTAATTAAACTCTTTTAATTAAATGGGCTCCCTAATCCTATTAGGGGTAATTAATTAAACTCCTTTAACTAATTTTCTTTCCTAATCCAATTAGGAATAAATGAGAGTAC
This sequence comes from Panax quinquefolius, assembly GCA_020205615.1. Classification (NCBI taxonomy): domain Eukaryota; kingdom Viridiplantae; phylum Streptophyta; class Magnoliopsida; order Apiales; family Araliaceae; genus Panax; species Panax quinquefolius. Next base: position 136,688,844 of record CM035155.1, read on the forward strand.
TAATATTAAATTAATTCCTAAACCTTTTAGAAATTAAAATAATAATAATTATAATAATATTAATAAGACTCCTCTTATTAATTTATATTTAATATTTCTAAAATATTAAATAATAATATTAAGCTATTTAATTTATTCTATCTCCATAGATTAAATTAAATATACTCAATATATTATTACAATTATGCCATTAACTTCTTAAATAATTATTCTTCCTTTTATGGTGTGACCCTTTAGGTTCTCCATATTAAACCAGGTTTGTGAATAAATCAATTAGAACAATTCTAATCTCATTTAAATAAATAAATTAAACAAATAATTTATTTAAATAAATAATATTTATTCTACAATAGGATAAGTCTCCTAGCGATCAACGACTTTCCGGATAATATAGATTTCAACATTAATCATAAAAGAACCTTTGAGTAAATAGTTACTGCAGACAATTCAATCCTTCCACCATACAATGTCCCAATTAAATATAAGATATGGAATTATCACAAGTCTTATTTTATTTAATTATATGTATTTCGATTCCTAAATGAATAACTCCTAATGAATGCAAATTAGAAACTACTTTCTAATTTCATTCCACCTCGCCAAGGATTCACGGGTTGTCATTTATCGAATCACATAGGACATTTCTCCTTTTACTAGAAGTGGTAGATTCTTTATTGATCATTCATTATCTTCATATATAACTTATTACACCCAAGCATACCCTTTGATATACTCTAAGAGTCTTAAGGAATAAGTCAAAGTGTAATTCATTATATATAAGATACTATGATGATCTCAAGTCTAAGGATCATTTGTACTACTATCACTATAGGAATTCTATCGACGGTGTAAGTAAAACTCCATTAGGTATTCCTTAGCGAGTCACGTTCAAAATGAACTTATTCTCTAATAAGCACCTACATACTTGCTTTAGTGTTCCACACAAATGATCATGAGATCAATCATCCTCATCCAATGAGCAAGCAACGTATGTACCAATCTATCCGGATTCACTAATCCCCAATTTAGTAATCCAATGATTGGGAACTATTTTAGTTTTAAGCTTTCTAAGAATTTAGATCTCATTAGAATGATCATCATCATTATTCTAAAAGCGTTGCTTAAAACTATGGGTTTATCACATATTATTAAAACAGCACCATGTAGATAATAAATGCCTTTAATAAATAATTCTTTTATTAATAAATAAATAAGATTGATTACACAGTATATGCTTTATCATCATACATGATTGGCTTGTATGCATAATACTTTCAAACTGTCCACTCAAGAATCTGAATCAAACAGAGGGCGGAGTACACCAAAGCCATAAATTTCTTTGGGTGATCTCTTAGATTTACAAATCACACGGCCGTTTCTATAAAATCACTACCTATCTAAACATACTTGGCAAAGTTAAATTTTTGTTGTCATGCTACTTGCATTATTTTAGGTGCATCATGGATTTTATTCTACTTATCACAACGCAACTTTGCACCCTACAATCCTAAATATTGTTGAAAGTGCAAAGGAGTTATATGGAGACCTTCATATTATGGTGAAATTGCATTCAATGGGAAAGGTTATTGCTTCATTTTGTGGACTATATCTCACGATGTTTATATTTATGGCTTCTTCATCTATTGCATTCTATTATCCGGATTGTGACTTTGCATGATTTGTTAATTACTAGCATCCGGTAAATCATTTTCATCATCATTAATAGTTTTTTTTGGCATTATGGTAATACTGTGAGTCCCTCTACAATTGCTAAAAATGGATAAAAAACTAATGAGGCAATACATTCGTTCTTTAACTATAACATTGTGTTATGTATGACACGGTACTATACTACTATGTTTTTATACATTGTAATTGTTTGAGATGAAGATCCAAAATAATTATTAATGCTCATGCTTTTCAATTTCCGCATGTAACATGTAATTTCTGCATGCATGTATGTATATATATATAGAGAGATTCAATCTATGGCAACCGGTTGCCATGGTCACTAATCTAACAACCCACTTTATAGCCATTGATCAATTAATTGGAAGGCTTAGATTGAAAATTAATTCACCTCAGCCGCTACAACATGTTGTGCCCGAAAAACATGTTCTAGCGTTTTTTATTTTAATATAAGGGTCCCACATGATCAAACTAAATGAATTTGTCAAATTTTATAAACAAAAAGAATTTTTATTTTTTAATACACCAACTGCTACATGTTGTAGCGGCTTTGTCTTTTCTTTTCTTTTTTAGCATTTCCCCCATTATATACATGACTCAGCTTATTTGGTAACAAGCATGACAGACTTAAAAAAAATATTGAAGCTGACCGATACAAGCTGTGTCGGCTTGCATTATTAAAAAAAAATTGCTAACTTTACGGACTGATTAAGGAATCTGAGAATTATTCTCACTGCTGAAAAAAAATTTTATGCCCTAAATTCGCCCGTACCTGCAAATGTTGCAGAGACAACCTCTGAGGAAGAGATTGCTAATTTTAAAAAGTGGCAAGATGGTGCATCAGTTTCTCAATGCATCATGCTTGCATCTATGAGTAATGAGCTTCAGCATCATCATAAAACCATTGATGCTCCTACTATATTGCTGCACCTGCAAGATCTGTATGGTGAACAAAGTAGGACTGCTAGATATGAAATATCTAAAGAGCTCTTCCGATCTCGAATGACCGAGGGTACTACTGTTGAGACTCATGTCTTAAAGGTGATAAATCTGATTAAACGTCTTGGATAACTTGGGTTCGTCATGGATGGGGAGTTGAGTCAAGATTTCATCTTGCAATCACTCCCGGACACCTTCTCATAATTTGTTGTGAATTTTCAAATGAATAAGTTAAATGTCAACTTGCTTGAATTACTTAACATGTTGAAAACTGCTGAAGGTCACTTCCCATCCAAGAAGGACCATGTCTTAATAGTGGATGATTCTTCCAAGATAAGGAAGAAGCCCAAAGTATCTTTTGAAAAGAAGAAATCCAAGAAGGCTAAGGGTAAGGCGACAGTGAAGGATAAAAAAAAACCTGATCCAGCTAGCAAAGGAATTTGCTTCCATTGCAACAAGCCGGGTCACTGAAAGAGGAATTGCAAGGAATATCTTGTGGAGCATGTGACGCCCCCAAAATATGTCTACACAACCCATTCTGAGTCGCCAAATATATAGTACAGAATTCAAATACAAACTTTATTTATACAACTATTAATTGTCGTGTAAAATACGATAAAATATAAGCTGTGAGTTTCAATACAAATATTGTCTCATAGACAATATCCAAACTCAAATAAAGTCCTCATTACAATTATTGTCACACTATTTTACAAAATAGTGAGGACTACTATAATTAGAACTGAGCAAAAAATGGATATAACCGAATAATCGAAGAGAACCGAATTTTTTTAACCGAAATTTCTTGATAATTAGGTTATTTTTTGTAATTCGGTTATATCCGAATTCTTATTCGGTATTCGGTATTTGGTTCCGATTATTAAAATCATCCTATTCGGTTATCCGAATAACCGAACATATTTGATAAGTGGTATTTTTACCTACTTATTGAATACCAATTCATGCGAATTGTGCCCAACTCAAGTACATTTTATTGTGTTTTAGTTGCATTTCATGTTATTTTGCATTGCATTTACTTAAAACTCCTTTTGGTGAATAAGTGCAGGAATTGGCTTAATTTTGGTGGTATTAGAGGATACAAGGCTAATGGAGGCATGAAGGCAAGGCATAAACGGGGGAATGCATGGCATATAGGTGCAATGGAGCAAGGAGATCAAGCATGAATGAACAAGTAGTAGAAAGAAGCAACAACATGTGAACCGTAAATAAAGTGCGATCGTGGTGCCAGCCATACTGACATGATGAGTTAGGAAACGCAAGCAGTACATGAAAACCCAGCCGCATAATGATGACTTATTGGAAGTTACGCGACCGCGAACAGGACAAGTGCAGGAGACGCGCCCGCGTGAGATGCCATCCGATGACAGGCGAGATATTCAGTAAGTCTCGCTACCGATGAGACATATCTTTAGAAAGCACTTGCATACGCGATCGTCGATGTCTTGTGATTTTGTTTTATTTTAATTTTAATTAAATGACGTGTAATTGGTTTTATAAACGATTCTGACTGGTGTCAGACGTACACTTTATAATTTTTAGCATATTTTTATCATAGTAACTAGGGTTTACACCTTGGGAGAGATTCCAACGTAGAACGAAGCCAAAACGTCTACTTCTCCAATTCTTCTTGGGATTCTCTGTCATTGTGGATTTTCATTGTTAGCTACTGGATTTCTATGAGGATTTAAGCGTTTATCATTGGTTTTTATTCAGTGATTGGGTTTGATCATTCTATCTTTCTTATTTCAATTATTGCTTATTGATCATGTTTAGCGTTGATCCCATAATGGCTTTTGGTTCAGTCATGAACTAAACTCCATTATGGGATTCTAACGGATTTTAATATGTAGTTGGTTGCACATTTAAATTCTAGGGTTGTTTTGCATATCATATGAAATATCTGTCATGATTGTTTTACATACATGAATGCTTGATCACCATTCATCTCATTATTTGTATGGAATTGACAATGAACATACATGTATGGATTGTAGTCATAATAGCATGCGAATATGGGGCTGTTGTATATGACTTGCGTATTTTGTGAACCAGATAGACATATATTGTTTCACCGTATGAGCTAGAATAAGGGCTTGAGCTTAAAATCAATATAATTGTAATTTCACATAGACATATAGTGATTTTGGTTGTATTGGTGATTACATGGAGTCTAACATCTGTAGATGCTGTGTAAGTAGGTTATAGTGAATTAAAAAATGGTTATAACTCTATTTGTGCTCTTGGCTATTTTCCCATGATATGTGAACACTTCTTGCATGATAGTGGCGATTAGATGAAATATTAAATGAAGTTAGGGTCCCATTACTTCCAGATTATATCTATTCCATTTGTATTCTTATTTTTAGTTTATATTCACTATTAGTCTAATTCAACACTTTTAGTCATTAGTCTAAGCATATAAATACAGTGAGTTAATTGATTCATAATAGTTTAAATTTAACAACTTTCTTTGTGGGATCAATACTCTACTTACTCTGTATTACTTGTTGACACATGTATGCTTGCATGAGTTAGAGCTCTTTTATTAGGATTATAAAAGAGGCAACAAGTTTTTTTTGTATTCTTTTGGGGAAAGGCGTTGAATTTAAATAATTATCATTAGTTTAAAGCTATATTGTATGACTTAGACAATTCTGATCGTTTTCATCTCTATTTTTGTTTTGTTTTTGGTTTCAGGTACTTGTAGATTTTTATGCACACACGATCATCCAACTCAGAACTAACACCAGCACAGGACAACATAAACAGAAGAGGGTGGAAGGCTAGTGTGCGAAGAAATTTGCAAGCACAGTTAGACAGTACAACATCCAGAATGGCGGAAGAACTAAGACTTGAGGAAAGAGAAGATCATCGGGCTCTAAGGAAGTATTCCATGCCAAACATAAATGGACTACAATCGAGCATAGTCAGACTGGCGATAGCAGCTAATACCTTTGAGATCAAATTGGGCACTATTCAGATGGTGCAGAACTCAGTACAGTTTAGGGGTGCTGCTACAGATGATCTGAATGAGCACCTATTGAGCTTTATTGAAATCTGTGATACATTCAGGTACAATGGTGTGACAGAGGATGCCATTAGACTACGTTTATTTCCATTTTCATTGAGAGATAAGGCTAGGAGTTGGCTACATTCTTTACCGTCAGGGTCAATAACCACGTGGGAGGACTTAGCACAGAAATTCTTAGCCAAGTTCTTTCCAATGGCGAAGACTGCAAAGATGAGGACGACTATCTCTCAGTTTGAGCAACAACAGGGTGAGTCCTTATATGAAGCATGGGAGCGATACAAAGAGATGCTCCGAAAATGTCCGCATCACGGTATGCCAGATTGGATGGTGATCAACTCGTTTTATAATGGTTTGGGATGGCAGTCGAGACCGATTGTGGATGCAGCCGCAGGAGGGGCATTATGGGCAAAGAGCTATGACGAGGCCTATACGCTTATCGAGACTATGGCTATAAATGACTATCAGAATCCTACAGCTCAGATGCCACAGCCCAAGGTTGCAGGTGTATTGGAGGTAGATGCGATTACTCATATGTCGACACAGATGACAGCTATGGCTAAGAAAATTGATACTTTGGCAGATAACAAAGTGAAAACAGTTACCTTTGTTTGTGAGATTTGTGCGGGGTCACACTCCACGGATCAATGTGCTATCATCTCAGAGTTGGTACAATATGTGAGTAACTACAGAAAAGACCAAGGTCAATTCCAGAACGCATACCACCCCAACAACCGAAATCATCCGAACTTTAGTTGGTCGAATAACCAAGGAAATCAATAAAGTCAAGTTTCAAAAAGAATCATCAATTTCACCACAATCATCTCACCATACGCTTTTACACCAAAACCACCGTTTCCACTGGGATTCTCTCAGCAACAATAACACCACACTCTAGCTGCTCCACAGCCAGAAAAGAAATCAGAGATGGAGAAGATGATGTTAAAATACATGGCAAACACTGAAGTCATGATCAAAAGCCAAGCAGTGGCTATCAAAAATCTTGAGACTCAGATGGGGCAGATAGCGAGCATGCTTAACAATAGGCCCCAAGGTTCATTGCCAAGTAACACAGAGACAAATCCTAGAATAGATGGGAAGGAGCAGTGTCAAGCAATCACATTGAGATCAGGGAAAGATTTGATAGGTTCTGCAAGTCACGCGCCTGCGCCTAATAATACTAAGGAAGCCGCGCGGCCACGCGAGGCAGAACAGTTAACTGACAAAGAAGAAAATCTGGAAAATTCTGAGGCTCAGCAGGAAGAGAAAGACAAGGCAAATTCAGAAGAGAAGGGTAAGAGTCCAGTACAACCAATTCACCCTCAAGTTCCGTATCCGCAGAGGTTAGTTAAGTAGAAGGAAGACAAACAGTTCAGCAAGTTTCTGGAGGTGTTCAAAAAGCTGCAGATTAACATACCATTCGCCAAGGCATTGGAATAAATGCCAAGCTATGCAAAGTTTATGATGGGTATATTGTCAAGGAAGAGAAGACTAGATGAGTTTGAGACAGTGGCCTTGACAGAGGATTGCGCAGCAAAGCTGTTTCAATGTAAATTACCTCCAAAAGTCAAGGATTAAGGCAAATTTTCACAATTTCGTGCACAATTGGGAAGATGAACTTTAATAAGTGTTTATGTGATCTGGGGGCAAGTATAAACTTGATGCCCTTGTTAGTGTTCAATCAGTTGGGATTGCCGGCTCCAAGGCCGACAAACATATCATTACAGCTAGCTGACAGATCCATCACGTATCCACGGGGAATTGTTGAAGATGTGTTGGTAAAGGTGGACAAGTTCAGTTTTTCGGCCGACTTCATCATTCTAGACTATGAGGAGGACAAAAGCATACCAATCATACTAGGGAGACCATTTTTAGCCATGGGCAAGACTTTGATAGATGTGCAAAAAGGGGAGCTCACTATGCGCGTTCAGGATCAGGAGGTCACTTTCAACATCTTCAAAGCCATGAAGTTCCCAACAGATGAAGAAGAATGTTTTCTGGTTGATTTGGTGGATCGGATCGTAAAGGATGAGGTGCAGAGTCTTGCAGATTATGAACCTTTTAAGAATATAACTAATGAGAGTTCAGATGTGGAGGATGAGAAATTCGATGAATTTGTGCAATATCTGGATACAACCTCACAATTTAGGAGATTTAGACCACCTGCAGAGCCATTGACAACAGCTGGGGAAGCCTCAGTAAAGTTAAAGCCATCTCTTGAGTCACCTCCAGAGTTGGAGTTAAAACCACTTCCCGAACATCTCAGGTATGCATTTTTAAGTTCAAATTCAAAATTACCTGTGATTATCGCTTCTGCACTAACATCTTATCAGGAGGAAAAATTGCTACGAGTGCTTCGACATTTCAAATCAGCTATTAGATGGACTATAGCAGATATCAAAGGGATCAGCCCTTCTTATTGCATGCACAAGATCCTGATGGAAGAAGGTAGCAAGCCAACAGTTGAGCAATAAAGGAGGCTTAATCCGATTATGAAAGAAGTGGTTAAGAAAGAGGTACTGAAATGGTTAGATGCATGAATAATTTACCCGATCTCAGACAGTTCATGGGTGAGCCCAGTACAGTGTGTTCTGAAAAAGGGTGGCATGACAGTCGTGACCAATGAGAATAATGAGTTAATTCCAACATGAACAGTAACGGGGTGGAGAGTTTGCATGGATTATCGCAAGCTAAACAAAGCTACGAGGAAAGATCACTTCCCACTCCCATTCATTGATCAGATGTTGGATAGATTAGCAGGTCATGAGTACTATTGCCTTCTAGACGGATATTCGGGCTACAATCAAATTATGATAGCTCCAGAAGACCAGGAAAAGACTACTTTCACATACCCGTACGACACTTTTGCTTTTAGAAGGATGTCTTTCGGGTTGTGCAATGCTCCAGCCACTTTTCAGAGATGCATGATGGCTATATTTTTAGACATGGTGGAGCAGAATGTGGAGGTATTTATGGATGACTTCTCAGTCTTCGGGGACTCGTTTGATTTATGCCTTGAAAATCTAGTTTTGGTTTTGAAGTGGTGCGTTGAGACGAATTTGGTGCTGAACTGGGAAAAATGCCATTTTATGGTCCAAGAAGGAATCATATTGGGACACAAGGTTTCGAAAAAGGGACTTGAGGTGGATAGGGCAAAGCTGGATACTATTGAGAACTTGCCACCACCTACCTTAGTAAAAGGTGTTCGCAGTTTTTTGGGGCATGCAGGTTTCTATCGCAGATTCATCAAGGACTTCTCGAAAATAACTAAACCACTATGCAATCTATTGGAGAAGGATGAACAATTTAGTTTTGATGATGCCTGCATGTCAGCATTTGAGCACTTAAAGAGAAAGCTAACTTTAGTACCAGTGATTACTGCACCAGATTGGGCTCTGCCGTTTGAGTTGATGTGTGACGCCAGTGATTATGCCGTAGGGGCTGTTTTGGGGCAGCGTAAGGACAAGATATTTCATGTGATCTATTATGCCAGCAAGACCCTCATGGATGCATAATTGAACTATACCACCACCGAGAAAGAGTTATTGGCAGTGGTATACGCCTTTGATAAGTTTCGAGCATATCTGATTGGCATAAAGGTGATAGTGTATACGGATCACGCGGTAATTCGACATTAAGTGGCAAAGAAGGATGCAAAACCTCGTTTGATCAGATGGATTTTATTATTGCAGGAATTTGACTTGGAAATCAAGGACAGAAAGGGGACTGAAAACCAAGTGGCGGACCACTTATCTCGACTCGAGAATCCGAAAAGGGAAGTAAACGACAACGTTATGATCAACGAATCCTTTTTGGATGAGCAGTTATTTGTGGTGAAAGGGGAAGTGCCATGGTTCGCTGACTACGCGAACTACCTGGTAAGTAAGATGGTACTTTCTAACTTGGTGGGCTATCAAAAGAAAAAATTTCTGCATGATGTTAAATGGTATATATGGGATGAGCCTTACTTATTTAAACAGTGCTCCGATCAAGTGATAAGAAGGTGTATTCCATATAGCGAGACCGAGGGGATTTTGCAAGAGTGTCATTCTACGGTGTATGGAGGTCACTATGGTGGTGAAAGAACAACAGCTAGAGTACTACAAGCGGGATTCTACTGGCCAACACTTTTTAAGGATGCATACAGTTTTATCCAGTGGTGTGATAGATGTCAGCGAGTTGGTAACATCTCCAAAAGAAATGAAATGCCTTTGAATACAATCCTTGAAGTTGAAATTTTCGATGTATGGGGGATTGATTTCATGGGACACTTCGTTTCTTCCTGTGGAAATCTCTACATCTTGCTCACAGTGGACTATGTCTCAAAATGGGTTGAAGCTGTAGCTCTTCCGACTAATGATGCCAAGGTCGTACTCAGATTTTTATACAAAAGAATTTTCACGAGGTTTGGGACCCCAAGGGCTATCATTAGTGAATTAAGGCAATCATTTTCGCAACAGCGCTTTCTGACCTTTTTGTCGGGCTAAGTATGGGGTGAACCATCGCATCGCTACAGCTTATCACCCGCAAACGAATGGGCAAGCTAAAGTGTCGAATCGAGAAGTAAAGAGAATCCTGGAAAAAGTTGTGAATCCCACACGAAAAGATTGGTCGTTAAAGTTAGATGCTGCAGTATGGGCTTATCGAACAGCATACAAAACTCTGTTAGGCATGTTGCTTTTTTAACTCGTATATAGCAAAGCCTGTCACCTCCCTATGGAGCTAGAGCATAAGGCATATTGAGCAATACGGAAGCTCAATTTTGATTTGACATCTGCAGGGGAGAAACGTCTACTCTAGCTCAATGAGTTAGATGAATTTAGATTATAGGCATATGAGAATTCGAAGTTATACAAGGAGAAAGTGAAGAAATGGCATGACCGAAAGATCATAAAAAGGACATTTGAACCGGGAAAGCTGAAATCGACATGGTCAGGTCCATTTACAGTGAAGACTGTCTTTTCGCATGGTGTAATTGAAGTATATGATTAGTTTCCAGACAAGCCTTTTAAGGTAAATGGCCAGCGATTGAAGCATTACTTTGGTGGTGAGGTGGACAGACAGAACGTCACCTCAATTCTCTTGTCGACATGAGATTCAGATAAAGTCAAGATAATTGACTGTAACTTAGCGTTTGATGGGAGGCAACCCATTATTTTTACCCCTATTTTCTTTTCATTCCTTTAGTAGAGTAGTAGTTAAATCAATTCTATTCCATGCCTGATAAATAATGTGTGGTGCATTCATGTTCATGTAGGTGTTTTCAATTGCACTCATCACTGATATATAAATTGGGCTTACACAAAGGTGCGATTCATGAAGTTACATCACATGGCACAGCAAGTAAGCGCTGAAAGTCAAGATAGCTCATAATTCCAGAAAGTCACTCTCGCTATTGCGCCTTAGCCTATAAGAAAATCTGCGGTGGTATGGCACATGTGACATGTGGGGTTGAAAAATTTTTAAGTTTAAGAATTCGAGTGGTGGTCTACTTGGTCTCCCACGTGCCATAATATAAGCATATTCTTCTGTTCTCCCATAATCATAAGACTCCTCAGCTATCATCAAAGCTCATACCATAACTTTCTTTATTGGCCTCAATCTAGGGTTTATTTTGCGTGGGTTGTGCACAAGCAAGTTTGAGGGTACTCTCATCTGTAGCAGAACATCTACAATCTCTATCTATCATCTGTTATGGGTCAAAAAAGAATACGTTCAATCTCCATCTCTTCATCATCAGACTCATCATCTAGTGCTCGCGACGAGGATATCATGGAACACAAAAAATTTCTCAGTTGGGAAGCCCAGCAAGAATATTATCACCTAGAGACTAAATCATTTGTGAAAGAACGGGGATTTAAACCTGACAAGAAAGACGACCAACTATGGAATATGCTACGTGAAAGAGGCTGGGTTAACCTTGTCGCAACTCCTACGCCTATTCCCATGGGGGTTGTTCGGGAGTTCTACGCGAATGCGAAGGAGGAGATATGAGTAGGGATAACGTTAGTTCGTCAAATACAAGTGGATTTTTGCCCCCCAGCCATCAGAGCAGTGTTTGGGATAACTGATACACCACCCATCGGGTTCACGCAAATTGGGTTCTGTGTGCACATTTGATGACGGACTTGGACATAGTGATTTTGGATTTGTGCATCCCGGGAACCAAATGGAATTATAAACCAGGGACGACCGAGCCAAAATCTTTTCCAGCGTCCACCTTGAATCGTTATGCCCAAGCATGGAATCTGTTCATATGCACCAAGTTAATTCCGTCTGCTCACAAGCATGAAGTACCTACCGAGAAAGCTATCATTTTATGGGGCATTATCACGAGCAAGTATATTGACGCGTACCACCTAATTCATCGTAACATCTTTGCGTTATTGGCGGGGGAGCATGAATGGGATTATTCCGCATGCCTCTGTGGCAGCCATGCTTTGTACCCAACAAGGAGTAACGTGGAATGACGAGCAATTGCAAAATCCGAGCCATGACATCACTCCTGCCACAATTGCCAAGTTCAAGGATTGGACGGGGGGTGAACCGCATCCACGCAGATTAGGATTTATTCTCCAGCCCACCTTCCCCGAGCCATCGCAGCAGCCCCCTCAGACAGATGAGGCAGGCCCATCCACCCGAGCACATACCATTCCTAGCGATCGACAACTCTGAAGGTTGGAGCGCAAAGTCGACGCCATGTGTGACAATCTTGGAACGTTTGCTATGGGACTCACAAGTGCCTAGGCCGAAGCCTTCGCACAACAAGGAAAAATGCTAGAATGGCCTCAGTTTGGAACCGCAGTGCCATATCCACCACCAGATTCACCACCCAAGGAGGATGGTCAAGCCGATCATTAGTGGAGTTTTCTGTACCCTTTACCTTCATTCAATGAGGACATTGAATATTTTAAGTTTGGGGATATTGGGGGTTATAGCATAATAGTTTAGTTTTATTTAATTGTTGCATGTTTAGTTAATTTTGCATGTTTATGTGTTAGATAAATTTTTGCAGAAAATTTTTAATTTTTATTCATTATTGATTGTGTTAGTATGTTTTAGTTGCATGTCTCACACAAATTCTTGCTTAATAGAAATTTTTGCCTAGCCAATGATGATAGTGAATTGTGAAGAATTTTAGAATATTTGGGATAACATGAGCTAAGATATAATGTTTTATACGATGAGATTCATGTTGCTATTTAAATGATTTCGGTTTGCACAAACATGTTCACAATCACTTGTAGGTTTAAGAAGTATGTGTTGCACTACTTGATAAAACATGTAGTTTTAAAAAGAGAAACATGTGGAAAGTGCTCTTAGACTGTATGACACATTGACATGCAAATTTTGGGAAAACATGGGTATGCTATGTATAAAAAAAAATCAAATAACAATAACGTGGCTAGTCTTAATTCGGGGCCCTGGCTACTTGAGTAAGTACGCCCGAGGGGATTGTATCTACACCTAGTGCCCTAAGGTCTTTCATGGTCTGGGAGTCGTTGGTTGAAAGCTCGCTAAGGGGTAGCAGTGTGCCTAATGGATTGAGACATTGCACAGTCATGTGTGAAAAAAAAGAGAGAAAGAAAAGAAAAATAGGAATAAACACTGCGGGAAAGTGTGTAAATCACCCTCATGAGTAGCAATAAAGCAATAAACCCATTGTTGAACCTCAGTTTGTGTTAATATATTGAAACAGTCTGTGTTACATGAGTATACATGAGTCTTGATTTAGGCTATAATTTTTCTGTTTGGAGCAGTGTAGCATATGTATTCTTTGCGTAGATCAAGTTTTGGTGAACACCACACACACACACACATCATCTCTATAGCATATATAAAATTATCTGAGTGTATGAGGTTATGTCTATAGTTTGGTTTGAAATTATATTCTTGGATCTCGATGATTCATTGAGGTAATTTGGGCTAAAATTCTGTTATGGCTGGGATTATGTGAGGCTAGTTTGCATCATAGAGTAGTTGCATAGTTTTGTAGTTGCATTTTCATTGTTCATTAGTATGCATTGCTTGAGGGCAAGCAACAGTTCAAGTTTGGGGGTATTTGATAAGTGGTATTTTTACCTACTTATTGAATACCAATTCATGCGAATTGTGCCCAACTCAAGTACATTTTATTGTGTTTTAGTTGCATTTCATGTTATTTTGCATTGCACTTACTTAAAACTCCTTTTGGTGAATAAGTGCAGGAATTAGCTTAATTTTGGTGGTATTAGAGGATACAAGGCTAATGGAGGCATGAAGGCAAGGCATAAACGGAGGAATGCATGGCATAGAGGTGCAATGGAGCAAGGAGATCAAGCATGAATGAACAAGTAGTAGTAGCAACAGCATGACAGAACCAGAAACAAAGTGCAGATTGTGAGCCACGCGACATGATGAGTTAGGAAACGCGCGCCCGTGCGAGTACCCGGGCCAGATAATGATGACTTACTGCAAGTTATGCGGCCGCGAACAGGACAAGTGCAGGAGACACGCGGCCACGTGAGATGCCGGCTGGACAGGGCAGGACATTCTGTAAGTCTCGCATCCGCGCGAGACATATGTTAGAGAAGCGCGCGGCCGCGCGCGATGCTAATGTTGTGATTTTATTTTATTTTAGTTTTAATTAAATGATGTGTAATTTGTTTTAAAAATGATTCTGACTGGTATCAGACGTACACTTGATAATTTTTAGCGTATTTTCATCATAGTAACTAGGGTTTACACCTTGGGAGAGATTCTAACGTAGAACGAAGCTAAAACATCTACTTCTCCAATTCTTCTTTGGGATTCTCTGTCATTGTGGATTTTCATTGTTAGCTACTAGATTTCTATGAGGATTTAAGCGTTTATCATTAGTTTTTATTCAACGATTGGGTTTGATCGTTCTATCTTTCTTATTTCAATTGTTGTTTATTGATCATGTTTAGCGTTGATCCCATAATGGCTTTTGGTTCAGTTATGAACTAAACTCCATTATGGGATTCTAACGGATTTTAATATGTAGTTGGTTGCACATTTAAATGCTAGGGTTGTTTTGCATATCATATGGAATGTCTCTCGTGCTTGTTTTACATGCATGAATGCTTGATCACCATTCATCTCAGTATTTGTATGGAATTGACAATGAACATACAGGTATGGATTGTAGTCATGATAGCATGCGAATATGGGGCTGTTGTATATGGCTTGCGTATTTTGTGAACCAGATAGACATATATTGTTTCACCATCTGAGCTATAATAAGGGCTTGAGCTTAAAATCAATATAATTGTAATTTCACATAGACATATAGTGATTTTGGTTGTATTGGTGATTACATGGAGTCTAACATCTGTAGATGCTGTGTAAGTAGGTTATAGTGCATTGAAAAATGGTTATAACTCTATTTGTGCTCTTGGCTATTTTCCTGTGATATGTGAACACTTCTTGCATGATAGTGGCGATTAGAGGAAATATTAAATAAAGTTAGGGTCCCATTACTTCCAGATTATATCTATTCCATTTGTATTCTTATTTTTAGTTTGTATTCACAATTAGTCTAATTCAACACTTTTAGTCATTAGTTTAAGCATATAAATACAGTGAGTTAATTGATGCATAATAGTTTAAATTTAACAACTTTCTCTGTGGGATCGATACTCTACTTACTCTGTATTACTTGTTGACACATGTATGCTTGCATGAGTTAGAGCTCTTTTATTAGGATTATAAAAGAGGCAACAATATTCATTAAAAAAAGGGAATTTAATATTTGTAAGATGGGATTGTAAGTCAAATAATATTTTAAATTTGGACGGGCCAATTCCTAATTCCATGGCCCATGTTGGGGAAAGATAGATCCACAATTCCATCTCAGTTCCATGCCCAATTCCTAATTCCATGGCCATATATCCACAATTTTTGGGGAAAAAAAGCAGATCTCATATCCCTAATTCCATCTCACTATCTTAGTTCCTCTCTACGACGTGTGTTTGCGGCTTCTTCACCCCTCTCGATCTCTCATCTCTCCTCCGGCACCTTCGCCCCTTCTTTCTCTTCCTCGGTTCCTCCCGCTTTTTCTCTGCACTAATCACAAGCACTGAACCCTCATATCTCAGATTTCACCATTAGTATCCCCCGATTTCAGCCCCAAAATATCGATGATGAAGGCTTAAAATATCCACCGCTTCGATAAATCCACTCTCGTCTCTCGCAGTACGGACAAACGATGGATTTGGAGTGCCTTAGAGGACTCAACGTGGGTAAAAATCATAGATCTGTTATTGGTTCCTCTTCTTATTTTCTGTTTTAAACAGGCTCTCTCCATAAAGACTGACTGAAATTGGATTTGCTTGTAATATTTTAATGTTATGGTGTTTTCTGTTCAAATTAGTTCATATTTGTTACTAAGATGTATGAAACCATGAATTAAATGGCTTCTAAGAAGTAGTTGCCTCTTTCTATGTTAATGTTTTGGTGTAGAAATATCCTTCTGTATCTAATTGATTTGTTATCCCAGCCCAGATTTTGTTAGTTGCTTTTGTTTTTGTGGAATCTTTTTTAGGTGTTATTTTTGATAGCAGTGTTCGGTTATTACCCAAAATACCGAATTTATAATTCAGTAATTCGGTATTCGGTTATTACCAAAATTCAGTTATTAGTTCGGGTATTGAAAATAGGAATATTTCGATATTCGGTTATAACCGAATAGCTTATTCGGTTCGGTTATAACCGAATGATCAGTCCTAACTATAATAACAATCTTGGACCTTTACTCCACTCCTGACTAGTCTCAGCTACATTCTCGCCTCCTGAGAAGAACAATGGAACCAAAAGAAAAAGGGTGAGCTCAACCAGCCCAGTAAAGAATATTATGACTAAGATAATGAAGAACAAATTATCCTTAGTCCTTAACAGTGAAAAATTTGATAGAATACAATAGACAACAAGTTTTAGATCAACAACTGCAGCGGAACAAACAATCCATTAGAAGAGTCAAGTATAGCATGATGTCTATTATCTTCTATGATTAAAAAATCCATCATCAATATCTTATCTCTGTAACACCAATCAATAAATGTTTCAAATAAACAAATTATCCATGCACTACGGGCCAAGGATATTCGTTTGTATCATCAATGGTCATGATCATGCCAAACACCTGTCCAACTATGCACTACGGGCCAAAGAGTACTTTCACCACAATATTTGTTTGTAACATTACAGGTCATGATTATACCAATACACAATTTCTGGTCATAATCATACCAATCAATAGTCCATCTTTGCACTACGAGTCAACGATGACTTTCATCACAATATAAACATGATGATAATAATGATATAAAGAATCAATCAAGTGAGATCAATGATAAATATTAGAGATTTATAATTCAATTTATTCAGAGTTCATGAATGTCCAAATTGTCAACATGATCACCAATTGTGGAGTAAAATTCAAAAATGATATTCATATATCAAAAATTATTTGGACAGAAAAAAAACCAATTTTGTCATGAATAGTACCACGTAAATAGTACCCGAGTAAATAGTACCCCGAATGAAATTATTAAAATTTAATAAGAAAGTTCAGACCAATATTCCAATGAAACGATACTAGATGAAGCGCAAAATTCAAGGATATTCTACTAATATCAGGGATTATAGAAGCAATACTTATCAAAATAAGTGTAGATTTAGGAATATGAAGCGGAATAATATCACTTACATACTATAGAGTATGGAAGAAAATAATATTCCTTACGAATATTTAACGAAAATAATATCTCTTACGAATATTTAACGAAAATAATATCCCTTACGAATATTGAACGAAAATAATCTCTTACGAATATTGAACGAAAATAATATCCCTTACGAATATTGTACGGAAATAATATCCCCTATCTTAGTAGGAGAGTATATCTGACTGGTATAGCGGAGATATTCTTGAAGAAATATTTCACTATTAGCTACACTCAGAGTATACTTATACTAGAAAGAAATACGCACAATATTAAAGAAGAAGAATTCTCTAATTCTGGTGTGATTTTCATTTCTTAACTGAGCATCCTATTTATAGGAGAATGGAAGGACACTATTTAAGAAAATAATCATGGATGAACAGAAGAAAAATTTCGTGGGAGAATTTGGCAATTTTTTTGATATTTACTATTCATCACTGTGCAATAAAATATTCTAATAAAATAAAAACTTTATATATAATATAATATATTTTAATTATAATCTAATAAAACAAATAAATTTATATATATTATAAAAAGTATTATATTTTATATAAAAAGTTTTCTGTTTTAGTACTATTATAATAATAATAAAACAAAACTGAGACAACTTTCTATCGGCGATTTTTAAAAATAAGTAAGTAGAGATCCAAGTAATAAGCCAAACTTACAACAAATACTTCATGACAAACCCCTCTATTTATATCAACAATTGAATAAATATTTACCACAAATCATTTATCTTCAATAAGCACATTTTTAATCTTTTAACACTTATTTATCATTAATATTATAACTCATAATATTGACAACCGGATCATTCCTAGGAAAGATGGGGCTTCCGATAAAGATTTCTCCTTATTGGCGCGTAATTAAATAACCTAACCCCTTTCTTCGACATAACTTTCTAGACATTGTCAATAATATAAATAATAATATGAATAATTGTGTCGTCTTAATTATTGATTTAATAATATAAAATATTGTGTAGATGATACTGTGACAATAATTGAATCAATAATATGAGATACTATGCAAAAACAACTATTGCAATAATTGAATAAAACTGAGTGACTTCTTACGTAAGCTTCAATAATCAGAGATATTATGCAATCAAGCGTCTTCTTTGTTTCAAACCCGCGCGTACATCGTACTTTTATCACTAGGTATTTCAACAGTTTAACGGTAAAAGTTTTTTCGTTATTTTTTTTATAAAAGGTTACTTCTGTCACTTTCTATATCCGACAGTTATTCCGTTGTGGGGTCCACTAATGATTGTGTCGTCGTACGAATATTCCCCGATAAAAAGAATATTTCCCGACTAAACGAATATTTTATGACAACTTACTTACTTTGCAAAATTTACACATATCACCCATAACTATAACATTATATCAAATCACACCTTATTATTCAAAATATTATTTAGAGAAAATTAAATATTTATTCATAAAAAGTTAGGGTCTTACGACCTCCCCTTCTTATAAAATTTTGTCCTCAAAATTGATGTACGTACCTGGTATGTCGAAGAGGTGAGGATACCTTATTTTTATTTTAGATTCTAACTCCCAGGTCATTTTCTCAATATCATGGTTTCTCCATAAAACTTTAACTTAAGGTATAACCTTTGAGCGTAGAATATGTTCCTTCTTATCTAATATCTTGACAGGTACATCCTTATACGTTAAATCTTCCTCTATCTCATCTAGTTCTAATTTAATAATGTGTTTTGGATCTTTCACATATTTACGTAACATAGATATGTGAAAAACGTTATGAACACGAGACATACTTGGCGATAAGGCAAGTCTATAGGCCACAGTTTTTACTCGATCGAGAATTTCAAATGAACCAATGAATCGAGGGTTGAGTTTTTCTCACTTTGTCGATTCTTGCTTCTTGAGTAACACCTTCTTGCACCTTCTTCTTCATATTTATCAGCTTTGGGTCTGTATCTTGAGCAGCTTTAACTTTATTGATTAAAGTCAGTTTTACTCGTATATTTGTCATCTTCACGTGGGTACCTAATGTTTTTAACTCTATCTCCATCCTTTGTAAGTCATACAAAATGGATCTTTGCGTTAACAATATCGTACTCTTACTTGCATATGATCTACTCAATGCATCAGCTACCACGTTCACTTTTTCAGGATGGTATTGAATGGTATGGTTGTAATATTTCAATAGCTCGAGCCAACGTCTTTGGCGCATGTTAAGTTCGTTCTGGGTGAAGAAATATTTGAGACTTTTGGAGTATATTAGGATATCATCAATAAAGACAACCACAAAATGATCTAAATATTTCTTGAATATTAGGTTCATCATGTCCATGAAGGCAGCGTGGGCATTGGTCAATCCAAAAGACATGACTAGAAATTCGTAATGCCAATTTTGAGTTTTAAAAGCAGTCTTTGGAATGTCATCAGTTTTAATCATTAACTGATGATATCCGGGACGAAGATCGATCTTTGAGAAGAATTTAACACCTTGCAACTTGTTAAACAGGTCATCAATGCGAGGTAACGGGTACCTATTTTTGATGATGACATGATTCAACTCTCGATAGTCAATTAAAAGTTGCATACTCCCATCTTTCTTCTTTACGAATAAAATAGGAGCACCCCAATGAGATGTACTAGGACGAATGAAACCAATGTCTAACAACTCCTGTAGTTGAGTTTTTAACTCCTGAAATTTAATAGGAGCCATTCGATATGGGATTTTCGAAATGGGCTTTGTACCGGGTTCAATGTCAATACAAAAATTAATTTCACGCTCCGGGGGTAGGCCAGGAAGTTCTTCGGGGAATACGTTAGGAAATTTATTAACAATTGAAATATCATTCAAATCTGACGTATTTTTGTTTAAATCCGTGACATGGGCTAAGAAAGTTTGACATCCGTTTTTCAATGGCTTTATGGCTTGATATGATAGTGATTGACTTTAGTGGTCTGTTTGCTTGAATTCGCATAATAGGTTGGTTAGGAATATGAATACTAACAACCTTACGAAAATATTCAATTTAACATGATGAGTAGTTAACCAATCAATCCCTAAAATCACATCAAATGCAAGTATTTTCAAAGAGATGAGATTAACAGGTAATGTGAAAGTATCGATTTGAATCAAACAAGATTTGTAAATTGTGGATGTAATGAAGGTTTCTCCCAACGGAGTTTCAACAGATAAGTCAAAGTCTAATTTCTCTGGAGTCAAATTTAAACGTTGAGCATAAACAGGTGAAATAAAAGAATGGGTAGAACCTATATCTAATAAGGTATAGACTTCGCAAGAGTTTATAATTAGTTTACACGTGATAACTTCGTTCGATTTCCTCGCTTTTTTAGAAGTTATGACAAATGCTCTTCCTTGAACCATCGACTTTGACTTGTCCGGGACAGCCTTTGGTGTCACCATCACAGCTGGACTTGACTTCGCTGCATGAAAAAATTGAGCTAAGTGACCTTCCTTTCCGCAATTGTAACACACGTTGGGTTGCTGCGTACATTTTGGACTGATGTGTCCCTCCTGTTTGCATTTGTAGCATACAGCTGATGGTCGTTCTCCTTCCTTAGAAACGGGTGTTGGTGCTGCTGCCGATGTCTTTCCATTGTCATTGTTGAATCTTATCTTCTTAAAGTTGTTCCCACTTAGTTCACCTCTCCTATTATCTTGGCCATGATTACCACCAAAGTGGTTACCATTTCTGGCATGATAATTTCCTCCACGACGGTTATCATTGTTCCGATGGTCGTTGCCACTGATACGATTATTATCGTGTTGTTGGTCGTTGTCTTTTGGTTGAAAAGTCTCATTATCTCGCTCCAATAATTGAACCATATTCACAACATCTGAATACAAACAAAGTTTATGAGAAATGAGGTATTAACGAATTTTTGGTTTCAAACCTCTCAAAAACATTCATTTCATTCATTCCTTATTATCCACTAAATGGGATGCAAACTAGGATAACTCCGCAAACTTGGCCTCGTATTGCGATACAGTCATATTGTTCTGTTCCAGTATGATGAATTCCACCTCCTTCATATGACGAATACTTTCTGGAAATTACTTTTCGTTGAACACTTCCTGGAACTTCTCCCAAGACATCTTAAGTGCAGAAAGATGAGTACGTTTTACGGATTTCCATCAGTAATCTGCCTTTCCACGTAATATAAAGGTGGCGAAGGGAACCTTTAGCTCCTCTATGAATCCCAAGACATCAAATATCTTGGTGATCTGCTTAATCCATGCTTCTGCCTTAAGTGGCTCGGGCTTTCCCAACAACTCAAACAGTCCCAACTTCTTGAATTGCTTAGCAGTGACTAGTTGTGAGTTACCATTGTTTCCACCTACATTTTGAATAAGAGTCTCTCTCGTTTGGTGTTGCATGAATTGTAGAAAGTTCATAAAGATCCCATCATTTATCATTTGGTCGGTGTTATTGTTTACATGAGGATTATTGCATTCTTGATGCATATTATCCTGGTTATTAATTGGCGGTGACTCAATGGTCGCATGTGCTCCCTTGCTTATCTCAAAAATTTTAGATGTCATTCTCTAATACTGCCACAAAATAAGGGTTAATCAAAGAAATTGACATGCCACATATTATCTTTGACACCCCTAAAATAGGTATACATCACCCATCTTGAGTCGCCAAATACATGGTACAAAATACAAATAAAAATTTAATTATACAACTGTCGTGTAAAATACGACAAAACATATTTTGTGAGTTTTAATATAAATATTGTCATCTAGACAATATCCACACTCAATGGAGTCCTCATTACATTTATTATCACACTATTTTATTGAATAGTGAGGAA
Organism: Panax quinquefolius; assembly: GCA_020205615.1. Classification (NCBI taxonomy): domain Eukaryota; kingdom Viridiplantae; phylum Streptophyta; class Magnoliopsida; order Apiales; family Araliaceae; genus Panax; species Panax quinquefolius. The sequence continues at coordinate 136,711,079 of CM035155.1, forward strand.
TACTATGACACCATCTCGAACCATCACTCCGTTCCCCGACTAGTCCCGTCTACGTTCTCATTTCTTGAGGAGAACAATGAAAACAAAAGGGTGAGCTCAACTAGCCCAGTAAGAAATATTATGACTAAGATAATGCAGGATAAATTATCATTAGCCTTCAACAATGTTAAACTGATAAAATACAATAGACATCAAGTTTAAGCTGCAATGAATAAGCAATCCATTAGAAGAGTCAAGTAGAGCATGATATCTACTATCTTCTATAATTTAAAAGGTTTTCATCAATTTTTATCGCTGAGACTCAGCTAAATAAATAAACCACGTCATCGAATCATCCCTACACTACGGTCCAATGATTTTCATTAAATCATCAATGGCCATGACTATACCGAATAATCCCTGGTCATAATCATACCAAAAACTGTCCATCAATGCACTACAGGCCACTGAGGACTTTTACCACATCGTTTATAACATTAGAGGTCATGATTATACCGAATGATCCCTGGTCATAATCATACCAAGTCCATCTCTGCACGTAAGACAAAGATATACAACTATAAAACCAATAATCAACAGTCCATCTTTGCACGTAAGCCAAAGATATATAATTCAATAATCAACAGTCCATCTTTGCACGTAAGCCAAAGATAACTTTCATCACCATATAAGCATGAGGATGATGACAATGATATAAGCATTAATCAAACGAAAACAAGGATAAATATTAAAGACTTTAAATTTATCCAAATATTATCAACCACTTAATAAACTCATAATTTAATATTATTAATATTATAACAATATTTTAATCACTTCTTAAACTTATAAACAATTTATTTCAATTGTTTACACTTTACCACATAATGCATTTAATCATTCAAAATGCTATACTCATAAGATTTCATCACCAATGATCAAATCCTCATCAAAAATCTGATATACCCTATATAGGATTCTAAGCCATAAAAATTTTTTTCCAATTTTGTTATTTCACATAACATATTTAATTCATTTACTCATAACTAGTTCATTTTCATGAAAAATATCAAATCAGTCCCAAAAATATTTTTTTTCTGGGATTTAGCAGAATATAGTCCCATATTGAACATATATTTTTCTCGGAATTTTTAAAATTCATTTACTATTTTCATATGGCCAAAACTGCTGAATATTTAGACATTTATCATAAATTATACTTTTGTCCAAAAATTCCAAAATTTATAGGGTATACTCTTGTTATATACATGTACTCCCAATAAAAATTTCACCAATTTTGGAGTTAACCACAAGGAGTTATAAGGGTTTACTTTTAAAATAGTCTTTTCCCATAAAATCCATAACTCTTAATCTATACATCCAAAAATCGCCATCTTTGGACACAATATAGAAAACTCATCAAATTATCATTTCAAAATTTTCCAGAATTTTTTAGGGTAAGAAAAATTATGAAACTGCAAATGGATTTTCACCCGCCATGCAGTAATCCACGTAGACAAATCATTTCCATAATTTAATAAGGAATGAATACAAAGGATCATTCACCATGCATGTGGTAATCCACATATGTGGTATTCAGCGAGAATAATAGAGAATGGAATAATGAAGAATTCACCACACATGCGATAGACCGCACAAACAAAGTTATTCAGCGAATAATAATAAAGAATGGAACCAAAGTTACAGAATTACGCATGCATGGGATATTCCATCAGAATAATAAAGAATGGAATAACAACAGAATTCACCATGCATGCAATAGACCACATAGACAGGTTATTCTAACAGAATAACAAAGAATGGAGCTAGGTCATGCGTAATACGCACATACAGGATATTCCGACAGAATAATAAAGAATGGAACCAGGTCATGTGTAATCCGCACAGACAGGATATTCTGACAGAATATAAAAGAATGGAATAATAGAAGATTTTCACCATGTATGCGGTACTTTGCATAGACAGGTTATTCCAACATAATAATAAGAAATGGAATAACAGAAGCTCTCTTCATGAATACGAAAGAAATAATACCTCTTACCTTAGAATAAAGCTGGATACTGGAATAGAGAGGTAGCAGACTTCTCTTCTTCTTTCTCTCTATAATAATTGCTCTATAGCTTTAGTGAATTGGTGAGAAATGAAGGAAGAATGAGCTTCTATTTATAGGAAAATATAGTTTCGATAATTACACCTTTTGGGGCTCAAAATATTACAGTACAATACCTTCAACTTTTCTTTCATTTTTAATTTAGTCCTGCAAGTATTATCAAACTTGCATCACCTCCCCTAATAGTAAATCATATGAATCAATAGTAAATCATGTGAATCAATAGTTCTAGACATGTGAAAATACGAATTACACTATAATACCTCCATCAATACCTCCATTTTTAACTTAGTCATGCAAATATTATCAATCTTGCACCAACTCCCCTAATAGTAAATGAATGTGACTCAATAGTACACACATGCGAACAAATAGTTATATAAGCATGTGAATTAGTAGCAATTAATTGCTCATTTATCCGATTAATTACCCAATTTATCAATATAACCCCCAGACATCAATTATCATTGGAATAGATGTCGATGTCGATTTCCACTAACACTAATAATCCCAACACAATGGAACTATCAATTTCATCTTTAATCAAACACGAACTTATTCATCATTAATATTATAACTCACAATATTTAACAACCAGGTCGTTCCCAGGAAAGAGAGGGCTTTCCGATAAGGATATCTCTTTATTGGCGCGTAATTAGATGACCAAACCTCTCCTTGACAGAACTTCTAGACATTATAAATATTGCAATTTAATAATATGAATAACTTTTTTGTCTCAATTATTGATTTAATAATATATCATAATATGCAGATGATATTGTAACAATAATCGAATCAATAATATGAGAGATATGATACAACAATTACTATAGCAATAATTGAGTATAACTGAGTGACTTCTCACGTAAGCATCAATAACCAATACTGTGTGCTACTATGCAACCACACATACATCGTATTTTTATTCTTTGGGTAGTTCAACGGTTTTAACGGTAACACTTCCGCAGTTATTTTTATGAAAAAGATAATTTACATCGCTTTTTTACTACGACAATACTTCCAATTATGGGGTCCACTTAATGATTGTGTCGCCGCATTTAATATCCCTATTAAAATGAATATTCCACGACCAATTGAATATTATATAACCACTTGCTTACTTTGTAAATTTTGTAAATATTACCCACAACTATAACATTATATTATATCCACACCATAATATTCAGAAATATATTTTGAGAGAAATTAATCTTTATTCATAAAAGTTGGGGTCTTACAACCTCCCCTTCTTATGAAATTTTTTCCTCGAAATTAGGGTGCGTACCTGGTATGTCGAAGAGGTGAGGATACCTTGATTTCATTTCAGATTCTAACTCTTGAGGTATAACCTTTGAGTGTTGAATACGATCCTTCTTATCCAAGATTTTAACACGTATCTCCTCATACGTTAAATCTTTTGCTATCTCGTCTAGTTCTAATTTAATAACGTGGTTTAGGTCATCCACATATTTACGTAACATCGATACGTGAAAAACGCGACATACTTGGCGATAAAACGAGTCTATAGGCCACAGTTCCTACTCGATCGAGGATTTCAAATGGGCCAATTAAATCGAGGGTTGAGATAACGCCTTCTTGAACCTTCTTCTTCACATTCATTAGATTCGGGTGTGAAGCTTGAGCAACTTTAACTTTATCGATTAAAGTCAATTTTAATCGTATATTCGTTATCTTCACGTGGGTCCCAAGAGTCTTTAACTCTATCTTCATCATTTGTAAGTTATACGAAATGGGTTTTTGTGTTAACAACATCACACTCGTAAACGCATACGATCTTCTACTCATCGCGTCAGCTACCACGTTCGCTCTTCCACGATGATATTGAATGGTATGATCGTAATCTTCAACAGCTCGAGCCAATGTCTTTGGCACATTTTACGTTCATTTTGGTTGAAGAAATATTTAAGGGTTTTAGAAATGGGTTTTGTACTGGGGTCAATACAAAATTCGATTTCACGCTCTAGGGGTAGGCTAGGAAGTCTTCAAGAATACATCAGGAAATTTATTAACGATAGAAATATCATTCAAAACTGTGACTCTCATCCAAGACTTGGATAGTACGACACATTGATACCTATCAACATGCCATTGTCAATCACAACGTCCCCTACGGATAGTCTGGCTTCGGTGCCTTCCACACAAGGAAGTCACCAGCGAAAGGCTCGGGGCTCTTTACTTATGGCTTGATATGAAAATGATTAACTTTTAGTGGTTTGGTTGCTTGAATTCACATAATAGGTTGGTTAGGAATATGAAAGCTAACAACCTTACGAAAAGCTTGATGAGTAGTTAACCAATCGATTCCTAAAATCACATCAAAGGCAAGTATTTTCAATGAGATAAGATCGACAGGTAACGTGAAAGTGTCGATTTGAATCAAACAAGATTTATAAACAGTGGAGGTAACGAAGATTTCTACTAACGAAGTTTCAACCAATAAGTCAAAGTCTAACTTCTCTGGGTTAAATTTAAATGTTGAGCGCAAGCAAGAGAGATAAAAGAATGGGTAAAACCGGTATCTAATAAGGTATAGACTTCGCAAAAATTTATAATTAACTAACCCGTGCTAACTTCGTTCGGGTTACTCGCTTTTTGAGAAGTCACGAAAAACGCTCTTCCTGAAACCACCGACTTTGTTTTGTCCGTATCCGCCTTTGGTGCCACCGTCCCAGCTGGACTTGACTTTGGTGCATGACAAAATTAGTTTAGGTGACCTTCTTTTCCACAATTGTAACATGCTTTGGACTGCATCGTGCAGTTTGGACTGATATGTCCCTCCCCTCCGCATTTGAAGCATACAATTGGTGGTCATTCTCCTTCCTTGAAAACGGGTGTTGGTGCTGTTGCCAACGTCTTCCCATCATCGTTAAATCTTCTCTTCTTGAATTTTCCACTCTATTATCTTGGCCATGATTACCAACGAAGTGGTTACTATTCTTTGCATGATAATTTCCCCCACGATGTTTATCATTGTTCCGATGCCCGTTGCCACCGGTACGATTATTATCGTGTTGTTGGTCGTTGCCTTTTGATTGCGCTGACTCATTATCACGCTCCAATAACTGATCCCTATTCGCAACATCTGAATATAAATAAAGTTTGTGAAAAATGAGGTACTGACGTATTTCGGGTTTCAAACCTCTTAGAAACATTCGCGTCATTCGCTCCTCATTATCGACCAAATGGGATGCAAACCGGGATAACTCCGCAAATTTAGCCTCGTATTGCGACACGGTCATATTGTTTTACTCCAACTTGATGAATTCCACCTCCTTCATGTGACGAATACTTTCGGGAAAGTACTTGTCGTTGAACAACTCTTAAAACTTCTCCCAAGACATCTTGAGTGCGCCAGTCGGTAGTGCGTTTCTGATTCCCACCATAATCGCCTCTTCACATAACTTAAAGGTGGCAAAGGAACCTTTTGCTCCTCAGAGCATCCCAAGACATCAAATATCTTGGTGATCTGCTTTAACCACGTCTCCGCCTTAAGTGGTTCTGGCTTTCCCAAAAACTCCGGTGGTCCCAGCTCCTTGAACTGCTTAGCGGTGACCGACCGTGGGTTGCCAGTGTTTCCACCTGCATTTTGAACAGGAGTCTCTCTCGCCTGATGTTGCATGAATTGCATAAAGCCTCTGAACATCTCATCGTTCATCATCTGATCGGTGTTGTTATTTACCTGAGGATTATTGTCTTCCTGTTGCACATTATCCTGGGTATTGATCGTTGGTGACTCAACGGTCTCATGTGCTTCATTGCTGATCTCAACATTTTCAGATGCCATTTTCAAACACTTGTCACAAAATAAGGGTTAATTGACATATCACATATTATCCCTATACTCGACCGACCAATTAAATACCAAATAAACTTAGGTAGGTCATACTAGCGAAGTAATTTCCCCTCTCTCCCTCCTAGTTCTTGTCTCACATCTCGACCAAGGATCATATCCCTAAGCTTTGATATCGAATTGTGGACGCCCCCAAAATAGGTATACATCACCCATCTTGAGTCGCCAAATACATGGTACAAAATACAAATAAAAATTTAATTATACAACTGTCGTTAAAATACGACAAAACATATTCTGTGAGTTTTAATACAAATATTGTCATCTAGACAATATCCACACTCAATGGAGTCCTCATTACATTTATTATCACACTATTTTATAGAATAGTGAGGACTACCATGACACCATCTCGGACCATCACTCCGTTCCCCGACTAGTCCCGACTACGTTCTCATTTCCTGAAGAGAACAATGAAAGCAAAAGGGTGAGCTCAACTAGCCCAGTAAGAAATATTATGACTAAGATAATGCAGGGTAAATCATCATTAGCCTTAACAATGTTAAACTGATAAAATACAATAGACATCAAGTTTAACTGCAGCGGAATAAGCAATCCATTAGAAGAGTCAAGTAGAGCATGATATCTACTATCTTCTATAATTTAAAATGTTTTCATCAATTTTTATCGCTGAGACTCAGCTAAATAAATAAACCACGTCATCGAATCATCCCTGCACTACAGGCCACTGAGGACTTTTACCACATCGTTTATAACATTACAGGTTATGATTATACCGAATGATCCCTGGTCATAATCATACCAAGAACATCTCTGCACGAAAGCCAAAGATATACAACTATAAAACCAATAATCAACAGTCCATCTTTGCACGTAAGCCAAAGATATATAATTCAATAATCAACAGTCCATCTTTGCACGTAAGCCAAAGATAACTTTCATCACCATATAAGCATGAGGATGATGACAATGATATAAGCATTAATAAAACGAAAATAAGGATAAATATTAAAGACTTTAAATTTATCCAAATATTATCAACCACTTAATAAACTCATAATTTAATATTATTAATATTATAACAATATTTTAATCACTTCTTAAACTTATAAACAATTTATTTCAATTGTTTACACTTTACCAAATAATGCATTTAATCATTCAAAAATGCCATACTCATAAGATTTCATCACCAATGATCAAATCCCTCATCAAAAATCTGCATATACCATATATAGGATTCCCAAGCCATAAAATCCTATTTTCCAATTTTGTTACTTCACATAACATATTTAATTCATTTATTCATAACTAGTTCATTTTCATGAAAAATACCAAATCATTCCCAAAAATATTTATTTTCTGAGATTTAGCAGAATATAGTCCCATATTGAACATATATTTTTCTCGGAATTTTTAAAATTCATTTACTATTTTCATATGGCCAAAACTGCCGAATAAACATGTACTCCCAATAAAAATTTCACCAATTTTGGAGTTAACCACAAGGAGTTATAAGGGTTTACTTTTAAAATAGTATTTTCCCATAAAATCCATAACTCTTAATCTATACATCCAAAAATCGCCATCTTTGGACACAGTATAGAAAACTCATCAAATTATCATTTCAAATTTTTCGAATTTTTGAGGTCGAAAAATTATTAAAGCGTAAATGGATTTTCACCCGCTATGCGATAATCCACGTAGACAAATCATTTCCACAATTTAATAAGGAATGAATACAAAGGGTCATTCACCATGCACGTGGTAATCCACATAGACAGGGTATTCCAACAGAATAATAGAGAATGGAATAACAGAAGAATTCACCACACATGCGATAGACCGCACAAACAGGTTATTCCCAACAGAATAATAAAGAATGGAACCAGGTTATGCGTAATTCGCACAGACAGGATATTCCATCAGAATAATAAAGAATGTAATAAGAACAGAATTCACCATGCATGTGATAGACCGGACAAACAGGTTATTCTAACAGAATAATAAAGAATGGTACCCGGTCATACGTAATACGCACAGACAGGATATTTCGACAGAATAATAAAGAATAGAACCAGGTCATGCGTAATTCGCACAGATAGGATATTCCGACAGAATAATAAAGAATGGAATAATAGAAGAATTTCACCATGTATGCGGTACTTCGCATAGACATGTTATTTCAACATAATAATAATAAATGAAATAACAGAAGCTCTCTTCATGAATACGAAAGAAATAATACCCCTTACCTTAGAATAAAGTTGGATACTGGAATAAAGAGGTAGCAGACTTCTCTTCTTCTTTCTCTCTATAATTTCTCTCTATAATAATTGCTCTATAGCTTTAGTGAATTGGTGAGAAATGAAGGAAGAATGAGCTTCTATTTATAGGAAGATATAGTTTAAATAATTGCATATTTTGGGGCTCGAAATATTACAGTATAATACCTTCCTCTTTTTCTTCATTTTTAATTTAGTCCTGCAAGTATTATAAAACTTGCACCACCTCCCCTAATAGTAAATAATGTGAATCAATAGTTCAATCATGTGAATCAATAGTTATAATCATGTGAAAATACGAATTACAGTATAGTACCTCCATCTATACCTCCATTTTTAACTTAGTCATGCAAGTATTATCAATCTTTCACCAACTCCCCTAATAGTAAATGAATGTGAATCAATAGTACACACATGTGAACAAATAGTTATCAACATGTGAACTAATAGCAATTAATTGCTCATTTATCCGGTTAATTACCCGATTGATCAATATAACTTTCAGACATCAATTATCATCGGAATAGATGTCGATTTCCACTAACACTAATAATCCCAACACAATGGAACACTACAAGAAAAAGGTTTATCAGCGACCGCACAAGGTCGTAAATAACTATCAGCGACCGACTGCGGTCGCTGATAGTCGTCGCATAAAATCTAGTCGCTGGGGTGCACATCAGCGACCACTATTAGCGACCGAATTAGCTGCGACCGATATGAGCTTAAATGACAAATGACAAATTTTGGCCGCTAAGTTCGAGTAAGCATGGTCGAGGCCATAATGACGTGGTCCATGTGGCGTAGATCGCGATCGACGATCGTGACGCGATCGTTGATACCATCAAATGGTAAACCATCGCTAATAGGTATCAGCGACCGCATGCGGTCACTAATATGAAAAAACTGAAAACCAGATTTTTGCTGTTTTGCAGAATTCTCAAAAACCTATTCCTGTTTTATACCTACTTTATCCCAACACACATACTCAATAAGATAAACAATATGCACGACAATATAAACATCCATCGTCCACCAACACATACACCAAACTAGTATATAAACTATATAAACCTTTAAAAACCAATATGAATTGAATAAATATAAACAAATCTAATATTGTTTAAGTAACATACAGAAAACCAATATGAATTGAATGAATATACAAGTACAAGTTTATCAAATAACTACAAAACTGATCTAAAGTAGGTACGTCAAGCATCATCGCCTCCTTGATCAATCTATAATTAACAAAATAATAAAACAAGTTACATATTATAGTAACTATGTTGATACTAGCTAGTATATATTATGACACTATATACAACAAATTGATTTTATACCTCGTCGACATCCCGTCGTGTCTGCTGCTGCTGCTGCAGCTCTTCGCTCAAACTAACTCCTCGGGACTCAAAGCCCCAGATGCTTCGCCAAAGATATCTTGAAGATCTCGATCTCGACATATAGCTCTCACACACAATACTAGAGTATGAATATTTGGATGGCTCGATGATCGTGAAGATCGGGTAGAAGAAGCAACTGAGCCCATGAAGGATGGGCGTCGTCGTTGTCCTTGACCTTTAATGTAGTTCTTATTCACAACAGACGCCCTCTCCCATAATTCTTGATCAATAGGCGGACGTGGAGTGCCTTCAGGATAGCGCTAATTCAATAAACGCTTATAAGTATCATGTCATCATGTTAACACTTCAATAGTTAAAAATAAATTCTGTAAGCATTGATAAACAAGATCAAGTTATTAAAATTTATTACCGTTATCTGGATAGCATCAAAGCGAGCACCATCACGGGTGTACGTACACATCCAAACCAATGGATAGGTCGACCTTGAGATCGAGACTCTATACAAAAAAATAGCACAATATTACTAAGTAAAAATGTGATATATTTTCTACAATTCATGATTATAAACATATTAAAACTTATAAATACGTACCCTGGCAGTGATATGCTGCAACTGTGAAATACTGTTGCCCTTGTATGTCCCTTTAGCCTTTTCGCCATCGGGTACACCCGAGGATCTGTTGGTGGCGGTAGTCTTTCGTCTTTTCACCCAGCTCTCAACTCTCCATTGGGCACACATCTCAACCCATATGGATTTGGGTGCACCACCAGGCTATGCTCGTGCATGTAATCCTCTCCACGGCCCGGATGGTCGATCTCGACATTGTGAAGGGCTTTTTTGTCTTTCTTTGTTCAAATTATCCTTGAGTGCGGACGACGACTTACGCCGAATAATGTCGAATCACTAAAGCTGCAAGCGTCCTCCCATCTATACCTTTTACGCAAATAAAACAACAATAATAATAACATTACTAAACAATTATCCTTAATTAGAATATTATATTATCCTCATCATAATTAAAAAAACATACCGAATTGATCCAAACAACATCCTTGTGGGCGATAGGTGTGCTCGCATACGTAATCACAAGTGTAGCCAATTCGTAAACACTGTTTGTGATATGAACTTGACGATCTTATTATCTGAAAAATCACTATAGTATACAACAATTTACATTAACGATAAGTAGATATATTAAAGCAATTTACATCTAAAATGCTTATATATAAATGATGTGTGATGTACGTGCTATTTGGAGGGGGGCGGATCTGAATAAGAATCCGATCATCTGGATTAGTAAGGGTCTTGGGCACATGATTAGGTCCCCTACCCAAGCCGCGCTTTTTCTGTGCTGCTTCAGAAGCCATCTATATATTACAAATTTCAAGATGTATATATGAGTTATATTTGATTACATGTATATATGAATATATAAAATGACAATAAACATAACAGTGATATAAACATGTATATATATGAATATAAAATGACAATAAATAAAAATTGCATTTAAATAGTTAAGTACATAAACATGACAATGATATAAAAAACATGTAATGCTAAACATACATTTCATTTATTCAAGTGTCAATGTCTGATTCAGAATCATCTTGTATACGTGTTGCAGATTCATAACCATCATCTGCTTCAGATTCAGTGTCAAATTCAGTTAATAACTCTTCCTCCTCAGTATCAATGTCATCTGACACAAGTATTGACTTAGGAGCTAATTCATGTGGTTCATCTCCACCATCTAACTGGATTACTTCATTGTCGTCCTCCACATTTATTATAGTTTGACTATGAAGCATCTGCTCTTGGTAAATCTCTCCATCAACTACTTCTACACGACTACGCGCGGGAGTATGAATTACAACTTGCCAATATGTAGGCGGTCTATCCCTTTTCCTAGCAGGACTAGGAGTGTAGTATACTTGTACTGCTTGAGTTAGTAAAATAAACGGTTCGTTAGAGTGCGCAGACCTATGGAGGTCAATATCGACGATTCCATGTGTGTTAACACGTATCCCTTTTTCTGAATCAAACCAACGGCACTTGAACAAGTGAATATGACCCCTGTACGTGCCCTTGTATGGCAACTCTACGATTTCCTCCAACTCCCCATAAAAGGCACGACCAAGCTCATTGTAATAATCTCCTTGGACACACACTCCAGAGTTCGTTGTTCTTTTACCGCGCCCATATGCCTTTGTATGAAATTCACAACCATTTATTTTGTAACCATTGCGGTGACTTGTGTTCTGTGCGGTCCCATAGCTAGGACTTGTACATTAGCCAGAATCGTTGATCCCTCAGTCAAAGCCTACAAAAACTCCATCTTATTAAATGAAGTCATAGTTAACATGGAGTATATATATATATATATGTCGTGCTTAAGAAATTGAACTTACTTTAACCTTTAGCCAAAGTGCAAATTTTTTATCATGATTGATTTGAATATCTTTATCAGTTATGCTGGGATGCTTCACTTTTAACTCGTCATCGTACAATCTATACCAAGTTATAAACATTAACATATTGGAATAATTAATTTTCAACTTAAAAGATAAATTATCAAGTTTACATGTGTACCTCACAAATTCGTCAATCTCCTCGCAATTGAGAAGAATGTAAGTATGTGCAGCATGTAATTCTTGCTCAGAGAGGAATATGCGCTTCCCTTTTCCATAAGCGTGACCCAATAGACAAAATACAGAAAGCCGACCATTTAGTTCAACATTTTCCCCATCATTATGTCACGTTACTCGATTGGCCTTTGTCAAGACTTCGTCCGGAAAATAGTTTGAGACAAACATAGATATCTCATCGAAACTGTATGCCTCGCATATCGAGCCCTCGACATAAGCTCTATTCTTCACCTTCCTCTTAAGGTTTCCCATCACCCTCTCGAAAGGGTACATCCATCTATATTGAACTGGACCCCCAACACGAGCTTCATAGGGAAGATGGATTTGCAAATGCTCCATGGAGTAAAAAAAACTAGGTGGAAATATTTTTTCTAGTTTACACGTGATCTCTATGATGTTCTTCTCAAGTATAGACATGTCCTTCTCATTTAATGATTTTGAACATAAGTCTTTGAAGAAACGACTAAGATCCGTCAAAGCATCCCATATTGGTTTATCAAGCAGATCCCGAAATGCTATAGGCATGAGTCTCTCCATGAACACATGACAGTCATGACTCTTCATCCCTTGCAATTTCCCACCAGAATACACCTTGCAATGTTTGACGATATCCATCCGGGTAGTTCGAGAGACTTAACCCACGCGCACACATCTTCAACTTGCTTTTTGGACAATGTGTACCTTGATGCGGTTTGACAATCTTACCATTAGGAGATTCATAAAGTTCTAATCCAGGACGCTTACAAATATCTTTCATGTCCAAACGTGCCTTATCGTTATCTTTTGTCTTCCCCATAACATTCATCACGGTGTTAAACACATTGTCAAACACATTCTTCTCAATATGCATCACATCTAGATTATGAAGAATCAAATTTGTAGACCAATAAGGCAGTTCCCAAAAGATGCTTCTCCAAACCTAGTTATGAGATTCGCCAAACCCATTGATTATGTTTATGGCATCAATCTTACCAAATAGGATAACCGACAATCTCATCACATGATCTCGCATCTCCGTTCCCGACAATCGTGGTGCAGGCATATCATTGTCTACTTTCCCTTTCCTGAAGTGTTCTCAATTTCTTTGAAACGGGTGATCTACCTAAGAAGAGAAGCAAGCGATGACGGTCAAACCAAAAAGAAGCTTTTCGACCTTTTGATAGATTAAACGACTTTGTATGCTCCATATAATACGGACAAGCCAACTTCCCGTGTGTACTCCATCCAATTAACATACCATAAATTTGGAAGTCACTTATAGTCCACATAACCGCCGCCCCTAAGGTTGAAATTTGTTTTCATTGTAACATCCCAAGTACATTGTGGCGCCCCAAAATAGGTATACATCACCCATTACGAGTTGTCAATACATGGTATAGAAACAACTACAACTTTATTATTACAACAAAGAAAAGCGTGAGTTTAAATACAAATATTATCTTCAGACAATATCTATACTCAAATAAATCCTCATCACATTTATTGATACATTATTTTACAAAATGGTGAGGACTACTAAATAACTCTCTCTAGAACCTTCATTCCATACCCAGGCTTCATTTCGCATATTCTCGCCTCCCGAGAAAAATGGAACAAAAGGAAAAGGGTGAGCTCAACTAGCTCAATAAAGAATATTATGACTAAGATAATATACAACAAATTACCGTTAGTCTTCAACAGGAAAAATCTAATAGAATACAATAGACAACAAATTTTAAATCAATATTCGCAGTTGAAATAATAATTCATTAGAAGAGTTAAGTAGAGAATGCAAACTACTATCTTCCATGTATGAATTTAAAAGTTCATCGTCTCATCTTTTATCCCTGTAACATCAATCAATATATATACGGAATCACATATTCATCTTTGCACTACTGGCCAAAGATATTCATCGATTAAGTCATGTTCATCTAAACACCTATTCATCTTTGCACTACGTGCCAAAGATATTCTTCAGAAATCATTCATCTTTGCACTACTGAGCCAAAGATATTCCATAATATCATCATTTAAGATCGAAGATGATGAAAATATTTTTAAAAAAGCGAATCCAAATTGAAACAAAATGACAAGGATTAAGGATTAAGGATTCGTACTTTGTTTTATTCACGCCCAAAAATACCTCAAAAATAATCGCGGTGGTGTAAAATTCAAGAATGATCAAAACATGGATACAATCAAAGCTAGTATCCGAATAGATATTTTAGACGAAAAGAAAAATTTTCATTTTCGATGAAATAGTGTCGTATTCGTGAATAGTGTCGATATCGTGAATAAGTGCAGTATCACGTGAATAGTAACTCAGACACCAAAAGTTCCAAATTTGATAAAACTTGGATCAATATTTCAACATAATGATATTGAAGAAATAATATCATTACTGAAAAAAATAATATCCCTTACCTCGAAAGATCAAGACTTTAAATTTGAAAAACAGGATATAGGCTATGACTTGAACTTGCAAGAATAGCAATACTCAAATTATACTCAAAATACTCACAAGAATACTCGATAATATAGAGAGAAAACTTGATTTCGGTGTGATTTTCAATTCTAACCTAAGCACCCTATTTATAGGAAATTGCTTAGAACACCAAAGCAGAAAATTTAATATAATATTAATATATTATATATAAATTCCTACGCACACAATCTATGATCTGAATTCAGCCATGCTTGACAACAAATAAGTCTACCAAACAAATCAAAAACGTTTTTATTATTTAAAATAATTAAAACTTCCAAAAATCAATTATTCAGGAATTTTAGAACATCAATAATTCATAATAAATAGCCCTTTTATCGGAAAATTGAATCTCGCTTTTTTATAGGAAATTCAATTCTCTACAACTTTGCGGAAGAAAGTTTTTCCAAATTCCAAGCGTAAATTGGCCGAAATCCACAAACCAGGCGATTTTGTGTTATAATCAAATTTCGATCAATAAATGGGGTCCACCGACATGTTTAACATGTTTTAAACATTTATTGCAACAAAAATACTCTTCCTCCTCAGATACTCATATATCCCACATTCGTTGTAAAAATATCACCATTATTATATTATTAAAATATAATAATACATTATCTTATCAGAAAAAGATAAAATTTCAATTTTCAACAATTGTCACATTAAAATTTTTCTCCATCTATATCCACATAAAATCAATATTTTCCTCATCATATGAATCAATAATTAATTATTCACAAATAATATTACAGAATCACAATATTGACAACTGAGCGGTTCAGGAAGAGGGGCTTTCAATAAGAATTTCTCCTTCATCAAGCAATTAGGTGACCAAACCTCTCCTTAGACAGAACTTTCTAGACATTGCCAATAATGTTATCTAATAATATTATTCAAATAATATGAATTATTGCTTCGATAATGAAAAATATTGTGTAATGACAATTATTGAAACAACAACAATATAAAATATCAACGCAACAATTATTGAATCAATAAAATACTGAACAGTAATTACTGTAACCATTATTGAGTAGTGCCTTCTTACGTAAGAATCAATAATTGGTGCAATACCGTGTGCTACTGTGTTTTAACCACCGAGTATTTTAACAGTATTAATGGTAACAACTACGCCGTTATTTTTAACCAACTTATATTTGTCATTTTCTTCATCCAATCGCTTTCCGTTATGGGGCCCACATTATCGGTCGCACTTGTAAATATTGAATATTCACCGACAGTACGAATATTCCACGACAACAATGAATATTTTATAACCACTTGCTTATTTTGAAATATTTGCGTATTTTACCCCTAACTATCCACATTAATCACATCAACCCTTACTATTTCAAAATAATAAATAGAAAATTAAATTTCATTAATAATAAGTTGGGGTCTTACAACCTCCCTCCTTATGAAATTTCGTCCTCGAAATTGACGTCACGATACTGGTGTTTGAAAAGGTGAGGATACCTTGCTTTCATTTCGTTTCCAATTCCCTGGTCATTTCCTCTATAAGCATGATTCCTCCACAAGACTTTAACTTGTGGTATGACCTTCTTGGCATAGGACATGCTCCTTCCTATCCAAGATCTTGACAGTACCTCCTCATACGTTAAGTCTTGACTATTTCGTCAGGTTCTAATTCTATAACGTGGTTCGGGTCTTTCATATATTCTGAAATACGGATATGTGAAACACATTATGAACACGTAGACATACTTGGAGGTAACGCAAGTCTATAGGCTACATTTCCTACTCGGTCAAGAATTTGAAATGGACCGATAAATCGTGGATTGAGCTTTCCTCTCTTCCCAAATCTTGTAACTCCCTTCCATGGAGCAACTCGCAACAATACATGATCCCCACACTAAATTCCACGTCCTTTCGATAAAGATCCGCATAACTCTTTTGTCGATCTTTGTGCCGTTTGTATACATTGTCGAATCATTTGAATCTTTTCGGTGAGTCATACGTACTAACTTCGGGTCCCAACAATGTTGCTTCACCCACCTCATCCCAATATATTGAGAACGACATTTTCGTCCATATAATGCTTGAATGGAGCCACACCTATACTTGCTCGATAAGCTGTTGTTGTAGGAGAATTCCACCAATGGTAAATACTTATCCCAACCGCCCTTGAAGTCTCAGGACACGTAATCTTAATAAATCTTCAAGAGTTTGAATAGTCCTCTCGATTGTCCGTCCGGTTTTGGGGATGGTATCTTAGAACTAAATCACAAATCCGTGCCCATAGCTTTTTGCAAGCTAACCCAAAATCTTGAAGTGAATCTTGGGTCACGATCCGAAACTATGGATACAGGCATGCCATGCAACCTCACAATTTCATTCACGTACATACTAGCAAGACGTTCAAGGGAATAAGTCTCCGTGTCGGCAAGAAATGAGCGAGACTTGGTTAATCTATCAATAATAACCCAAATAGCATTGATGCCTTGAGAAACCGTAGGAAGACCCGTAATGTGAAATCCATGGTAATGTGTTCCCACTTCCATTTCGGAATCTCAAGTGGTTGCAACGGACCCTTAGGTACTAGATGCTCCGCCTTTACACGTTGGCAAGTTAAACACATCGAGATAAACTTTGCAATCTCTCTCTTCATATTGTTTCACCAAAATGTATGTCGAAGATCACGATACATTTTAGTACTTCCAGGATGGATTGCAAATAGTGTATTGTGTGCCTCCATCATAATCTTGTACTTCAAATCAGTCGTTAGGAACACAAAGTCTAGAGTGAACTCAAGTATTCCTTCTTCATCAATTCTCGCTTAGGAATAGCTCCTTCTTGTACTTTCTTCTTCATACGCATCATTTCAAGATTGGGTGGCTTGAGCAACCTTAACTTTTTCTATTAAAGTTGGCTCTCGCGTATACTTGACATCATCGCACTTTCGTTCGCATATGATATGATCTACTCAACACGTCCGCCTACCACGTTCGCTTTTCCAAGATGGTATTGAATAGTGTGGTCGTAGTCTTTCAATAGCTCGAGCCAACGTCATTGCAAGACGTTGAGTTCTTTTGAGTGAAGAAATATTTAAGGCTTTTATGGTCCGAATATATCTCCACTTTCTCCCCATATAGATAGTGCCTCCATATCTTTAGCGCTGCAACGATCGGGCCGCTAACTCTAGATCATGAGTAGGATAATTCCTCTCATACTCTTTAAGTTGTCATGAGGCATAGCTATATGACTTTCCCACGTTGCATGAGAACACATCCTAACCCTTTGCTCGAAGCATCGGTTGAGATAACAAATCCATCCGAACCGGATGGTATTGTTAGAAGCAGTGCCGAAATAAGTCTCTCTTAAGCTCTTAGAAACTCTTCTCGCATTCTTCACTCCAAAGCGAATTTTGTATCCTTCCGAGTTATTTGGGTTAATGGAATAGCGATTCGAGAAAACCTTCCGCGAATCTCAGATAATAACCATTAAGCCCGAAAAAAAACTACGTGCTTGATCCACCAGGCTTGGTTGCTCCCAACTTTGTATTGCTTCAATCTTCGTCGGATCAACAGATACTCCATGTTTTGACACCGCGTGCCCAAGAAATGCTACTTCCTCAAGCCAGAACTCGCATTTCTTCAATTTGGCATATAGTTGGTTTTCACGAAGCCTTTGGAGTACCAGCTTCAAATGGTGCTCATGATCTTCACGGCTTTTGGAATATATGAGGATGTCATCAATAAAGACAACAACGAATTGATCCAAATATTCCTTGAATACTCGGTTCATCATATCCATGAAAGTCAGCGTAGAGCATTAGTTAGTCCGAAAGACATGACTAAGAATTCATAATGCCCATACCGGAGTTCGAAGGGTCTTTGGAATATCCTCGCCTAATCTTGGTGATGATATCCGTAAGCGAAGATCGATTTTTGAAAAGAATTCGCGCTTACCTGTAATTGGTCAAACAAGTCATCAATACGAGGTAGAGGATACCTATTCTTGATGGTGACATGGTTCAATTCCCGATAGTCAATATTAAAGTCGCATACTCCGTCTTTCTTCTTTACGAATAAAACAGAGCACCCAAGGAGATATACTGGGGACGAATGAAACCGATGTCCAACAATTCTCGTAGTTGGACCTTTAACTCTGAAGTTCAATAGGAGCCATTCGATATGGGGTTTTAGAAATGGGCTTTGTACCGGGTTCAAGATCAATAAAGAATTCAACTTCACGTTACGGGGTAGGCGGGAAGTTCTTGAGAAATACGCCGGAAAGTCAATAACAACGGAATATTATTCAAATTTGGCGTGTCTTTATTCAAATCCATAACATGGGCTAAGAAACTTGACATCCGTTTTTCAATAAACGAATAGCTTTATGATTAGATATGATAGTGATTGATTTTAATGGTTTAGTTGCTTGAATTAAATACAACAGTTGGTTAGGAATATGAAAACTAACAACCTTACGAAAATAATCAATTTTGGCATGATGAGTAGTTAACCAATAAATCCCTAAAATCACATCAAAAGCAAGTATCTTTAAAGAGATAAGGTCGGCGGGTAAGGTGATGGTGCCAACTTGAATCAAACAAGATTTATAAATAGTGGATGTGATGAAAGTTTCTCTAACGGAGTTTCCATAGATAGGTCAAAGTCTAATTTCTCCGAGTCAAGTTTAAACGTTGAGCACATGCGAGAGAGATAAATGAATGGGTAGCAAGTATCAAGTAAGGTATAAACTTCGCAAGAATTTATAAATAGCTTACCCGTGATCACCTCGTTTGGGTTTCTCGCATTTTAACCGATCACAACAAACGCTTCTTCCGGAATCGTTGACTTTGACTTTTTCGGGATAGTCTTTTGAGTCACCGTCTCATTGAACTAGGTTTCGCTACTGCATAATCTCGAAGCGATATGTCCTTCCTTTCCACAATTATAGCATACCTTGAACTGTTGTGGGCGGTTTGGGTGATATGTCCCTCTTTTCCGCATTTGTAGCATATAATGGGGTGGTCGTTCTCCTCCCTTAGAACCGATTCTTTGCTAAAGACTGTTGCGTCTTCACATGGTCGTTGTTAAATCTCCTCTTTTAAAATCTCCTTTGACCGCTTCTTCTATTTTCATGGCCATGATTACCACCGGAGTGGTTACCATTTTTGTTCGTCTGTTTCTTTCTCCATTTGGTTATCATTATTACATTGATTGCTATATCTACAGTGCGATCCACGGTTATGGTCCTCTTGGTTGAATATACTCGTTATCTCGCTCTAACAATTGAGCCACATTAACAACATCTCGAATTGAGAGAAAATTTATGAGAAATGAGATATTGTCGTATCTTGGGGTTTCAAACCTCTCGAAACATCCGCGTCATACGTTCCTCATTCTCCACCAAATGAGGTGCAAACACGGATAACTCGCAAACTTTGCCTCGAATCGAGACAACCGTCGTGTTGTTTTGTTCCAATCGATGAACTCCACTTCCTTCATATAGCGAACACTTTCGGAAAGTATTTGTCATTAAATAGCTTCAAACGCTCTCCCAAGACATCTTTGAGTCTTGGTTTGGATGGGTACGCTTCACGAGACTCCCACCCGATGAGTCCGCCTTCGCCACGGAACATAAAGGTGGCGAATGGAACCTTCGTTCCTCCGTGCATCCCAAGACATCGAATATCTTGGTAATTTGCTTGACCCATGTTTCCGCCATGATCGGATCGCTTTCCCTTAAATTCGTGGTCCCAACTCTTTGAATCTGCTTGTTTGTGACAACTCGTGAATTGCTATCATTTCCTCCTCAGTATTTTGAACACGAGTCTCCAAATCGATTTTGCATGAGCTGCAAAAACTTCTAAACATCCCCTCGTTCATCATCTCGCTCAATGGTGTTGT
This sequence comes from Panax quinquefolius, assembly GCA_020205615.1. NCBI lineage: Eukaryota > Viridiplantae > Streptophyta > Magnoliopsida > Apiales > Araliaceae > Panax > Panax quinquefolius. Next base: position 136,731,665 of record CM035155.1, read on the forward strand.
TCACGGGAGGAACATTGCTTACTTTGTTACACGTTCTCCTCGTTGGTGAGTACTGAGCGTCTCCACGGTCTCATTTCCATTGTTAATATTCTCGATCGACATTCTCAAATCATTGTAATAAAACAAGGGTTAATTAAGGAAATCAATATATCACATAATATCCCTATATCTTGACCAACTAACAAATAAGCTTAGGTAGGACACACTAGCGAAGGATTAACTCGTCTCTCCCCTCCTAGTTCTATTCCCCGATCTCGCCAGAGATCATATATAACTGGCTCGATACCAACTGTGGCGCCCCAAAATAGGTATACATCACCTATTACGAGTTGTCAATACATAGATGCGTAAACAACTACAACTTTATTATTACAACAATAAAAGCGTGAGTTTGAATACAAATATTATCTTCAGACAATATCTATACTCAAATAAATCCTCATCACATTTATTGATACATTATTTTACAAAATGGTGAGGACTACTAAACAATCCTTTCTAAAACCTTCATTCCATACCCAGGCTCGTACTCGCTTATATTCTCGCCTCCACGAGAAAAATGGAACAAAAAGGAAAAGGGTGAGCTCAACTAGCTCGATAGAAGAATATTATGACTAAGATAATATACAACAAATTATCGTTAGTCTTCAACAGGGAAAAATCTAATAGAATACGATAGACAACAAATTTTAAATCAATATTCGCAATGAAAATAATAATTCATTAGAAGAGTTAAGTAGAGAATGCAAACTACTATCTTCCATGTATGAATTTAAAAGTTCATCGTCTATCTTTTATCCTTGTAACATCAATCAATATATATCCGGAATCACATATTCATCTTTTGCACTACAAGCCAAAGATATTCATCGATTAAGTCATGTTCATCTAAACACCTATTCATCTTTGCACTACGTGCCAAAAGATATTCTTCAGAAATCATTCATCTTTGCACTACTGGCCAAAGATATTCCATAATATCATCATTTAAGATGAAGATGATGAAAATATTTTTAAAAAGCGAATCCGGTGAAACAAAATGACAAGGATTAAGGATTAAGGATTAAGTACTTTGTTTTATTCACGTCCAAAAATACCTCAAAATAATCGTAGTGGTGTAAAATTCAAGAATGATCAAAACATGGATACAATCAAAGCTAGTATCCGAATAGATATTTTTGACGAAAAAGAAAAATTTTCATTTTTCGATGAATAGTGTCGATTCGTGAATAAAGTGTCGATATCGTGAATAGGCCGTATCGTCTATAGTAACTCGACACCAAAAGTTCCAAATTTGATAAAAACTTCAGATCAATATTTCAACATAATGATATTGAAGAAATAATATCATTACGAAAAAAAAATAATATCCCTTACCTCGAAAGATCAGTACTTCTAGCTGAAACACCGGATATAGGCTATGACTTGAACTTGCACCGAATAGCAATACTCAAATTATACTCAAAATACTCACAAGAATACGCTCGATAATATAGAGAGAAAACTTCAGTTTCTGGTGTGATTTTCAATTCTAACCTAAGCACCCTATTTATAGGAAATTGCTTAGAACACCAAAGCAGAAAATTTAATATAATATTAATATATTATATATAAATTCCTACGCACACAATCTATGATCTGAATTCAGCCATGCTTGACAACAAATAAGTCTACCAAACAAATCAAAAACGTTTTTATTATTTAAAATAATTAAAACTTCCAAAAATCAATTATTCAGGAATTTCAAAATATCAATAATTCATAATAAATAGCCCTTTTATCAGAAAATTGATTCTTGCGAGTTTTTATAGGAAATTCAATTCTCTACAACTTTTGCGGAAGAAATTTTTCCAAATTCCAAAGCGAGAAATTAATGGAAATTCACAACAAAGCGATTTTACTGTGCTATAATCAAATTTCGATCGATAAATGGGGTCCATGAGACATGTTTAACATGTTTTAAACATTTATTGCAACAAAAATACTCTTCCTCCTCGTATACTCATATATCCCACATTCGTTGTAAAAATATCACCATTATTATATTATTAAAATATAATAATACATTATCTTATCGTAGAAAAAGATAAAATTTCAATTTTCAACAATTGTCACATTAAAATTTTTCTCCATCTATATCCACATAAAATCAATATTTTCCTCATCATATGAATCAATAATTAATTATTCACAAATAATATTACGAGAATCACAATATTAACAACCGTGCGGTTCCAAGAAAGAGGGGCTTTCAATAAGAATTTCTCCTTATTGGCCGCATGATTAGGTGACCAAACCTCTCCTTGACGTAACTTTCTAGACATTGCCAATAATGTTATCTAATAATATTATTCAGGATAATATGAATTATTGCTTCGATAATGAAAAATATTGTGTAATGACAATTATTGAAACAAAAGCAATATAAAATATCAACAAAGCAATTATTGAATCAATAAAATCTTTGAATAAATAATTATCGTAACCATTATTGAGTAGTGCCTTCTTACGTAAGAATCAATAATTGGTGCAATCACTGTAATCTCTCTTGTGTTTTTAACCACCGCAAAGTATTTTAACAAAGATTAATGGTAACAACTCTGTGCCAAGTTATTTTTAACCAACTTATATTTGTCATTTTCTTCATCCAATCGCTTTCCGGGTTATGGGGCCCACATATTGTCGTGCGCTTGCAGTAAATGCGAATATTCCCGACGATGCACGAATATTCCACGACAACAATGAATATTTTATAACCACTTGCTTATTTTGAAATATTTGCGTATTTTACCCCTAACTATCCACATTAATCACATCAACCCTTACTATTTCAAAATAATAAATAGAGAAAATTAAATTTCATTAATAATAAGTTGGGGTCTTACATCTGTACTCCATCCTCCCACAATACCTTCAACTCATCTATAAGAGGTCTCAAGTAAACATCTAAGTTCTTTCCAGGACTCTTAGGACCAGGAACCACGAGTGAAAGAAACAAGTATGGATGTTTCATACACATCCAAGGAGGCAAGTTGTACGGAGTAACAATCACAGGCCAACATGAGTACGGAACAGTTGAGTGGCCAAACGAATTGAAACCATCGGTGGACAATTCAAGCCTCACATTTCTAGGTTCCAATGCAAACCCAGGATGTGCTAAGTTGAAATCTTTCCAAGCCAGCCCATCTGCGGGATGATTTAGTTCTCCATCTTTAGCAGGAGATTTCGCATGCCAACTCATATGTTCAGCTGTTCTTAAAGACATGTACAATCTTTTTAGCCGATGTGTTATTGGAAAATACCTTAGAATCTTAAACGGTATACTTGATTTTTTTGTTGTCACACCCTCTTTATTAGGCCTAAACCGATCATGACTGCAAAATGTGCACCTTGTCATCTATTCATTTTCCTTATAAAACAACATGCAATCGTTGGGACATGCATCGATATTTTGGTATCCAAGACCCAACTACGGTCTGAATAGAGGTCCATGATTCCACGGTACCTACTACAGACAACATGAGCTTATTAATCATATGACTTGAGCATACTTGAAACCATATGACTTGAGCATACTTGTAAGCATATGATCAACATTTCAGCATACTTGTAAGCATATGACTTGAGCATACTTGTAACCATATGACTTGAGCATACTTTTAAGCATATGATTAACATTTAAGCATACTCAATGTTAACGAATGAATGTAAATTAAAGCAGTATGAGAAACTTTATATTATATCATGTTATTTTATTTTAATTTGTTTTAAATTTGTTTTTATTGTTAATCGTAAGTGAATACGTAAGGTATTTCATTCATGCTAGCTTTATATCAGTAATACATATTTGGTTGGTATTCAGATGCATTGAAATGTTTCTTCTTAAGAAAACTACCACCATCTAAGGCTTCACGCCAAGAATTGAAGAGTCCATCTAAGGCCTCGGCTAACATGTTTTAAGATTATACGCCTCACGGTCCCTTTCTATAATCTTTTATGTTTTGGGATAGTCACAACTTGGTTGAGCAATTTATAGCTTCTATAACATTTTGTAGCTTTATTCTTGTATACATAAGTGTTAAATACCCTTGTTTTTTTGTTATAGGCAAAACAGTCTCTTTATTAACCAAGTGTGTCTAGTTATCTTCTCTATTGCACTAACAGTTCCCTAGCACTGCTTATTTTGGCTTAACAACCCCCCAATAGCTTACCATGCTGACAACCAAGCTTGGCTTGACCCCGTGAGGCTTCAAATTTAAGCTTGGCATGTAGCCTCGCGCCCCAATCCCAAATTTCATCGGCTCCAATGACCCTTAATAGGCTCTAGTGGATCACCAATATATTTATATCCAATTGATAAGTAGCACCCAGGCTCTCTATATAAATAGAACCCAATTTATTGAGAATTACTAAAATTAAGCTACTCACATATTCTAACAAACTTATACTTATATTCAACTACAAACTTATACTTATAATACTTATGAACATTTTTCAAACTTATACTTATAATACTTAAAAAAAATTCGCCAGAGTCTCCCCTACAATATGGACTAGCCACATGCACGACGACATGCATATATGGACATTTCTAGGCACCCAAGACACAAACCAAGAGAAATATACAAATTTCCAATACAATAAGACCAAAACAATAACGATTGAATGCAAATTAAAGCAGTAAAAAATTCAGACCCATATACATTACCAATATAATATCAATCAAAACATTACCAATATACAATTATACATGAATTTTAGTTTTAACAAACATACATTATAAATGAATTTTATAATTAACATCAATTAGCATATTTGGTATAAGTATATTCATATATTGCAACCAAGGTTTTGGGTTAAGCCCTAATATTTAAGATCATGTTTATAGGCCTAATATTTAAGATTATGGTTAAGCCCTAATAGTTAAGCCCTAATATTTAAGATAATCATATATATTATTATTTTTGTTGTTTTTAAAATATGAATAGAATTAAATCAATTTTGAATTTTAAGCTTTCATAAATATGAATTTAAAAAGTTAAAATGTATCTCTAATTTTAAAACGAAAACAATAAAAGATTTGGGGGAATCGTTGCTATAAATTAACTAAGGTGTATAAATTAACGTGTATATTTTTTCAAAAAGAAAGACTTGGTGGTCATCTCCATCAAGCAAATTTGTTTATTGTTGATTGATGGTGCATATGCTTCCACATAATTGCATGACAATGATAGCGATACGTGATACACACAGTGCAGGTAACCCAAGCTCAATACGTTAATTCGCTAGAGCTACAATTATAAACACTAAAAACTCACCATTTAATCATTCATAATTGTATTCCCACTTATATAAGGCATTCAAGTCATTTGGGTATAGATAGGTATTGATTGTGGTCAAAGGCATGCATAAAATCCTCTGCAAGAACATTCCTTAACTGGACATATGTATTAGCCCTATACACATGTGAGTAAGCTAAGCCCCATGTAGATTTCTATTTTCCTCTATAAATGTGAGATGAAGCCCCTGAATAAACTAATAGGTGAACTCTCTGAGAGAGAGGAAGAGAATCAAGACCAGTAATTTACTTAGGAAAGCCTATGGGGCATATTACACACCACATTCAAGTGCTAAAATTAGGGCTTTAAATCACAAGCAATTCAACAGTATGTAATCACAAGCAATTACACATTAAAATTCAAGACTAAGAATTAGATCTTTACATCAAAGTAATTACACGCCACATTCAAGAATAAAAATTATAAAATTTGGAAACCCAATCAAATCGAATAACTACTTGAAGAATTTAATAGTATTTAATCTAATCTAACCAATATAAATACATACCAGTGTTTGGTGGGGCGGCGGCTAGCCGGTGGCTGGCCGATGGTGCGGTCAACTTCTTCTCCTTCTCCTCCTTCCCTTCTCCCCCCTTTCTCCCTCTTCTTTCTATGCTCAGCCCCCTCTTCTTCTTTTTTTCTTCCGTCTTACGTTTGTTTAAAGCACGATCATCGATTTCATTTATTTTGATCGTGACGCTAGCTTAAATGACTAAGTATCGTGATCAATACGATTTTTAATGACATGGACTTATCGTGATCGCATGCGGTATTTGATAAATAATGGTCGACAAAACCTTGGCGCCAATATTTCGTGCCAAATTTTACGAGGCAAATTTGTAATAGCGACCTCTCAGTGACCACATGCGGTCGCTGATAGTAATTAGCGACTACTTTAAGGTACGGTCGCAGATGTCGGTCGCTATTAATAGTATCAGCGACCGGATATGCGGTCGCTGATAGTCTTGGTCGCTGTTAGGCCTTTTTCTTGTAGTGAACTATCAATTTCATCTTTAATCAAACACGAACTTATTCATCATTAATATTATAACTCACAATATTTAACAACCAGGTCGTTCCCAAGAAAGAGGGGGCTTTTCGATAAGGATTTCTCCTTATTGGCGCACAATTAGATGACCAAACCTCTCCTTGACAGAACTTCTAGAAATTGTAAATATTGCAATTTAATAATATGAATAACTTTGTCATCTCAATTATTGATTTAATAATATATCATATTATGCAGATGATACTGTGACAATAATCGAATTAATAATATGAGAGATATGATGCGAAGCAATCTTGTAGCAATAATTGAGTATAACCGAGTGACTTCTCACGTAAGCATCAATAACCAATACTGGTGTGCTACTATGCAACCACGCCGTATTACTATACTTTTACTACTAGGGTAGTTCAACAGCTTTTTAACGATATCACTTCCATTTGTTATTTTTATAAAAGATAATTCTATCATTTTTTTACTACGACAATACTTCCGTTGTGGGGTCCACTAATGATTGTCTTGATATTGCATTTAATATTCCCCCTGTTAAAACGAATATTTCCCGACCAATCGAATATTATATAACCACTTGCTTACTTTGCAAATTTTATAAATATTACCCACAACTATAACATTATATTATATCCACACCATAATATTCAAAAATATATTTTGAGAGAAATTAATCTTTATTCATAAAAGTTGGGGTCTTACATTATCCCTATATTCTGACTGACCAATTAAATAAAAAATAAGCTTAGGTATGACACACTAGCGACTGTTTTATTCGTCTTCCCCCTCCTAGTTCTAATCCCAGATCTCCACCAGAGATTATATCCCTAAGCTCTGATACCAACTGTGACTCTCATCCCAATGTTGAATATCACTTCATAGTGATACTTATTAGTTTGCCACCGTTATTCACGGCGTCCCCTACGAAGAGTCTGGCTTCGGTGCATCCCACACAAGGAAGTCACCAGCGAGAGGCTCAGGGCTTTTTACTTATAGCTCTGATACCAACTGTAACGACCCCAAAATAGGTCTACACAACCTATTTTGAGTCGCCAAATACATGGTATAGAATTCAAATACAAACTTCATTTATACAACTATTAATTATCGTGTAAAATATGATAAAATATAAGCTGTGAGTTTCAATACAAATATTGTCTCGTAGACAATATCCAAACTCAAATAAAGTACTCATTACAATTATTGTCACACTATTTTACAAAATAGTGAGGACTACTATAATAATAATTTTGGACCTTTACTCCACTCCCTGACTAGTCTCAACTACATTTTTGTCTCCTGAGAAGAACAATGGAACAAAAGGAAAAGGGTGAGCTCAACCAGTCCAATAAAGAATATTATGACTAATATAATACAGAACAAATTATCCTTATTCCTCAACAGTGAAAAACTTTATAGAATACAATAGACAACAAATTTTAGATCAACAACTGTAGTGGAATAAATAATCCATTAGAAGAGTTAAGTAGAGCATGATGTCTACTATGTTCTATGATTTAAAAATCCATCATTAATATCTTATCTCTGTAATACCAATCAATAAATATTTTAAATCAAAAAATTATCTATGCACTACGGTCCAAGGATATTTGTGTGTATCACTAGTGGTCATGATCATGTCAAACACCTGTCCATCTATGCACTACGGGCCAAAGAGGACCTTCACTGTAAGACCCTTACTTTTTATGAATAAAGATTTAATTTCTTTGAATAATAAGGTGTTGATTTGATATAATGGTATAGTTATGGGTGATATGTGCAAATCTTGCAAAGTAAGCAATTTGTCATAAAATATTCGTTTGGTCGGCGAATATTCGTTTGGTCGAGAATATTCGTATGACGGCACAATCATTGGTGGACCCCAAAAAGGAATAACTTTCAGATATAGAAACCGACAGAAATAACTTTTTTATAAAAAAATAACGACAAAACTTTTACCTTTAACTGTTAAAATACCCAGTGATAAAAAGTACAGTAATATGCGTGGTTGCACAGTAGCATACGGTATTGCACAGTATCTCTAATTATTGATTCTTATGTAAGAAGTCACTCAATTTTATTCAATAAATGCCACATCAGTTGTTGCATAGTATCTCATATTATTGATTCAACTATTGTCACAGTATCATCTATATAATATTTTATATTATTAAATCAATAATTGAGACGACACAGTTATTCATATTATTATTTGCATTATTGACAATGTCTACAAAGTTCTGTCGAGGAAAGGGGTTATGTTATTTAATTGCGCGTCGATAAGAAGAAATCCTTATCGGAAAACCCCCTCTTTCCTGAGAATGATCTGGTTGTCAATATTGTGAGTTATAATATTAATGATGAATAATTTTTAAAAGATTAAAAATGTGTTGATTGAAGATAAGTAATTTATGATAAATATTTATTTAATTTTTGATATAAATAGAGGGATTTGTCATGAAATATTTGTTGTAAGTTTGACTTATTACATGGACCCCCACTTACTCATTTTTCAAAATCGCCGGTAGAAAGTTGTCTCAGTTTTGTTTTATTATTATTATAATAGTAATACTTTTTATAATATGTATAAAGTTTTTTGTTTTATTAGATTATAATTAGACTATATTATATTATAGATAAACTTTTTGTTTTATTAGAATATTTTGTTGCATAGTGATGAATAGTAAAAATCAGAAAATTAGCCGAATTCGTTCGTGAAAAAAGTTTATGTTCATCCACGATTATTTTCTTAAATAGTGCCCTACCATTCTCCTATAAATAGGATGCTTAGCTAAGAAATAAAAATCACACCATAATCAGAGAATTTTTCTTCTATAATATTGTGCGTATTTCTTTCTAGTATAAAAATACTTTGAGCGTTACTAATAGTGCAAGATTTCCTCAAGAAAATTTTCGTTCAATATTCATAAGGAATATTATTTTCTTACATACTCTATAGTATGTAAGTGCTATTATTTCATTTCATATTCCTAAATCTACACTTATTTTGATAAGTATTGCTTCTATAATCCCTGAAATTAGTAGAATATCTTTGAATTATGCGCTTCATCCAGTATCGTTTCATTGGAATATTGGTTTGAAATTTCTTATTAAATTTCAATATTTTTATTCGGGCTACTATTCACGGGGTACTATTCACTTAGATACTATTTATTTGAGTACTATTCACGGGATACTATTCACGACAAAATTAGTTTCTTTTTTGTCCAAATTATTTTTGATACATGAATATCATTCTCGAATTTTACTCCACAATTAGTTATCATGTTAAAAATTTGGATATTCTTGAACTCTGAATAAATTAAATTATAAATCTCTAATATTTATCCTTGATCTCACACAATTGATTCTTTATATCATTGCCATCATCCTCATGCTTATATTGTGATGAAAGTCATCTTTGACCCGTAGTGCAAAGATGGACTGTTGATTGGTATGATTATGACTAGGAGTTGTGTATTTGTATAATCATGACCTGTAATGTTACAGACAAATGTTGTAGTGAAAGTCCTCTTTGACCCTTAGTGTATAAATGAACAGGTGTTTGGCATGATCATGACCACTGGTGATACAAACGAATATCCTTGGCCCATAGTGCATGGATAATTTGTTGATTTGAAATATTTCTTGATTGGTGTTATAGAGATAAAATATTGATGATGGGCTTTTAAATCATAGAAGATAGTATACATCATGCTTTACTTGACTCTTCTAATGGATTGCTATTTTCGCTTCATTTGTTGATCTAAAACTGGTTGCCTATTGTATTCTATAAGAGTTTTCTCTGTTGAGGACTAATGATAATTTATTCTGCATTATCTTAGTCATATTATTCTTTACTGGGCTACTTGAGCTCACCATTTTCTTTCATTGTTCTCTTTAGAAAATGAGAATATAGCTGAAACTAGTCGGGGAATAGAGTGATGGTCCAAGATGGTTGCTATAGTAGTCCTCACTATTCTATAAAATAGTATGATAATAATTGTAATGAGGACTTTATTTGAGTTTGGATATTGTCTACGAGACAATATTTGTATTAAAACTCACAGCTTATGTTCTATCGTATTTTACACAACAATTAATAGTTGTATAAATGAAGTTGTATTTGATTTTTGTACCATGTATTTGCAGACTCAGAATGGGTTGTGTAAACCTATTTTGGGGGAGTCACAATTGGTATCAGAGCTATAAGTAAAGAGCCCCGAGCCTCTCGCTGGTGACTTCCTTGTGTGGGATGCACCGAAGCCAGATTCTCTACAGGGGACGCCGTGAATAGTGGTTGCAAGCTGATAAGTATTACTGTGAGGTGCTATCCAAGGTTGGGATGAGAGTTAGAGTTGGTATAATAGCTTAGGGATATGATCTCTGGTGGAGATCTGGGATTAGAATTGGGAGGGGAGAGACGAGTAAATAATTTGCTAGTGCGTCTTACCTAAGATTATTTGTTATTTAATCAATCGGTCAGAATATAAGGATAATATGTGGCATACCAATTTTTTAATTGACCCTTGTTTTGTGTCTGCATTTAAGAATGACATCTGAAGATTAAGAGATGAACTCATATAGAGTTTTAAGTGATGAATTGAGGAGATTTATTTAAAGAATAAATATTAGAGTATAATATCTTGTTATAACAAAGATGTTTATTGAGGAGTACTAATTAAGTTATTGAACTTGATTGTAGGATGTCGTGCGAAGAATAAATTAAAGATATCCATGTGGTGAATGAAGAATTAATAGTTACACCCGAGCTAGTCGCAGAGGTATCAGCTGATAGTGAGGAAGAAAAGGACCCTGAGGAGTATTTATTAGGAGAAATTTTTGATCAAAATATAGAACGACAAGATTGTATTCGTGAGTAATTAGAAGAGCAGGGTGAAAAACAGCAGGCGGTCGTGGAGCAAAAGGATGCAACAATTCAAGATTTTGTTGCCCGATGTGCGAAGCTTGAACAGAAGCTCTCTTTGACATAGTATATACTAATAGAGCTGGAATCTGAAAATGCAAAGGTTAAAGATCAGCTAAAAGACGAAATAACTAAACGAGTAAGAATGAAGGATGCATAGGTAAAAGCCGCACGATGCGTTGATATTGTAGAAAGAGACGTCTGATCCAAAAAGGCCAAAATAGATGATGTGGATCACTTTTTGGAAAGCAATTGGGCGAACCCAACATCGAGTTTGGAATTATCCTATACAGAGTGGTCAACCTCAATTCGATATGGATCGAATATTACTGATTTTGATCATGGATCAGGAGTACGGAGAAACAATTGAGGTGGAATGTGCGCTATAACAAAGTTAAGTCCAGCTGAGATGGTAACACCAAAGGCTGTCCCGAATAAGTCAAAGTCTATGGTTCAAGGGAGAGCGTTTTTGGTGACTTCCCAAAAAGTGAGAAACTCGAACGAAGTTAACACGAGTAAGCTAATCATAAACTCTTGCGAAATCTATACCTTATTAGATAAAGGTTCTTCCTATTTTTTATTTCACCTACTTGTGCTCAACGTTTGAACTTGACCCTTGAGAAATTAGAATTTGACTTATCTGTTTAAACTCCGTTAGGAGAAACCTTCATTACATCCACTATTTATAAATCTTGTTTGATTCAAATCGACACTTTCACATTACCTGTTGATTTCATCTCTTTGAAAATACTTGCATTTGATATGATTGTAGGGATTGATTGGTTAATTACTTGAAAGTCCAATAATAATCTAAAAGGGGGGTTTAATAGATTATTACAGATTAAAAAATTATCTTAGGCCCTTTTGAATTTTTGGATAATTAATTTGCAGTGTTAGAAATTAAAATGCAAGATAGTAAAAATTCAATCACACAATGCTCAGAGATTTGTCTGGTTCACAACATACATCCCGGGTATGCTGTTACGTCCAGTCTCAGGCTCCTCTCTAACACTTGAGATCCTATTGCTATTAGTAATAAATATTCCTTCAATAGGCGGAGAAGCCTCTACAAAGTTTTATAGACAAACTTCCAACTTTTTCAACTATTCTATCTTGGACAGCAAGCTCCCCGTTCCCTCCTCAAGTATAGTTGTTCCTCCTTTTTATTTCAGTTCTATTCTATGATCTGGTCTTGAAACAACATGTGACGCCCCCAAAATAGGTATACATCACCCATTCTGAGTCGCCAAAAACATGGTACAGAACTTAAATACAAACTTAAATATACAACATGAACTGTGAGTTTTAATACAAATATTATCTTCTAGACAGTATTCAAACTCAAAATAAGTCCTCAATACATTTATTTTCATACTATTTCACAGAATAGTGAGGACTACTAATGCAACCATCTGGACCGTCAATCCATTCCCCGACTAGTCCCAACTATATTCTTATTTCCTGAAGAGAACAATGAAAGAAAGAGTGAGCTCAACTAGCCCAGTAAGAAATATTATGACTAAGATAATGAAGAATAAATTATCGTTGTCCTTCAACAGTGTTAAACTGATACAATATAACAAACATCAAGTTTAACTGCAGCGAAACAAGCAATCCATTAGAAGAGTCACGTAGAGAATAAAATCTACTATCTTCTATGATTTAAAAGGTTTTTCATCACTTTTATCGCTGAGACTCAGCTTAATAAATAATCCACATCATCCTTGCACCACGACCAATGATATTCATTAGTATCACGACCACAATTTATCCATGCACTACGGGCTAAGGATATTCGTGTTTTCATCAATGGTTATGATCATGCCAATAACTATCCATCAATGCACTACGGGCCAATGAGGACTTTTACCACATCATTTATAACATTACGATCATGATTATACCGAATAATCCCTGGTCATAATCATACCAAGTCCATCTATGCACTACAGGCCACAAATGACTTTCAACATAATATAAACATGAGTATGATGACAATGACATAATAATTCAATAAAACAAGTTCAAGAATAAATTTTAAAGATTTATAAGTTAATTTATCCTGAACTCAATAATGTCCAAATTGTCAACATGATACTGCTTTGTGGAGTAAAATTCACGAATGCTCAGAAGAATATTTTCATGAAAAGATACTGGATGAAGCGCAAATATCCAGAATATTCTTCTAATTTCATGGAGTATAGAAGCCAAAAATTTAACCAACTGAGTATAATAGAATATATGAAACTGCAAATGGATTTTTGCCCGCCATGCGGTAATCCACGTAGACATATTATTTCCACAATTTAATAAGGAATGAATACAAAAGATCATTCACCATGCTAGTCGAGGAACGGAGTGATGGTCCGAGATGGTGGCTATAGTAGTCCTCACTAGTTTATGAAATAGTGTGATAATAAATGTAATTAGGACTCCATTTGAGTTTGAATATTGTTTAGAAGACAATATTCGTGTAAAAACTCTCAGCTATGTTTTGTCGTATTATATAAAAGAAGTTTGTATTTAAATTTTGTACCATGTATTTGGCGACCCAAGATGGGTGATGTATACCTATTTTGGGGACGTCATAATCTTGGCACATTTTAAAAGTAGCAATCTCTTCCTCAGAGGCTATTTCATCAAGTTTTTGAGGGACGGGCGAATGCATGAGAAAAATTCTCAAATTCCTTAACCAATCCATTAAATTCAGCCAATCAGTTTGTTAGCATCCAATATGCTACGCAGTGATATTAGTGAGTGTGACATTTTCAAAATTCTCCATGTAAAAAGACAATATTTTAGCAAACATTCATTTAATTAATTACCAAAATAAATTAGGTCTTTTTTTAAATCGGTATCTCCCACTATTTTCTTCAAACTTTACCCTCATTATATAGTTTGACAATGTCTAATTAAAGATTTGCTAGTGAGAATAAGGATCTCGTTTCAAATGTATATAGCCTTGTGTGAGCACAACAAACTATATATAAATAAATAAGTAAACAACTCTTGTCAATTACATCAGCATGTAACTCCTTATATTTTGCTTCTTAATGGTCAAGTGTGTGTACATCCGAACTAAAATAATTTAAGTTAAGTTATACCCAACATTTTCGTATAAGTGAAGAGAAAATTACAGCCCTTGTGTGTGCACAACAAAGCGATAATGTTCAATTCCTTATAAAAACATCATATGTAATAAAAATATCTCAAATATTTAATACTTGCCTTGTATGTGCACAACAAACTCATATTAAATATTCAATGCTTTATTGTTTTTTTAATGCTAGAAGGCGACGTTCGATATTCTAAATATCTTTGAACGTTACAACTTAATATAATTTCTTTAAGAGGTTTGTTATTATTAGTCTCATCTTATTTAGCGCGCATGCATATATATATATATATATATATATATATATAAAATACGCGTCATATTATTAAACATGTGAAGCATGTTTGCATAATATATATATATATATATATATATATATAATACTAGCATGCACGTATAGAATACTATATTCTACCCGGATTGATTATGGATTTTTATTCTAGTTTGGTTCACTAGAGCCACCAAGTGAACCAAAAGGTCAAACCATAGGGTGCAAGAATTAACATTTAAATATAACTATTACATTTAAACCCGGACTCCATTACAAAAAGGTCTTCGAGCGCTCCTTTTCTCCTTGATCTCCGGTTCTTCGAGAAATTCTAATAATCCTGTTACATAAACTTTTTCATTTAAATAGAAACCTTGATCAGCAGTCAAAAGGAAGTATATAGGAGAGATATAGAAATTACATCAAGAATAAAACCAGAAAAGACGAGGTACGTAGACCCAATTTAATAAAACTCATTCATTCAAGCATCCAACCAAAATAAAATACAATCACATTGGTCAATAGTCCATAATCAATCTCATTTATTATCATATATATCACAATATGTATCAATAAATAAAACATTCATCTAATGAATAATAATCATTTAATATATATATATATATATTGATATCGATTTAATGGTTAATTTTAATTATTATCAATTTTAATTTTTGATTTAAAATAAACTCCTTTATTTAATAAATGTGAAATTATATTCTAAATACAAAATAAATAACTTTATTTTAATTTAGAATTTCTGGAAAAACATGAAATTTAATTTTTAATTTAAATAAACATTTTATTTTAATTAGAAATCAAATTTTATAAATAAAAATAATTTTTATTCCTTTCTGGATACCGGCGCTGCAGTGCCCCAAATGTACTAGGTTTGGGTGCTACAGTGCTGGATCATCCCGTTTTCAAAAAGTCGGTACTGGCGTTGTAGCGCCACATTTATACTGCGAATCGGCACTGCAACGCCTGTCAACAATTTTTGAAAATCGACCTGGCACTACAGCGCGTCGTTTACTAAGTAAACAAGCGTTGCAACGCCAGTTCGCAAAAACTATTTTCTAGTTCGCGAATTCTGTCATTTTTCTCCAAAAACTCAATTCTATGCTAACAATTATGCCCAGAAAATTTATATAAAACACATATCAATCATATATATCAAATTCAAACAATTAATAACAGCATAAAGGTTTGGCTTTAATAGCACTTGTGACGCCCTGAAAATAGGTCCACACGACCCATTCTGAGTCGTCGGATATCACTCTATAAAAATCAAATACAAACTTCATTTATATTAATCTGTTGAATCTGTAGATGCGATACGACAACAGATAAGCTGTGAGTTTTAATACAATATTGTCTCGTAGACAGTATCCAAACTCAGATTGTTACAATGCCATATAAAATACAGCAGCTAATATTTTAAGACCCCAAAGAAGAACGAAAAGATTTCTATCATATTCATTCTAATGAGGTGCACTTTTGACGCTTTCAAAGTCGGGTTCTCATCACCCTATTGTTGTTCGCCAAAATCAATTATTAAGTGACGTATAAAATACGAAACACACATCTTAGACCCTCAATATAATTATCTGTTACATGTCATGCTGTTTTATAATGTATTGAAAAACTTCGACAGTCTCGGACCATCACACTATTTCCCTGTTATCCCCGCTCGACCCAGCTACATTCTTATTACCTGAAAGGAATTGTGAAGCAAAGGGTGAGCACAAATAGCCCAATAAAGAATATCATGACTAAAGATAATTAAATTATCAATAGCCTTCATCAATAATAAATCAGAGATTTAGAACATATGGTAGATGATAAAACTTTTCAACTATAGTTGCAGCGGAACGAGCAATCTATTAGAAGAGTCAAATAGACCATCAGGTCTATTATCTTCTCCATGTTAAAAGTCCACCAATAATGTTTTATCCATGTAACATCAATCAACAAATTCCTATCCACAATCATATGAATAACTCATAATCATAATTGTGATTCTAAATTCCTCTTCGCACCTTAGACGAAGATAATTTTCATCACCTATCTTCACCTGAAACATAAAAAATCATGGTTATACCAAATCATAATTCCTACTCATAATCATACTAATAAATTCATCTTTGCACTACGACCAAAGATATTCATTAACAATTTATTCTTTTGCACTCTGGGCCAAAGACATACTGTTCGTATTTTAGAAGAGTCAAGTAGAGCATGATATCTGCTATCTTTTATGAATTAAAAGTGTATAATCAATATTTTATCGCTGAGACTTAGCTTAATAAATAATCCATATCATCGAATCATCCCTGCACTACGGCCAAGGATATTCATGTAACCATCAATGGTCATTATTATACCGAATAATCCCTGGTTATAATCATACCAATAATTGTCCATCAATGCACTACGGGCCAATGAGAACTTTACCACATCATCTATAACATTACGGGTCATGATTATACCGAATGATCTCTGGTCATAATCATACCAATAAACAGTTCATCTATGCACATAAGCCAAAGATACTTATCAATCAATAGTTTATCTTTGCACGTAAGCCAAAAGATATACAACTGTAAAACCAATAATCAACAGTCCATCTTTGCACGTAAGCCAAAGATGTTTGCATGTAAGCCAAAGATATTCAACTATAAAACCAATAATTAACAGTCCAACTTTGCACGTAAGCCAAAGATATATAACTGTAAAACCAATAATCAACAGTCCATCTTTGTACGTAAGCCAAAGATATTCAACTATAAAACCAATAATTAACAGTCCATCTTTGCACGTAAGCCAAAGATGACTTTCATCATAATATAAGCATGAGGATGATGACAATTGTATAAGCATTAATCAAACGAAAACAAGGATAAATATTAAAGACTTTAAATTTATCCAAATATTATCAATCACTTAATAAACTCATAATCTAATATTATTAATATTATAACAATATTTTAATCACTTCTTAAACTTATAAATAATTTATTTCAATTATTTACACTTTACCAAATAATGCATTTAATCATTCAAAAATGCCATACTCATAAGATTTCATCACCAATGATCAAATCCCTCATCAAAAATTTGCATATACCCTATATAAGATTCCCAAGCCATAAAATCCTATTTTCAAATTTAGTTACTTCACATAACATAATTAATTCATTTACTCATAACTAGTTTATTTTCATGAAAAATATCAAATCAGTCCCAAAAATATTTCTTTTCTGGAATTTAGCAGAATATAGTCTCATATTGAACATATATTTTTCTCGAAATTTTAAAAATCCATTTACTATTTTTCATATAGCCAAAACTGCCGAATATTTAGACATTTATCATAAGTTATACTTTTGTCCAAAATTTTTGAAATTTATAGGGTACACTCCTGTTATATTCGTGTACTCCCAATAAAAATTTCACCAATTTTGGAGTTAACCACAAGGAGTTATAAGGGTTTTTCTTTTTAAATAGTGTTTTTCCATAAAATTCATAACTCCTAATCTATACATCCAAAAATCTCCATTTTTGGACACAATCTAGAAAATTCAACAAAGTATCATTCCAATTTTTCCAGAATTTTTGAGGGTCAGAAAAATTACAAAACTGTAAATGGATTTTTTTTTACTAAATGAATGCAAGTAATCCACGTGAGCATGATCATTTCCACAATTTAATAAAGAATGAATACAAAGGATCATTCACCATGCATGCAGTAATCCACATAGCAAAAGTTATTCCAGCAGAATAATAAAGAATGAAATAATGAAGAATTCACCAAAGCGTGCGTAATCCGCACAAACAAAGTTATTCAATTGAATAATAAAGAATGGAACCGAAGTCGCGCGTAAACCGCACTTGCACGGGATATTCCAACAAAATAATAAAGAATGGAACTAGGTCATGCGTAATTAGATATATAGGCAGGATATTCCAATGAGAATAATAAAGAATGAAATAACAACAGAATTCACGGGTATGCGATGATCAAGCATGCATAAAAGTTATTCTAATGAGAATAATAAATAATGGAACCGGTCGTCATGTGTAATCCGCATGCATGGGATATTCTAATGAGAATAATAAAGAATGGAACCAGGTCATGCGTAATCCACACGCATGAGGATATTCCAACAGAATAATAAAGAATGGAATAACAGAAGAATTTCACCATGTATGCGGTACTTCGCATAAACATGTTATTCCAACATAATAATAAAGAATGGAATAACAACCCTTACGAGTATTGAAAGAAAATAACTCTCTTCATGAATATGAAAGAATAATACCCCTTACATAATAATGATACCCCTTACCTCAGAAGAAGACTGGATACTAGAATAGTGAAGTAGCAGACTTTGCTTCTTCTTTCTCTCTATAATTTCTCTATAATAATTGCTCTTGTGAGACTTAGTGAATTGGTGAAAAATAATGAAGGAATGAACTTCTATTTATAGGAAAATATAGTTTCCATAATTGCACGTTTTGGGGCTCAAAAAATTACAGTACAATACCTCCAACTTTTCTTTCATTTTTAATTTAGTCCTGCAAGTATTATCAAACTTGCACCACCTCCCCTAATAGTAAATAATGTGAATCAATAGTTCAATCATGTGATTCAATAGTTATAATCATGTAAAAATATGAATAACAGTATAGTACCTCCATCTATACCTCCATCTTTAACTTAGTCATGCAAGTATTATCAAACTTGCACCAACTCCCCTAATAGTAAATCATGTGAATCAATAGTACACACATGTGAATACATAGTTATAAGCGTGTGAATTAATAGCAATTAATTGCTCATTTATCCGGTTAATTACCCGATTGGTCAATAAAACCTCCATACATCAATTATTATCGAAATAAATATCGATTTTCACTAACACTAATAATCCCAAAACAATGAAACTATCAATTTCATCTTTAATCAACACGAACTTATTCATCATTAATATTATAACTCACAATATTTAACAACCATGTCATTCCCAAGAAAGAGGGCGCTTTTCGATAAGGATTTCTCCTTATTGACGCGCAATTAGGTGACCAAACCTCTCCTTAACAGAACTTCTAGACATTGTCAATATTGCAAATAATAATATGAATAACTTTGTCGTCTCAATTGTTGATTTAATAATAAAACATATTATGCAGATGATACTGTGACAATAATTGAATCAATAATATGAGAGATATGATGCAGCAATTATTGTAGCAATAATTGAGTATAACTGAGTGACTTCTTACGTAAGCATCAATAATCAATATCATGTGCTACTATGCAACCACACGTATTACTGTACTTTTACTACCGGGTAGTTCAACAGTTTTAACGGTAACACTTTCGCCGTTATTTTTAATAAAAGATAAATCTGTCATTTTCTAAATACGACAATACTTTCGTTGGGGGGTCCACCAATGATTATGTCGTCGAACGAATATTCTCTGTGAAAATGAATATTCCCTGACTAATCGAATATCCCCCAACACAACGAATAACAACTTGCTTACTTTGAATTTTTTTCAAATATGACCCTTAACTTCAAACTTTTATCAAT
Organism: Panax quinquefolius; assembly: GCA_020205615.1. NCBI lineage: Eukaryota > Viridiplantae > Streptophyta > Magnoliopsida > Apiales > Araliaceae > Panax > Panax quinquefolius. Next base: position 136,751,929 of record CM035155.1, read on the forward strand.
TTAACCATTTACTAAATAGAATAATTATAAGAAAATTAAATACTTTCATTTCATAAAATTCGGGGTCTTACACCACTAATAGGTTTTTTGAAAATCAAAAATGTAATCAAATTGCATAAAATAGCGGACACAAAGCAAAATAAGATTTTAATTTTTTTCACAAACCAATTACCCGGATCATCTTTTATGCATATTATTAATTAAAACGAAGAATAAGAAGTTATGGAATCATACCCTTGTAGATACGAGCTTCCACAGGTACGAGTTCAACTCCTACTTTTTCGCAATCTCCTTGAATCTCTAGGTTATTTTCATTTTCTTTGATCAATGTTAGCCACCCAAGTCTATGGCCTCTAGAGGTGATCCACCAAGGAAGAAAAATATTCAAGAAGAATGGTGGTTTGGCTAAAACCCAAGTTTTCTTTCTCTGTAGAAAAAGGGGGCGTACTCTCCAAAAATTAGAATTATATATATTAGATATCTGATATAAGACTACTCTTATAAAGATATCAGTTAACCCTTCTAATCTAATTAGAAAATAGGGTATTATTTAATTAATTAAACTCTCTAATCTTATTAGAGATAATTAATTAAAATCTTTTTATTTATTTACCTCCTAATCTTATTAGAAATAATTGAGAGTACTTATATTAAATTAATTCCTAAGCTTCTTTAGAAATTAAAATAATAATAATTGTAATAATATTAATAAGACTCCTCTTATTAATTTATATTTAATATTTCCAAAATATTAAATAATAAATATTAAGCTATTTAATTTATTCTATCACCATAGATTAAATTAAATATACATAACATATTATTATGATTATGCCATTAACTTCTTAAATAATTATTCTTCCTTTTATGGTGTGACCCTTTAGTTTCTCCATATTAAATAGGTTGTGAATAAATCAATTAAAACAATTCTAATCTCATTTAAATAAATAAATAAATAAAACTATTAATTTATTTAAATAAATAATATTTATTCTACAATAAGGATAAGCCTCTTTAGTGATCAACGACTTTCCAGATAATATAGATTTCAAGATTAATGATAAAAGAACCTTTTGAGTAAATAGTTACCGTACAATTCAATCCTTCCACCATATAATGTCCCAATTAAATATAAGACATGAAATTACTGTCAAGTCTTATTTTATTTAATTATTTGTATTTCGATTCCCAAATGCACAACTCCGAATAAATGCAACTTAAAAACTACTTTCTAATTTCATTCCACCTTGGCCATGGATTCCTGGGTTGTCATTTATCGAATCATATAGGACATTTCTATTCTTTTACTAGGAGTGGTAGATTCTTTATTGATCATTCATTATCTCCATGCATAACTAATTACACCCAAGCATACCCTTTGATATACCCTAAGGGTCTTAAGGAATAATTCAAAGTGTGATTCATTATATACAAGATACTATAATGATCTCAAGTCCAAGGATCACTTGTACTACTATCACTACAGGAATTTCTATTGATAGGCAAATAAAACTCCATTAGGTATTCCTTAGCGAGTCACGTTCAGAGAACTTATTTTCCAATAAGCACCTACATACTTGCTTTAGTGTCTCCACACAAATGATCATGAGATTAATTGTGATGCCCCCAAAACAGGTATACATCACCAATCTTGGGTCGCCAGATATCACACTACATAAATCAAATACAACTTAATTATACAACAGTCGGGCAAAATACGATAAAAAATAGCTGAGAGTTTAAAAACAAATATTGCCTTCTAGACAATATCCACTATCAATAAAGTCCTCATTACAATTATTATCACACTATTTTATAAAAATAGTGAGGACTGCTATAGCCACCATCTCGGACCATCACTCCATTCCCCGACTCGTCCCAAATTTATATTCTCATTTCGAGAAGAGAACAATTGAAAGAAAAGGGTGAGCTCAACTAGCCCAGTAAGAAATATTATGACTAAGATAATGCAGAAGAAATTATCCTTAGCCTTCAACAGTATAACAACTGATAGAATACAATAGCATCAAGTTTAACTGCAGCGGAATAAGCAATCCATTAGAAGAGTCAAGTAGAACATAATGTCTACTATCTCTTCTAGATTAAAAGTCCATCGTAAATATTTCATTCCTGTAATACTAATCAACAGTTCTTTGTTATACAAAAAAAGAACCCTCATCACATGTCTTCACCTGAGCCACTAAAGATTATAGTTAAATCCACAATTCATATTTATAATCATGTAAATCGATAGTTCCTCCTTGCCACAAAGGCTTAATAGAACGTTTACTCAATATCCTTACCCCAAAGGCTAAAGATATTCAAATGTAATAACAATGATCATACCAATCATTGTCTACCTTTGCACTACGGGCTAAAGATATTCAACAATAAAACCAATGGTCATGATCATACCAATCAATTGTTCGTCGATCAAGCACTACTACCAAAGACATTCAACTGTTAACTAATGGTCATGATCCTTCCAATCACATCATCGAATTATCCATGCACTATGGGCCAAGGATATTCGTTATTATCACCAGTGGTTATGATCATGTCATGATATTCCAACAGAATAATAAAGAATGGAATAACAGAAGAATTTCACCATGTATGTGGTACTTTGCATAGACAGGTTATTCCAACATAATAATAAGGAATGGAATAACAATAGCTCTCTTCATAAAAATGAAGGAAATAATACCCCTTACTATAATAATAATATCCCTTACCTCAGAAGAAGGCTGGACACTGAAATAGTGAAGTAGCAGACTTCGCTTCTTCTTTCTCTCTATAGCTTCTCTCTTTATAATTTCTCTATAATAATTTCTCTTGTGAGACTTAGTGAATTAGTGAAAAATAATGAAGGAATGAGCTTCTATTTATAGGAAAATATAGTTTTCATAATTGCACATTTTGGGGCTCAAAATATTACAGTATAATACCTACCTCTTTTTCTTCATTTTTAATTTAGTCCTGTAAGTATTATCAAACTTGCACCACCTCCCCTAATAGTAAATCATGTGAATCAATAGTAAATCATGTGACTCAATAGTTCCAAACATGTGAAAAAAATTAATTATAGTATAGTACCTTCAATTATACCTCCATTTTTAACTTAGTAATGCAAATATTATCAATCTTGCACCACCTCCCCTAATAGTACAAGAATGTGAATCAATAGTACACACATGTGAACAAATAGTTATAATCATGTGAATCAATAGTAAATCGTGTGACTCAATAGTTCCAAAAATGTGAAAAAATTAATTATAGTATAGTACCTTCAACTATACCTCCATTTTTAACTTAGTCATGCAAGTATTATCAATCTTGCACCACCTCCCCTAATAGTACAAGAATTTTAATCAATAGTACACACATGTTAAAAAATAGTTATAATCATGTGAATCAATAGCAATTAATTGCTCATTTATCTGGTTAATTACCCGATTGGTCAATATAACCTCCAGACATCAATTATTATCGAAATAAATGTCGATTTTCACTAACACTAATAATTCCAACACAATGGAACTATCAATTTCATCTTTAATCAACACAAAATTATTCATCATTAATATTATAAATCATAATATTTAACAACCAGGTCGTTCCCAGGAAAGAGGGGGCTTTCCGATAAGGATTTCTCCTTATTGGCGGGCATTAGGTGACCAAACCTCTTGTCGATGTCGGGATTTTTTAGTGTCCCTTTTCGTTACTTGTTCTTTGGTGTTCTCATGTTAATGTGAGATTTGTTTGAAAAAACAAGTGAAAAAGGTCTGACATGTATAATGTCGACGATTTGACTTTAAGAGTCGCCAGTTGGTGTATTTAACTGGTTACACCAACGCAACCGAAAAGGTTTCTACATTGACCCAGTGATGTGACACTGCTAAACGGGTCTGTGAAACCGAGATTCATTTAGGTCTGGGGGCTTGATTATGCGGAGGGAAGGTGTTAGGCACCCCCCGACATCCGTGTTGCCACGGTGACCACCACTTTTCAAAGAAACTGTTAAATGAATGTGTGTGTGTGTGGATATCAATGTGCAATTATTTGGAAGTAGTGATGTACCTCATTCGTACCTATATACATAGGGTTTGAATTTATAGAAAAATTCAATTTTAAACATGATATAGAAATGACGTTTTGTAAAAAGAGGTTTTTCAAACCCCGTGCTCAATAGTAATTGAGGCCTTTGATACTTCCATTTTATTATTAAATGTTCGGCTTGTTTACTTTTATTTTTGAGATGCGAAGCATCTTGAAAAAAAATATATACAAGCAATCTTAGAACTCCTCATGGGCATGACAGCCATCCAAGGAAATTCAGACACTGTAAATAATGTACAAGCTGCTCACAGCTGAAAAACGTCCATCATGGGAACCGAATCTAGATTAAGTAGACTAAATCTGTGATCACATGATTCATAGGCTCACATGATACTGCAGTTTGTATGGAAAGCAGTTAGCAGTTATATATATAAAAGCTATAAATAAATATATACAGACATGATCAACCACCACGAAGCAACTCTATAGGGGATCGGAAATGTAAATATATAGAAGTGGTAAATATATATATATATATATATATAAACATGATCAACCACCACAAAGTAAACTCCAGGTGGGACAGAATGTAAACAAAGTCAGTAAAAGCGATCAACTACCATGAAATAAACTCAGGCAGGAATGAAATATAAATAAAAGGCGTAAAAGCGATCAAGCGCCCATAAGTAAACTCAGTGAGGATGAAATGTAAATAAAAGTTGTAAAAAGGCCACGAAGTAAACACCAAGCTCGAGCGAAATAAAATATATATATATATATATATACATATATATATATATATATATATATATAAAGCGATAAGCATATAGGATGTAAATCCGGGCTCATCGGATATGTCAGACAACAATTAGATATATAGTATATATATATATATATATATATATATATATATATATATAAAAGAAGGTAAATGCTAGGATATAAAATCCGGGCTCATCGAGATATAATACACAACAATTATATATATATATATATATATATATATATATATATATATATATATATATATATAAGAAAATAAATGCTCTAGACATAAGTTCAGGCTCATCGTAGATAGAGAAATCGACCACAATTTATATATATATATATATATAAGTAAGCGCTCCGGACATAAGTCAGGCTCAATCGAGGCATAACTCGATAATGTTAGTCCATATATAAAATATACACATATATATAAGTATATATATATAGACAGAAATGAAAACCATGGACCAAAGTCCGGGAAAACGCACACTACACGACTCTCAATGTGTATAACAGTGTGTGCAAAGATGAAAAGAAAGGCTTTATAGAATATAAGAAGGCTTACAGTGGGTTGCCAATGTAGACTTCTATGACTCTATATGGATAAACACTCAGCTCTCGCCGGATAAAAGTATAGCTATATGTGAGCTAACAGATGTTTAAAATGAGGAAACACTCAATATGGGTGGGTACAGAGCAAATTGGACAGGGCTTCTTCACCTTTTCTCTCCTAAAATGGCTAGCTCAAGCCCCATATATATATAGAATCGATGGCAGCAGTGTACCTACTCACAGAGCCTCCGATACACTGCGGTGGTGGTCGTGGTGCATCAAGGCCTCATGGTGGTCTCGTCTATCTCAAGACGTGCACTCGTGCAATGTAATGTTCGCTCAAACTTGCAGAACTTCAATCCGAGCATCCGAACGAGGTGTACAATACCATCTTCAGACTGCTTTTATTGAGAGATACACAATGACATGGGATTTGCCCTTTTTGATTCCAGGAAGATGGGTCCATGACCGAAATAGCATTCCGGGTTCCGTCCAGCAATCCGGTGAGTCGTTAAGCGTAGTTTTCATTCCGAAGTTAAGATATGAGTCTTGTGGGACTAATTTTGAATCAATTTGAGTTGACATGAGTGCATTTGATTTAAAGTGATGTTGAGTTGGCAAAATGACCATTTTTCCCCTCCCGGGGTTATCTTCGGTTTTCGTACAGTTGTAGCAGGTTTTTCCCAGGGTTATCTCTGAGATGGTCATGATGTTGACTCTGAATGTACTCATGGTTATCTCTGAGGTTGGAATTTATGTTGTGGTCTTCCAGGATTACCTTTGAAGTGTGAAAAAGACGCTTTTGCCCTCCTGTACAGTTAGTAACAAGAAAAGAAAATTTTGAGTGTCTACAGATGCCCCTCTTTATCATGTTCATGCAATGCAATGGAATGGATATGATAAAGATTAGTAGACACTTAAAATATGACAATGTATTTTTAATGATGCAGATCGCAATATAGTGAATGTGATGATGAATGTTTAAAAATGTTTTCGCAAATCGCAATTCGCAAATCGCATATCGTATTTCGCTTTTGGCCAATCGCACTTCGCAACTCGCAACTCATACATTGCATTTCGCATATCGCAAATCGCAATGTAATGAATGTTATGATGCATGTTTAAAATGTTTTCGCAAATCGCTTTACCTTTATCGGGGATTGCTGATGCCTGTACTGGTGTTGACTACAACGGCTTGGATTTTTGTCGGTGCCGCTAATGCCTATTTAATGAAGAGAAATTGAGATATCGTCGATGCATATGTTGGTAGTTTATAATGGTGCCTACCCTGATGGTAGTTTGATAACAGATCCTACCCTGCTGGTAGTTGACATCGCCCAACTATTTTGGTTCCCACTCGAACGGTAGTATCCAAAGCTTTCATTGCTGGACTGTCTTGATGTTGCACTGAATTGATACCAATGGTTTTGAATACCGGATCTCCCGATACCTTCACTAAAGTAATATTCAAAGGTTTGCTTCACTAGATTCTGCCTGATGTTACGCTGGATAGAGATGTACGTTGATGTAGCGCCTCACCCTTTTTGAGGTGATTTGTAGTTTCCTTTCGCTATTGAGTGCTTGTGCCCCATTTCTTCGAACATTTGATTCGCAACCCGGCTGAACTGATGATCTGAATGCCGTTGATATCCCTGGGGGGTGTAGTTTGTACTTTCGCTGCCGAACTTTGAACTTTAGTGTAGAGGCCTCAACTTATGAGGATTTGGCCCAAATTAACACGTTTGATGGTGTAGATTTTATTCACTAGACCCTTTGTTATTGGGCTTCTTCTCTTAAGTTAAGAACTTTATTGAGAATTTTCCTCTTCGTTTGTAGGGGTAAGCTAATGTCGCCATGATTCTTTTTAGGAGTTTTCCTTCTTTTGATGAGAGGCCTGATCCCGCCTTAAAATCCTTCACTTTCCTGGAATCGTAAAATGCCCCAGTCCTTTTGCATACTGATGTCGGGGATTCATACGAGAAACTCTCTTTGTTGATGAAGTCGCAAGTGAATAATATCCAAATCGCTAATGAGCTAATGTGAGGGAAGCTTTGATGATGATGGACCATGCTGATGGTGTTGACTGGGGCATTTTCCTCTTTAGGATGTCTGATAAATGTCCCAGTGTTGAGTTGTCGCTGTTTCTGTGATTGCCCAAGTCTTGTTGTAGTGGTCGCAATATCGGGTTATCGTCGATTTTGAATTGCCCCGACCTTTGCTTGTTATGCAGGATAGTCGCTTTTGTGACGGGCCGATAAGATCTTTGAGATCATGAAGAGACTTTTTCCTCTGTACCAGATGGTGAACAAGTATAGGACCTGGGTTTTGATGTTTTTAATCATTATTCCTGACTTGTTATTGTAATCGGTCTTGATTTTCTTTTGATTTGATGAAGACTCATGATTAAGGGTGTCGAATCTTTAAATGTCCTCGCTGCTGGTTGTCTTGGCATATCGATGTTTCTTCCTTTCTGGGATTTGTGCCAGATTTGATGGAACGACATTACAGTGTTGTTGGGTCTTCTCCATATAGGTCGCTGACTTGGAGGGCTGTCTTTGGGCGTAGACTTGAGATTGATGTTTTGGGTTTGTATGTTTCTTTTGAGGATCAGACCGCACCACTGATGGTAGCCTACATACTCCTAGGTATCAAGGAGATCAGGTCGACGTAGTTCGCCTTGATAAGATAAACGGGTTGACAAGTGTTTATTTGAGAAGTGTTTGTTTTGAGAAGTGTTTGGTTTGGGAGTGTTTGTTTGGGAAGTGTTTGGTTTGAGAAGTGTTTGGTTTGGGAGTGATTATTTGGGAAGTGTTTGGTTTGAGAAGTGTTTGGTTTGACCGCACCATAAATGGCTGCCTACGTACTCCCATTGATGAGGGGAGATCAGGTTGTTCGTAGTTCAGGCTCGATGAGTTGAAACCTGAATGACTTGATTTTTGATAATTTTGATTTTTTGATTTTCTTTTCTTTTTTTTCTTTTTTTTCTTTTCGTTTTTTTATTTTTTCTTTTTTTTTTCTATACATGCATGGAAAATAAAAAGCATACTGCAAAGGAAGTGATACCGTCCCAACATCTTTTGGAACTCGCAACTTTATCCCCTGGATATACATCTTTTTGGCTAGTTGAGGCCTGATAGTCCAGTTGTCAGAGGTTGTGTTGCCTTCAAGGCTCGCGACAGAGGTTACTTCTTGGTTTTGAATGTCTTCACTTATGGCCATAACTTGATCACTTCCTGGTTCAGTACATTCCTTAGGGATGCTTGAGCTGGACCCATCGCAAAAAGGTATGAAATCTTGATTCTTTGATGGGTTGGTTTCCCCGACAACCTCGCTACCTTTTCCTTCATCTGTTCCTTCACGCTTTTCCTAAGCTTGAGAGGATTCGACCATGAAATCTCCCTCGAACTTTTGTCGCATTTCTCGCAAGAAACTTTCCTTTTTTGCTTTTTCTTCCCTGGAAAGGATCAGTATTTCCTCCGCATCATCCAAGGTTATAAGATCTGGACTATGGTTGTCATCTTTGGACCACAGGATGTTGGAGGTTGGCGGAGGAATCTCCTTTGGGGATTCCCTTGTCTCCTCTGTCATTTCATGCCTTAGGATCACTCCATCTTGTGTTCTGCCAGGATTATCGCTTATAGCCTTCACCTCATTTGCAATGCTTGTCTCGAGTGGACATCTTAAGTCTTTTATTTCCTTCTCGCCTTTTTTGGTCATGGGAATTTCTATCTCCAGCTCTCCATTTTCAATAAGATCCTAGATTTTATGTCGCAAAGCCCAGCATTCCTCAGTCGTATGTCCAAGTGAGTTAGAATGGTAGAGACATATCTTGGTGGAATCATAGCTCTTTATCTTGGGATTTATAAGAGGCAGCAACTCAGTAATCCTTCATTCCCTTATCAGAAAGTGTAGCATTTCTTCATTGGATTTGCTTAGAGGGGTGAATTTTTGGACTCTTGTGGAGGTTTTTTGATCTTTCTTCTTTGAGAGTTCGCATTCCCCCAAGCAAGTTTTCCGTTGGTAAGGTCTGCTAGCAATTTTATCATCCCCCATTTTTTGGCCTTCTGATAGTTGAGTGAGGAAATGCATCGATATCGATGTTAGCAAGACTATCGACTTAGCTATGATTGACTTGATTGTGGATTGTCTCTAACTTTTGCATTACTATCATACCCTCCTCCGAGTTTTCCCATTTTAGGACATCTGCTCTGTGCCTTTGGGGGTAGTCCTCTATCCTTCGTATGCAGTTACGAATTGGATATATTTCAGCGTTTCCCAACCCGATCATGTTTACTTCCCTCGTATCTTGCTGCAACGGAAGGTTGTTGTTGACATTTTGTTGATCAGGTTGCTGAACCACAATATTGCCACTTTCGATCAGATTTTGAATTTTATGCTTTAAGGACCAACAATCTTCCGTATCGTGTCCTGGAGACCCTGAGTGGTAAGCACATCTTTGGCTTGGATTATATCTTTTGCTCCCTGGTTCTAGAGGTGGAGCCAGTTCGGTAATTTTCTTGTGATCCATTAATATCGCCAATACATGTTCAAGGTAATCGCCTAGTGGAGTGAACACCCGATTTTCTGTTCTCTCAAATATTCTTTTCCTATCTGGGTATTGGTTGAATACAGCATGTTGTTGAGATGACAGATTGTCTTGTATTTTCCGAATGGGGGGACTGTAGGTTGGTCTCCTAACTTTCCCCTGTACAATAGGGGATACATCTTCATTGCCTTTATTAGGTACACCCTTGGGATCACTCGCATACTTGCCAGTCTGTATATACTTGGCGACTGCTTCCAAGGCAGTGAAGTCTTTAATCTTGCCTGCCTTCAGGCCCATCTCTGCCATTTCACCGTGTTTGATCATTTCCGAGAACGGCTTTCATATGCCTGCTAGGATCCTCTCGTAGTACGAAGTCTCTTGGATATCAATAAAATTCATTACCATCTCAGCTTCTGTCATTGATGGAATGACTTGTGCTGCTAGATGTCTCCACCTTTGGGCATATTCTCGGAAAGATTCAATACTTTGCTTTTTAACTTTAGTCACTTGGTATCGACCAGGTGCCATTTGTATTGGCTATCTTGATTTAGAAAGGCGTGGGCCAATTCTTCCCGATTGTGGATTTTGGCATTGTCAAGTCGGGCATACCGGGCTTTAGCCTCTCGGTGAGACTCTTTTGGAAAAGTGCGCATTCGAGGCTTTCATCTTGAGATAAGATCCCGATTAGCCAATGTACACTTTCAAGTGCGTATAGGGATCGCCTTCCCCATTGTACTTTTCAAACTCTGGGACTTTGAATTTAGCAGAATAGCGAGCCACGGGGAATATGCAAAGATCTGAATAGGTGACACTCCCATAATTTCCAGTCCCTTTGATTGACCGGATGGTCTCCTTCATTTGTTGGACTTTCTTTCTTATATCCCCAGTTTCTTGATCATCCCTGAGATTTGTGATTTCTTTATTGGAATGAGGTTTAGGTATCTGGGTTTCCATCTTTTTACCAATACCTTGACTACCCCCTGGTGTGGATTACTCTGGTTGAGTAGGCATTGTTTGGCGTTGGATTCCTCCATAAGCAGAGGATTCTGTGTGGATGGGTATATGTGGACCCTGAATAGATTGGTGTAGTTCTTTAAGCATAACAGCCAACTCTGTCATTTGATAGCTTAATTTTTCAAACTCTTCGTGAGAGACAGAAGTTGGATGAGGTTGGGCACTTTTATCCATGTCTGACTGTGGGCTTAATGCCCTTTTGGTCTTTGAACGGGAAACGGGATCAATTTCTTCCCTACAAAAAGACTTACGTAGTTTAGTCTTTAGAAATGTATAAATGTTACATGCTATGTGATGTATCCATTTTAGGAATTTTATCCTGCAAAACGGATGTTAGCTGTTTGTAAAACAGGATAACATGCTAATTTAAATATGCATTCGCACATATATCTTCATATTTTCCATTACATTGAGATTGACAAGTAATTGAAATTACAAGTAATTTAAATGGGAAAGTATGAAGAGACTTCCCTTCACGTTTATTTTATCAGAGGCTGACCTATCCTAGGTTTACTCTCGCGGCTTTTTGGCATGAAGGTTCCCAGATCATCGCAATTTACTTGACAGGAAGTTAATCCGGTCTTTCAACTGGAGCGAATCTGGGTGGTGCCTTTCCTGAGTCCCATTGGAATTATTCTTCCTACGAGTCCAGTAATCAAACACCAGGTCGAGGGCTCCAGTAAGAGGGCTCCAGTAAATAATTCACAATATTTAACAACCAGGTCGTTCCCAGGAAAGAGGGGGCTTTCCGATAAGGATTTCTCCTTATTGGCGCGCAATTAGGTGACCAAACCTCTTGTCGATGTCGGGATTTTTTAGTGTCCCTTTTCGTTACTTGTTCTTTGGTGTTCTCATGTTAATGTGAGATTTTTTGGAAAAACAAGTGAAAAAGGTCGAGCATGTATAATGTCGACGATTTGACTTTAAGAGTCGCTTGATTGGTGTATTTAATGGTTGCACCAACTGATGGGCAAAAGGTTTTCACATTAACCCAGTGATGTGACACTGCTAAACGGGTTTGTGAAAACGAGATTCATTTAGGTCCGGGGGCTAGATTATGCGCAGGGGAGGTGTTAGGCACCCCTCGACATCCGTGTTGCCACGGTGACCGCCACTTTTCAATGAAACTGTTATATGAATGTGTGTATGTGTGTGTGGATCAATGTGCAATTATTTGGAAGTAGTGTTGTACCTCGTTCGCACCTATATACATAGGGTTTGAATTTATAGAAAAATTCAATTTTAAACATGATATAACAATGACATTTTGTAAAAAGATGTTTTTCAAACCCTGTGCTCAATAGTAATTGAGGCTTTTGATACTTCCATTTTATTATTAAATGTTTGGCTTGTTTGCTTTTATTTTCGAGATGCGAAGCATCTTCGAGAAAATAATATACAGCAATGCCGAACTCCTCACGGGCATGATAGCCATCCAAGGAAATTTAGACACTGTAAATAATGTACAAGCTGCTTACAGCTGAAAAATGTCCATCATGGGAACCGAATCTAGATTAAGTAGACTAAATCTGTGATCACATGATTCCTAGGCTCACATGATACTGCAGTTTGTATGGAAAGCAGTACGCAGTTATATATATAAAAGCTGTAAATGTATATATACAGACATGATCAACCACCACAAAGCAACTCCATGGGGGATCGGAAATGTAAATATATAAAAGCGGTAAATATATATATATATATATGAAAATGATCAACCACCACGAAGTAAACTCCAGGTGGGACGGAATGTAAACAAAGCTATAAAAGCGATCAACTGCCACGAAGTAAACTCAAAAGGGAGACGAAATGTAAATAAAAGTCGTAAAAGGCCACGAAGTAAACTCCACGTCTGATAGAAATGTAAATATATATATGTACATATATATATATATATATATATATATATATATATATAAAAGCAAAGAACGCATATAGGATGTAAATCCAGGCTCATCGGATATGTCCGACAACAATTATATATATATAAGTATATATATATATATATAAAAGCAAGTAAACGCTCCAGACATAAGTCTAGGCTCAATCGAGGAATAACTCGATAATGTTAGTCCATATATAAAATATACACATATATATAAGTATATATATAGACAGAAATGAAAACCACGGACCGAAGTCCGAGCAAACGCACACTACACGACTCTCAATGTGTATAACAGTGTGTGCAAAGATGAAAAGAAAGGCTTTATAGAATATAAGAAGGCTTACAGTGGGTTGCCAATGTAGACTTCTATGACTCTATATGGATAAACACTCAGCTCCCGTCGGATAAAAGTATAGCTATATGTGAGCTAACAGATGTTTAAAATGCGGAAACATTCAATATGGGTGGGTACAGAGCAAATTGGACAGGGCTTCTTCGCCTTTTTCTCTCCCAAAATGGCTAGTCCAAGCCCCATATATATAAAACTGATGGCCGCAGGTGTACTTGCGGCAGCCTCTGATACACCTGCGGCTGGTCGTGGTGCATTCGGGCCTCGCGGGTCTCATCGTCTCGAAGTACGTGCACTCGTGCAATGTATTATCCGTTCAAAATTGCAGAACTTCAATCTGAGCATCCGAACGAGGTGTACAAGACCATCTTCGGACTGCTTTTGTCGAGAGTTACACAATGACATGGGATTTGCCCTTTTTGATTCCCGGGTTCCCGTCAAGCAATCTGGTGAGCTGTTTCGCGTAGTTTTCGCTCCGAAGTTAAGATATAAGTCTTGTGGGACTAATTTTGAATCAATTTGAGTTGACATGAGTGTATTTGATTTGAAGTGAAGTTGATTTGGCAAAATGACCATTTTGCGAATCCCCGGTTATCTCCGGGTTTCGCATGATTATAGTGTGCTTTTCCGTGGTTATCTCTGAGATGGTCATGTTGTTGACTCTGAATGTACTCCAGGTTATCTCTGAGGTTGGAATTGATGTTGTGGTCCTCCAGGATTACCTCTAGAGTGTGGAAAAGACGCTTTTGCCCTCCTGCACAGTTAGTATCAGGAAAAGAAAATTTTGAGTGTCTACACCTCTCCTTGACAGAACTTCTAGACATTGTCAATATTGCAAATAATAATATGAAACCGTATCAATTATTGATTTAATAATATAAAATATTGATACTGTGACAATAATTGAATCAATAATATGAGAGATATGATGCAAAGAATTCATTGTAGTAATAATTGAGTATAAGCGAGTGACTTTTACGTAATCATCAATAATCAATACCGGTGTGCTACTACGCAACGACGCCAGACATCGTACTTTTTACTACCGAGTAGTTCAACAGTTTTAACGGTAACACTTTCGCCGTTACTTTTATAAAAAGATTATTTTTGTCGCTTTCTATATCCGACAATTATTCAGTTGTGGGATCCACCAATGATTGTGTCGTCGTACAAATATTCCCTGACAAAAAAAATATTCCCCAACCAAACAAATATTTCCCGACGCAACGAATATTTTATAACAACTTGCTTACTTTGCAAAATTTTCAAATATCACCCTTAACTTTAAACTTTTATCAATTTAACTATTTACCAAAATAGAAAAATTGAATACTTTTATTTCATAAAATTTGGGATCTCAAAATCTCCCCTCCTTATAAAATTTCTCCCTCAAAATTTACGTACCTGGTAGTTCGAAGAGATGAGAATACCTTGCTTTCTTTTCGGATTGTACCTTCCCGGTTATTTCCTCTCTATCATGATTTTCCCATTTCTCATCTCCTGTATTTCAGATATCATTCTAGAATATGGTTTCAAAATATGGGTTAATTGACATATCACATATTATCCATATACTCTGACCGACCAATTAAATACCAAATAAACTTATGTAGGTCATACTAGCGAAAGAATTACTCGTCTCTCCCCTCCTAGTTCTAGTCTCACATCTCAGTTAGGGATCATATCCCTAAGCTTTGATACCAACTGTGACGCCCCAAAACAGGTATACATCACCCATCTTGGGTCGCCAGATATCACACTACATAAATCAAATACAACTTAATTATACAACAGTCGGGCAAAATACGACAAAACATAGCTGAGAGTTTAAACACGAATATTGCCTTCTAGACAATATCCACTCTCAATGAAGTCCTCATTACAATTATTATCACACTATTTTATAAAAATAGTGAGGACTGCTATAGCCAGCATCTCGGACCATCACTCCGTTCCCCAACTCGTCCCAGCTATATTCTCATTTCCTGAAGAGAACAGTGAAAGAAAAGGGTGAGCTCAACTAGCTCAGTAAGAAATATTAGAACTAAGATAATGCAGAATAAATTATCCTTAGCCTTCAATAGTATAACAACTAATAGAATACAATAACATCAAGTTTAACTGCAGCAGAATAAGAAATCAATTAGAAGAGTCAAGTAGAACATAATGTCTACTATCTCTTCTAGATTAAAAGTCCATCGTAAATATTTCATTCCTGTAATACTCATCAACAGTTCTTAGTTATACAAAAAAATAACTCTCATCACCTGTCTTCACCTGAGCCACCAAAGATTATAGTTAAATCCATAATTCATATTTATAATCATGTAAATCGATAGATCCTCCTTGCCACAAAGTCTTAATAGAACGTTTACTTAATATCCTTACCCCAAAGGCTAAAGATATTCAAATGTAATAACAATGATCATACCAATCATTGTCTACCTTTGCATTACGGGCCAAAGATATTCAACTATAAAACCAATGGTCATGATCATACCAATCCATTGTCTGTCAGTGCACTACGGCCAAAGACATTCAACTGTTAACTAATGGTCATGATCCTTCCAATCACATCATCGAATTATCCATGCACTACGGGCCAAGGATATTCGTTATTATCACCAGTGGTTATGATCATGTCATACACATGTCCATCTTTGCACGTAAGCCAAAGATATACAACTATAAAACCAATAATCAACAGTCCAGCTATGCACGTAAGCCAAAGATGACTTTCATCATAATATAAGCATGAGGATGATGACAATGATAGAAGCATTAGTCAAATGAAATCAAGGATAAATATTAAAGACATTAAATTTATCCAGAGTTTAAAAATATCCAAATTGTTAACATGATACTGCTTTGTGGAGTAAAATTCAAGAATAATATTCATGTACCTAAAATGGACAGAAAAGAAATATATTTTTTCGGGTAAATAGTACCCCGTGAATAGTACCTTGTGAATAGTACTTCAGGAATTGTACCTCGTGAATAGTATCCCGGCATGAAAAGTGCCCCAATTACCCGAGTGAATAATATTCGGGTGAATAGTAATTTGGGTGAATAGTAACCTGTGACGCCCCCAAAATAGGTATACATCACCAATTCTGAGTCGCCAAATACATGGTACAGAATACAAATACAATCTTAAATATACAACATGAGCTGTGAGTTTTAATACAATCATTGTCTAGAGTTCAAACAAGAATATTGTCTTCTAGACAATATCCACTCTCAATGGAGTCCTCATAGACAGTATACAAACTCAAATTCAGTCCTCGTTACATTTATTGTCACACTATTAAACAGAATAGTGAGGACTACTAATACTATCATCTGGTCTATCACTCCGTTACCGGACTCGTTCCAGCTATATTCTCATTTCCTGAAGAGAACAGTGAAAGAAAGGGTGAGCTCAACTAGCCCAGTAAGAGATATTATGACTAAGATAATGCAGGATAAATTATCATTAGCCTTCAACAATGTTAAACTGATAAAATACAATAGACATCAAGTTTAACTGCAGCGGAACAAGCAATCCATTAAAAGAGTCAAGTAGAGAATAAAATCTACTATCTTTTATGATTTAAAAATATTTTTCATCACTTTTATATCGAGAGACTCGATTTTATTAAATAATCCACATCATCACGCACTACTGCCAAGGATATTCATCGAGGTTACGACCACAAATTATCCATGCACTACGGGCCAAGGATATTCGTGTATTCATCGATGGGCATGATCATGCCACCAATCATCCATCAATGCACTACATGTGCCAATGAGGACTTTTATCACATCATTTGTAACATTACGGCCATGATTACAAGAATAATCTCGAGGTCATAATCATACCAAGTCCATCTATGCACTACATGAGCCATGAGATGACTTTCGGAAAATATAAACATGAGGATGATGACAATGATATAATAATTCAATAAAACAAGTTCACAAATTAATTTATTCAGGAACTAATAACGTCCAAATTGTCAACATGATCATCGCTTTGTAGAGTAAAATTCAAGAATGCTCGAAGAATATTTCCATGAAAAATATTGGAAGAAGCGCAAATATCAAGGATATTCCACTAATTTCATGGAGTATATAAGTCAAAATTTTAACCAACCGAGTATAATAACGAATGGAATAACAAAAGAAATCACCATGCATGCGGTACTTGAATAGGCGAGTTATTCCAATGAATAATAATAATGTAACTAGGTCAGGTGAAATTCACACCGACAGGATGTTCCAATAGAATAATAAGTGCGGAATAATAAATAATGGAACCAGGTCCGGCGTAAAAAGCACAAACAGGATATTTCGACAGAATAATAAATAATGGAACTGTTAGGTGTAAAACACATGCATGAGGATATTCCAAATGAATAATCTGCATAAAATAATAAAAGAATGTCATCAAGTATAGGGTAGTCCACGTATACAGGTTATTCCAACAGAACAATAAAGAAATAGAATAACAGAAGTTCTCTTCTTGAATACAAAAGAAATAACACCCCTTACCGTAATAGAACTGAATATAAGAGTAGTTAAGTAGCAGAAAACTTTTCTTCTTTCTCTCTATAATTTTCTCTCTCTAGAGTTTTAGTGAATTCGTAAGAAATAATGAAGGAATGAACTTCTATTTATAGGAGAATGGAAGTATATTGTTCATGAACAAATTATTTCTGCATAATCATTTTTTTCTCTAACTTCCATCCACTAACAATATAATATAATATAATATAATATAATATATATATACACATGCTAAATCAATATATATATATATATATAATATATCAACCACTTAATTTTTTCTCCCCCATAACCAACATCAATCCCCCACCCACCCAATAATCAAATTCACTACACTCTTACACATCACTATCACACTATCAGTTTCACTCTTTCTTTCCCCCCACCATTTCTCACTCACACATAATATATATATATATATATATATATATATATATATACATCATATACATATATAATAATTCCTTCCCCTATATGTAACTCCCTCTCACCCCCATTTCAAAAATCAATTCTTTAACACATATGGGCCCCACATGTGGCCCCCACATATGGGCCCCACCTTTAAATAATTTTCTACCAATTATTTTGAAAAATGGGTAAATAGGGGTCCATAAAATAAGCAAAACTTCATAAAAATCACCTTAATAATTTTAACAACATTTATCATCTTTATTACAATTCACAGTATTAATCGACCAGGTCGTTCACAGGAAAGAGGGTGCTTTCCAATAAGGATTTCTCCCTATTGGCGCGTAATTAGGTAACCAAACCTCTCCTTGGCAGAACTTGTAGACATCGCTAATATTGTAATTTATAATATTAATAACTCTGTCATTTTAATTATTGATTTAATAATATATAAAATATCGACAATAATTGAATCAAATAATGTGAGATACTATGCAATAATTACTATAGCAATAATTGAACAAAACTGAGTGACTTCTGACGTAAGCATTAATAATCAATACCGTGTGTTACTACGCAAACCACGCCAGACATCGCACTTTTACTACCGAGTAGTTCAACAACAAGATAAGCAGTAAAACTTCCGTCGTTATTTTTAATAAAATATTTTTGTCATTTTCTCAATCCGACAATAATTCCATTGTGGGGTCCACCAATGATTGTGCCGTTGTACGAATATTCCTCGACACAAAGAATATTCCCTGACCAATCGAATATAATACAACAACTTGCATACTTTGAAAAATTTATAAATACTACCCACAACTATAACATTATATCAAATCCATACCATAATATTCAAAAAAAAATATTTCGAGAAATTTAAATCTTTATTTATAAAATATGGGGTCTCACAATCTCCCCTCCTTATGGAATTTCACCCTTGAAATTTATGTACGTACCTGATATGCCGAACAGGTGAGAATACCTTGACTTTATTTCAAAGTCTAACTCTTAAGGTATAACCTTTGAGTGTTGAATACGATTCTTCTTATCCAAGATTTTAACACGTATCTCCTCATACGTTAAATCTTCTGCTATCTCGTCCGGTTCTAAATTAATAATGTGGGTCGGGTCATCCACATATTTACGTAACATCGATACGTGATAAACGTTATGAACACGTAACATATTTGGCGGTAAAACGAGCTTATAAGCCACAGTTCCTACTCGATCTAGGATTTCAAATGAGTCAATAAAATCGAGGGTTGAGATTTCCTCTCTTCTTCGATTCTTGCTTCTAGAATAACACCCTCTTGAACCTTCTTCTTCACATTCATCAGATTCAGGTGTGTAGCTTGAGCGGCTTTAACTTTATCGATTAAAGTCGATTCTACTCGTATATTCGTTATCTTTATGTGGGTCCCTAGAGTTTTTAACTCTATCTTCATCATTTATACAAAATGAGTCTTTGTGTTAATAACATTGCACTCGTAAACGCATACGATCTTCTACTCAACACGTCAGCTATCACGTTTGTTTTCCCATGATGGTATTGAATGGTACGATTGTAATCTTCAACAGCTCGAGTCAACGTCTTTGGCGCATTTTACGTTTATTTTAGTTGCAGAAATATTGGAGGGTTTAAGAAATGGGTTTTGTACTGGGGTCAATACAAAATTCGATTTTATGCTCTAGGGTAGGCTAAGAAGTCTTCAAGAATTTTATTAACGTTAGAAATATCATTCAAATATGTGACCCTCATCCAAGACTTGGATAGTACATCACATTGATACCTATCAACTTGCCATCTTCATTCACGATGTCGCCTACATAAAGTCTGGCTTCGGTGCATTCCACACAAGGAAGTCAACACTGAAAGGATCGGGCTCTTTACTTATGGCTTGATATGACAATGATTGACTTTAGTGGGTTGGTTACTTTGAATTTGCATAACAGGTTGGTTAGGAGTATGAAAGCTAACAACCTTACGAAAAGCATGATGAGTATTTAACCAATCGTTTAAAAAAATCACATCAAAGGCAAGTATTTTCAAAGAGATAAGATCGACAGGTAACGTGAAAATGTCGATTTGAATCAACAAGATTTATAAATAGTGGAGGTAACGAAGGCTCCTACTAACGATGTTTCAACCAATAAGTCAAAGTCTAACTTCTCCGGAGTCAAATTTAAACGTTGAACGCAAGCAAGAGAGATAAAATAATAGGTAGAACCCAGATCATATAAGGTATGAGACTTCGCAAGAATTTATAATTAACTAACCTGGTGCTAACGTTCGGGTTACTCGCTTTTGAGAAGTCACGAAAAACGCTCTCCCTTGAACTACCGGTTTTGTCTTTTCTGGAACGGTCTTTGGTGCCTCCATCCTAGCTGAACTTGTCTTTGGCGAACAATAAAATCGGGCTAGGTGACCTTCTTTTCCACAATTATAACATGTTTTGGACGACATCGCGCAATTTGGACTGATATGTCCCTCCCCTCAGCATTTAAAACATATGATAGGTGGTCGTTCTCCTTCCTTAACAACGGGTGCTGGTGTTGACGTCTTTCCATCATTGTTGAATTTTCTCTTCTTAAAATGTCCATTCTTATTGTTTTGGCCATGATTACCACCGAAGTGGTTACCATTTTTGGCATGTTGATTCCCTTCACGCTTATTCTCACCACTTCGATGACTGCTATCACTGGTATTATCATTTTGCCGGCTGCTCTCTTTTGGTTGGGTTGACTCATTATCACGCTCCAATAACTGAGCCCTATTAACAACATTTGAATACAAACACAGTTTATGAGAGATAAGATATTGATGTATCTCAGGTTTCAAACCTCTTAAAAACATTCGCGTCATTCTCTCCTCATTATCAACCAAATGGGACGCAAACCGGGACAACTCGGCGAACTTAGCTTCGTATTGGGACACGGTCATGTTGTTTTGCTCCAACTTGATAAACTCCACCTCCTTCATGTGACGAATACTTTTGGGAAAGTACTTGTCATTGAACAACTCTTGGAACTTCTCCCAAGACATCTTGAGTGCATCAGGCTGGGTACGTTTTACAGATTCCCACCAGTAATCTGCCTCTTCACGCAACATAAAGGTGGCAAAGGGAACCTTTTGTTCCTCGGAGCATCCCAAGACATCAAATATCTTAGTCATATGCTTTAACCACGTCTCCGCCTTAAGTGGTTCTCGGCTTTCAGAAAAACTCGGTGGTCCCAGCTCCTTGAATTGCTTAGTTAGTGGTGACCGACCGGGTTGCCTTTATTTTTACCGCATTATTACTGGAGAGCCGCCACCGATCTTGCATGAATTCTAAAAGCTCCTAAATGTACCGTCCGTCATCAATTGATCGGTGTTGTTGTTTATAGGAGGATTATCGCCATCCTGCCGCTTGCATCATTGTCCGATTATTGATCTATGGAGACTCAACGGTCTCCTATGCTCCATTGATATTCTCAACATTCTCGGATGTCATTTTCAAATACTGCCATAAAACAAGGGTTAAATAACATATCACATATTTTCCCTATACTCTGACCGACCAATTTAAATATCAAATAAACTTAGGTAGGTCATATAAGCGAAGGAATTCCCCGTCTCTCCCCTCCTAGTTCTTGTATCACATCTTAGCCAGGGGATCATATCCCTAAGCTTTGATTCCAACTGTGACGCCCCCAAAATAGGTATACATCACCTATTCCGAGTCGCCAAATACATGGTACAGAATACAAATACAATCATAAATATACAACATGAGCTGTGAGTTTTAATACAATCATTGTCTAGAGTTCAAACAAGAATATTGTCTTCTAGACAATATCCACTCTCAATGGAGTCCTCATAGACAGTATACAAACTCAAATTCATTCCTTGTTACATTTATTATCACACTATTAAACAGAATAGTGAGGATTACTAATACTATCATCTGGTCTACCCTCCGTTCCCCGACTCGTTCCAGCTATATTCTCATTTCCTGAAGAGAACAGTGAAAGAAAGGGTGAGCTCAACTAGCCCAGTAAGAGATATTATGACTAAGATAATGCAGGATAAATTATCATTAGCTTTCAACAATGATAAACTGATAAAATACAATAGACATCAAGTTTAACTGCAGCGGAACAAATAATCCATTAAAAGAGTCAAGCAGAGAATAAAATCTACTATCTTTTATGATTTAAAAATAATTTTCATCACTTTTATCGCTGAGACTCACCTTATTAAATAATCCACATCATCCCTGCACTACGGCCAAGGATATTCATTAGTATCACAACCACAAATTATCCATGCACTACGAGCCAAGGATATTCGTGTATTCATCAATGGTCATGATCATGCCAACAACTGTCCATCAATACACTACGGGCCAATGAGGACTTTTATCACATCATTTGTAACATTACTATCATGATGATTACACCGAATAATCCTCGGTCATAATCATACCAAGTCCATCTCGGACTACGTGCCGCGGATGACTTTCAAAAAATATAAACATGAGGATGATGACAATGATATAAGAATTCAATAAAACAAGTTCATTTAATTAAATTATTCAGAACTAATAACGCCCAAATTGTCAACATGATATTGCTTTGTAGAGTAAAATTCAAGAATGCTCGGAAGAATATTTCCATAAAAATATTGGATGAAGCGCTAATATCAAGGATATTCCACTAATTTCATGGAGTATGAAGTCAAAATTTTAACCAACCGAGTATAATAACGAATGGAATAACAAAAAAATCACCACGCATGAGGTACTTCAGCAGATAAAAGTTATTCCAACAGAATAATAATAACGGAACTAGTCGTCGTGAAATTCACAACAAGCGGGATGTTCAAATGTAATAATAAGTGTGGATAATAAATAATGGAACTGAGTCCAACAGAAAACGCGATGCAGACATGATATTCCGGCTGTAATAATAAAGACGGAATAATAAATAATGGAACCGGTCGGTGTAAAACACACGCATGTGATATTCCAATGTAATAATAAAAGATGTAATAATAGAAGAATGTCACCAAGTATAGGTAGTCCGCGATACTCTGAGTTATTCCAATGTAACAATAAAGAAATGGAATAACAGAAGTTCTCTTCTTGAATATAAAAGAAATAACACCCCATACCGTAAAAGAACTGAATATAAGAGTAGTTAAGTAACAGAAAACTTTTCTTCTTTCTCTCTATAATTTTCTCTCTCTAGAGTTTCAGTGAATTCGTAAGAAACAATAAAGGAATGAGTTTCTATTTATAGGAGAATGGAAGTATACTGTTCATGAACGAATTATTTCTGCAGAATCATTTTTTTCTCTAACTTCCATCCACTAACAATATAATATATATATATATATATATATACACATGCTAAATCAATATATATATATATATATATATAATATCAACCACTTAATTTTTTCTCCCCCATAACCAACATCAATCCCCCACCCACCCAATAATCAAATTCACTACACTCTTACACATCACTATCACACTATCACTTTCACTCTTTCTTTTACCCCACCATTTTCCACTCACACATATAATATATATATATATATATATATATATACACATCATATACATATATAACAATTCCTTCCCCTATACGTAACTCCCTCTCACCCCCATTTCAAAAATCAATTCTTCAACACATATGGGCCCCACATGTGGCCGCCACATGTGGCCCCCACGTGTAAGCCCCACCTTTAAATAATTTTCTACCGATTATTTTGAAAAATGGGTAAATAGGGGTCCATAAAATAAGCAAAACTTCATAAAAATTACCTTAATAATTTTAACAACATTTATCATCTTTATTACAATTCACAATATTAATCGACTGTGTCGTTCCGTGAAAGAGGGGCTTTCCAATAATGATTTCTCCCTATTAGCGCGCAATTAGGTGACCAAACCTCTCCTTAGCAGAACTTCTAGACATCGTTAATATTGCAATTTATAATATTAATAACTCCATCATTTCAATTATTGATTTAATAATATATAAAATATCGACAATAATTGAATCAAATAACGTGAGATACTGTGCAACAATTACTATAACAATAATTGAACAAAACTGAGTGACTTCTCACGTAAGCATTAATAATCAATACTGTGTGCTACTTATGCGTACCACGCCAGTATTCATTTGTACTTTTACTACCGAAAGTAGTTCAACAAGATTATTAGCAGTAAAACTTCCGCCGTTATTTTCAATAAAATATTTTTGTCGTTTTCTCGATCAACAATAATTCCGTTGTAGAGGTCCACCAATGATTGTGCCGTGCATTTAACATTTCCCAAACACAAAGAATATTCCCTGACCAATCGAATATAATACAACAACTTGCATACGTTGAAAAATTTATAAATACTACCCACAACTATAACATTGTATCAAATCCACACCATAATATTCAAAAAAATATTTCGAGAAATTTAAATCTTTATTTATAAAATTTGGGGTCTCACATAACCCGTGAATAGTACTCCAACACAAAAAGTGCCCCAAATACCCGAGTGAATAATACTAGAGTGAATAGTAACCAGGTGAATAGTAACCCGTGAATAATAACTCGTAAAAAAAATACCAAATAAAATGATATTCCATGACGAGTACAAAAGAAATGATATCTCATATGAGTATAATAGAATTTATTTAAGCTATGAATGGATTTTAACTCTGCCATCACAGTAATCCACGAGATGATCATTTCCACAATTTAATAAAGAATGAATCTGAAGGATCATTCACCATGCATGCAGTAGTCCACACGCATGAGTTATTCCAATGTAATAATAAAGAATAGAATAACAACAGAATTCATTAGGCATGCGATAGACCGCACAAAAAAAGTTATTCCCAAATGTAATAATAAAGAATGGAACCGGTCGTGTGTAATACGCACGCATGGATATTCTAATGAGAATAATAAAGAATGGAACCTGTGTCAAATGCGTAATTTTACAGACGGGATATTCTAAATGTAATAATAAAGAATGGAATAACAAACAGAATTCACTGTATGCGATAGACCGCATGCATGATGAGTTATTCAATAGAATAATAAATAATGGAACCGGTCATGCGTAATCGCATGCATGTGATATTCCAATAGAATAATAAAGAATGGAATAACAGAAGAATTTCACCATATATGCGGTACTTCGCATAGACATGTTATTCCAACATAATAATAAGGAATGGAATAACAATAGCTCTTTTCATGAAAATGAAGGAAATAATACCCCTTACTATAATAATAATAATATCCCTTACCTCAAAAGAAGACTAGATACTAAAATAGTGAAGTAGCAGACTTCGCTTATTCTTTCTCTCTATAGCTTCTCTCTCTATAATTTCTCTATAATAATTGCTCTTGTGAGACTTAGTGAATTCGTGAAAAATAATGAAGGAATGAGCTTCTATTTATAGGAAAATATAGTTTTCATAATTGCACATTTTGGGGCTCAAAATATTACAGTATAATAGTTTCCTCTTTTTCTTCATTTTTAATTTAGTCCTGCAAGTATTATCAAACTTGCACCACCTCCCCTAATAGTAAATCATGTGAATCAATAGTAAATCATGTGACTCAATAGTTCCAAACATGTGAAAAAATTAATTATAGTATAGTACCTTCAACTATACCTCCATTTTTAACTTAGTCATGCAAGTATTATCAATCTTGCACCACCTCCCTTAATAGTACAATAATGTGAATCAATAGTACACACATGTGAACAAATAGTTATAATCATGTGAATCAATAGTAAATCATGTGACTCAATAGTTTCAAACATGTGAAAAAATTAATTATAGTATAGTACCTTCAACTATACCTCCATTTTTAACTTAGTCATGCAAGTATTATCAATCTTGCACAACCTCCCCTAATAGTACAAGAATGTGAATCAATAGTACACACATGTGAACAAATAGTTATAATCATTTAAATCAATAGCAATTAATTGCTCATTTATCCGGTTAATTACCCGATTGGTCAATATAACCTCCAGACATCAATTATTATCGAAATAAATATCGATTTTCACTAACACTAATAATTCTAACACAGTGGAACTATCAATTTCATCTTTAATCAACACGAACTTATTCATCATTAATATTATAATTCATAATATTTAACAACCAAGTCATTCCCAAGAAAGAGGGGACTTTCCGATAAGGATTTCTCCTTATTGGCGCGCAATTAGGTGACCAAACCTCTCCTTGACAGAACTTCTAGACATTGTCAATATTGCAAATAATAATATGAATAACTTTGCCATCTCAATTATTGATTTAATAATATAAAATATTGATATTGTGACAATAATTGAATCAATAATATGAGAGATATGATGCAACAATTACTGTAGCAATAATTGAGTATAACTGAGTGACTTCTTATGTAAGCATCAATAATCAATACCGTGTGCTACTATGCAACCACGCGTATTACTTGACTTTTACTACCAGGTAGTTCAACAGTTTTAACGGTAACACTTTCGCCGTTATTTTTATAAAAAGATTATTTCTGTCACTTTCTATATCCGATAGTTATTCTGTTGCGGGATCCACCAATGATTGTGTCATCGTATGAATATTCCCCAACAAAAAGAATATTCCCCGACCAAACGAATATTTCCAGACGCAACGAATATTTTATAAAAACTTGCTTACTTTGCAAAATTTTCAAATATCACCCTTAACTTTAAACTTTTATCAATTTAACTATTTACCAAAATAGAAAAATTGAATACTTTTATTTCATAAAATTTGGGATCTCACATTAATCATCCTTATCCAATGAGCAAGCAACGTATGCACCAATCTATCCGGATTCACTAATCCCCATTTTAGTAATCCATTGATTGGGAATATTTTAGTTTTTAAGCTATCTAAGAATTTAGATCTCATTAGAATGATCTCATCATGATTCTAAAAGCATTGCTTAAAACTATGGGTTTATCACATATTATTAAAACAACACCATGTAGATAATTAAATGCCTTTAATAAATAATTTTTTATTAATAAATAAATATGATTGATTACAAAGTATATGATTTATCATCATACATGATTGGCTTGTATGCATACTACTTTCACATAGAGTGCATCAATAACTGATCAACTGTCACCCGATCTGTGGGAGACAAACTGCCATACCAGGATCTCAAAGAAGAGGCTACCAATATGATTGTGGTATGCTCAATCCGGCTAACGGTGAATGAAGAAATCTGTAGAACCATATCATAAGACCATCCAGGGGTCAATGCTAAACTTATCTGTATGCATATCCATGATATAATGCATGCACCATGATAAATAACAATGATAAATGATAATATGATGCAAGGAATAGAAAGCATGATACATACATTCCTAAATACATCATCTCTGTATACAACTGAAAATAAAAAGTACAGGAAAATGGGGCACAACCCCCCAATATCTAATAGAGGCCTATCAAAAGATGTAACGAGAAATGGGGCACAGCCGCCCAATATTTAACAGAGGCCTATCAAAAGAAATAACGAGAAATCTATTAGAAGAAATCAATGATTTCCACATCATCCAATCGATCCATCTGATGTAACTCGTCTTGAGTCACCGAATCTCTGTCAGAAAGGATATCAGGTCAATACAAAGGGGGATCTGCATCGGTAAAGCTATCAGAATATGGGCCACCTGAAGAGCCAGCACCAGAGCTGGATGGATCAAAAGAATCTTCCTCTGACGGATCTCTACCTAAATATCGGATGAAAAAATGTGCCCGGTATAACCTCTGGGTCAAACTGTCAATTTGAGCCAAATGAGTAGGCTCTCAAACGCAGGAAATCCAGGGGTAGTGATGGGGAGGAATAGAAAAGAAAGCCTGAAAGCCCCATAATGGACGATCTACCGGTACTCTAGATGGAGGGTCTGGTACAAGGAGTGAATGCTAAACCAGTTTCCCCTCGGCTGAGTAAAGTCAGGAACTTCCATTAAATTGTAAATCAAGATCAAAACCATTTCCCCAAAAGTGGGAAAAGAAAGATGGAAACGGCTATTAGCTCGTTCGCGTGAAAGTAGACCGAATGATGACGACTCAAATCATCCAAAAAATCTGGAATCATCACATTAATAGCTGGAAGCTCCCTGCGGGGAATGGAAGAAGAAGGAGCAGGATCCGCAATAGGAACATCCTCCTTCTTGTCTACGACATCCAGCCTCTCAACCCGGATAGGGAAAATAACTAACTCAGTCAACCGTTGAGGCTGCCATGCTAGACGAGGCTGAGGAACATCAAAATCTCTCCTCCTCACACCTGCAGAGGCCCTACGAGAGCTACTCGGTTGGTCTTGACCCATAATATGATCAAAGTCTCTAAATCACCTCAGAAAAGGTGAGGTAAGTTCTAAACTTAAAGCTCATTAAATTCAAATCATTGCTTCATGCATAATTTAAATCTAAATACATACATTGTGTTAACATACATCTACAGTAGAGATAAAATTGTATGTTCATTAAATGCCCAGACTCGTGAAAAATTTCGCTAGAGTCTCCTTTGTAAAATGGACTGTCCACATGCATATAGACATGACTAAGTGGCCATTTAGTAGCACACAAACCAAAAATCGTGAACATCTCATATGCATGAAAAAACATCAAAATTAAATCCACCACGGCATCCATATTACCAGGTGTTAGGATGAATAAAATAGCAAAAAAGGGTGCCAAATAACTGTCTCAAAAGTTAGTTTTTTTTATATCAATATGTTCAGCATGGTAAGATATGAACATTTACTAAGTTAAATAATTTTTATCAAGTCATATGAGCATGCATATTCACTACATTGTGTTTAGAAGCATTCTATATGAAATCTAACGTTCTGACGGTCAAAACTTGAAAAAGAAAAAATGTAAACATTACCGGAGTATTGCAGAACATTTGTACGGTAACGAATTTTGCAAAAAGCAACCCAAACTCAGTATATCTAAAGAAGAAATTATAGATTTTCAGTATAGTTCAACTTGAAAATAACTTGTGAAAGAGAAGGGATGGAGCAATTATACCCGATGGGAGCTGTGGGTCAACCTGCGACAGCCATGGGTCTACTTGCGGTCACCTAAGGTGGTCCCCAACCCCTCTGACTCAGTCAAATTTGAGTTATAATGGAGTTCCCGGAAGTTGAAAAGTCAAATCAGGGAAAAGGGTGTTACACGATTGAGTAGAAGGGGCCTGAAAATCCTAAATTCAGATACCAAACTTCTGATCTACATGTAAGTCATTGATATTAACCCTGATGTGGGGTTCAGAAAATCGATGATAGAAGTTATTAAAAATAGCCCTTGTCAAAACATCAGGAATGTTCGATGTCATGAACCATTGGTATTGAATGCATCAAAATGTCCAGATTTGTTCAAGGGTATAATTCATCAAAAAGATATCCCCGGCAGATATATCAGGCATGTCTCACATTGCAAACCATTGGCGAAAACTCAAGTGTAGCATCGGGAATGGTCTGGTGATGTAAGTCGTTGAAAGCTACTTCAACGAATGTCAGAATGTCTGACAGTGTAAACCGTTGGCGATAACTTCAGCGAAGCATCGGGAATGGTCCAATGATGTAAGTCGTTGAAAACTATTTCAATGAAGGTCAAAATGTCTGACAGTGTAAACCGTTGGCGACAACTCCAGCATAGCATCGGGAACGATCTGGTGATGCAAGCCATTGAAAACTATTTCAAAGAAGGTTAGAATAATTGGTGTTACAAAAATTTAGCGACAAATTCAACGTATCATCGGGAATGGTCCGGTGATGTAAATAGTTGAAAACTACTTCAACGAAGGTCAGAATGATTGACATTACAAACCGATGGCGACAACTGTGACGCCCCCAAAATAAGGTATACATCACGCATCTTGAGTCGTCAGATACATGGTACAGAATACAAATACAACTTAATTATACAACAGTCATGTAAAATACGACATAACATAAACTAAGAGTTTTAATAAGAATATTATCATCTAGACAATATCCACACTCAAAGGAGTCCTCATTACATTTATTGTCACACTATTTAACAGAATAGTGAGAACTACTAATGCTATCATCTGAACCAAATCACTCCGCTCCTCGACTAGTCCCCGCTTATGTTCTCATTTCAAGAGAACAATGAAAGCAAAAGGGTGAGCTCAACTAGCCCAAGAAGAAATATTATGACTAAGATAATGCGAAATAAATTATCGTTAGCCTTCAACAAATGTTAAACCGATAAAATATAACAAACATCAAGTTTAACTGCAGCGGAACAAGCAATCCATTAAAAGAGTCAAGTAGAGAATAAAATCTACTATCTTTGTGGAGTAAAATTCAAGAATGCTCAGAAGAATATTTCCATGAAAAGATACTGGATGAAGCGCAAATATCAAAGATATTCCACTAATTTCATGGAGTATAAAAGCCAAAACTTTAACCAACCGAGTATAATAAAGAATGGAATAACAAAAGAAATCACCAGCATGCGATAGAATCGCACATACAAAAGTTATTCCAATGTAATAATAAATAACGGAACCAAAGTCAAGCAAAATTCGCACCGGCTGGATTTTCCAATGTAATAATAAAGAATTGAATAACAATGAAATCACCATGCATGTGATAATCGCATGAGATAGGTTATTCCAACAGAATAATAATTAATGGAATCTCAGTCAAAGCGTAAAACGCACCGGATGTGATATTCCAATGTAATAATAAATAACGAGAATCTGTGTCATGCGTAAAACGCACGCATGTGATGTTCCAAATGTAATAATAAAGAATGAAATAACAAAAGAATTTAACCATGTATGCTTATAAGCTTTCTAGACAAAAGTTATTCCAACATAATAATAAAGAATGGAATAATGAAGAATTTCACCAAGTATAGGTAGCAGCACAGATACAAAAGTTATTCCAATGTAATAATAAATAACGGAACCGTGTCGTGCAAAATTTACAATGTGATATTCCAAATGTAATAATAAAGAATGGAATAACAATGACGAAATCACCATGCATGCGATAGGATCGCATGCATGAGTTATTCCATAGAATAATAATTAATGGAACTGTGTCAGCGTAATACGCACCGATGGGATATTCCAACAGAATAATAAATAACGGAATTCAGTCATGCGTAAACGCATTGCATGTGATGTTCCAAATGTAATAATAAAGAATGGAATAATGAAGAATTTCACCATGTATGCAAAGATTAAGATGTATAAAAGTTATTCCAACATAATGATAAAGAATGGAATAATGTAAGAATTTTACCAAGTATAGGGTAGCAGCGTGTATCGAGTTATTCCAACAGTAATAATAAAGAATGGAATAATGTAAGTTCTCTCCATGAATACGAAAGAAATAATACCCTTACCTTAGAAGAAACCGGATATAGGAGTAGTGAAGTAGCAGAATACTTTTCTTCTTTCTCTATAGTTTCTCTCTCAGAGTTTCAAGTGAATTGTAAGAAATAATGAAGGAATGAGCTTCTATTTATAGGAGAATGGAATGAATAGTAACTAATTCATGAACTATCCAGATTGATTTACTTTTAAACAGACCATCCATATTGATTTACTATAAGATTATTAATAAAATATTCTAAAAAAACAAAATCTTTTAAATAAAATATAATATATTCTATTAATAATCTAATAAAACGAATAACTTTATAAAAGTATTCTGCATTTTTATATAAAAAGATTTTACAATGCAAAACACTATCTATGTAATTTATGTAACACTACGCATAATAAAATATAATATATTCTAATTATTGTCTAATATAACAAATAACTTTATAAAAGTATTCTATTTTATATAAAAAGATTTTACTATCTGAAAAACACTATGCAGCCTTTATGCAACACTATGCACAATAAAATATAATATATTCTAATTATTGTCTAATAAAACAAATAACTTTATAAAAGTATTCTGCTTTATATAAAAAGATTTTACAATGCAAAAAACACTATGCATAATAGAATATAATATTTTCTAATTATTTTCTAATAAAACAAATAACTTTATAAAAGTATTCTATTTTATATAAAATGTGACAACTCAATTTTCATAAGTTATTAAAATAAGAATTTAATAATTAAAATTTTATTATGAGGTGTATGTATATAGTTTGATAAAATATAATATAGTTATTATAATGTTATTTTAATTTGATTTTTTTTTGTAATCAAAGTGATGTGTTAATTTATTAAATAAAATTATAATTATAATGAAAATTATAATTTTATTGTATTGGTTTAATGGTAAATTGATTTGATAAATTGTTGTTAGATTTAATTTAATATGGAAATTTATTTAAATAAAGCGTGACAATAAACTCTATT
Source organism: Panax quinquefolius (assembly GCA_020205615.1). NCBI lineage: Eukaryota > Viridiplantae > Streptophyta > Magnoliopsida > Apiales > Araliaceae > Panax > Panax quinquefolius. Next base: position 136,784,494 of record CM035155.1, read on the forward strand.
ATAAATGACTTATGGAAATAGATTAAAAGAGTTTTAATTTGGTTTTACCAAGCAAAGCCTTAGAGCTTTTGAAATTTTTATTTTAATCTTGTTTTGCCAAACAAAGCTTAAGGAATGATTAAGTCATTATTTTAATTGGATTTGCCAAATAAAGCCTTATGGCTATTGATTTTTAAAAAAATAATATTAATAATAAAATAAAATATAATAAATATTTTTGTAACTGATATGTACTTAATAGTACATCAGTTTTTACGTTTTGTTTATCACAGTATGTTTGTTTGGCCCAAGCTTGAGGATAGTGGTGGTAGAAAAACATGGAGGGAGAGAGCTCTTCAGAGAGGAATTGGGAGGCAATTGGAAGAGAATCCTTGAAAAAAAGAAGAAAGTACCAATTCTCTAACATCTCCTAACAAAGCTAAACAAGAATTAAGAGGTAAATAACCTAGTTTCTTCTTAGTTTGGGTGTTCTTAAGTTATCCTTTAAATTGGAAATTTCGTTGGATAGGGTTAAGATGTCGAATTCTATGTTTGTATGTTGTTGCTAAACTTGTTAGTTATCATCTATAATCCTTGGTTGATGTTCAAATTCGTGTTTGTAGGAAGAAAGGTAAAATAACAGTGTTTATATTATAGAATATGGCTTAGAAAGTACAAAATTTCATGGTCAATACTTGTTATAATCTGTGAAATGATGTTGGATTACATTAGTATGTTAAGAAACAAAAGCGGCGTTGTTTAAATCATGTTAATTGGTTAAAAAACAAAGCCGTGGTGATCGAATTTGCTAAATGTGTTTAAAACATAAAAATATAGCATGAACATTTAATTGGAACCCTTAAATTAATTTGTTAAAGTTTTTGAAATGTTAAAATTACTCTGTAAATGAGTAGTTCAGTGTTTCACGAGTTTATAGAATCGAAAACCAACTAATTCCGACTTAAAATGAAAAAGTTATGAAAAATTAAAGTTTGTACATTGAGAAAACTATTTTCAGATGAAGCCAAGGCCATTGGTATTTACCAAGTCGCAATGCAGCTGATGCGGCAAAGGGGCGCGCCCCATGTCCATGTCTCACGACTATGACTGCTTTGACCTAGTTTGGTAAAACGGCCATTACCTTTTCATACGAACTCCAATTAAGGCGATTCAAGATGATCCGGAACAAGGACAAATATACCTACAACTTTTGTTCTTTAAGATGTTCAATTTGAGGTCGTTAGGAAGGGTCAAAATAGTCATCTTTGTGACTGTTACGTAATCAGAGGCAATCAGAGGGCGTTGGGCATGCATGTATGCAAGTGTAATGCTCTTGACGATAAGAGATGTTATTCTAAGTTATAGAACATGAATATTATAAAGTATAATGATGCTTAAACTTAATAAATGATAAATTAGATAAGTTATATATGCATACTAAGCACACACAAGAGAGACAAATTGGGCGTGTGACGAATAAACGTCAAAACGCCATGATACGTGTTAATGAACGTAAATAGTGTTTTGAGTCAAATGAAATAGATATTATAAAATATGAAATGGGTTTAATATAAAACCAATAATGATTCCTAGCAAGATTTAAACACTTGAATGAATTTCGAATATTACATAAGTGAAAAAGTTAACACAATCAAATTGAACATTGTGTGCTAACTAATAGGAAAGATTATGAGATGTGGAGCAGAGTTTACATTATAATTACTATGCGTTGCTGTGTGACTAATAGTTGATGTGCATGATTATATAAATGTGTAGGGCACGTGAAGTGCAGATAACTGTAAGCTGTTAGACTATTATTGGTAAACAACGATCAAGGCAAGTCTTTCAGTTCCTATTTATTATGTGAACTTGATGATTAACTGTTTTAAAGTTTTATCGCAAAGAGCATGATGTGTTATATATACGTGAATGTATGAAATGTTAAAGTCAACTTATGACTACGTTGATTTAATAAAGCATGTTGATTGAGTAAGGAACTCAATCTTTATACTTGTAATATGAACTGTAGCATGTATTTTAGGTTAGTTCAATGTTTATGAGATATATGTTGAGCACGTTATTATGTGCTACGTGATGCATGAAAACTGTTAGATTTTGTTGGGTTGTCGAGCTCAACCTTGCAAATAACCACTTTTTCAGGTTAAAGATTCAAGGTAAGGATATGTGCTAAGTGAATTTTAGAGAACCATATTCATGAAGATTATCTATGTTTTACGAGAAATGATTTTGATATTTTGTATGTAACAGGTTGTTAAATTGTAAGTTGAGCTATCTGGTGTATTTGGATATCTATTTATGATGTAAGACTTTGTAAAGTTATTTTGTTGTAACGATTCATGATATAAATTTGAATCGAGGAAATGTATTGTAAAGGTTGCGATTTAGAGCAATACGGAAGGGAAATGTATTAAATTTTAATTATTCCACAAATTTAAATGGTTGTATTATTGTTTAATGATGTAAAATTAGAGGTTGAATGTATTATTAACGACCAAAATTGAGAATTAAATTGTATGAATTTTGGGGTCGTTACAGTTGGTATCAAAGCTATAGGTTATAAACCTTAGGTAGGAGTACCGTAGGCTATAACCTTGGAGAAGGAAGGTGAAGATAATGAAAGAATACGCTCAAATAGAGTTTGAACGATAAGAAATAATTTAAGAAATTTATAAAGGAGGGATTAAAACATGCGTGAAAGGATTCAAAGAAGAATCTCGCAGAGTTATAAGGAATATGAAGGTGGGGTTACCCTACTCTAATAATAAGGATGTAAGGTGATAATAAATAGACAGTGTCTAGAAGAAGAGAGTGATAAAGAAGTTAAGAATAAAAAGCTATATTTAAGTATGGTACAATTGTACTCTTTAATAGTTGATGTGTGGTATCTGGGCTAAACGATTCCTTCATAGAGCGGAGGTATATACGAACTAGCAACTCAGAACCTAGTTTGTTGGTTATTTGTGGGAAACCACTCAGTGTACCATATTGAAACTGTTAGAGACTCGATGTGTACCAAGTATAGAAAGTGGATATGAATGATGAAAATGTGGAACTCGAATGAAATTTTAAGTAATGTAAATAAAGTTAGAGATTTTTAAAGGATGAAGTGTTATATAAACAAGAAAATTCAAAGAAGAATCTTGAAGAGATATAAAGATAAGAAATGATAGTTGCCTAACTCCAATAGCCAAGATAATGAATAATGTCATAAATAATGAAAAAGAAAAGAAAAGGGGTTTGTAAAACAAAACGATCACGAGTTAAGAAAAGAATTTTAAAGGAGATGATTATAGAATAAGATCACGACGTGATCTGTTTAAGTTATAAAAGAAAGATGGTCAGTAATGTTTGAATAATTATAGCTTGATGCTATGAAGATGATGTACTATCATATAGTACGAGGTAAACTCACGAGGAGTTATAGATAATGTGATACGAGGAATTCGTATCGAGCAAAGAGCAAATTAAGAGTAAGATAGAGTTAGGTGGGATTTCAATTGAGGACTCATGTGATGGCTGAGTTATACAAACCTTTGTATAGGCGAGGGTTTTGTGCTTACACTCAGTTTATCACATTGATAATCATTGGAATGTTGGTGTCGCGCTATTAATGTATATGTGGCAAAAAGGTGATTCTTTTCTCATGTGTATATTTGATAGTTAGAAACTATTAAGATTAGTCAGATATTATTAGGATTAGGTGCGGTTCTTAAAACTAATACATATGGTAAGTTCGTGACTCATAATAATATGGTATGTTTTGAACCCCTCAACGAATGGACGCCTATGGTCCGACTAGGACAAGTTCTTAAACTCATATTATTGTGGCAAGTTCCTGGATTTCCAATGTGTAGTAAGTTTGATGAACTATTTTGGGTAGAAAACGATTATAGTATAGAGAGCATTGATGAAGTTGAAGATTGATAGAATGGTTAAGTAATGAAGTAATGGAGTAATGATAGAAGTTGATGGGTACCTGGATATTCTAAATCTACTAGATATGCTAGACTTTTGAAATTTATTGATTTCGTGTCGATGGTTATACTTTTGATTTTTGGAAGAAAAAAAAATGTGTTGGCCAAAGAATTTTTAAAAACAGTGTTATTATTCGTATGTCTATGCTAATTGCTTCGGCTAGACAAAAATGATTTGAAATATATCAAAATGTATTTTTATATCATTAATGCATCATGGAACCTGGTGTAGAGATGATAAAAACGATGGAGTCATCAATGTAGTATTACTTAGTGTTGGAGGTTATCTAAGGATCGTCAGCCCACTATGGTATGATATAGTACGATAAAATCACCAAATGACGGAATCCTGAACGGACTGTAAATACAGTGCGGTATCATGACGTCATAAAAATATTTTTGAGATTTCTTTAAGATATGAGAATAAATATATATATATGTATATGTATATTTCGATTGATGTCCGAATTATTGTAGAAGTCTATGCTATTTGATTCAGTTAGAAGATTATTGAAAGATGTTCATGAAATTCAAGCGTTTCTTGAAAAGTTATGCTAAACCAAATTGTTTTGGTGTGGATTTAGATGTTGAAAAGCTGAGATGAACAACCCTTTTATAGGGAATTACGCGGAGGCGTTAAGATGTTTGTGCACAATACATTGTACAAAGGGCTGATCACCCTAAGTACGAGGGGTCCCTATAGTCTTATGACTGTTAAAGTTTAAGTTGAAAGATTACTTATAATTATGGACATACGCATAACGTTTAAATGTTTGTGCACAATACATCGTATGAAGGGCTTAACACCCTAAAGCACGGAGTCCTTATAGTCTTACGATCAATTAAAGTTGAAGTTGAAAGATTACTTTGAATCGTGAACATAGTTCGTGGTCTTATGACCTCAAAGATGATTTGGAATCTTTTATAATTCACGAGTTATTTATACCGCTTCCCAATTATTGAGCAATTGTGGAAGATTCTTGTTATTCTAAAAGGTGAATGTGGTAAGGATGATATTCCTTAGAAAGAAGTAAGTCGTAGAATAAGACACTAAATGATGAATATATTGATTAAGTGAGAAAATAAATTTTTTTTTTAAGTGAGAAGGAGGTGAGTTATCAAAGAATAATGTAAAACTTTTAATAGAAAAGTTTAATAATTATGGAAAGATCTTTGTGGAAAGAAGTGGTTATAGAACCCAATTGAATGAATAAAGTATTAACATAAAATCTATTTTTATAGATTGAATGAATGAAGATTAATAAATAAAATTTCGAGGACGAAATTCTTAGAAGAATGGGTGAATGTAATATCCCGAGTGTTCATGATAACGATCCTTAAAGAAGGAAATGAACGGGTTAAAGAATATGTAATGCTCAAATATAATTGAGTCTGAGTAAAGGTTATGAAATAAAACTTACAAGAATTTATTTTGAAGAATGGTGGTAGTAGTAATAAATAAAACCTATATTAAGGTAATGTGTTGAAGTTATTCAACGATAATCGTGAGAGAAATTTTATGAGAACCTTAGTAAGGTAGGGTTACGGTGATTCCGAGGACGGAATCCTTATAAAGAGGGAAAAATGTGACAACCCGAATTTTCATAAGTTATTAAAATCAGAATTTAATAATTAAAATTCTTATTATGAGGTGTATGTATTATTTTTAATTATGTGTTTTGGTATGAAGAAATTAATTTTTTATGAGATTTAATAGTTGATTAAACTATTAAAGGAAATAAAAGAAATTAGTCACGATAAAGAATTTAGTGGCGAGAGAAATTAACCCTATAAATATTGGGTAACTTAAATTAAGTTGAAACTATATTATGATTAAATGAATTATTATAATGTTATTTTAATTTAATTTTTTTTTTTGTAATCAAAGTGATGTGTTAATTTATTAAATAAAATTATAATTATAATGAAAATTATAATTTTATTGTATTGGTTTCATGGTAAATTGATTTGATAAATTGTTATTAGATTTAATTTAATACTTAAAATTTATTTAAATAAAGCGTGACAATAAACTCTATTATAAATGACTTATGGAAATAGATTAAAAGAGTTTTAATTTGGTTTTACCAAGCAAAGCCTTAGAGCTTTTGAAATTTTTATTTTAATCTTGTTTTGCCAAACAAGGCTTAAGGAATGATTAACTCATTATTTTAATTGGTTTTACCAAACAAAGCCTTATGGCTTTTGATTTAAAAAAAATAATATTAATAATATAATAAAATATTATAAATATTTTTGTAACTGATATGTACTTAATAGTACATCAGTTTTTACGTTTTGTTTATTGCGTATGTTTGTTGGCCTAAGCTTGAGGATAGTGGTAGAGAAAATACAGAGGGAGAGAGAGCTCTAGAGAGGAATTGGGAGGCAATTGGAAGAGAATCCTTGAAAACAAGAAGAAAGTACCAATTCTCTAACATCTCCTAACAAAGCTAAACAAGAATTAAGAGGTAAATAACCTAGTTTCTTCTTAGTTTGGGTGTTCTTAAGTTATCCTTTAAATTGGAAATTTCGTTGGATAGGGTTAAGATGTCGAATTCTATGTTTGTATGTTGTTGCTAAACTTGTTAGTTATCATCTATAATCCTTGGTTGATGTTCAAATTCGTGTTTGTAGGAAGAAAGGTAAAATAACAGTGTTTATATTATAGAATATGGCTTAGAAAGTATAAAATTTCATGGTCAATACTTGTTATAATCTGCGAAATGATGTTGGATTACGTTAGTATGTTAAGAAACGAAAGCGGCGTAGTTTAAATCATGTCAATTGGTTAAAAAACGAAGCTATGGCGATCGAATTCGCTAAATGTGTTTAAAAGATGAAAATATAGCATGAACATTGAATTGGAACCCTTAAATTGACTTTTTAAAGTTTTTGAAATGTTAAAATTACTCTGTAGATGAGTAGTTCAGTGTTTTACGAGTTCATAGAATTGAAAACCAACTAATTCCGACTTAAAATGAATAAGTTATGAAGATATGAAGTTCGTACATTGAGAAAACTATTTCTGTGCAAAGCCGGTCATGCGCTAATTTCAAGTAATCGCAAGTCACGCTGGCACGCGGGCAAAGGCGGTCGCGCGCCCATATGTCGCCGACGATCAGGATCGCTTTGACCAAGTTTCGTAAAATGACTATAACATTTTCATACGAACTCCGATTAAGGCGATTCAAGATGATTCGGAATGAGGATTAATAGAACTAAAACTTTTGTTCTTTAAGATGTTCAATTTGAGGTTGTTAGGAAGGGTCAAAACAGTCATCTTTGTGACTGTTACGTAATCAGAGGCAATCGGAGGGCGTCGGGCATGCACGTATGAAGTGTAATGCTCTTGACGATAAGAGATGTTATTCTAAGTTATAGAACATGAATATTATGAAGTATAATGATTCTTAACCTTAATAAATGATATATTAGATAAGTTATATATGCATACTAAGCACACATAAGAGAGACAAATTGGGCGTGTAATGAATAAACGTCGAAACGCCGTGATACGTGTTAATGAACGTAAATAGTGTTTTGAGTCAAATGAAATAGATATTATAAAATACGAAATGGGTTTAATATAAAACCAATAATGATTCCTAGCAAGATTTAAACACTTGAATGAATTTCGAATATTACATAAGTCGAAAAGTTAACACAATCAAATTGAACATTGTGTGCTAACTAATAGGAAAGATTATGAGATGTGGAGTAGAGTTTACATTACAATTACTATGCGATGCTATGTGACTAATAGTTGATGTGTATGATTATTAAATTGTGTAGGGCACGTGAAGTACAGATAACTATAAGCTATTAAACTGTTATTGGTAAACAACGATCAAGGCAAGTCTTTCAGTTCCTATTTGTTATGTGAACTTGATGATTAACTGTTTTAAAGTTTTATCGCAAAGAGCATGATGTGTTATATATATGTGAATGTATGAAATGTTAAAGTCAACTTATGATTACGTTGATTGAATAAAGCATGTTGATTGAGTAAGGAACTCAATCTTTATACTTGTAATATGAACTGTAGCATGTATTTTAGGTCAGTTCAATGTTTATGAGATATATTTTGAACATGTTATTATATGCTACGTGATGCATGAAAAATGTTAGATTTTGATGGGATGTCGAGCTCAACCTTACAAATAACCACTTTTGTAGGTTAAAGATTCAAGGTAAGGATATGTGCTAAGTGAATTTTAGAGAACCATATTCATGAAGATTATCTATGTTTTACGAGAAATGATTTTGATATTTTGTATGTAACATGTTGTTAAATTGTAAGTTGAGCTATCTGGTGTATTTGAATATCTATTTATGATGTAAGACTTTGTAAAGTTATTTTGTTATAACGATTCATGATATAAATTTTGATCGAGGAATTATATTGTAAAGGTTGCGATTTAGGGCAATACGGAAGGGAAATGTATAAAATTTTAATTATTCCACAAATTTCAATGGTTGTATTATTGTTTAATGATGTAAAATTAGAGGTTGAATGTATTATTAACGACCGAAGTCGAGAATTAAATTGTATGAATTTTGGGGTCGTTAAAATAAAGTTTTTCTATTTTATTACATTATTAATACTAATAAATCAAAATTTATATATATAATATATATATAAACTTCCGTGACTTCATAAAAAGACACCTCAATATATTTAACAACATTTATCATCATTATTATAATTCACAATATTAATCGACTGTGTCGTTCCTGTGAAAGAGGGGCTTTCAATAAGGATTTCTCCTATTGGCGCATAATTAGGTGACCAAACCTCTCCTTGCGTAACTTCTAGACATCGTTAATATTGCAAATAATAATATTAATAACTTTATTATCTCAATTATTGATATAATAATATATAAAATATCGACAATAATTGAATCAAATAACATGAGATACTATGAAGCAATTACTGTAGCAATAATTGAACAAAACTGAGTGACTTCTCACGTAAGCATCAATAATCAATACCGTGTGCTACTATGCAACCACGCGTATTACTATTCTTTTACTACCGAGTAGTTCAACAGTTTTAACGGTAAAACTTCCACCGTTATTTTCATAAAAATTTTTTTGTCATTTTCTCAATCCGACAATAATTCCGTTGTGGGGTCCACCAATGATTGTACCATCGTACGGATATTCCCCGACAAAAAGAATATTCCCCGACCAATCGAATATTGTATAACAACTTGCATACTTTGCAAAATTTATAAATACTACCCACAACTATAACATTATCTCAAATCCACACCATAATATTCAAAAAAATATTTCGAGAAAATTAAATCTTTATTCGTAAAATTTGGGGTTTTACAACAACTCCAGCGTAGCATCGGGAATGGTCCAGTGATGTAAGCCATTGAAAACTATTTCAACGAAGGTCAGAATGTCTAACAGTGTGAACCATTGGCTACAACTCCAGCGTAGCATCGGGGAGAACCGATGATCGAATTTGTTATACAAATCCACAGCCGAGCCACCGCAAAGGTTCGGTGATTTTCAGACCGTTATAAACTACTGCTCAAGTAGTCACCAAGGAAAGTCGGTGATGGTTAACCTTCACAAAACTACCGTTCGAGTAAGTATTGTGAGGATACTGTGAAAGCGAGTAGTAAAAAATTCTATCTTCAGCGGAGCTACCGACATCCTGATAGAAAGCCCTAGCGTAACGGCAAGAAGAATCCAATGATGGCAACCAAGCCAAGCTATCATCAGGATAAACATCAAAAATCCCCAAAGAGTTACTCGCAAAAGAGAAGAACATCTGCGGCGGAAATAAAATCAAAAAGCAGAGAACGTTGGCGACAACATCTACGTCAAAATCCAATGGTCTCAATCATATGAAAACCTTCACAACAGGGATCTTGATAACATCTCTACAACTTGTCGTCGAATCAGTCTCAATAGCGTAGCATCGGGAAAGATCCGGTGATGAAAGCTTTGTAAACTACCCTTCGAGTATACATCAAAGCGGTTCAATAGAGACCATCTTTGACAATTTCATCCCTAGCAGAAACGGTGGGAGAAGTCAGTGATAGGATACCAAAAACATTACAGCGTCCATAACATCACATCATACTGCATCCATAACATCACATCATATTGTATTGCATGGCATCATTTAAATATTGTCATATTTCAATTGTCTAGTAATCTTTATCTTGTTCATTCCATTACATTACATAAACATGATAAAGTGGGGCATCTGTAGACACTCAAAATTTTGCATTCCTGTTACTAACCATGCAGGAGGGCAGAATTGTCTTTCATCTTCCAGAGACAACCCTGAAAGTCAAAATTATCAAATTCATCCCCGGTGCAACCCCGGGAGATAAAATCCAAACCCTGGAGACAACCCCGAGAGATCAAATCCAGCCCAGGGGACAACCCCGAGAGATCAAATCCAAGCCCCAATGACAACCCCAGGAGATCAAATCCAGCCCCGGCGATAACCCCGAGAGATCAAATCCAAGCCCAGGAGACAACCCCAGGATATCAAATCCAAGCCCCGACGACAACCCCAAGAGATCAAATCCAACCCCGGAGACAACCCTAGAAGATCAAGTCCAAGCCCTGGTGACAATCTCGGGAGATCAAGTTCAAAACCCAGTGATAACCCCGAGAAATTAAACCATCCTTAGAGAAAACCCTGAGGACTGTCAAAAGTCAACAATCGTCTAATCTCGAAGACAATCCTGAGAAAAGACAACTACAACTGCATAAGGCCCAGAACTAACCTGGGAGGGGAAAAATAGTAATTTTGCTAACTCAACATCAATTTAGCCCAAATTACTAAAAAAGTAAGTTATGCAGAACCATATCATCAATCCCGAGTGAAAATAGCACAAGACAGCTCAACGGATGGACTGTGAAGACTCGAAGATCTAGTCATGGACCCATCTTCTCGGATTTGAAAAATGCCAAATCCCATGTCATTTTATAGCTCTTGTCAAAGGCTTTCTTGAAAGGTATAGCACGCCTCTATCGAATTCCCAGATTGAAAGTTATGAAGGTTCGAGCAGACTGTGCATTTGCTCAAGTGCACATACTTCGAGAAAATGAGACCCACGGGGCCTGGGCCCACCCGGGCAGCAGCATGTCTACCCGCGGCTACTTTGGTCTATAAATAGACCCCCCCCCCCCATCAGCCAAAAAGAAAAAAAGGAAAAAAGAGAGAAAACTCTATCAATTTCAGCTCTCAACCCCTCCTATAGTGTTCCAAACTTTAATATTCTTCTTTCTAAACACTTGTATACATATATACTAAGACATATCAAATTTTAACCGGTGGAAACTGAATTTTCAAACTCCAAAAGCAGTTTGAAGCCTTCTATGCAGCATACTATAAGATTTTTTCATATTTGAAGCTTTCTACTACTTTAATATATATATATATATAAACTCTCGTCTATTAGTTATGCCCGGATCTTCAATCCGCAAATTTTTCTCTCTTTAATATATTTATATAAATATAAATATATATATATATATAGACTCAAACCGAACAGTTGAGCCTGGATCGACTATCTGTGGATTTTACTTGCTTTTGTATATATATATAATATATATATATATATATATATATATATATATATATATATATGTTTGGTCTGGATTGCTAAATTTGTTGCCTTTTATTGCTTTAATATATATATATAATCATATACATATATTTATATTTATATTTACATATATATATATAAACTCTTTACTACGTTTAAATATATGTTTGAATTGCTCATTCAATGTAAATCTATAATATGTAAATATGTGGACTAAATTTATTTAAAGCTAGCCATATCTAACTTTTAATCGGTTTAAAAGTTGCAAAACTGGAACCGTTGAGCTAGAATGGCTAAGATTTATATAAATATAATTTCCTTTCTAGTTTTTTTTTTGTAAATATTAAGCAACCATGTGAGCTTAGGATCCATAGGATCTAAGATCCAGTTGACGGATCTAGTTCTGGTTCCCATGATGGACCTTTTTTAGCTTTACAACTAGCTTGTAAATCCTATTTATGGTGTTTAGACATCCTTCGATGGCTTTCATGCCCATAAGGAGTCCGATAATTATATGTATATTATTTTGTCAAAGATTCTTCGCATCTCAAGAATAAAATCAAAACCAGCCGAATACGAAATAAAATGAAATTATCAAAGGCCTCAATTACTATATGAGCATAAGAGTTTGAAAACCTATTTTCAAAACATCATTTCTGCATATATTATTTAAAATTGAACCTTTATACAAATCAAACCCTTTGTATATAGATGCAAACAAGGCATAGCATTACTTCTAAATAAATGCACTTAGGCCCAATTAACACACACACACTTCAAATAAATTAGGGAATTGATAAGACGTGGTAACCGTGTTTTCACGGAAGTCGGGGGGGGGGGGGTGCCTAACACCTTCCCACTGCTTAATCAAGCCCCTAAACTCTATGAATCTTGGTTTTCAAGGCCTGTTAAACAAGTCCAATAATTGGGCCTTTGTGTAAACATTTTCAAATTCAGTTGAGTTGGTACAACCATTTTAAAACTACCAATTGGCGACTTTGAATTTTCAAATTATCGACATTTTGTGTCGGACTCTTTTCAAACTCGCCCTTTCAAACAAAACTCAACACATAGAAAACATAAAGTGTAAAAAGAGGAATTTTAAAGAACAGAAATTTTTTCCGACGTCGACAACAATCACACATAAACACATAAGCATATAAGCACATAGACATTTACACAATCACAATGGTCATCATCAAATCAAATAGACTTTAACAATCTTTTATGAGTATTTTTTTTAAATAATTTTATCTAAATCATGTGACTAGTTTGAATATTTGGATACACATACGCACTTAAAGGATCTTGAGTAGTTGTGGAACTGATGGGTAGGTTGAAATTTTATGTTTTATATGTTTTCAAAAAAAAAAATTTGAGATATCATTAAATGAGATCTTTGAGGCTATTATTAAATTCATTTTGGTTCATTACTCGAGTCGATGTAGTTGTTATTTAGAAGTAGTTGTTAAAGTTGTTCTTAGTGTTTTACTTGAGGAAAAACAAAAAATTAAGTTTGAGGATATTTGATAACTGAGTGTTATACCTGTTATTAATTCTCTTTTAACTTGATAATTTGTGATTTCTTAATTATTTTAAGTTATTTTTATGTATTTGTAGTGTTTTTATGCTATTTTGTAGGAAGAAACAAGGAAAAGCAAGCCATACATCTTTTTGACTAAAATATGCAAGTAATTATAAGAAAAAAAGATTGCAGGGCTTCTAACACCAAGTTTGATTCATTTTCTTAGCTTAAAAATTGAATTTTATTGTAGATCTTGTCGAGAGCTTTAATTTGATAGGTGACGCGACCTGTGATTCCTCCTGAAAAAAAAAAGTCATGGCCATTTTACCAAAGGACGTTGTAACAAACAATTGTATGGCGTAGCTGCGCCAATTTCTAGTTCATTTTGGGCGCAGTCACGCCCAACACCAGAGAAGATAGCGCAACAACGCCATAAACATGAAGGAAAACGACGCGGCAGCGCCTAGGGTCAAGCCAGATCAAGCGGGGACCCGTTTTTACATGCCTTTTGACTCCAAATTGGATTATTTTTCCTCCTAAGCTTGGGATTGGTTTTGAAACCTATAAATACATGATATGAGGCATAGAATTAGGGATAAATATAGAATAACACAACCTATGATTAGATTAGGAGTAGAATTGCAAGCAAGACTTTCATCAGATTTGAAGAAGAATTCAAAGGAAGGATTTCAAGGATTGAAGGTTAAAGTGAAGATTGCGCATAAAATACAGATTCTTATCTCTTCCCTTTTTCTTTAATTTTTTTATTAGGAACTTGATGAATTATGTTATTAATTTGATTTCTTTTTCAGTTTTGGGCTAATTTTTAACTAAGATTGTAATTGAACCCAATGTGTAGTCTTAATTAATTTGCTACCTTTTTTATTATTATTAACTATAATTGGATTGTCTATCATATCTTTTGCTTTAAAGTTTAATTGCTTGACCAAGAATTAGCATGGTAATCTATATGAAATTAAAAGATGGAGTATAGATTTAGACCTAGATATAATAGCATATGATTATGTTTTCTGCTTAAGTTGGAATTCATAATTTGTGTATAGGATAGAGATATACCTATATGACATATGTAATCTTAAGAAAACATGTGTTTGAAATCCTTTTTAATTGTAATTCACATAGAGATATAGTACAGAATTAGTTATCTAGGGTGTTCTTTCTAATTCTATCTTTTGTGGATTTAGGTAAATTCGTCAATAAGATCATTGAGGGGTTCTTAGAAATACTAATGAGTTCTTGGTCAAAAATTTAATATAGTTTATATAATTTAATAGGAAGTGAAAAGGTTAAAACAAAACATTGGGGGAAGTTGTAATCTTAAGTATTTTTAATCCGATTTTAATCCTTGATAATTTATCTTCCTCATACATGTTCTTGATGTCCAACATTAACAAACTGAACTCCTTCACATAGTCATGACCCAGATCTAGTTTGTTTCAAACGTTTCAGGTTATTTCTAGTAAACCGTGAAGTGTTTAGGGGTAGAAGTTGATCTTTTAATTCCTTTTTCAAAATTTCCTATGTTTTGATCTTCGACCTACTTGCACTCACATCATCCTCAGTCCCAGTACGCCATCATAATTTCATATCCTCTATCAAATACATGCTTGTAATAGTGACTTTCTCCCGATCTAGAATATGTGCAACAATGAAGTAATGTTTCATATCCCATAGGAACTTCTTAAGCTCTGTTACTTTCCTATTGCCCCCAAATGCCTTGGGTTTAGGAACCTTCACTTTTAAGTGCCCATCATTGCCACTCACTAGACTAGAATTCGCATCATGTCGCACTAATGCCATGTTTTCGACCATTCTTTCAAAATGCTCGGTCACTTCAAGGGTTCGATTGGTTATGTTTAACAGATCTGTCGCCATCTCATCCATATTCTTTTGAACTCTAGGACAAGATCAGAAAATTCACTATAAAGATTCTCTAATAGAGCATTTGATTCTTTGAATTGGTTTGACAACAAATTTTCTTCACCCATCAATCTTTCACCCGCAAAGATTTCCAGCATCTGCAACCTTTCTTGCAAATCATTGATTCGATTTGCGTTTGTCATCCTTCTCTAACAAGGCTTTGATACCAATTATCATATGGTTTATGTTTGAAACTAAATTTTATGCCCCAAACTAACTTAGTGATGCACTAATTTGCACACTTAAACTAGTTAACAACGTTTATCACACATAAACACACTATTCATAAATGTAATGCACAAAAATATACAAGCCACACACACACACAAAGCCACACTTTACATAAAAATGTCCCAACCTCTTATTGCACTCTCAACATAAAGCTTACACTGGTTAAGGGCTTGCAAGACTCACTCAAATTATTTGCAATACACAACCTTAACGATGCATATAAATAATTAAAAAATTAGACATGTAGTTGATAACCCTAAATGCCTAGGAATTTCGGCCAATGGCCAAAATGTATGGGTGCATATATATTACGACTGTGGCTTTGACCTTAGTCCCATCTATGCTCGACTCGGGTCAACAACAACTGGTCAAAGTTCTGGCCAAGTTGGTCCAAACTGCCGAGATAGTAAATAGAATACATATTATTGACTATATCTGGCCTGGCCTGGCCCTCTTATAAGTTAGGCCTGGCCTAAGGCCTGGTTCGGCCTGAAGCCTGGATCGGCCTGAGGATTGGGCCTGGTCTTATGCAATAAAAGTTGGGCTAGTTACTTACTAGACAAGACCTTTTATATGAAAAACTTGTTTTTCCTTTTATTATATAACCAATATTGGACTTAGTCATTTAGTAAAACTATGTGGTGATGGAGGCTTGCTGTTATAGTTTGAAGTGTGTTGTCCAATTCAAGTTTAACTACATGTGAAACTTTGATTTTTGCACTATTGTTTGATTGATCAAAACTTACAAACAAATTGGCTCAACCAGGCAACAGTAGGGAATAAAAGAGAAAGAACATGTGATATCATAGCATATCTATATCTAGTATAATAATCTATGCAGATTATATAGAAACAAAGTTAAAATCATATGTAATGCAAGAAGTGAATTAGGGAGAAATATTCAAGCAAGATAACACTTTAATGAGGTAATGCTAAAATTTAAATACCATTAAACTGACCACAATACCAGACAAAAAAAATAATGAGATAACACTTTAATGAGATTTAAACTCATAAATTGAAAGTGGTTTCATTGTGAGTGATAGAAGAATTAACAAAGCAATCATAGAAATTTGAAGCCATAATGTCATGATATGAACTCAACATTGAGGTTCAGATAGAAAACTCATCATTTTGCTTTGCAATTTTTTTTAGATTTGGAAGAAAGTGATTTCAATTAGTTAAAAAGCAAAGATCATTCAAGTAATTGTAGGTGTTTTGGAAAATAAACAGATGATATTAAAAAAAAGAATACTAAGTTGAAACGAATATTGTAGAGGGTATAGTAGACACAGATAGAGGAGGAATAATAAGGGTAGTCATGTTCAATGAATTTTCTCCCGCTAATGATGCGAGGACTTCATTGCCAGCACATGTCAATGCCAATATTGGAGGTTTGTATTTTTGTAGAATAAATATGGTTGAAATTTATCCTTGATTCAGACTCCCACATTGTATAATATACTTTTATTCTCCTACCTTTGTTATATAAATAGAGAGGGGAGTAAGGTTAATTTTTTGTAAGTAATCATGGTAGTCCAAAGTGGTAGTCCATGAGCTAGGCCTTAGTTGGGCCTGGTCTGCAGGTAACAACAGGCTATATTTTTTTGTGTCAGGTCTGGCCTGGCCCGGTAGATTAAAAGTCAAAGCCTGGTCAAAGGCCAAGGCCTGGCAATCTCAGCTCAGACTAGGCTAGGCCGGCCTGTTGTGCATCACTACCAACATGCATTTGAATTCAAACTATTAACTACCAAACCAACTGCCCATAGATAAGTCTGATTAGCCACTATGTCAATTTTGAAACAAGCCCACATGTGTTTGATGTTTGCATGATGGAGTAAACGCCTACAATTGCTTGTAACTACTGTCATCCTGGTTGTCAACCCATCTAGCCCAACATCCAAAGTAACCCACGAAGTCAGCCCACATCTTTGTTGTCTCAGCCTACAAATATATCCAATGTGTGCCCCAAAGCTATACCGACTAGCCCACACAAAATTTTAACCAAACCAAGCACTTGCCAAAGGTTCTGCCCACAAAGAACATGCCCAACATACAATGTTCCTGCCCAATCATGCCCAGCCCATGATGAATCTTTTGATTCGATCCAAGCTACCACTTCATACACTAGCATTATTATTAAGAGAGCCCAAAAATGCACCAATTCTCTGTACGCATAGGCCGTGACAACCTGCCAATGACCTGAGTGGACTTTACGGATGTACCCCCTCGATATACTAATTTAACCAATGCCCAACTTTGCCCCCACGAGTTGAGTGTCAAAGTTGCCTTGCCCCCAGACAAGTTGAGTGTCAAGGTCAAGTGTTGGCACGCTGCCTGGCTATCTAGCAAAGCAAATCTGTGTCAACCCACTAAAAGGCTAACACTAGGTGTAAACTAAATTAAAAACATAGTCCCTTGTCACAAACAAGTACGCGAGACTGTTTGATAAAACTGAATAAAAAGTTATAAATATATAAAAGAATCTGAAATAACTGAATGAAGTAAAAGTTCTAAATACAGAATGAAATGATTAGGCTTGAAAACGGGGCGGGTATGGTCCTAGGGACCCCTCCCCATATCCGCATTGCTAATATAGAGCAATCCCCAGAACCAGACTTGACCCTACCCGCCCCCGCCCCGCCCCGCCCTGTTTACCCGATTAATTTCATTTTTTACAAATTAAAGTTTCTAATTTCTTTTATATTACTTTGCACAACTAATTTTAATTCAAAATCAAACAACGTGCAACATTTCTATTACTAACAACATATTATATTACAAATGCTATGAATTTATAATAAAATAATCTAAATAAGTACATAATTCTATATATATAAATGCTAATTTTAAATAAAGTATGTATATACATATAATCGGGTCGGGGTGAAAGGGTTATCCCAAACCTGACCCTAACTCTATAGGGTTTAAAAAATTGGGTCCCATTAGGGTCGAGATCGAGCAAACCCCGTCGGTTTTGGGGGAAATTGTCAAGCCTATAAATGATGAGTTTGATAATTATATGTCTAAAGTATTTGCATATGTATGTTTTGGTATTTTAATCTTATGGACATTTATGAGCAATTTTATTATGTAAATATAAATATATGATGTTATTGAAGAAAAATTAAATATAATTTTTTTAACAATCTTTGGTAGAGTATATTATTTATAATATAATTTTAGAAATAAAAACTAAAAATATTAATAACATTATAACAATATAAAAATCAAAACAAAAACTATAACAACATTCATTAAATTGATTATTGGCCAATCTGTTAAAGAAAACTAAAAAATAATTTGTACAAAACAAAATTTTTTGACAATAATAAATAGAAGAAGAATATTGAATGTAATTTTAATTGTAAATTAGAGTATATATAAGTAAAAAAAAATCATTCAACACTACTTGTGACTTAGTCATAATTTTTCGAATGAATCGTTTAAATACATTTAGAGTTTAAAATTATAAAATATATAGTCTAAATAACTTATTCAAATGATTTAGACTAATTCAAAAATAAACAAAGATCTACTAGATAATAAATTTTAACTTACAGGTGTTAGCATATATTGATAAACTTTGATTTTATAAATTTTTATGTAGGACATTATCTCACACACACACACACACACACACACACACACACATATATATATATATATATATATATATATAAAATTAAACTTTAATTATAGACATTAATTTGTGAGGTCTTTGAAGTATTCGTGGAATAATTAATATAGAGAATAAAACTATATTAACTTGAAAATCTTTAATAAATATCATGTAAAATTCTTTATCAAATATAATTAATCTACATTAATTGATTAATATATTTTCCCATTATTAATTCATATATATATATATATATATATATATATATATATATATATATATATAGGATTAACAATTTAACATAAACTTTTATAAAAATGTTTAGGGCGGTGAATATAAATAAGGCAGTCATCCTAGTTGTCAACCCATCCAGTAAGACCCCAACCTTTTATGAATAAAAATTTAATTTTTCTAATTATTATTTTTGAATAATAAGGTGTTGATTTAATATAATGATTTAGTTATGGGTGAAATGTGTAAGGTTTGTAAAATAAGCAACTGGTTATAAAATATTCATTGTTGTCGGGGAATATTCGTTAGGTCGTGGAATATTCTTGATGTCGGGGAATATTCATACGACGGCGCAGCCATTTGTGGGCCCCATAACGGAAAATTGTTGGATGAAAAAAATGACACAAACAAGTTTTTTAATAATAACGGCGTAACGGTTACCATTAAAACTGTTGAAATACCCGGTGGTTAAAATACAGTAATACGCGGTGTTGCACAGTAGCACACGGTATTGCACAATAATTCTAATTATTGATTCTTACATAAGAAGTCACTACTCAATAATTATTACAGTAATTACTGTTCAATATTTTATTTTATTGATTCAATAATTGCTACGTTGATATTTTATATTGTTGATTCAATAATTATCACTACACAATATTTCCCATTATCAGATCAATAATTCATATTATTTTAATAATATTATTAGATAGCATTATTGATAATGTCTAAGGATGTTCGCATACAGGAAAGGGGTTTGGTCACCTAATCAGGCGCTTAAGAAGGAGAAATCCTTATCTGAAAGCCCTCTTTCCCAAGAACGACACAGTTGTTAATATTATAGTTCTATAACATTATTTGTGAATAATTAATTGTTGATTTATATGATAAGTAAATATTTATTTAATGTGGATATAAATGGAGAAATTTTTAGAAAAGTGACAATTGTTGAAAATTGATATTTTATCTTTTCTGATAAAATAATTCATTCAAATATATTATTATATTACATTATAAATGTATAATGTGATAATATAATAATATAATAATGGTGATATTTTTACACTAAATTCACGGTATATGAATAAAATTAGGAGGAAGAGTGCAAATTGGGTCTGAATGTTATTTTTGAGGATTAAAACGTGTAAAATATTTGGTGGAGGATTTTTCTAATTGAGTGGGCCCCACTTGTGTGTGAAATATGCTGATTTTTGTTGGCCAAAGTGGGTGTGTGGTGGATTTGATCCATAAGTAAATTTCCAAAGATGGAATGCTACGAGATTTCATCCGTATGTAAATTCGGGTCATTTTTCGTTCGAAATTTAGAAAAACTTTCTTCTACAAAGTTGTAGAGAATTAAATTTCATATGGAATGGACATAAGGTTCGTATTTTTCTGATAAAATGGCTATTTATTATGAATTATTGAAGTTTCTAAATATTATTTAAATTAAAAATAAAAGGTGGGACCCACTTATCCTCTTTACCTCTTGATTTAGCTAAATTTGGTGGGCCCCACTTGTAGAGTGCTGAGATTGTGATGTGGTGTGCGTAAGAAAAAAAATAAAAAATTAATATTTTATTAAATTTTCTTCTTTGGTGTTCTAAGCATTTTCCTATAAATAGGGTGCTTAGGTTAGAATTGAAAATCACACCAGAATCAGAAGTTTTCTCTCTTTATAATATCGAGCATATTTTTGTGAGTATTTAGATACTTTGAGAGTTGATAAGCAGTGCAAGTTTTCTTAAGCATTATATCCGATATTTCAGTCAGAAGTACTGTCCTTTTGAGGTAAAGGATGTTATTTTTTTTATAAATGATATTATTTCTTTTAATATCATTATACCGAAATATCGATATGAATTTTATTGTGAAATTTTTACCTTTTCGTGTCGGAGTTATTCACGTATATGGCACTATTCACGTATACAACACTATTCACGAATACGACACTATTCACAGAAAAATTAAATTTTCTTTTCTTTGTCCAAGTTGTCTATTATGGTTACTATCTTTGATTGTATCCATGTTTTGATCTTTATTCTTGAATTTTTGCTCCATAATTGATTATTATAGAGTATTTTTTTACTTGGATAAACTAAGTACGAATCCCCAATCTTTGTCCTTTTATCTCACCGGATTCGTTTTCTTTAAAATATTTTTTTATCATCCTCAATCCTAAATGGTGATATAACTGAATATCTTTGGCCTGTAGTGCAAATATAAATGATTACTTGATGAATATCTTTGGCCTGTAGTGCAAAGATGAATGATTACCTGATGAATATCTTTAGGCCGTAGTGCAAAGATGGACATGTATATGACCAACTGGTGATACAAATGAATATCTTTGGCCCGTAGTGCAAAGATGAATATTTGATTCAAGATGTATATTGATTGATGACATAGGGATAAAATATTGATGATGGACTTTTAATCATAGAAGATAGTAGACTTCATTCTCTACTTAACTCTTCTATTGAATTGTTATTTCCGCTGCAAATATTGATCTAAAAGTTGTTGTCAATTATATTTTATCTGATTTATTGAAGGCTAACGATAATTTTTATTTTTCATTATCTTATTCATAATATTCTTTACTGGGCTAGTTGAGCTCATCCTTTTCCTTTTTGTTCCATTTTTCTACTCAGGAGGCGAGAATATAATGGGAACTAGTCAGGGTATGGAGTGATGGTTCAAGACAGTTATTATAGCAGTCCTTACTATTTTGTAAAATAGTGTATCAATAATTGTAATGAGAACTTTATTTGAGTTTGGATATTGTCTAGAAGATAATATTTGTATTAAAACTCACAGTATATATGTTGTCGTATTTTGCACGACAATTATAATAATGAAGTTTGTAGTTATTTTTTGTAACATGCATTTAGCGACTCAGAATAGGTTGTGTGGACCTATTTTGGGGGGTCACACATCCAGCCCAACATCCAAATTAACCCATGAAGCCAGCCCATATTTTTGTTGTCTCGGCCCATAAATATGTCTAACGTGTGCCCCAAAGCTATAACAACTAGCCCACAAGAAATTTTAACCAAGCCAAGCACTTGCCCAAGGTGCTGCCCACGAAGAACATGGCCAACATACAATGTTCCTGCCCAATCATGCCTAGCTCATGATGGATCTTTTGATTCGATCCAAGCCACCACTTCATATGCTAGCATTGTTGTTAAGAGAGCCCAACAATGTCCCAATTCTCCGTACGCATAGGCCGTGACAACCTACCAATGACCTGAGTTGACTTTACGAATGTACCCCCTCGATATACTAGTTTAGTCAGCGCCCAATGTTTCCCCATGAGTTGAGTGTCAAAGCTGACTTGCCTCCACATGAGCTGAGTGTCAAGGCCAAGTGTTGGCACGCTGCCTGGCTATCTAGCATGCCAAATCCATGTCAACCTACTAAAAGGCTAACACTAGGTGTGAACTAAATTGAAAATATAGTCCATTGGCACAAACAAGTACGCGAGACTGTTTGATAAAACTGAATAAAAAGTTTTGATAGTATAAAAGAATCTGAATGAGCTGAATGAAGTAAAAGTTCTGAATACGAAATGAAATGATTAGACCTGAAAATGGGGTGGGTATGATCCAAGGGGACCCCTCCCCTTATCCGCGTTGCTAATATGGAGCAATCCTATAAGACCCCGAATTTTATGAAATAAAAGTATTCAATTTTTCTTATAATTATTATTCTATTTAGTAAATGGTTAAATTAAAAAAAGAAGAAGTTAAAGTTAAGGGTGATATGTGAAAAATTTGCAAAGTAAGCAAGTGGTCATAAAATATTCGTTTGGTCAGGGAATATTCTTTTTTTCAGGGAATATATGTATGACAGCACAATCATTGGTGGGCCACATAACAGAATAACTGTCAGATATAGAAAGCGAGAGAAATAACATTTTTTATAAAAAAATAATGGCAAAACTTTTACCGTTAACTGTTGAAATACCGGAGATAAAAGAACAGTAATACGCGTTATTGTACAGTAGCACACGGTAGTACACAGTATCTCTGATTATTGATGCTTACGTAAGAAGTTACTCAGTTTCATTCAATAATTGCTACAGTGGTTGTTACATAGTATCTTATATTATTGATTCAATTATTGTCAGTATCATTTGCACAATATTTTATATTATTAAATCAAAAATTGAGGCGACACATTTATTCATATTATTATTTGCATTATTGACAATGTCTAGAAAGTTCTGTCGGGGAAAGGGGTTAGGTTATTTAATTGTGCGCCAATAAGGAGAAATCCTTATCGGAAAGCCCCATCTTTGATGAGTGAGTTTTATACCCATTAATTGAGTGCATTTGAGCTTAATCTTTTAGAAGTTTTTAAGTGTTTGTGTCTATTCATGCATGTTTTATGTTGTTTTGTAGGAATTGGGATAAGTTACTTTGATCGACGTTTAGGGTTTCTAGATTTGCATTTTTGGCTTGCCATTTACATAACAGTCACTTCAGAGACAATTTCAGCATTGCTCCAACCCTTATTTCAAAAAACTCAAAGAATGAAAGTTGTATATCTACGTCTTCTCTTTCCATAACATCTTGAATCATCAAAATTGGAGTTTAGATGAAGAAGTTATGGCCATTTTCCCAAAGGACGTCAGAGCAGAAAATTTCCAAAAAAGGACCCCCGCCCCGGCGGACTTTATACATACAAAACCCCCGCGGGGGCGGGGGTACTGAGGCAAAAACAGTAGCAACCCCCTCCGGGGCGGACCTATCAGTATAAAAACCCCCGTCGAGGTGGGGGTACGGGAAGAAAAAGTGGTTTTTTCAGAATTTGAGTTCAAGCATGATTGGTTCGAGCTTATTGATTCAAGGACTTCTAGGAGGACTTAAAGACATATAAAGAGGCATATAAAAGGAGGATAATTGCAAGGATTTAAGGGGAATTCCATTAGATAAGATAATAGTAGATTAGGACAAAACCTTAGTTCTTAGACGGGGAATTAATTTAATAATTTTTGCCAATATTAGCTTCAATCAAATTAGTCTTAATTTAAATATTTTTATTATTATTATTTAATTCTCTTCCTATTTTTCTCTCTTTTCAGGTACCATGGCTAGATGCAATTATCAATGGCCATATACGAATATGACTCCACCAAGGGACACAGGAATTGATGGACTCAATGCATTTTTTGCATTATCAACACAAATTGAAACACTTTCGAAGAGGTTGGATGTTATTGCAGCCCAACGTATTCGAAAGATCGCAATAGATTATAATTATTGTGCTGGCAATCATCCGAGTCATCAATGCATCGTCAGATTTGGATCAGTACAATATGGGAGTGATTACCTCAACAACTATTCTTATCCCAGTTATCATCAAGTTTGGGGGTATCACCCAGATGCACCATGGAGCTATAACTATCAAGACCAATACTTTGCTCCAAATCCAACATACACTTCAGAATCTCATGTCAACTTCTATTACAAGAAGAAAAATCAAATTTGGAGGAATTCATGTCGAAGATCATAGCAAACCAAGAGGGGAGGATGATTTTTCAAGAAATATCGAGCCACAATTTTCAGTACCAGATGGAACAACTCATCACCACTTCAACCCATGGTCCTCAATACATGGATTGCAAAACTGAGATAGATAATTCAGGGGTGGTGGAATTGTTGTCCAAGTTCGTAGCATCAAATGAGGAGAGGAGGATTAATCAAGAGCGGTCAATTCAGAATCTTCAAAATAAGATAGATCAAATGTTCAAAGCCTTAAACAACTGTCCTCAATATAATTGGTGTTATGACATAGATTGTGAGATTGATGAAGTACCCGAACCAAATCTACAACTGGATGAGACATGAAATGTTAAAAAATAGGAGACAAGTGGTGTTAATGAAAATAAGGTCAGTGAAGAACTAACTATGAGTACCAACGAGGATGAGCCGATGTTATTAGTACCCCCAAGTTCCTTTTCCGCCAAAGATCAAGGGACTAATTAGATTTGCAAAACCGTGCCCGCTTGGTAGTCATGTCGTCGGCAAGGCTCATTATGACATGAGAGCTAGTAAAAATATGAAGCCATGGTGGGATGAGGAGGAGAAGATAGAAGAAGAGCTCGTTATGCTTGCCAAGCCTCAAAGCCCCAATCAAATTATAGGCTCAACGGACGGAAAAGCACCTAGTTATTCAACATTCTCAATTGGGCACTTATTTAAAAAAATCATGCTAGGTGACTTTAATTCGATAGCCATCACAAATGGGAACCTACTAAAAGTTACATTATTTTCGATGGATGGAGGGTTCCTCAATTTTTGAAGGGGAATTGGATAGTGCTAAACAGACAAAGTCAGGCTGAAAGACTGTAAATCAAGCACTAACTGGGAGGCAACTCAGGAATTTTTATATTTATATGCTTTATTAGTTTATTTAGTATATAGGAATCAAGTTGTTATATTTGCTTATTAAGTTCTCTTATAATCCAAAGTGCTATTCTAATCCATGGTGTCTCTCTTCATTACAGGTATTGGAGGTTTAATGGACATACAAAAGATTATGGAAAGGGAAGCAAATGCACAGAAATCGAGGAAAATTTTTTAGAATAGAGCATGTACACCAAATGGGCTTTTCACGATCAAAAATGTCTACTTTACCGCTAGCGTAATCGCTGCGGTGATTAACAAAAACTTCCAATATCATTAGTACAAAGCCATTCCCTCTCCATCCTAACTTCGAATACCAATGTCCTACCATCGAATTCAGTCCCAAAAACTCGTTAAGCTTAGCTCCACCCACTCTCATCCATTCTCTTGACTTTCGTTATTCTCCACCTAATTCATTAAGTTCTACACCCCACATGCATCCACACTTTCACACATCCTTTCTCGGCTAAACTCAATACACCCAAATTACCTTGTTCTCTACAAGCTCTCACTCATATTCTCTTATCAGACAAAGTCGCACACTACAACACGCTCACTTTCAAGAAGTGGTTGTCCAAGTAATTGAACGGAGTTATCAAATTGGGTATATTGGGCAAGAATTTTTCCATCAACTTCATGAATTTCATGGATTTATCATTGAATCTAGATGAATTTGAACGAACCTTAGCCGTTAACGGTTTATCCACCACCAGTCATCAATGATGTAGAGGTCGCACACAATGCTTAATAAATCGAGGAAGTCCTTAACTCTTCAATTCTTTTTATTTAAACAATGAGGACATTGTTCACTTTGAGTTTGGGGGTGGATCATATTGTATTACATCATTGTTTAGTTCACATACATTGCATTGATTAGTATGTTTATTTTTGCATATTGTAGGTAGTTCACATACATTACAATGGTTAGTATGTTTATTTTTGCATATTGTAGGCATGTTTCATAAATAAAAAAAAGGAAAAATAAAAATAATATTTTCTTTTGTATAGAATGTTTGCATGAATCTAGGTAATGGATTGGTTTGAATTTAGCTCGGCCTATGATAAGATTGGTTTTGTTTGTTAACTTGAACAGTGTTGATAATTGATGATGAGTTCTAATTTTAATCATAATGATAATCTGAGCCTGTCTGAAACTTATGTAACCGGTTAGCACTTAAAGTTTAACTATTTTAATCTACTTGATTCAAGGGTTTCATAATTTGTTTCTGAGGAAAAATCTTGGTTAAAATTTAGGGAAATTAGTGAACTGGCGGTAAAGGTTGGAATGACGTAAAAGTTTGAGTTTGGGGGAATTTATGGGGTATATATATAGTAAAAAAGAAAAAAAAAGAAAAAAAGGAAAGAAATGATGAAAAAATAATATAGAAAATCCAGAAGAAAAAAAATGAATAAACACCGTGGCATGCTTGTCTTGTTTTGTGGCCTTTGTTACTTGAGTAAGTAAGCCCGAGGGGATTATCTTTACACCTAGCGCCCTAAGGTCTTAATGGCTTGGGAGTCATTGGTAGAAAGCTCGTTAAGGTAGGATTGAAAAGCCTAAGGGAATAAGACATTGCATGGCCATGAGAAAAATAAAAAAAAATGAATAAAACACGAGAAAGAGCAAAAATGCTCTCGTGATTGAATAAAAGTAGAAATAAATCCTGTATTTACCCTTAGATTTGGTAATTGCTTAGTTTTAACCAGAGTTGTCATGTTCACAAAGGTAATTGAATTAGAATGAAATTTTCCTTATAAGAAGTTTGTTATGTGATTAACTTGAATTGTGGTTGGTTAGAATGGTTAACAAGCACACACACACAACATGGGTGATGACAGGTTTGGATTGACTAAATTGTTATAGTTATGGACTTTGAGTTGATTGGATATATTGTTTGAGTAGCATTGATATCTATGAGGCCTGTTGCTATATATCATAATAATTTATTACTGGGTTCGTAAGCATATTAGGAAGTAGATCATGCATATGCATTCATGTAGTTGAGTTAATTTGTTTATTTTTAGTTCTTTTGTGTTTTTGCTTGAGGACAAACAAATATTTAAGTTTAGGAGTATTTGATGAGTGAGTTTATACCCATTAATTGAGTGCATTTGAACTTAAACTTTTGGAAATTTGTAAGTGTTTATGTCTATTCATGCATGTTTTATATTTTTTTGTAGGAATTGAGACAAAAGTTACTTGGATCGACGTTTGGGGTTGCTAGATTCGCATTTTTTCGACATCATTCACATAATGTACCACTTTAGAGCCAATTTCGATGATTGCCTCAAACCCTTATTTCGAAAAACTCAAAGAATGAAAGTTGTAGATCTACTTCTCTTCTTTCCGGAATATCTTGAATCATCGAAATCGGAGTTCAGAAGAAGTTATGGCCATTTTCCAAAGGACGTTAAAGCAAAAAATTTCCAAAAAAAGACCCTTGCCCCGGCAGACTTTATATATATAAAACCCTCGCGGGGGTAGGGGTACTGAGGCAAAAACAGTAGCATCCCCCATCGAGGCGGGCCTGTCAGTATAAAAACCCCGCCGGGGAGGGGGTAAGGGAAGAAAAAGCAGTTTTTTCAGAATTTGAGTTCAAAAAGGATTGGTTCAAGCTGATTGATTCAAGGACTTCTGGAAGGACTTAAAGACATATAAAGAGGCATATAAAAGGACGAGAATTTCAAGGATTTAAGGGGAATTCCATTAGATTAGATAATAGTAGATTAGGACAAAACCCTAGTTCTTATTAGTTTTGGAGATGGAAGTGACTTGGAGACCATTGAAGATCAAGAGCAGGAGCTTGAGGAAGATGGGGATTTGCTGACAACAGATTTATTCTTCACTCTACTCTTATTTTTGTCTTTTAATGTTTATTCAATTATGGATTCTTAGTTTTAATTCATTAATCATGAACTAAATCTTTTGTTTAAGATTACAATGGAGTTTATTGCATAGTTTATTTTTAGTATGCTTCTCTATTAATTATTGTGATTATTCTTGGATTGTCTATTATGATTTGTGATGAATTGCTCAATTGCCTAGCTAACAATTACCGTGATAATCTATATGAACTCGAGAGATAAAGCATAGATTTAGATCTGATCATAATAGCATGTGATTGTGTTTTCTGCATGGCGTTGGAATTCATAATTTATGTATAGGATTAGAGGTGGCAAACCAAGCAAAGGTAGAAGCTGTGGAAATGCGAGCCAAAATGGCCGGGTTTTTTTATGAAATGATAATGTGAGGCACGTGGTCCCAAGTAGGCCTACCATGCTTCTTCTAGTTTTTATTTTCATTTTTTTTTTGCAAAATCTTGCTACACAAAAAATAGTAATAATAAATAGTTGAAGAATACTATTTCATGAAGAAGACACCATTATTTTATAAAAAAAAATTGGTCCAAATTTCATGTTATTGAGTTTTTAATGAACAAAATTACAAAAACAAAGAAGAAATATAGATGAAAGGAATAGAAATATATATATATATATATATATATGATCAACCATGCATCTAGTTGATCATATAATTATCCTTTTGTTCAACAAATAATTAATTTATCAATTATAAATTAGTGAGCGTCTTTGTTTACTTCGCTAATTGCGTTTAGATTTCCTTTTCTTAATATCTTCTTTTTCTTTTCTTTTTATCTTTGTGCGTGTGCCTCTACGTGGGTGAAGCAATTAATGAAGGAAAAAAAAGCAGTCCAGATGCATAATATGTACACACACACACACACACACACACACACACACACACACACACACACACATATATATATATATATAACTTAATTCCAAGTTGCATATGAGCCACCAACCGTCCATTACTATTAATTACAATTAACAAATTAAAGAAAAGAAATTAAGATAATGATGTGGTTATAATCTCTTTAATATGCAACTTGGACTGGTACAATATCCGTACAAGTATTCGTCCATCGATTAATTAACAAATGAGTATATGATTATATATAGTTAAGCTGAAATATACATATATAATATAATATATAATATAGTTACATGCATGCAAAGATCTTTTACTCTTGAAGAAGACACCATTATTTTCAATCTCTATAGTTGAAGATTGCATTAAAAATAAATAATTATTGTAGTTCAGTTGGTTTAAACTCTTATTTATTTATTTACAAGTCTTGTGCTCAAGCCTCACAACCCACAAGTAGCAACATTTTATTTTTAAAAAAAAATCACGGGCCACGGGCCGGGCCAAAAATGGGTCGGGCCAAAATGGCCCACATTTTCTGAGCTAAAAAGTCTGCGGCGAGTAAAGTGGCGGCAATTTGGCAAACCCATGAGCTTGGGCCATGTTTGTCAGGTCTATATAGGATAGAGATATACCTATACATCGCATGTAATCTGATAAAGAACTTGTGCTTAAAATTATCTTTAATTGTAATTCACATAGAGATATAGTGAATTAGTTAATTAGGGTGTTCTTCTTAATTCTATCATCTGTGGATTTAAGTTGATTTGAGTATGATACATTGAGAGATGGTCATATTTCCTTATGTGTTCTTGATTAACAATTGAGAATAGTGAACATAATTGATAAGAAGTGTATTAATTTACATGAAGCAATAAGGGAAGTTGTGATCTTAAATCTCCATAATCTGATTTTTAATTAGTGGTAATTAGAATTAGTTTAAGTAAATAATTTAATTTATAACATTAAATTGATTGTTTAAATAAAATTAGTTTGGTTAAGGGTTAGTATTTGGTAATTTGTATTAATAATTCCTCGTGGGAACGATACTCTACTTTCACTGTATTACTTGTTGACCCCGTATACTTGCGTGTTGTGCGTAACTAGATTTTACCCAATAATCTTTCCTGAGAACGATCTGGTCGTCAATATTGTGAGTTATAATATTAAATGATGAATACTTGTTGAAAGATTAAAAATGTGTTGATTAAAGATAAATGATTTGTGATAAATATTTATTCAATTTTTGATATAAACAGAGGGATTTGTCATGAGGCATTTGTTGTAAGTTTGGTTTATTATTCCATGGAGAAATGTGCTAATTTTTCGGACCGTTGGTTGAAGTTATAATAGTAAATCAGTATGGACCGCTAGTTGAAGTTATAATAGTAAATCAATATGGACCGCTAGTTGAAGTTATAATAGTAAATCAATATGGACCGTCAGTTGAAGTTTTAATAGTAAATCAATATGAACCGCCCATTTTAATATTAAATCAATCTGGACCGTTCATGAATTAGTTACTATTTAGTCCATTTTCTTATAAATAGAAGTTCATTCCTTTATTATTTATTACGAATTCACTGAAACTCTAGAGAGAGAAACTATAGAGAGAAACTATAGAGAGAAAGAAGAAGAGTATTCTGCTACTTCACTATTGCAGTATCCAATCTTCTACTAAGATAAGGGGTATTATTTCTTTTGTATTCGTAAATGATGTTATTTTCTTCATATCCATAAGGATTGTCATTTTATTCCTTATTAATCTGCGGGAGTAAATTGTCTACGCAGATTACCGCATGCATAG
Organism: Panax quinquefolius; assembly: GCA_020205615.1. Taxonomy (NCBI): domain Eukaryota; kingdom Viridiplantae; phylum Streptophyta; class Magnoliopsida; order Apiales; family Araliaceae; genus Panax; species Panax quinquefolius. Next base: position 136,815,563 of record CM035155.1, read on the forward strand.
TGAATAACCTTTCATATTCATTCTTTATTAATTTGCGGGAGTAACCTGTCTACGCGGATTACCGCATGCATGGTGAAAGACCCTTCGTATTCATTCTTTATTAATCTGTGGGAGTAACCTGTCTACGCGGATTACCGCATGCATGGTGAATGACCCTTCGTATTCATTCTTTATTAATCTGCGGGAGTAAGTTGTCTACGCGGATTACCGCATACATGGTGAATAACTCTTCGTACTCATTCTTTATTTGTGGAAAAGATCTATCTACGCGGATTACCGCATGACGGGTGAAAATTCATTTGCAGTTTCGTATATTATTTCTTTTCATATTTTTAAATTTCAACTTACTATGGTAAGTATTACTTCTATAATCCCTGAAATTAGTAGAATATCCTTGAGTTTTGCATTGCATCTAGTATCGTTTCATTGGAATATTGGTCTGAACTTTCTTATTAAATTTTAATATTTTCATTCGAGATACTATTCACTCGGGATATTATTTATTCGGCGTACTATTCATTTGGGTACTATTCACGAAAAAAGTGTTTTCTTTATGTCAAAATTATTTTTGATATATAAATATCATTCTTGAATTTTACTCCACAATTAGTTATCATGTTGACAATTTGGACATTATTGAACTTTGGATAAATTGAATCATAAATCTCTAATATTTATCCTTAAATTCACTTGATTGATTCTTTATATCATTGTCATCATCCTCATGCTTATAGTGTGGTGAAAGTCATCTTTGGCCCGTAGTGCATAGATGGACTATTGATTGGTATGATTATAACCAGGAATTTTGTATTAGTATAATCATGAACTGTAATGTTATAGACAAATGATGTGGTAAAAGTTATATTTGGCCCGTAGTGTGAGACCCCAAATTTTATAAATAAATATTTAAATTTCTCGAAATATTTTTTTTGAATATTATGGTGTGGATTTGATATAATGTTATAGTTGTGGGTAGTATTTATAAATTTTGCAAAGTATGCAAGTTGTTATATAATATTCGATTGGTCGGGGAATATTCTTTTTGTCGGGGAATATCCGTACGACAGCACAATCATTGGTGGACCCTACAACAGAAGTATTGTCGTAGTTAGAAAACGACATAATTATCTTTTTATAAAATTTACGGCGAAAGTGTTACCGCTAAAACTGTTGAACTACCCGATAGTAAAAGTACAGTAATACGCGTGATTGCATAGTAGCACACGGTATTGATTATTGATGTTTACGTGAGAAGTCACTCAGTTATACTCAATTATTGCTACAGTAATTGCTGCATCATATCTCTCATATTATTGATTCGATTATTGTCACAATAACATCGACATAATATGATATATTATTAAATCAATAATTTAGACGACAAAGTTATTCATATTATTAAATTGCAATATTTACAATGTCTAGAAGTTCTATCAAGGAGAGGTTTTGTCATATAATTGCGCGCCAATAAGGAGAAATCCTTATCGAAAAACCCCCTCTTTCCTGAGAACGACCTGGTTGTTAAATATTGTGAGTTATAATATTAATGATGAATAAGTTCGTTTTTGATTAAAGATGAAATTGATAGTTCCGTTGTGTTGGGATTATTAGTGTTAGTGGAAATCAATATTTATTCCGATGATAATTGATGTCTGGGGGTTATATTGATAAATTGGGTAATTAATCGGATAAATGAGCAATTAATTGCTACTAATTCACATGCTTATATAACTATTTGTTCACATGTGTGTACTATTGAATCACATTCTTGTACTATTAGGGGAGTTGGTGCAAGATTGATAATACTTGCATGACTAAGTTAAAAATAGACGTATAGATGAAGATACTATATTGTAATTAGTATTTTCACATTTCTAAAACTATTAATTCACATGATTTACTATTGATTCACATGATTTACTATTAGGGGAGGTGATGCAAGTTTGATAATACTTGCAGGACTGAATTAAAAATGAAAGAAAAGTTGAAGGTATTGTACTGTAATATTTTGAGCCCCAAAACATGCTATTATCGAAACTATATTTTCCTATAAATAGAAGCTCATTCTTCCTTTATTTCTCACCAATTCACTAAAGCTATAGAGAAATTATTATATAGAGAAATAATAGAAAGAAAGAAGAAGAGAAGTCTGCTACCTCTCTATTCTAGTATCCAGCTTTATTCTAAGGTAAGGGGTATTATTTCTTTCGTATTCATGAAGAGAGCTTTCATATTCCATTCTTTATTATTATGTTAGAATAACTTTTAATCATCACAATACCGCATACATGGTGAAATTCTTCTATTATTTCATTCTTTATTATTACATTGAAATATCACATCGTGTATGCGATTAATATGCATACACGTGACTGGTTCCATTATTTATTATTTTGTTGGAATATATATCCGTGCGTATGCGTTTACGCATGACCTGGTTCCATTCTTTATTATTCTGTTGAAATATCCTGTCTGTGGGGATTACACATGACTTGGTTCCATTATTTATTATTCATTGTTGAATAACACATGCATGCATGCGATCTATCGCATGCATGGTGAATTCTTACATTATTCCATTCTTTTTATTACGTTGGAATAACACATACATGTGGATTACCACATGCATGGTGAATGATCCTTTGTATTCAATCCTTATTAAATTATGGAAATGATCTGTTTACGTGGATTACCGCTTAGCGGGTGAAAATCCATTTGCAGTTTCGAAATTTTTCTAACCCTCAAAAATTCTAGAAAAAATTGAAATGATAATTTGATGAGTTTTCTATATTGTGTCCAAAGATGACAATTTTTGGATGTATAGATTAAGAGTTATGGATTTTATGGGAAAAGACTATTTTAAAAGTAAACTCTTATAACTCTTTGTGGTTAACTCCAAAATTGGTGAAATTTTTATTGGGAGTACAAGTATATAACAGGAGTATACCCTGTAAATTTCAGAATTTTTGGACAAAGGTACAATTTATGATAAATATCTAAATATTCAGCGGTTTTGGCCATATAAAAAATAGTAAATGAATTTTAAAAATTCCGAGAAAAATATATGTTCAATATGGGAATATATTCTACTAAATCCCAGAAAAGAAATATTTTTGGGATTGATTTGATATTTTCATGAAAATAAACTAGTTATGAGTAAATGAATTAAATATGTTTGTGAAGTAAATGAATTAAATATGTTTTATGGCTTGGGAATCCTATATAGGGTATATGCAGATTTTTATAAGGATTTGATCATTGGTGATGAAATCTTATGAGTATGGCATTTTAAATGATTAAATGCATTATGTGGTAAAGTGTAAACAATTGAAATAAATTGTTTATAAGTTTAAGAAGTGATTAAAATATTGTTATAATATTAATAATATTAGATTATGAGTTTATTAAGTGGTTGATAATATTTGGATAAATTTAAAGTCTTTAATATTTATCCTTGTTTTCGTTTGATTAATGCTTATATCATTGTCATCATCCTCATGCTTATATGGTGATGAAAGTTATCTTTGGCTTACGTGCAAAGATGGACTATTGATTATTGAATTATATATCTTTGGCTTACGTGTAAAGATGAACTGTTGATTATTTGTTTTATAGTTGTATATCTTTGGTTTACGTGTAGAGATAAACTTGGTATGATTATGACCAGGGATCATTTGGTATAATCATGACTGGTAATGTTATAAATGATGTGGTAAAAGTCCTCAATGGCATGTAGTGCATTGATGGACAGTTTCTGGTACGATTATGACTAGGGATTATTCGGTATAGTCATGACCTTTGATGATTTAATGAATATCCTTGGCCCGTAGTGCAGGGATGATTCGATGACGTGGTTTATTTATTTAGCTGATTCTCAGTGATAAAAATTGATGAAAACATTTTAAATTATAGAAGATAGTAGATATCATGCTCTACTTGACTCTTCTAATAGATTGCTTATTCCGCTGCAGTTAAACTTGATGTCTATTGTATTTTATCATTTTAACATTGTTGAAGGCTAATGATAATTTATCCTGCATTATCTTAGTCATAATATTTCTTACTGGGCTAGTTGAGCTCACCCTTTTGCTTTCATTGTTCTCTTCAGGATATGAGAACGTAGCCAGGGCTAGTCGGGGAACAGAGTAATGGTCCAAGATGGTGTCATAGTAGTCCTCACTATTCTATAAAATAGTGTGATAATAAATTTAATGAGGACTCCATTTAGTGTGGATATTATCTAGATGACAATATTTGTATTAAAACTCACAGCATATGTTTTGTCGTATTTTACATGACTGTTGTATAATTAAGTTGTATTTAAATTTTGTACCATGTAAGTGGTGACCCAAGATGGGTGATGTATACTTGTTTTGGGGGCGTCACAGTAGGTATCAAAGCTTAGGGATATGATCCCTAGCTGAGATGTGAGATAAGAACTAGGAGGGGAGAGACAGGGAATTCCTTCGCTAGAATGACCTACCTAAGTTTATTTGGTATTTAATTGGTCGGTCAGAGTATAGGGATAATATGTGATATGTCAATTAACCCTTGTTTTGTGACAGTGTTTGAAAATGGCATCTGAAAATGTTGTGATAAGCAATGGAGCAAAATAATATAACCGTATCGCAGTACGAGGCTAAGTTTGCGGAGTTATCCCGGTTTGTATCCCATTTGGTCGATAATGAGGAGCGAATGACGCGAATGTTTCTAAGAGGTTTGAAACCCGATATACGTCAATACCTCATTTCTCACAAACTTTGTTTATATTTAGATGTTGTGAATAGGGCTCAGTTATTAGAGTGCGATAATGAGTTAGCACAACCAAAAGGTAACGGAAACAATACGATAATAAATCGAATGGTGGCAATGACCATCGAACAATGATGACCATCGTGGGGGAAATTATCATGCCAAGAATGGTAACCACTTCGGTAGTAATCATGGCCAAGATAATAGAAGTGAAAATTTCAAAAAGAGAATGTCATTTAGCTCGATTTTGTCGTATAGTGAAGTCAAGTCCAGCTGGGACGGTGGCACCAAAGGCGGATACGGGCAAAACAAAGTCGGTGGTTTCAGGAGGAGCGTTTTTCGTGACTTCTCAAAATGCGAGTAACCCGAATGAAGTTAGCAAGGGTTAGTTAATTATAAATTTTTGCGAAGTCTATACCTTATTAGATACCGGTTCTACCCATTCTTTTATCTCTTTTGCTTGCGTTCAACGTTTAAATTTGACTCCGGAGAAGTTAGACTTTGACTTATCTGTTGAAACTCCGTTAGGAGAAACCTTCATTACATGTGTTATCCAAGTCTTGGATGAGAGTCACAGTTTTGAATGATATTTCTATTGTTAATAAATTTCTGACGTATTCTTGAAGACTTTTTAGCCTACCCCAGAAGGTGAAATCGAATTTTGTATTGACCCCAGTACAAAACAAATTTCTTCAACCCTTAAATATTTCTTCAACCAAAATGAAGCGAATAATGCGCTTGAAAGATGTTGGCTCGAAATTTGTTGAAGATTACGACTATACCATTCAATATCATCGTGGAAGAAGCGAGCGTGGTAGTGACGCGTTGAGTAGAAGAAATATCACGACATTTCTGAGTGCGATGTTGTTAACACAAAAACCCATTTCGTATAACTTACAAATGATGAAGATAAAGTTAAAGACTCTAGGGACCCACGTGAAGATAACGAATATACGAATAGAATCGACTTTAATCGATAAAGTTAAAGCCGCTCAAGCTACACACCCGAATCTGATGAATGTGAAGAAGAAGGTTCAAGAAGGCGTTATCTCAACCCTCGATTTTATTGGCACATTTGAAATCCTTGATCGAGTAGGAACTGTGGCCTATAGACTCGTTTTACCGCCAAGTATGTCTCGTGTTCATAACTTTTTTCACATATCGATGTTATGTAAATATGTAGATGACCCAAACCACGTTATTAAATTAGAACTAGACGAGATAGCAAAAGATTTAACGTATGAGAAGATACGTGTTAAAATCTTGGATAAGAAGGATTATATTCGACACTCAAAGGTTATACCTCAAGAGTTAGAATCGAAATGAAGTCAAGGTATCCTCTCTCATACATACCAGTGCGTACATAAATAAATTTCGAGGCAAAATTTCATAAGGAGGGAGATTGTGAGACCCCAAATTTTATGAATAAAGATTTAAATTTCTCGAAATATTTTTTGAATATATATGGTGTGGATTTGATATAATGTTATAGTTGTGGGTAGTATTTATAAATTTTGCAAAGTATGCAAGTTGTTATATAATATTCGATTGGTGGGGAATATTCTTTTTATCGGGGGAATATAAAATACGACGGCACAATCATTGGTGGACCCCACAACGAAGTATTATCTTAGTTAGAAAGCGACGTAATTATCTTTTATAAAATTAACGGCCGAAAGTGTTACCATTAAAAGCTGTTGAACTACCGGTAAAAAAAATGCGATGTCTGGCATTGGTTGCATAGTAGCACACGGTATTGATTATTGATGCTTACGTGAGAAGTCACTCGGTTATACTCAATTATTGCTCTGATAATTCTTTGCATCATATCTCTCATATTATTGATTAGATTATTGTCACAATATCATCGGCATAATATGATATATTATTAAATCAATAATTTAGACAAAAAATTATTCATATTATTAAATTGCAATATTTACAATGTCTAGAAGTTCTGTCAAGGAAAGGTTTGGTCATCTAATTGCGCTCCAATAAGGAGAAATCCTTATCGAAAAGCCCCATCTTTCCTGAGAACGACCTAGTTATTAAATATTGTGAGTTATAATATTAATGATGAATAAGTTCGTGTTGATTAAAGATGAAATTGATAGTTCCATTGTGTTGGGATTATTAGTGTTAGTGGAAATCGACATCTATTTCGATGATAATTGATGTCTGGGGTTATATTGATAAATCGGGTAATTAATCGGATAAATGAACAATTAATTGCTACTAATTCACATGCTTATTTAACTATTTGTTCACATGTGTGTACTATTGAATCACATTCTTGTACTATTAGGGGAGTTGGTGCAAGATTGATAATACTTGCATGACTAAGTTAAAAATGGAGGTATAGATGAAGTCTTATCTTGTAATTCGTATTTTCACATGATTTTCACTATGATTCACATGATTGAACTATTGATTCACATGATTTACTATTAGGGGAGGTGGTGCAAGTTTGATAATACTTGCGGGACTAAATTAAAAATGAAAGAAAAGTTGAAGGTATTGTCTTTGTAATATTTCGAGCCCCAAAACGTGCAATTATCAAAACTATATTTTCCTATAAATAAAAGCTCATTCTTCCTTCATTTCTCACCAATTCACTAAAGCTATAGAGCAATTATTATATAGAGAAATTATAGAAAGAAAGAAGAAGAGAAGTTTGCTACCTCTCTATTCCAGTATCCAGCTTTATTCTAAGGTAAGTGGTATTATTTCTTTCGTATTCATGAAGAAAGCTTCTATTATTCCATTCTTTATTATTATGTTGGAATAATCTATCTATCTAAGTGAAATCGCATACATGGTGAAATTCTTACATTATTCCATTCTTTATTATTATTGTTGGAATAACTTTTGTATGCTAATGTCTGCAATCTGCATACGTGGTGAAATTCTTCTATTATTCCATTCTTTATTATTACGTCGAAATATCGTATATCGTGCGTTTACACATGACTGGTTCCATTCTTTATTATTCGTTGGAATATCATGCATGCGCGTTTACGCATGACATTGTTATTCCATTCTTTATTATTACATTGAAATATCACGTGCTGTGGGGATTACGCGTGACTGGTTCCATTATTTATTATTACATTTGGGAATAACACATGCATGCGATCTATCGCATGCATGGTGAATTCTTACATTATTTCATTCTTTATTATTACATTGGAATAACTTTTGTACATGTGGATTACCACATGCATGGTGAATGATCCTTTGTATTCATTCCTTATTAAATTATGGAAATGATCTGTTTACGTGGATTACCGCTTGGCGGGTGAAAATCTATTTGCAGTTTCGAAATTTTTCTAACCCTCAAAAATTCTAGAAAAAATTGAAATGATAATTTGATGAGTTTTCTATATTGTGTCCAAAGATGACAATTTTTGGATGTATAGATTAAGAGTTATGGATTTTATGGGAAAAGACTATTTTAAAAGTAAACTCTTATAACTCTTTGTGGTTAACTCCAAAATTGGTGAAATTTTTATTGGGAGTACAAGTATATAACAGGAGTATACCCTGTAAATTTCAGAATTTTTGGACAAAGGTACAATTTATGATAAATATCTAAATATTCGGCGGTTTTTGCCATATGAAAAATAGTAAATGAATTTTAAAAATTCTGAGAAAAATTTAAGTTCAATATGGGAATATATTTTGCTAAATCCCAAAAAAGAAATATTTTTGGGACTGATTTGATATTTTTCATGAAAATAAACTCTTTATGAGTAAATGAATTAAATATGTTATGTGACGTAACAAAATTGGAAAATAGGATTTTATGGTTTGGGAATCCTATATAGGGTATATGCAGATTTTTTATGAGGGATTTGATCATTGGTGATGAAATCTTATGAGTATAGCATTTTGAATGATTAAATGCATTATGTGATAAAGTGTAAACAATTGAAATAAATTATTTATAAGTTTAAGAAGTGATAAAAATATTATTATAATATTAATAATATTAGATTATGAGTTTATTAAGTGGTTGATAATATTTGGATAAATTTAAAGTCTTTAATATTTATCCTTATTTTCGTTTGATTAATGCTTATATTATTGTCATCAACCTCATGCATATATGGTGATGAAAGTTATCTTTGGCTTACGTGCAAATATGGACTATTGATTATTGAATTGTATATCTTTGGCTTACATGCAAAGATGGACTGTTAATTATTAGTTTTATAGTTGTATATCTTTGGCTTACGTGCAGAGATAGACTTGGTATGATTATGACCAGGGATCATTCGGTATAATCATGACCGGTAATGTTATAAATGATGTGGTAAAAGTCCTCAATGGCCTGTAGTGCATTGATGGACAGTTTTTGGTATGATTATGACTAGGGATTATTCGGTATAGTCATGACCATTGATGATTTAATGAATTGAATATCCTTGGCCCGTAGTGCAGGGATGATTCGATGACGTGGTTTATTTATTTAGCTGATTCTCAGCGATAAAAATTGATGAAAACATTTTAAATTATAGAAGATAGTAGATATCATGCTCTACTTGACTCTTCTAATGGATTGCTTATTAAGATTCTTGAGTTAAACTTGATGTCTATTGTATTTTATCAGTTTAACATTGTTGAAGGATAATGATAATTTATCCTGCATTATCTTAGTCATAATATTTCTTACTGGGCTAGTTGAGCTCACCCTTTTGCTTTCATTCTTCTCTTCAGGAAATGAGAACGTAGCTGGGACTAGTCGGGAACGGAGTAATGGTCCGAGATGGTGTCATAGTAGTCCTCACTATTCTATAAAATAGTGTTATAATAAATGTAATGAGGACTCCATTGAGTATGGATATTGTCTAGATGACAATATTTGTATTAAAACTCACATCATATGTTTTGTCGTATTTTACACGACTGTTGTATAATTAAGTTGTATTTTAATTTTGTACCATATAAGTGGCGACCCAAGATGGGTGATGTATGCCTATTTTGGGGGCGTCACACGTAGTGCATAGATGGACAGTTGTTTGGCATGATCATGACCACTGGTGATACAAACGAATATCCTTAGCTCATAGTGCATGGATAATTTGTTGGTGATACATACGAATATCCTTGGCCCGTAGTGCATGGATAATTCATTGATGTGAAATGTTTATTGATTGGTATTACAGGGATAAAATATTGATGATGGATTTTTAAATCATAGAAGATAGTAAACATCATTCTCTACTTGACTCTTCTAATGGATTGTTGTTTCATTGGCTATCGATTTTTCCTATTAAGGACTAAGGATAATTTGTTCTACATTATCTTAGTCATAATATTCTTTACTGTGCTGGTTGAGCTTACCCTTTTTCTTTTGGTTCCATTGTTCTTCTCAGGAGGCGAGAATGTAGTTGGGACTAGTCGGGGAGTGGAGTAGTGGTCCAAGATGGTTATTTTAGTAATCCTCACTATTTTGTAAAACAGTGTGATAATAATTGTAATGAGAATTTTATTTGAGTTTGGATATTGTCTACGAGACAATATTTGTATTAAAACTCATAGCGTATGTTTTGTCGTATTTTACACGACAATTAACAGTTTTATAAACGAAGTTGTATTTAATTTCTGTACCATGTATTTGGCGACCCAGAATGGATTGTGTGGACCTATTCTGAGGGCGTCACAAATCCCCGAAACCCGACTTGACCGCCCCTGCCCAGTTTACCCGATTACTTTCATTTTTTTCAAATTAAATTTTCTAATTTCTTTTATATTACTTTGTAAAACTATTTTTAATTCAAAATCAAACAAATGCAACATTTTTATTACTAACAACATATTGTATTACAAATGCTAGGAATTTATAATAAAATAATTTAAATAAGTACATAAATCTATATATATAAAATGCTAATTTTAAATAAATTTTGTATATACATATAATCGGGTCAGGGTGAAAGGGTTAGCCCAAATCCGACCCTAACTCTATATGGTTTAAAAAATCGGGTCACATTAGGGTCGATATCGGGCGAACCCCGTCGGGTTTGGGGGAAATTGTCAGGCCTATAAATGATGTGTTTGATAATTATATGTCTAAAATATCTGCATACGTATGTTTTGCTATTTTAATCATATGAGCGTTTATGAGCAATTTTATTATGCAAGTATAAATAAATGATGTTATTTAAGAAAAATTAAATATACTTTTTTTGAACAATCTTTGATGGAGTATACTATTTGTAATATTTTAGAAATAAAACACTAAAAATATTAATAACATATATCAATATATAAAATCAAAACAAAACCTACAACAACATTTATTAAATTGGTTATTGGCCAATTTGCTAACCAAAATAAAAAATAATTTGTACATAAAAATTTGTTGACAATAATAAATAGAAGATAAATATTGAATGTAATTTTTAATTGTCAATGAAAGTATATATAAGTAAAAAAATCATTCAACACTACTTTTGATTTAGTCATAATTTTTCAAATGAATCGTCCAGGATACATTTAGACTTTAAAATTATAAAATAAATAGTCCAAAGCACTTATTCAGTTAAATTTAGACTCATTCAAAAATAAACAAAGGGATACTAAATAACAACGTTCTACTTATATGTGTTAGCATATATTGATAAACTTTGATTTTATTAACAACGTTCTACTTATATGTGTTAGCATATATTGATAAACTTTGATTTTATGAATTTTTAAGTAAGACATTATCACACACACACACACACACATATATATATATATATATATATATATATATATATGTAAAATAAACCTGTAAGTATAGACATGAATTTGTGAGGTCTTTTGACGTATTCGTGGAATAATTAATATAAAGAATAAAACTATATTAACTTAAAAATCTTTAATATATATCATATACAATTCTTTACCAGATACAATTAATCTACATTAATTGATTAATAGATTTTTTTCCATTATTAATTCATATATATATATATATATATATATAGGATTAACAAATTAACATAAACTTTTATAAAAATTCTTATGGCAGTGAATATAAATAAGACGGTCATCCTAGTTGTCAACCCATCCAGCCCAACATCCAAAGTAACCCACGAAGTTAGCCCACATCTTTGTTGTCTCAGCCCATAAATATGTCCAACGTGTGCCCCAAAGCTATATCAACTAGCCCACATGAAATTCTAACCAAGTCTAGCACTTGCCCACAAAGAACATGCCCAACATACAATGTTCCTGCTCAATCATGCCCAGCCCATGATGGATATTTTGATTTGATCCAATTCACCACTTCATATGCTAGTAGTGTTGTTAAGAGATCCCAACAATACCCCAATTCTACGTACGCATAGGCCGTAACAACCTGCCAATGACCTGAGTGGACTTTACGGATCTACCCCCTCGATATACTAGTTTAGTCAGCGCCCAACTTTGCCCTAGGAGTTAGGTGTCAAAGCTGTCTTGCCTCCACACGAGCTGAGTGTCAAGTCCAAGTGTTGGCACACTGCCTGGATATCTAGTATGCCAAATCTGTGTCAATCCACTAAAAGGCTAACACAAGGTGTGAACCAAATTGAAAACATAGTCCTTTGGCACAAACAAGTATGCGAGACTGTTTAATAAAACTAAATAAAAAGTTTTGAGTGTATAAAATAATCTGAATGAACTGAATGAAGTAAATGTTCTAAATACGGAATGAAATGATTAGGCCTGAAAACGGGGCGGGTATGGTCCAGGGGTCCCCTGCGTTGCTAATATGGAGCAATCCCAAAAACTCGACTTGACCCTAGCCGTCCCGTTTACCCGATTACTTTCATTTTTTTCAAATTAAATTTTCTAATTTCTTTTATATTATTCATACAACTATATTTAATTCAAAATCAAACAACATATTATATTACAAATGCTATGAATTTATAATAAAATAATCTAAATAAGTACATAATTCTATATTTACAAAATGCTAATTTTAAATAATTTATGTATATACATATAATCGGGTCAGGGTGAAAGGGTTAGCCCAAACCCGACCCCAACTTTATAGAGTTTAAAAAATCGGGTCCCATTAGGGTTAATATCGGGCGGACCCCGTCGGGTTCGGGGGAAATTATCAAGCCTATAAATGATGTGTTTGATAATTATATGTCTAAAATATCTACATACTTATGTTTTGCTATTTTAATCATATGGGAGTTTATGAACAATTTTATTATGTAAATATAAATAAATGATGTTATTTAAGAAAAATTAAATATAATTTTTTTGAACAATCTTTGGTGGAGTATACTATTATTTGTAATATAATTTTAGAAATAAAACACTAAAAATATTAATAACATTATAACAATATATAAAATGAAAACAAAAACTACAACAACATTCATTAAATTGATTATTGGCCAATTTTTAAAGAAAATAAAAAATAATTTGTACAGAACAAAATTTGTTGACAATAATAAATAGAAGATGAATATTGAATGTAATTTTTAATTGTCAATGAGAGTATATATATGTGAGATCCCAAATTTTATGAAATAAAAGTATTCAATTTCCTATTTTGGTAAATAGTAAAATTGATAAAAGTTTAAAGTTAAAGGTGATATTTTAAAATTTTGCAAAGTAAGCAAGTTGATATAAAATATTCGTTTGGTCGGGGAATATTCTTTTTGTCGGGGAATATTTGTACGACGGCACAATCATTGGTGGACCCCACAAAGGAAGTATTGTCGTAGTTAGAAAAGCATTGCGAATTATCATTTATAAAAATACTTAATGAAAGTGTTACCATTAAAACCGTTGAACTACCCGGTAGTAAAAAAATGCAGCTTATACGCATTAGTTGCATAGTAGCATACGGTATTGGTTATTAATGCTTACGTAAGAAGTCACTCAGTTATACTCAATTATTGCTACAGTAATTGTTGCATCATATCTCTCATATTATTGATTTAATTATTGTCACAGTATCATCTGCATAATATGTTATATTATTAAATCAATTATTGAGACGATAAAGTTATTCATATTATTATTTACAATATTGACAATGTCTAGAAGTTCTGTCAAAGAGAGGTTAGATAATCTAATTGCGTGCCAATAGGGAGAAATCCTTATTAGAAAGCCCCCCTCTTTCTTGGGAATGATCTGGTTATTAAATATTGTGAGTTATAATATTAATGATGAATAAGTTGATGTTGATTAAAGATAAAATTGATAGTTCCATTGTCTTGGGATTATTAGTGTTAGTGGAAATCGATATTTATTTCAATAATAATTGATGTTTGGAGGTTATATTGACTAATCGGGTAATTCACTGGATAAATGAGCAATTAAATGCTATTAATTCACATACTTATAACTATATGTTCACATGTGTGTACTATTGATTCACATGATTTACTATTAAGGGAGTTGGTGCAAGATTGATAATACTCGCATGGCTAAATTAAAAATGGAGGTATAGATGAAGGTACTATACTGTAATTAGTTTTTTTACATGATTATACTATTGAGTCACATGAATGAATTATTAATTCACATGATTTACTATTAGGGGAGGTGGTGCAAGTTTGATAATACTTGCAGGACAAAATTAAAAATGAAGAAAAAGAGGAACGTATTATTGTGACACCCCCAAAACAGGTATACATCACCCATCTTGAGTCTCCAAATACATGGTACAAAATTCAAATACAACTTAATTATACAACAGTCGTGTAAAATACGACATAAAATAATCTAAGAGTTTTAATAAGAATATTGTTATCTAGACAATATCCACACTCAATGGAGTCCTCATTACATTTATTGTCACACTATTTTACAGAATAGTGAGGACTACTAAACAACCATCTGGACCGTCAATCCGTTCCCCGACTCGTCCCGGCTATATTCTCATTTCCTAAAGAGAACAGTGAAAGAAAAGGGTGAGCTCAACTAGCCCAGTAAGAAATATTATGACTAAGATAATGCAGAATAAATTATCCTTAGCCTTCAACAGTATAACAACTGATGTAATATAATAGACAACATGTGAAACCCCAAATTTTATGAATAAAGATTTAAATTTCACGACATATTTTTTTGAATATTATGGTGTGGATTTGATATAATGTTATAGTTGTGGATAATATTTATAAATTTTGCAAAGTAAGCAAGTGGTTATATAATATTCGATTGGTTGGGAAATATTCGTTTTAACAGGAAATATTCGTACGACGGCACAATCATTGGTGGACCCCACAACGGAAGTATTGTCGTAGTAAGAAAATGACAGAGTTATCTTTTATTAAAAATAACGACAAAAGTGTTACTGTTAAAACTGTTGAACTACCCGGTAGTAAAAGTACAGTAATACGCGTGGTTGCATAGTAGCACACGGTATTGATTATTAATGCTTACGTGAGAAGTCACTCAGTTATACTCAATTATTGCTAAAGTAATTGCTGCATCATATCTCTCATATTATTGATTCGATTATTGTCATAAAGATTATCTCGCATAATATGTTATATTATTAAATCAATAATTGAGACGACAAAGTTATTCATATTATTAAATTGCAATATTTACAATGTCTAGAAGTTCTGTCAAGGAGAGGTTTGGTCATCTAATTGCGCGCCAATAGGTTGAAATCCTTATCGGAAAGCCCCTTATTTCCTGCGAATGACCTGGTTGTTAAATATTGTGAGTTATAATATTAATGATGAATAAGTTCGTGTTGATTAAAGATGAATTTGATAGTTCCATTGTGTTAGGATTATTAGTGTTAGTGGATCTCGACATCTATTCCGATGATAATTGATGTCTGGGGTTATATTTATAAATCAGGTAATTAATCGAATAAATGAGCAATTAATTGCTACTAATTCACATGCTTATATAACTATTTGTTCACATGTGTGTACTATTGATTCACATTCTTGTACTATTAGGGGAGTTGGTGCAAGATTGATAATACTTGCATGACAAAGTTAAAAATGGAGGTATAGATGGAGGTACTATACTGTAATTCGTATTTTCACATGATTATAACTATTGATTCACATGATTAAACTATTGATTCACATTATTTACTATTAGGGGAGGTGGTGCAAGTTTGATAATACTTGCGGGACTAAATTAAAAATGAAAGAAAAGTTGGAGGTATTGTCTTTGTAATATTTTGAGCCCCAAAATGTGCAATTATCGAAACTATATTTTCCTATAAATAGAAGCTCATTCTTCCTTCATTTCTCACCAATTCACTAAAGCTTTAGAAGTACCAATTATTATAGAGAGAAATTATAGTAGAGAGAAAGAAGAGAGAAGTCTGCTACCTCTCTACTCCAAAGATGGTTTCTTTTCTAAGGTAAAGGGTATTATTTCTTTCGTATTCATGAAGAGAGCTTCTTTTATTCCATTCTTTATTATTATGTTGGAATAACTTCGTCTACATGCAAATCGCATACATGGTGAAATTCTTACATTATTCCATTCTTTATTATTCTATTGGAATATCATGTCCATATGCGTGCGGATTATTTAGACTTGGTTCCATTCTTTATTATCTCGTTAGAATAACTTTGTTTGTCTTGATATCATTGATACATGGTGAATTCTTTATTATTACATTGGAATAACATGTCTGCGTCTTGCTTCATCGCATGCGTGGTGAATTCTTTGTTATTTCATTCTTTATTATTATGTTGGAATATCACATGTCATGCGGATTACGCATGACTGGTTCCATTCTTTATTATTACATTGGAATAACACATACATGTGAATTATCACATGCATGGTGAATGATCCTTCGTATTCATTCCTTATTAAATTTTGGAAATGATCTGTCTACGTGAATTACCGCATGGCAGGTGAAAATCCATTTTCAATTTCATATATTCTATGTATGAGACCCCGAATTTTATGAAATGAAAGTATACAATTTTCTTATAATTATTCTATTTAGTAAATGGTTAGACTGATAAAAAGTTAAAGTTAAGGGTGATATGTGAAAATTTTGCAAAGTATGCAAGTTGTTACATTATATTCGTTTGGTCGGGGAATATTCTTTTTATCAGGAAATATCCGTACGACGACACAATCATTGATGGACCCCACAACGGAAGTATTGTCGTAGTTAGAAAACGACATAATTATCTTTTTATAAAAATAACGGCGAAAATGTTACCGTTAAAACTGTTGAACTACCCGGTAGTAAAAGTACAGTAATATGTGTGGTTAGATAGTAACACACGGTATTGATTATTGATGCTTACGTGAGAAGTCACTCAGTTATATTCAATTATTGCTATAGTAATTATTGCATCATATCTCTCATATTATTGATTCAATTATTGTCACAGTATCATCTGCATAATATGTTATATTATTAAATCAATAATTGAGACGATAAAGTTATTCATATTATTATTTGCAATATTGACAATGTCAGAAGTTACATCGAGGAGAGGTTTGGTCACCTAATCATGGCATGATAAGGAGAAATCCTTATTGAAAAGCCCCCTCTTTCCTGGGAACAACCTGGTTGTTAAATATTGCGAATTATAATAATAATGAATAAATGTTATTTAAAATCGAATTTGAGTTTGAAGTTGAATTTGGAGACGCATACGTGATATTTGAGTCCAGAGCGATGAAATTAATAAAAATAGACTATAAACACAAAATTTACTGGGATTGACTTTTTGGTCAAAAAGTCAACAGTTAACTTTTTCGAAAAAAGTCAAACTTCAGAATTTCAAAAATAAATTTTTTGATAAAAATAGTTCCATTGTGTTGGAATTATTAGTTTTAGTGGAAATCAACATTTATTTCGATATTAATTGATGTCTGGAAGTTATATTGACCAATCGGGTAATTAACCGGATAAATGAGCAATTAATTGCTATTGATTCACATGATTATAACTATTTGTTCACATGTGTGTACTATTGATTCACATTCATTTACTATTAGGGGAGTTGGTGCAAGATTGATAATACTTGCATGACTAAGTTAAAAATGGAGGTATAGATGGAGGTACTATACTGTAATTCGTCTTTTCACATGATTATAACTATTGATTCATATGATTATAACTATTTGTTCACATGTGTGTACTATTAATTCACATTCATTTACTATTAGGGGAGTTGGTGCAAGATTGTTAATATTTGCATGACTAAGTTAAAAATGGAGGTATAGATGGAGGTACTATATTGTAATTCGTATTTTCACATGATTATAACTATTGATTCACATGATTGAACTATTGATTCACATTATTTACTATTAGGGTAGGTGGTGCAAGTTTGATAATACTTGCAGGACTAAATTAAAAATGAAGAAAAAGAGGGAGGTATTATACTGTAATATTTTGAGCCCCAAAACGTGCAATTATTGAAACTATATTTTCCTATAAATAGAAGCTCATTCTTCCTTCATTTCTCACCAATTCACTAAAGCTATAGAGCAATTATTATAGAGAGAAATTATAGAGAGAAAGAAGAAGAGAAGTCGGCTACCTCATTATTCCAGTATCCAGTCTTCTTTTGAGGTAATGGATATTATTATTATAGTAAGTGGTATTATTTCTTTCATATTCATGAAGAGAGCTATTGTTATTCTATTCTTTATTATTATGTTGGAATAACCTGTTTATGCGAATTATTGCACACATAGTGAAATTCTTCTGTTATTATATTCTTTATTATTATGTTGGAATAATCTGTCTATGCGAAGTACTTCATACACGGTGAAATTCTTCTATTATTCCATTCTTTATTATTCTGTTGGAATATCCTGTCTGTGCGGATTACGTATGATCTGGTTCCATTATTTATTATTCTATTGGAATTACTTGTCTGTGCGGTCTATCGCATGCCTGGTGAATTCTTCTATTATTCCATACTTTATTATTCTGTTGGAATATCCTGTCTGTGCAGATTACGCATGACCTGGTTCCATTCTTTATTATTCTGTTGGAATATCCCGTCTTTGCGGATTACGCATGACCTGGTTCCATTATTTATTATTCTGTTAGAATAACTTCTCTGTGCGATCTATCGCATACATGGTGAATTCTTCTGTTATTCCATTCTTTATTATTCTATTGGAATAACCTGTCTATGTGGATTACCGCATGCATGGTGAATGATCCTTAGTATTCATTCCTTATTAAATTATGGAAATGATCTGTCTACGTGGATTACCGCATGGCGGACGAAAATCCATTTGCAGTTTCGTAATTTTTCTAACCCTCAAAAATTTTAGAAAAATTTGAAATGATGATTTGTTGAGTTTTCTAGATTGTGTCCAAAAATGGCGATTTTTGGATGTATAGATTAGGAGTTATGAATTTTATAAAAAAAGACTATTTTAAAAGTAAACCCTTATAACTCCTTGTGGTTAACTCAAAAATTGGTGAAATTTTTATTGGGAGTACATGTATATAACAAGAGTATACCCTGTAAA
The DNA here is from genome assembly GCA_020205615.1 of Panax quinquefolius. Classification (NCBI taxonomy): domain Eukaryota; kingdom Viridiplantae; phylum Streptophyta; class Magnoliopsida; order Apiales; family Araliaceae; genus Panax; species Panax quinquefolius. The sequence goes on from CM035155.1 coordinate 136,834,763, forward strand.
TTTTGGAATTTTTGGACAAAAGTACAATTTATGATAAATGTCTAAATATTGGCGATTTTGGCCGTATGAAAAATAGTAAATGAATTTTAAAATTACGAGAAAAAATATATGTTCAATATGGGACTATATTCGCTAAATCCCGAGAAAAGAATAATTTTTGGGACTGATTTGGTATTTTCATGAAAATGGTTTAGTTACTGAACATATGAATTAAATATATTATGTGAAGTTGATAAATTGGTAAATAGGATTTTATAGCTTGGAAATCCTATATAGGTATATCTTGATTTTTATGAGGGATTTGATCATTGGTGATGAAATCTTATAAGTATGGCATTTTGAAGGATTAAATGTATTATTTGGTAAAGTGTAAATAATTAAAATAAATTGTTTATAAGCTTAAGAAATGATTAAAATATTGTTATAATATTGATGATATTAGATTATGAGATTATTAAGTGATTGATAACATTTGGATATTTTAAACTCTAGATAAATTTAAAGTCTTTAAAATTTATCCTTGATTTCGTTTGATTAATGCTTATATCATTGTCATCATCTTCATGTTTATATTATGATGAAAGTCATCTTTGGCTTACGTGCAAAGATGGACTGTTGATTATTGATTTTACAGTTGTATATCTTTGGCTTACGTGCAAAGATGGACTGTTGATTATTAGTTTTACAGTTATATATCTTTGGCTTACGTACAAAAATGGACTGTTGATTATTGGTTTTACAGTTGTATATCTTTGGCTTACGTGCAAAGATGAACTATTGATTGATGCGTATCTTTGGCTTATGTGCATATATGAACTGTTTATTGGTATGATTATGACCAGGGATCATTCGGTATAATCATGACCCGTAACATTATAGATGATGTGGTAAAAGTCCTCATTGGCCCGTAGTGCATTGATGGACAATTATTGGTATGATTATAACCAGGGATTATTCGGTATAATCATGACCATTGATGATTACATGAATATCCTTGGCCATAGTGCATGGATGATTCGATGATGTGGATTATTTATTAAGCTCAGTCTCAGCGATAAAATATTGATTATACACTTTTAATTCGTAAAAGATAGTAGATATCATGCTCTACTTGACTCTTCTAAAATATAGTTGTATGTCTTTGGCCTGTAGTGCAAAGATGAATTTTTAATGAATATCTTTGGCCGTAGTGCAAAGATGAATTTATTAGTATGATTATAAGCAGGAATTTTGATTTGGTATAACCATGATTTTTGATGTTTTGGTGAAGATAGGTGATGAAAATTATCTTACGATCACGGAGTGCGAAGAGGAATTTAGAATCACAATTATGATTATGAGTTATTCATATGATTGTGGACAGGAATTGTTGATTGATGTTACAGGGATAAAACATTATTGGTGGACTTTTAACATGGAGAAGATAATAGATCTGATGTTCTATTTGACTCTTCTAATGAATTGCACGTTCCGCTGCAACTATGGTTGAAAAGTTTTATCATCTACCATATGTTTTAAATCTCTGATTTATTACTGATGAAGGCTATTAATGATGTAAATTATCTATAGTCATGATATTCTTTACTGGGCTAGTTGTGCTCACCCTTTTTGCTTCACAATTCCTTTCAGGTAATAAGAGTGTAGCTTGGTCGAGCGGGCGTAACAGGAGAATAGAACAGTGGTTTATAGCTGTTGAGGTTCTCCTTAAATAGTATAGAAATAATTTTATTGAGAACTTTAGATAAGTGTGTCGTATTGTATACGTCATTTGATATTTAATTTTTGTGAACCGAATAGGGTGAGGTGAACCCAACTTTGGAAAGGTATTTTGCTACTATCATACAAGATGTCTAATGATATACAACCTCGTGTTATCATAAGACAGGGTTGTGCACATCCACTTACTGAGTATATCTACGAGCACTACCTATATAATCTTGGAGTTTATTTGAAATATAATTCTCACTTGGAGACAACGGAGATAATTATATGTCAAGAGAAGACTCACCATCGGAAAGAAGATGATAGCAATCTTCTTGTTTTTCTTTGGGGACTATTAGGTCAACCAAGGATAATTACGTGGACATATGATATCTATCATAACCTGAGCGCGTGGCCTCCCGTATACGAAGGTTTCTTGAGCACTTCCCAAAGATTTTAATTTCTAAAATAGTTATGGACTGTACTTTTATGTAAGGTACCATTGTAAGGTTGTGGTCAAGGCACCATGAGAGTTACATACATTTGTATTAAAACTCACAGTTTAACTGTGGTCGTATTCTGCATGACAGTTCAACAGTTGTATAAATGAAGTTTGTATTTGATTTTTATAGTATGATATCTGGCGACTCAGAATAGGTCGTGTGGACCTATTTTGGGGGCGTCACACTATGATACTCATTTGATTAAAGTTTTGGCTTCTATAATCCATGAAATTAGTAGAATATACTGGATATTTGCGCTTCATCCGGTATCTTTTCATGGAAATATTCTTCTGAGCATTTTTGAATTTTACTCCACAAAAAAGTATCATGTTGACAATTTGGACGTAATTGATTTCAAGATAAATTAACTAATAAATCTTTAAAATTTATTCTTGAACATGTTTTATTGAATTATTATGTCATTGTCATCATCCTCATGCTTATATTGTGATAAAAGTCATCTTTGGCTTACGTGCATAGATGGACTTGGTATGATTATGACCAGGGATTATTCGGTATAATCATGACCTATAATGTTATAAATGATGTGGTAAAAGTCCTCAGTAGCTTGTGTAGTGCATTGATGGGACGAGTTTTGGTATGATTATGATCGAGGATTATTCGGTATAGTCATGACCATTGATGATTTAATGAATATCTTTGGTCCAGTAGTGCGAGGATGATTTCGATGATGTGGTTTATTTATTAAGTCGTGTCTCGGTGATAAAAATTGATAAAAACATTTTAAATCATAGAAGATAATAGATATCATGCTCTACTTGACTCTTCTAATGGATTGCTTATTAAGATTGCGATTAAACTTGATGTTTATTGTATTTTATCGGTTTAACATTGTTGAAGACTAATGATAATTTATTACGCATTATCTTAGTCATAATATTTCTTCTTGGGCTAGTTGAGCTCACCTTTTTTTCTTTGTTCTCTTGAGGAAATGAGAGCGTATTTGGGACTAGTTTGGGGAGCGGAGTGACGGTCCGGATGATAGCATTAGTAGTCCTCACTATTACATTAAATAGTGTGACAATAAATGTAATGAGGACTCCATTGAGTGTGGATATTGTCTAGATGACAATATTCTATTAAAACTCTTTGATTATGTTTTTGTCGTATTTTACATTTGTTGTATAATTAAGTTGTATTTGAATTTTGTACCATATATTTGGCGACTCAAGATGGGTGATGTATACCTATTTTGGGGGCGTCATGAGTTAGTATCAAAGCTTAGGATATGATCCTGGTGAGATGTGAGACAAGAACTAGGAGGGAGAGACGGGAATTCCTTCGCTAGTATGACCTACCTAAGTTTATTTGGTATTTAATTGGTCGGTCAGAGTATAGGGATAATATGTGATATGTTAATTAACCCTTGTTTTGTGGCAGTGTTTGAAAATGGCATCTGAAAATTTTGAGATCAGCACTGAAGCACATGTGATCGTTGAGACACCTTTAATCACCAACTAGGTTAATGTGATGTCAAACGAAGAAGAAATTAGAGATATCTACGTGGTGAGTGAAGAACTAATAGCTGCACCCGTGCTAGTCGCAGAGGTAGCAGCTGAGAGTGAGGAAGAAGAGGAAGAAGAGGAACATGAGGAGAATTTATTAGAAGAATTTTATGATCAAAATTTATAATTAAAAAATCGTATTCATGAGTTAGAAGAGCAGGCTAAAGAACGGCAGGCGGTCGTGGAGCAAAGGGATGCAACAAATCAAAATTGTGTTACCCGATATGCGATGCTTGAACAGAAGCACTCTTTGGCAGAGTATAAGATATTAGAGCTGGAATCTGAGAATGCTATGATCAAGGTTTTGATGAAAGAAGAAGCAAATGAACGAATGAGAATAGATGATGCATGGGTAAAAGTCGCATGACGCATTGATATTATAGAAAAAGACGTCTGATCTAATAAGGCCAAAATAGATGAGATGGAATTCGCTTTTTGGACATCAATTTGGAGAATCCAACATAAAATTCAGAATTACCCAGTGCAGAGTGGTCAACCCCAATTCGATATGGATCGGAGAGTAATGATTCGAATCATGGATCAGGAATGTTGCAAAGCAATTAAGGGTGGAATGTACTCTATAGCAAATTTAAGTCCAACTGGGATGGTGACGCCAAAGGATGTCCCAGACAAGTCAAACTCAGTAGTTTAAGTGAGAGCGTTTATCGAGGAACCCGAATGAAGTTATCACGGGTAAGTTAATCATAAACTCTTGCGAAGTCTATATCTTATTCAATACCGGTTCTACCCACTCTTTTATTTCACCTAGTGGTGTTCAATGTTTGAACTTGGCTCTTTTATTTGTTGAAACTCTATTAGGAGATATATTTGTTACCTCCACTATTTATAAATCTTGTTTAATTCAAATCGACACTTTCACGTTACATGTCGATCTTATTTCTTTGAAAATACTTGCATTTGATGTAATTTTAGGGATTGATTGGTTAACTACTCATCATGCTAAAATTGATTATTTTCGTAAGGTTGTTAGCTTTCATATTCCTAACCAACCTGTTATGTGAATTCAAGAAACCAAACCACTAAAGTCAATCATTGTCATATCAAGCCATAAGTAAAGAGCCCTGAGCCTTTCGCTGGTAACTTCCAAGTCTTGGAATACACCGAAGCTAGAATATCTGTAGGGGACGTCGTGAATAACGGTGGCAAGTTGATAGATATTAATGTGAAGTGTTATCTAAGTCTTGGATGAGGGTCACTATGAGACCCCATATTTTATGAATAAATATTTAATTTTTTTGAAATATTTTTTTAAATATTATGGTGTGGATTTGATATAATGTAATAGTTGTGGGTAGTATTTAAAATTTTGCAAAGTATGCAAGTTGTTATAAATATTCGATTGGTCGGGGAATATTCTTTTATCGGGGGAATATTAAAGACGATGGCACAATCATTGGTGGACCCCATAATGGAAAGCTTATCGTCAGTAGTTAAAAGCGACAAAAATATTTTATGAAAATAACGGTGGAGGTTTTACAGTTAATATCTTGTTGAACTACCCATTAGTAAAAAAATGCGATGTCTGGCGTGGTTGCATAGTAGTAGCACTACGGTATTGATTATTGATCTTTAAGTGATAAGTCACTCGGTTATCTTGCATTATTACTCTGATAATTCTTTGATCATATCTCTCATATTATTGATTCGATTATTATCACGTTATCATCGCATAATATGTTGTTTTATTAAATCAATAATTGAGCGACAAAGTTATTCATATTATTAAATTGCAATATTTGCAATGTCTAAAAAGTTTTGTCGAGGAGAGGTTTGGTCACCTAATTGCGGCATGATAGGAGAAATCCTTATTGGAAAGCCCTCTTTCCGGGAACAACACGGTTGCTAAATATTGTGAGTTATAATATTAATGATGAATAAGTTCGTCTTGATTAAAGATGAATTTGATAGTTTCATTATGTTGGGATTATTTGTGTTAGTAGAAATCGACATCGGTTCTGATGATAATTGATGTCTCGAGGTTATATTGTTCTATCGGGTATTCGGGAAACTTTTCGTGTCGGAGTTACTATTCATGAGTTACTATTCACGAGTTACTATTTACGAGTTACTATTCATGAGTTACTATTCACGAGTTACTATGCATGAGTTACTATTCACGAGTTACTATTCATGAGTTACTATTCACGAGTTATTATTCACCCGATTACTATTTACTCTAGTATTGTTCACTCAGGTATTTGGGTACAATATTATTCCATGAGGAAATGTGCTATTTTTTAAATAGTTGGTTGAAATTATAATAGTAAATCAATATGGATCATTGATTTAAAGTCTTAATAGTAACTTTGTCCTTCAATATTACAAGGGTTAATTGCCCTTCGCAATGAAATAGTAGTTGTCTCTTTAATATTACTAAGAGTTATTTGCCTTCTTGTGTTCGAGGTTAATTACCCCTTCGTAAATAGTAGTTGTCTCTTGATATTACCAAGAGTTATTTGCCTCTTCGGTGTTCCAAGAGTTAATTACCCCTTCGCAAATAGTAGTTATCTCTTGATATTACAAAGTCATTTTGACCCCTTCGTTAAGACCAAAGAGCCACTCTCGGTTTTCTATAAATAGAAGCTCATTCCTTCATTATTTCTTACGAATTCTTTGAAACTACAGAGAGAAATTATAGAGAAAGAAGAAGAATGTTCTACCACTTCACTACTTGATATCCGGTGTCTTTTTACGGTAAGGGATATTATTTGTTGTACCCGTAAAGGGTGTTATTCTTTATTATTCATGAAGAGAACACATTATTCCATTCTTTATTATTACATTGGAATAACTTGTATCTGTGACATACCTATACTTGGTGAAATCCTATGTTATTCCATTCTATATTATTATGTTGGAATAACTTTTGTTTAAGTAATCTTTTGTATCGTGGTGAAATTCTTCTATTATTCCGTTCTTTATTATTCGTCGAGAATATCACATCGGTCTGTAATTTTGCTTGACTGGTTCCATTATTTATTATTCGCATTTATTATTCTCGTGAATATCACATGCATGCGTTTTCTTGGGACTGGTTCTATTATTTATTATTAGTATTTATTATTACATTGGAATATATCACATTTTGTGCGTTTACGCTTTGACTGGTTCCATATTTATTATTTTGTTGGAATAACCTGCCTGTGCTATCTATCATATGCCTGGTGATTTCTTTTGTTATTCCATTATTTATTATACTCAGTTGGTTAAAGTTTTGACTTCTATACTCCATGAAATTAGTGGAATATCCTTGATATTTGCGCTTCATCTAGTATCTTTTCATGGAAATATTCTTCTGAGCATTCTTGAATTTTACTCTACAAAGAAGTATCATGTTGACAATTTGGACGTTATTAGTTCCTGGATAAATTAATTCGTGAACTTGTTTTATTGAATTCTTATATCCTTGTCATCATCCTCATGTTTATATTTTTGAAAGTCATATGTGGCCTGTAGTGCATAGATGGACTTGGTATGATTATGATTGAGGATTATTCAGTATAATCATTACCGTAATGTTACAAATGATGTGATAAAAGTCCTCATTGGCCCGTAGTGCATTGATGGACAGTTGTTGGCATGATCATGACCATTGATGAATACACAAATATTCCTGGCCCGTAGTGCATGGATAATTGTGGTCGTGATACTAAAGAATATCCTTGGCCATAGTGCAGGGGTGATTCGATGATGTGGATTATTTATTGTGAGTCTGTTGATAAAAGTGATGAAAAACTTTTAAATCATAAAAGATAGTAGATTTTATTCTCTACTTGACTCTTTTAATGGATTGCTTATTCATTGCAGATTAAACTTGTTGTCTCATTGTATTTTATCGGTTTAACATTGTTGAAGGCTAATGATGATTTTATCTGCATTATCTTAGTCATAATATTTCTTCTTGGGCTAGTTAAGCTCACCCTTTCTTTCACCGTTCTCTTGTGAAATGAGAAGCGTAGCGAGGGACTAGTCGGGGATGGAGTGATGGTCCGGATGATAGCATTAGTAGTCCTCACTATTCTATGAAATAGTGTGATAATAATTGTAATGAGGACTTATTCGAGAGTGGATATTGTCAGAAGACAATATTTGTATTAAAACTCATGACTTTTGTTGTATATTTAAGATTGTATTTGTATTACGTACCATATATCTGGCGACCCAAGATGGGTGATGTATACCTATTTTGGGGGCGTCACAGTCACAGTTTTGAATGATATTTCTATTGTTAATAAATTTTCTGACGTATTCCTGAAGATTTCTTAGCTTACCCTTAGAGCGTGAAATCGAATTTTGTATTGACCCAAGTACAAAACCCATTTCTAAAACCCTCAAATATTTCTTCAACTAAAATGAACGTAACATGCGCCAAAGACGTTGGCTTGAGCTGTTGAAGATTACGATCATACCACTCAATATCATTATGGAAGAAAGAAAGTGGTAGCTGACGCGTTGAGTAGAAGATCGTATGCGTTTACGAGTGCGATGTTGTTAACACAAAAACCCATTTCGTATAACTTACAAATGATGAAGATAGAGTTAAAGACTCTAAGGACCCACGTGGTGATATCAAATATACGAGTAGAATCGACTTTAATCGATAAAGTTAAAGCCACTCAAGCTACACCCCGAATCGATGAATGTGAATAAGAAGGTTCAAGAAGGCGTTATCTCAACCCTCGATTTAATTGGCCCATTTGAAATCCTCGATGGAGTAGGGCGTGGCCTATAGACTGCGTTTACTGCCAAGTATGTCGGCGTGTTCATAACGTTTTTCACGTATTGATGTTACGTAAATATGTGGATGACCCGAACCACGTTATTAAATTAGAACTAGACGAGATAGCAGAAGATTTAACGTATGAGGAGATACGTGTTAAAATCTTAGATAAGAAGGATCGTATTCAACACTCAAAGGTTATACCTCAAGAGTTGGAATATGAAATGAAGTCAAGGTATCCTCACCTCTTCGGCATACCAGGTACGTACGTAAATTTCGAGGGCGAAATTTCATAAGGATGGGAGATTGTGAACTCAACTAGCCCAGTAAGAAATATTATGACTAAGATAATGCAGAATAAATTATCCTTAGCCTTCAACAGTATAACAACTGATGGAATATAATAGACAACATGTGAGACCCCAAATTTTATGAATAAAGATTTAAATTTCTCGAAATATTTTTTTTAAATATTATGGTGTGGATTTGATATAATGTTAAAGTTGTGGGTAATATTTACAAATTTTACAAAGTAAGCAAATGGTTATATAATATTCGATTGGTCAAGGAATATTCGTTTTAACAGGGAATATTCGTACGATGGCACAATCATTGGTGTACCCCACAACGGAAGTATTGTCGTAGCAAGAAAACGAAAGAGTTATCTTTTATTAAAAATAACGGCGAAAGTGTTACCGTTAAAACTGTTGAACTACCCGATAGTAAAAATGCGATGAATGGCGTGGTTGCATAGCGATTTACACGGTATTGATTATTGATGCTTACGTGAGAAGTCACTCAGTTATACTCAATTATTGCTACAGTAATTGTTGCATCATATCTCTCGTATTATTAATTCGATTATTGTCATAGTATCATCTGCATAATATGTTATATTATTAAATCAATAATTGAGATGACAAAGTTATTCATATTATTAAATTATAATATTTACAATGTCTAGAAGTTCTGTCAATGAGAGGTTTGGTCATCTAATTGCACACCAATAAGGAGAAATCCTTATCAGAAAGCCCCCTCTTTCCTGGGAACGACCTGGTTGTTAAATATTGTGAGTTATAATATTAATGATGAATAAGTTCATGTTGATTAAAGATGAATTTGATAGTTCCATTGTGTTGGGATTATTAGTGTTAGTGGAAATCGACATCTATTCCGATGATAATTTATGTCTGGGGGTTATATTTATAAATCGGGTAATTAATCGAATAAATGAGCAATTAATTGCTACTAATTCACATGCTTATATAACTATTTGTTCAAATGTGTGTACTATTGATTCACATTCTTGTACTATTAGGGGAGTTGGTGCAAGATTGATAATACTTGCATGACTAAGTTAAAAATGGAGGTGTAGATGGAGGTACTATACTGTAATTCGTATTTTCACATGATTATAACTATTGATTCACATGATTGAACTATTGATTCACATTATTTACTATTAGGGGAGGTGGTGCAAGTTTGATATTACTTGCAGGACTAAATTAAAAATGAAAAAAAAGTTGGAGGTATTGTATTGTAATATTTCGAGCCCCAAAACGTGCAATTATCGAAACTATATTTTCCTATGAATAGAAGCTTATTCTTCCTTCATTTCTCACCAATTCACTAAAGCTTTAGAGCAATTATTATAGAGAGAAATTATAGAGAGAAAGAAGAAGAGAAGTCTGCTACCTCTCTACTCCAGTATCCAGTTTCTTTCTAAGGTAAGAGGTATTATTTCTTTCGTATTCATGAAGAGAGCTTCTGTTATTCCATTCTTTATTATTATGTTGGAATAACCTGTCTATGCGAAGTACCACATACATGGTGAAATTCTTATGTTATTCCATTCTTTATTATTACATTTGGAATATCACATGCATGCGGATTACGCTAGACTGGTTCCATTCTTTATTATTACATTGGAATAACACATTCATGTGATTATCTATCGCATGCATGGTGAATTCTTTGTTATTTCATTCTTTATTATTCTGTTGGAATAACCTGTCTATGCGGTCTATCGCATGCACGGTGAATTGTTTCTTATTCCATTTTTTATTATTCTGTTGGAATATCCTATCTGTACGGATTACGCTAGACCTGGTTCCATTCTTTATTATTTTGTTGGAATAACATGTCGGTGCGATCTATCGCATGCATGGTGAATTCTTCTGTTATTCCATTCTTTATTATTCTGTTGGAATATCCTGTCTATGCGGATTACGCATGACCTAGTTCCATTCTTTTTATTACGTTGGAATAACATATATGTGGATTATCACATGCATGGTGAATGATCCTTCGTATTCATTCCTTATTAAATTGTGGAAATGATCTATCTACGTGGATTACCGCATGGCGGGTGAAAATCCATTTGCAGTTTCATATATTCTACAATACTCATTTGGTTAAAGTTTTGGCTTCTATACTCCATGAAGTTAGTAGAATATCCTGGATATTTGCGCTTCATCAGGTATCTTTTCATGGAAATATTCTTCTGAGCATTCTTGAATTTTACTCCATAAAGCAGTATCATTTGGACGTAATTGATTTCAAGATAAATTAACTTATAAATCTTTTAAAATTTATTCTTGAACATGTTTTATTGAATTATTATGTCATTGTCATCATCCTCATGCTTATATTGTGATGAAAGTCATCTTTGGCTTACGTGCATAAATGAACTTGGTATGATTATGACCAGGGATTATTCGGTATAATCATGACCTATAATGTTATAAATGATGTGGTAAAAGTCCTCAGTAGCCTGTAGTGCATTAATGGACAGTTTTTGGTATGATTATGACCAAGGATTATTCGGTATAGTCATGACCATTGATGATTTAATGAATATCCTTGGCCCGTAGTGCAGGGATGACTCGATGATGTGGTTTATTTATTAAGCTGAGTCTCAGCGATAAAAATTGATAAAAATATTTTAAATCATAGAAGATAGTAGATATCATGCTTTACTTGACTCTTCTAATGGATTGCTTATTCCGCTATAGTTAAACTTGACGTCTATTGTATTTTATCAGTTTAACATTATTGAAGACTAATGATAATTTATTCTGCATTATCTTAGTCATAATATTTCTTACTAGGCTAGTTGAGATCACCCTTTCTTTCACTGTTCTCTTCAGGAAATGAGAATGTAGCCGGGACTAGTCGGGGAACGGAGTGACGGTCCAGATGATAGCATTAGTAGTTCTCACTATTCTGTTAAATAGTGCGACAATAAATGTAATGAGGACTCCATTGAGTGTGGATATTGTCTAGATGACAATATTCTTATTAAAACTCTTAGATTATGTTTTGTCGTATTTTATACGACTGTTGTATAATTAAGTTGTATTTGAATTTTGTACCATGTATTTGGCGACTCAAGATGGGTGATGTATACCTATTTTGGGGGCGTCACACAACAAGTTTTAGTTCAACAACTGCAGCGGAATAAGCAATCCATTAGAAGAGTCAAGTAGAGCATGATATCTACTATCTTCTATGATTTAAAAAGTTTTTCATCAACTTTATCCCTGTAATACCCATTAACAGTTCTTTATTATACCCAAGACAAAAAGAACTTTCATCAACTGTCTTCACCTGAACCACCAAAGATTATAGTTAAATTCACAATTCATATTTATAATCATGTAAATCAACAGTTTCTCCTTGCCACAAAGGCTTAATAGAACGTTTACTCAATATCCTTACCCCAAAGGCTAAAGATATTCAAATATAATAACAATGATCATACCAATCAGTTGTCTACCTTTGTACTACGGGCCAAAGATATTCAACTATAAAACCAATGGTCATGATCATACCAATCAATTATCTGTCAGTGCACTACGGCTAAAGACATTCAGCCGTTAACTAATGGTCATTATCCTGCCACTCACATCATCGAATTATCCATGCACTACGGGCCAAGGATATTTGTTATTATCACCAGTGGTTATGATCATGTCATACACCTGTCCATCTTTGCACGTAAGCCAAAAATATACAACTGTAAAACCAATAATCAACAGTCCATCTATGCACGTAAGCCAAAGATATACAACTATAAAATCAATAATCAATAGTCCATCTATGCACGTAAGCCAAAGATGACTTTTATCGCAATATAAGCATGAGGATGATGACAATGATATAAACATTAATCAAACGAAATCAAGGATAAATATTAAAGACTTTAAATTTATCCAGAGTTTTAAAATATACAAATTGTCGACATGATACTGCTTTGTGGAGTAAAATTCAAGAATGATATTCACGTACCAAAGATAATTTGGACAGAAAAGAAATATATTTTTTGGGTGAATAGTACCCCGTGAATAGTACCGTGTGAATAGTACTTCGGGAATAGTACCTTGTGAATAGTACCCCGGCATGAAAAGTGCCCAGAATACCCGAGTGAATAATACTAGAGTGAATAGTAATCGGGTGAATAGTTACTCATGAATAGTACTCCAACACGAAAAGTGCCCCGAATACCCGAGTGAATAATACTAGAGTAAATAGTAACCGGGTGAATAGTAACCCGTGAATAATAACTCGTAAAAAAAATACCAATGAAAATGATATTCCATGACGAGTACAAAAGAAATGATATCTCATACGAGTATAATGGAATATCTGGCCGCAAATGGATTTTCACCCGCCATGCGGTAATCCACGTAGACAGATCATTTCCACAATTTAATAAAGAATGAATACAAAGGATCATTCACCATGCATGCGGTAATCCACATAGGTAGGTTATTCTAACAGAATAATAAAGAATGAAATAACAAAAGAATTCACCATGCATGCGATAGACCGCACAAACATGTTATTCCCAACAGAATAATAAAGATGGAACCAGGTCATGCGTAATCCGCACAGACAGGATATTCCAACAGAATAATAAAGAATAGAACTAGGTCATGCGTAATCCGCACAGATAGGATATTCCAATAGAATAATAAAGAATGGAATAACAACAGAATTCACCAGGTATGTGATAGACCGCACAGAGAGGTTATTCCAATAGAATAATAAAGAATGGAATAACAGAAGAATTTCACCATGTATGCGGTACTCAGATGTACAAAGTTATTCAACATAATAATAAGAAATGGAATAACAATAGCTCTCTTCATGAATACGAAAGAATAATACCCCTTACTATAATAATAATATCCCTTACCTTAGAAAAAATTGGATACTGGAATAGTGAGGTAGCAGACTTCTCTTCTCCTTTCTCTCTATAATTTCTCTCTATAATAATTGCTCTATAGCTTTAGTGAATTGGTGAGAAATGAAGGAAAAATGAGCTTCTATTTATAGGAAAATATAGTTTCAATAATTGCACATTTTAGAGATCGAAATATTACAGTATAATACCTCCCTCTTTTTCTTTATTTTTAATTTAGTCCTACAAGTATTATCAAACTTGCACCACCTCCCCTAATAGTAAATCATGTGAATCAATAGTAAATCATGTGACTCAATAGTTCTAGACATGTGAAAATACGAATTACAGTATAGTACCTCCATATATACCTCTATTTTTAACTTAGTCATGCAAGTATTATCAATCTTGCACCAACTCCCCTAATAGTAAATTATGTGAATCAATAGTACACACATGTGAACACATAGTTATAAGCATGTGAATTAATAGCAATTAATTGCTCATTTATCCGATTAATTACCCGATTGGTCAATATAACTTCCAAACATCAATTATTATCGAAATAAGTATCAATTTCCACCAACACTAATAATCCCAACACAATAGAACTATCAATTTCATCTTTAATCAACACGAACTTATTCATCATTAATATTATAACTCACAATATTTAACAACCATGTCATTCCCAGGAAAGAGAGGGCTTTTCGATAAGGATTTCTCCTTATTGGTGCGCAATTAGGTGACCAAACCTCTCCTTGATAGAACTTCTAGACATAGTCAATATTGAAAATAATAATATGAATAACTTTATCGTCTCAATTATTGATTTAATAATATATAAAATATTATGCAGATGATACTGTGACAATAATTAAATCAATAATATGAGAGATATGATGCAATAATTACTGTAGCAACAATTGAGTATAACTGAGTGACTTCTTACGTAAGCATCAATAATCAATACCGTGTGCTACTATGCAACCACACGTATTACCCTACTTTTATCACCGATTATTTTATGACAACTTGTTTACTTTGAAAAAAGTTCACATATCACCCTTAACTTTAACCTTTTATAAATTTAACCATTTACTAAATAGAATAATTATAAAAAAATTGAATACTTTTATTTCATAAAATTTGGGATCTCACAATTATACTGTAATATTTCGAGCCCCAAAATGTGCAATTATTGAAACTATATTTTCTTATAAATAGAAGCTCATTCTTCCTTCATTTCTCACCAATTCACTAAGTCTCACAAGAGCAATTATTATAGAGAAATTATAGAGAAAAAAAAAAGAGAAGTCTGCTACCTCACTATTCCAGTATCCAGTTTTCTTCTAAGGTAAGAGGTATTATTTCTTTCGTATTAATGAAGAGAGTTATTTTCTTTCAATACTCGAAAGGGTTGTTGTTCCATTCTTTATTATTCTATTGGAATAATCTGTCTACGCGGACTACCGCATGCATGGTGAATTCTTATGTTATTCTATTCTTTATTATTCTGTTGGAATAACCTATCTACGCGGATTACCGCATGCATGGTGACTTGTTCTGTTATTCCATTCTTTATTATTACATTGGAATAACTCGCTCACGCGGATTACGCACGCATGGTGAATTCTTACATTATTCCATTCTTTATTATTCATTGAAATAAACTCGTCTCACGCGGACTATCGCATGCATGGTGAATTCTTCTGTTATTCCATTCTTTATTATTCTGTTGGAATAACCTGTCTACGCGGACTACCGCATGCATGGTGAATGACCCTTCGTATTCATTTGTGTAAATGATCTGTCTACATGGATTACCGCATTGCAGGTGAAAATCCATTTGCAGTTTTATATATTCTATTATACTCATTTGGTTAAAGTTTTGGCTTCTATACTCCATGAAATTAGTAGAATATCCTTGATATTTACGCTTCATCCAGTATCTTTCATGGAAATATTCTTCTGAGCATTCTTGAATTTTACTCCACAAAGCAGTATCATGTTGAGAATTTGAACGTTATTAAATTCTGGATAAACTAAATTATAAATCTTTAAAATTTATCCTTGAACTTGTTTTATTTAATTGTTATGTCATGGTCAACATCTCATGCTTATATTGTGATGAAAGTCATCTTTGGCTTACGTGCATAGATGGACTTGGTATGATTATGACCAGGGATTATTAGGTATAATCATGACCGTAATGTAATGAATGATGTGGTAAAAGTCCTCATTGGCCTGTAGTTCATTGATGGACAGTTGTTGGTATGATTATGACCAAGGATTATTCGGTATAATCATGACCATTGATGATTACATGAATATCCTTGGTCGTGGTGCAGGGATGATTCGATTTTATTTAGTAAAATTTGAGTCTCGGTGATAAAGTTGATGAAAAACTTTTAAATCATAAAGATAGTAAATTATATGCTCTACTTGACTCTTCTAATGGATTGCTTATTCCCACTGCGGTTGTTGATCTAAAACTTGTTGTCTATTGTATTCTATCGGTTGTTATCTTTGTTGAAGGCTAAGGATAATTTATTACGCATTATCTTAGTAATAATATTTCTTACTGGGCTAGTTGAGCTCACCCTTTGCTTTCATTGTTCTCTTCAGGAAATGAGAATATAGTTGGGACTAATCGGGAAATGGAGTGACGGTCCAGATGATAGCATTAGTAGTTCTCACTATTCTATAAAATAGTGTGATAATAAATGTAATGAGGACTCCATTTGAGTTTGAATACTGTCTAGAAAACAATATTCGTATTAAAACTCTCAGTTTATGTTTTGTCGAATTTTACACGACAGTTGTATTATTAAGTTGTATTTGAATTTTGTACCATGTATTTGGTGACTCAAGATGGGTGATGTATACCTATTTTGGGGGCGTCACAATATAAGTAAAAAAATTATTCAACACTACTTTTGATTTAGTCATGATTTTTTGAATGAATCGTTTAGATACATTTAGTTTAAAAATTATAAAATAAATAGTTTAAATAACTTATTCAGTCAGATTCAGACTCGTTCAAAAATAAACAATGAGCTACTAAATAACAACGTTCAACTTACACGTGTTAACATATATTGATAAACTTTGATTTTTTGAATTTTTATGTAGGACACTATCTCTCTCTCTCTCTCTCTCTCTCTCTCTCACACACACACATATATATATATATATATAAAATAAAACTTTAAGTATATATATTAATTTGTGAGTTCTTTGAAATATTCGTTGAATAATTAATATAGAGAATAAAACTATATTAACTTGAAAAATCTTTAATAAATATCATATAAAATTCTTTTCCAAATACAATTAATCTACATAAATTGATTAATAATTTTTTTCCATTATTAATTCATATATATATATAGGATTAAAAATTTAACATAAACTTTTATAAAAATGCTTAGGGCGGTGTGTGACGCCCCAAAATAAGTATACATCACCCATTCTGAGTCGCCAAATACATGGTACAGAATACAAATACAAACTTAAATATACATCATGAGCTGTGAGTTTTAATACAAATATTGTCTTCTAGACAGTATTCAAACTCAAAATAAGTCCTCAATACATTTATTATCACACTATTTCACAGAATAGTGAGGACTACTAATACAACCATCTGGACCGTTATTTCATTCCCCGACTAGTCCCAGCTATATTCTTACTTCCTGAAGAGAACATTCAAAGAAAGGGTGAGCTCAACTAGCCCAGTAAGAAATATTATGACTAAGATAATGCAGAATAAATTATCCTTAGCCTTCAACAATATAACAACTGATAGAATATAATAGACAACAAGTTTTAGATCAACAACTGCAGCGGAAAAGCAATCCATTAGAAGAGTCAAGTAGAGCATAAATTCTACTATCTTCTATGATTTAAAAGATTTATCATCAATTTTATCGCTGAGACTCAACTTAATAAATAATCCACATCATCGAATCATCCCTGCACTACGGGCCAAGGATATTATTTAGTATCACGACCACGAATTATCCTTGCACTACGGGTCAAAGATAATCGTGTTTTCATCAACGATTATAATCATGCCATAAAATAATTCATCTTTGCACCCTTGGCCAAGAGAATCCATGACCATAATCATACCAAAAACTGTCCATCAATGCACTACGGGCCAATGAGGACTTTTATCACATCTTTTGTAACATTACGGTCATGATTATACCGAATAATCCCTAGCCATAATCATACCAAGTCCATCTATGCACTATGGGAAAAAGATGACTTTCATAACAATATAAGCATGATGATGATGACAATGACATAATAATTCAATAAAACAAGTTCAAGGATAAATTTTTAAAGATTTATAATTTAATTTATCCAGAAATCAATAACGTCCAAATTGTCAACATGATACTGCTTTGTGGAGTAAAATTCAAGAATAATATTGTACCACAAATAATTTGGACCGAAAATGAATCAATTTTTATCATGAATAGTACCCTAGGTGAATAGTACTCAAGTGAATAGTACTTCAGGAATAGTGATCCCGTGAATAGTACTCCGACATGAAAAAGTTAAAACTTATCAAGAATGCTCAGAATAATATTTTCATGAAAAGATGCTGGATGAAACGCAAATATCAAGGATATTCTACTAATTTCATGGAGTATAGAAGCCAAAATTTTAACAAAACGAGTATAGAATTCGAAATCTGAAACAAAATAATATTACTTACATACTACAAAGTATGGAAGAAAATATTATTTCAAGCGAATATTGAACAAAAATAACATCCCTTACTATTTTTGAAAGAAAATAATATTCCATAATAAACAATAATGGAGTAAATTCAAGAATGAAGATCAAAACATGGATATAATCAAAGATAGTAACCATAATAGACATCTGGGACGAAAAAGAGAAAATTTCATTTTTCGCTAAATAGTGTCGTATTTGTGAATAGTGCCGTATACGTGAATTGTAACCCCGACACAAAAAGGTAGAAATTCCACAATAAAATTCATATCAATATTTCGGCATAATGATATTGAAGAAAATAATATCATTTATGAAGAAAATAACATCTCTTACCTCAAAATAACAGTATTTCTGACCGGAATATCAGATGTAAAGTCGAAGGAAACTTGCACTGAATAGTAACTCTCAAAGTATGTAAATACTCATAAAATACGCTCGATAATATAGAGAGAGAAAAAACTTGTTTCTGGTATGATTTTCAATTCTAACTTCAGCGCCTATTTATAGGAAAATGCTAGAACACCATATGAGACTAATATAATAAAATATTATATAATCTTCTTTCCTTTCTACGCATGGTTGTTGAGCAGCCAAATTGGAAGAGAAATAGCAGCCCACATGTTTTTGAAAAACAAAAGTGGGTCCCACCCAACTTTAATAAAAATTATTTTATTTTTTGAAACTTTAGTAATTCATAATAAATAGCCCTTTTATCAGAAAAATACGAATTTTATGTCCATTCCACACGAAATTGAATTCTCTACAACTTTGTAGCTTTAAGTTTTTCCAAATTCCCAACAGAAAATATCTGAAATTCACAAACGGACGATTTTCAACACCTCTTAAAATTCATAACAAATCATACGCTAATTTTTAACGGTTCAAAATTTGTGGATATATACTCAACTTATATATATATATAACATATCCAAAAATCACAACGATCCAACAGTCGGATCAAAATTATAACTCACGCACAAGAGCTTTAAGAACACTGATTAATGCCTCCATTCCGACAAAATACTGATAAAATACCTCAACATTAATTCTTTCAATTATAACCAAATAAAATAAATATTTTCCTATCTATCATTTATGTCCACATAAAATAAATATTTCCTTATCATATAAATTAATAATTAATTATTCACAAATAATATTACAGAATCACAATAATGACAACCAAGTCGTTCCTGGGAAAAAGGGGCTTTCAGATAAGGATTTCTCCTTCATGGGCGCATGATTAGGTGACCAAACCTCTCCTCGATGTAACTTTCTAGATATTGCCAATAATGCTATCTAATAATATTATTCAAATAATATGAATTATTGATTTGATAATGGGAAATCATTATGCAAAGTGGCAATTATTGAAACAATAATAATATAAAATATCAACGCAGCAATTATTGAATCAATAAACTATTAAACAGTAATTACTGTAATAATTATTGAGTAAAATTGAGTGACTTCTCACGTAAGCGCCAATAATTAATACCGTGTGCTACTATGCAACCACGCGTATTATTGTACCTTTACTACCGGGTAGTTCAACAGTTAATGGTAAAACTTCCGTCGTTATTTTCATAAAAAGATTTTTCTGTCGTTTTCTCATTCCAACAATAATTTCGTTGTGGGGTCCACCAATGATTGTGCCGTCGTACGGATATTCCCCGACAAAAAGAATATTCTCCGACCAATCGAATATTTTATAACCACTTGCTTACTTTTCAAAATTTATAAATATTACCCACAACTATAACATTATCTCAAATACACACCATAACAAAAAAAAATATTTCGAGAAAATTAAATATTTATTTATAAATTTTGGGGTCTTACAATCTCCCCTCCTTATGAAATTTCGCCCTCGAAATTTACGTACGTACCTGGTATGCCGAACAGATGAGGACACTTCGTCATATTCTAACTCTTGAGGTATAACCTTTGAGCGTAGAATATATTCCTTCTTATCCAAGATTTTAATAGGTACTTCTTCATACGTTTAATCTTCCGCTATCTCATCTGGTTCTAAATCAATAGTGTGGTTCGGGTCATCCACATATTTACGTAACATCGATATGTGAAAAACGTTATGAACACGCGACATACTTGGCGGTAAAGAGAATCTATAGGCCACAGTTCCTACTCAATTGAGGATTTCAATTCTCTTCGTCGATTTTTGCTTCTAGAATAATGTCTTCTTGAATCTTCTCCTTCACATTCATCAGCTCCGGGTCTGTAGCCTTAACATTATTTCTTAAAGTCGATTCTAATCGTATATTTGTTATCTTCACGTAAGTTCGTATATTCGCACTCATAAACGCATATGATCTTATACTCAACACGTCGACTACCACGTTCACTTATCCCATGATGGTATTGAATGGTATAATCGTAATCTTCAACAGCTCGAGCCAACATCTTCAGCCCATGTTACGTTCGTTTTGGGTGAAGAAATATTTGAGGGTTTTAAAAATGAGTTTTGTACTGGGGTCAATACAAAATTTACTTTCACGCTCTGGGGTAGGTCAAGAAGTCTTCAGGGAATACGTCAGGAAATTTATTAACGCTAGAAATATCATTTAAAAACTGTGACTCTCATCCAAGACTTGGATAACACATGAAATGAATATTTCTCCTAACGGAGTTTCAACAGATAAGTCAAAGTTTAATTTCTCCAGAATTAAATTTAAACGTTGAGCGTAAATAAGAGAAATAAAAGAGTGGGTATAACCGGTATCGAATAAGGTATAGACTATACAAGAGTTTTGATTAACTTACCCGTGACAACTTTGTTTGGGTTCCTCGACAAACGCTCTCACTTAAACTATCGACTTTGAATTGTCTAGGACATCCTTTGGCATTACTATCTCAGTTGGACTTGACTTCACTACACGATAAAATCGAGCTAGGTGACCTTCTCTTCCGCAATTGAAACACGCTTTGGGTTATTGTGTACAGTTTGGACAGATGTGTCCCTCCTATCCGCATTTAAAATATACGACCGATGGTCGTTCTTCTTCCTTAACAACGGGTGCTGGTGCTGCTGTATTTCCATCATTATTGAACCTCCTCTTCTTGAAATTTTCACTTCTATTATCTTGGCCATGATTACCACCGAAGTGGTTACCATTCCTGGCATGATAATTTCCACCACGATGGTTATCGTTGTTCCGATGGCCGTTGCCACCGGTACGATTATTATCATGTTGTTGGTCGTTACCTTTTGGTTGTGCTGACTCATTATCGCGTTCCACTAACTGAGCCCTATTCACAACATCTGAATATAAACAAAGTTTGTGAGAAATGAGGTATTGACGTATTTCGGGTTTCAAACCTCGCAGAAACATTCGCGTCATTCTCTCCTCATTATCGATCAAATGGGATGCAAACCGGGACAACTCGGTAAACTTAGCCTCATACTACACCACGGTCATATTATTTTGTTCCAGCTTGATGAACTCTACCTCCTTCATGTGACGAATACTTTCGAGAAAGTACTTGTCGTTGAACAGTTCTTGGAACTTCTCCCAAGACATCTTGAGTGCGTCAGGCTGGGTACGTTTTACAGATTCCCACCAATGATCTGCTTCTTCACGCAACATAAAGGTGGCGAATGGAACCTTTTGCTCCTCTGAGCATTCTAAGACATCAAATATCTTGGTGATCTGCTTTATCCACGTCTCTGCCATAAGTGGTTCTGGCTTTCCCAAAAACTATGGCAGTCCCAGCTCCTTGAACTGCTTAGCGGTGACCAACCGTGGGTTGCCATTGTTTCTACCTGCATTATGAACAGCAGTCTCTCTCGTTTGGTGTTGCATGAATTCTAAAAAACTCCTAAACATACCGTCATTCATCATTTTGTCGGTGTCGTTATTTATATGAGGATTATTGTCTTCCTGATGCACATTATCCTGGCTATTGATCAACGGTGACTCAATGGTCTCATGTGCTCCATTGCTTACCTCAACATTTTCAGATGCCATTTTACTGTCACAAAACAAGGGTTAATTGACGTGCCACATATTATCCCTATACTCTGACCGACCAATTAAATACCAAATAAACTTAGGTAGGTCATACTAGTGAAGGAATTCCCCGTCTCTCCCCTCCAAGTTCTAGTCTCACATCTCAGTCAGGGATCATATCCCTAAGCTTTGATACCAAATGTGATGCCCCCAAAATAGGTATACATCCCCATTCTGAGTTGCCAAATATATGGTACAGAATACAAATACAAACTTAAATATACATCATGAGCTGTGAGTTTTAATACAAATATTGTCTTCTAGACAGTATTCAAACTCAAAATGAGTCCTCAATATATTTATTATCACACTATTTCACAGAATAGTGAGGACTACTAATGCAACCATCTGGACCGTCATTTCATTCCCCGACTAGTCCCAGCTATATTCTCACTTCCTGAAGAGAACATTAAAAGAAAGGGTGAGCTCAACTAGCCCAGTAAGAAATATTATGACTAAGATAATGCAGAATAAATTATTCTTAGCCTTCAACAATATAACAACTGATAGAATATAATAGACAACAAGTTTTAGATCAACAACTGCAGCGAAAAAGCAATCCATTAGAAGAGTCAAGTAGAGCATAAAATCTACTATCTTCTATGATTTAAAAGATTTATCATCAATTTTATCGCTGAAACTCAACTTAATAAATAATCCACATCATCGAATCATCCCTGAACTACAGATCAAGGATATTATTTAGTATCACGACAACGAATTATCCTTGCACTACGGGCCAAAGATAATCGTATTTTCATCAACGGTCATAATCATACCATAAAACAATTCATCTTTGCACCATTGGCCGAAGAGAATCCATGACCATAATCATACCAAAAACTGTCCATCAATGCACTACGGACCAATGAGGACTTTTATCACATCTTTTGTAACATTATGGTCATGATTATACCGAATAATCCCTGGTCATAATCATACCAAGTTCATCTATGCACTACGGGCAAAAGATGACGTTCATAACAATATAAGCATGAGGATGATGACAATGACATAATAATTCAATAAAATAAGTTCAAGGATAAATTTTTAAAGATTTATAATTTAATTTATCCAGAAATCAATAATGTCCAAATTGTCAACATGATACTGCTTTGTGGAGTAAAATTCAAGATTAATATTGTACCAAAAATAATTTGGATCGAAAACGAATCAATTTTTATCATGAATAGTACCCCAGGTGAATAGTACTCGAGTGAATAGTACCCCGTCAATAGTTCTTCGGAAATAGTAACCCCGTGAATAGTACTCCGACATGAAAAAGTTAAAACTTATCAAGAATGCTCAGAATAATATTTCCATGAAAAGATACTGGATGAAACGCAAATATCAAGGATATTCTACTAATTTCATGGAGTATAGAAGCCAAAATTTTAACAAAACGAGTATAGAATTCGAAATCTGAAACAAAATAATATTACTTACATACTACAAAGTACGGAAGAAAATATTATTTCAAGCGAATATTGAACAAAAATTGTAACGACCCCAAAATAGGTCCATTCCATCCAACCCATTCTGAGTCGCCAAATATATGGTACGGAAAACAACTACAACTTTATTACAACAATTGTCGTGCAAAATACAACAACACATATCTTTGTGAGTTTGGATACAAATATATACCAAATCAGAAGACGTCACAATGACACCTTATATAAAGGTATAGTCAAAAACTGTTTTAGAAATTAGAATCTTTGGGAAGTGCTCAAGGAAACCTTCGTATACATGGGAGGCCATGCTTTTAGGTTATGGTAGATATCATATGGCCACGTAATTATCCTTGGTCAACCTAATAGACCCCAAAGAAAAACTAGAAGATTACTATCATATTCTTCCCAATGGTGAGTCTTCTCTTGACATATCATTATCTCCACTGTCTCTATTTGGGTATTATACTCCAAACAAACACCAAGATTATATAGGTAGTGCTTGTAAATATACTCAGCAAGTGGATGAGCACAACCATGTCTTATGATAACACGAGTTTGTATGTCATTAGACATCTTGTATGATAGTGACAAAACACCCTTCCAAAGTTGGGTTCGCCACACCTATTTAATTCATCAAAATAACTATTAAATGATGTATAAAATACAACACACTAAAGTCCTCAATAAAATTATTTCCATACTCTTTTGGGAGAACCTCAACAACTATAGACCACCGCTCTATTCCTTGTTATCCCCGCTTCAACCCAACCCAGCCTACACTTTTATTACACGAAAGGAATTGTGAAACAAAAGGGTGAGCACAACTAGCTCAAGAAAGAATATTATAACTAAAGATACATAAATTATCAATAGTCTTCATCAATAATAAATCGTAGATTTAGAACATATGGTAGATGATAAAACTTTTCAACCATAGTTGCAGTGTGAACGAAAGCAATCCATTAAAAGAGTCAAATAGACTATAAAGTCTATTATCTTCTCCACATTAAAAGTCCACCAATAATATTTTATCCTCAGTAACATCAATCAACAGTTCCTTTCCACAATCATATGAATAACTCATAATCATAATTGTGATTCTAAATTCTCTTCTCATCCAGATCTAAGATAATTTTCATCACCGTCTTTACCCGAAACATCAAATATCATGGTTATACCAAATCACGTTCTGCTCATAATCATACTAATAAATTCATCTTTGCACCACGGGCCAAAGATATTCATCAACAGATTCATCTTTACACTATAAAGCAAAGATATTCAACAACAGTCATCTTTGCATTACGAGCCAAAGATATTCATCAATAATTCATCTTTTTGCTTACAAGCTAAAGATATTCAACAACAGTCATCTTTGCATTACGAGCAAAAGATATTCATCAATAATTCATTTGCACTACTGGTGCTAAGATATTCATCAACAGTCATCTTTGCATTACGAAAGCAAAATATATTCATCAATAATTCATCTTTGCACTACAAAGCTAAGATATTCATCAACAAGTCATCTTTGCACTACGAGCTAAAGATATTCATATATCAAAGAAATACATAATCATTTCAGAAGTTATATAACAATAATTATAACCATGTTGATCAATTCACCTTTGCACTTAAGCTAAAAATATTCAATTGTAAATTCAAAGGTCATGATCATACCAACCAACAATTCAACTTTTGCACCATCGGCAAAGAGAACCTATAACAACGATTATACCAATAATCTACCCATCTTTACACTCAAGTCAAAGAGAAATATTATCATTAGGGTTATAAGAATGTTATATAAAAACAATATAATCAAAACATGGTTTTAATTTCAAGAGTAAGATTCATAAATCAACGATAATTTGGTCGAGAGAAGAAACCAATTTATCGTGAATAGTACCTCGTATTAAAGACATAAGACCGTGATACGTGCGTATAGTAACTCCTCGATAACGAAAAAAGATAAAGTTTCATAATAAAATTCATATCCATATTTATAACACCTTAATCCAAATGTTATAAATCACTTAGAAATCTCATAATCTAATATTATTAATATTACAATAATATTTTAATCATTTCTAAAACTTATAAACAATTTAATTAAATTGTTTACACTTTACTAATTAATGCATTTAATCATCATAAAATGCCAAACTCATAAGATTTCATCACCAATAACCAAAACCCTCATCAAAAATCTTCATATACCTCATATATGATTCTCAAGCCATAAAATCATATTTTCCAATTTACTTACTTCACATAACATATTTAATTCATTTACTCATAACTAGAATATTTTCATGAAAAATACCAAATCAGTTCCAAAAATATTTCTTTTCTGGGATTTAGCATAACATAGTCCCATATTGTACATATATTTTTCTCGAAATTTTAAAAATTCATTTACTATTTTTCATATGGCCAAAACCACCGAATATTTAAACATTTATCATAAATTATACTTTTATCCAACAATTCTGAAATTTACGGTATACTGATATTATATAGATGTACTCCCAATAAAGATTTCATCAATTTTGGAGTTAATCACAAGGAGTTATAGCGTTGTTACTTTTAAAATAGTCTTTTTTCTCATAAAATTCATAACTCTCAATATATACATCCAAAAATTGCCATTTTTGGACACAATATATAAAACTCATCAAATTATCATTTC
Organism: Panax quinquefolius; assembly: GCA_020205615.1. NCBI lineage: Eukaryota > Viridiplantae > Streptophyta > Magnoliopsida > Apiales > Araliaceae > Panax > Panax quinquefolius. Next base: position 136,861,351 of record CM035155.1, read on the forward strand.
AAATTTTTCCAGAATTTTTGAAGGTTCAGAAAAATTTGAAACTAAAAACATAATAACCCTTAAAATCCCTTACTATCCCTTACCTCAAAAAAGAAAGATTTGATTTGGAATAACGCTGAACGAACTTGCACCGTATAGTAATACTCAAAGTATACTCAAAATACTCACAAGAATACGCTCGATAATATAGAGAGAGAAAACTTCAGTTTCTGGTGTGATTTTCAATTCTAACCTAAGCACCCTATTTATAGGAAAATACTTAGAACACCAAAGCAGAAAATTTAATAAAATATTAATATATATTATTTTTATTCCAAAGCACACTTATTTTGCTTCAAAACCTCAGCCACCAAACAGCCCACCTCACAAGACTTGCACAAAAAAACGTTTTTGTTATTTAAATTATTTTAAACTTCCAAAAATCAATTATTTTAGAGCTTCAGAACTTCAATAATTCATAATAAATAGCCCTTTTATCAAAAAATTCGAATTTCGCGAGTTTTTATAGGAAATTCAATTCTCTACAACTTTGCAGAAGAAAGTTTTTCTAAATTCCAAACAGAAATTGACCGAAATCCACAAACGGACGATTTTACAGTCTATAATCAAATTTCAGTCAAGAAATGGGGTCCACCGACACACAAAACATGTGTTAATCATTTAATGCAACAAGAATACTCTTCCTCCTCATATACTCATATATCTCACATTCATTATAAAAATATCACCATTATTATATTATTAAAATATAATAATATATAATGAATTATTTTATCAGAAAAAGATAAAATTTTAATTTTCAACAATTGTCACATTAAAATTTTCTCCATCTATATCCACATAAAATCAATATTTTCCTCATCATATAAATCAATAATTAATTATTCACAAATAATATTGCAGAATCACAAGATCGCAACTGCACTGCTCCTCAGAAAGAGGGGCTTTCCAATAAGGATCTCTCTTCTTGGTAACAATTAATTAGGTTACCAAACCTCTCCTTGTACGTAACTTTCTAGACATTGCCAATAATGTTATCTAATAATATTATTCGAGATAATATGAATTATTGCTCGATAATGAAAAATCTTGTGTAATGACAATTATGAAACAACAAAGAATATAAAATATCAACGCAAACAATTATTGAATCAATAAAATAAAATATTGAACAGTAATTACTGTAACAATTATTGAGTAATGCCTTCTTACTAAAAAATTTATCATGCTTCATGAATAGTACTCGTGAATAGTAACTCGTGAATAGTAACTCATGAATAGTAACTCGTGAATAGTAACTCGTGAATAGTAACTCGTGAATAGTAACTCGTGAATAGTAATTCATGAATAGTAATTAAAAAAAAATTGAATACTTTTATTTCATAAAATTCGGGGTCTTACAAAAATAACATCCCATACTACTGTTGAACGAAAATAATATTCCACAATAAACAATAATGGAGTAAAATTCAAAAATGAAGATCAAAACATGGATACAATCAAAGATAGTAACCATAATAGACATCTAGGACGAAAAAGAGAAAATTTCATTTTTTGGTGAATAGTGACGTATTCGTGAATAGTGTCATATACGTGAATAGTGTCGTATATGTGAATAGTAACCCCGACACAAAAAGGTAAAAATTCAACAATAAAATTCATATCAATATTTTGGCATAATGATATTGAAGAAAATAATATCATTTACGAAGAAAATAACATCCCTTACCTCAAAATAACAGTATTTCTAACCGAAATATCGGATGTAAAGTCGAAAGAAACTTGCACTGAATAGTAAATCTCAAAGTATCTAAATACTCACAAAATACATTCGACAATATAGAGAGAAAGAAAACTTGCTTCTGGTGTGATTTTCAATTCTAACTTAAGCGCTTATTTATAGGAAAATGCTAGAACGCCATAGGAGACTAAAATAATAAAATATTATATAATCTTCTTTCCTTTCTACGCATGGTTGTTGAGCAGCCAAATTGGAAGAGAAATAGCAACCCACATGTTTTTGAAAAATAAAAGTGGGTCCCACCCAATTTTAATAAAAATCATTTTATTTTTCAAAACTTCAGTAATTCATAATAAATAGCCCTTTTATCAGAAAAATACAAATTTTATGTCCATTCCACACGAAATCAAATTCTCTACAACTTTGTAGCTTTAAGTTTTTTCAAATTCCCAACAGAAAATATCCGAAATTCCCAAACGGACGATTTTCAACACCTCTTAAAATTCATAACAAATCATACGCTAATTTTTAATGGTTCAAAATTTGTGGACATATACTCAACTTATATATGTATAACATATCCAAAAATCACAACGATCCAACGGTCGGATCAAAATTATAACTCACGCAAATGAGCTTTAAGAACACTGATTAATGCCTCCATTCCGACAAAATACTGATAAAACACCTCAACATTAATTCCTTCATTATAACCAAATAAAATAAATATTTTCCTATCTATCATTTATGTCCACATAAAATAAATATTTCCTTATCATATAAATCAATAATTAATTATTCACAAATAATATTACAGAATCACAATAATGACAACCAGGCCGTTCCCAGGAAAGAGAGGGCTTTTCGATAAGGATTTCTCCTTACTGGCAAGCAATTAGGTGACCAAACCTCTCCTTGACAGAATTTTCTAGACATTGCTAATAATGCTATCTAATAATATTATTCAAATAATATGAATTATTGATTTGATAATGGAAAATATTGTGCAGTGAGAATTATTGAAACAATAATAATATAAAATATCAATGCAGCAATTATTGAATCAATAAAATATTGAACAGTAATTACTGTAACAATTATTGAGTAAAACTGAGTAACTTCTCACGTAAGCGCCAATAATCAATACCGTGTGCTACTATGCAACCACGCGTATTATTGTACTTTTACTACCGGGTAGTTCAACAGTTAACGGTAAAACTTCCGCCGTTATTTTCATAAAAAGATATTTCTGTCGTTTTCTCATTCCGACAATAATTCCGTTGTGGGGTCCACCAATGATTGTGCCATCATACGGAAATTCCCCAATAAAAAGAATATTCCCCGACCAATCGAATATTTTATAACCACTTGCTTACTTTTCAAAATTTATAAATATTACCCACAACTATAACATTATCTCAAATCCACACCATAACAAAAAAAATATTTCGAGAAAATTAAATATTTATTCATAAAATTTGGGGAATTACACGATGAATATAAATAAGGTTATCATCCTAGTTGTCAACCCATCCAGCCCAACATCCAAAGTAACACACTAAGTCAGCCCACATCTTTGTTGTCTCAACCCAAAAATATGCCCAACGTGTGCCCCAAAGCTATACCAATTAGCCCACACGAAATTCCAACCAAGCCAAGTACATGCCCAAGGTGTTACCCACAAAGAACATGCCCAACATACAATGTTCCTGCCCAATCAAGCCCAACGCATGATGAATCTTTTGATTCGATCTAAGTCACCACTTTATACCACTTTATATGCTAGCATTTTTGTTAAGAGAGCCAAACAATGCCCCAATTCTCCGTACTCATAGGCCGTGACAACCTGCCAATGACCTGAGTGTAGTTGATGTACCCCCTCGATATACTAGTTTAGCCAGCGCCCAACTTTGCCTTGCCCCAACACGAGCTGAGTGTCAAGGCCAAGTGTTGGCATATTCCCTGGTTATCTAGCATGCCAAATTCGTGTCAACCCACTAAAAGGCTAACACTAGGTACGAACCAAATTGAAAACATATTCCCTTGGCACAAGCAAGTACGCGAGACTGTTTGATAAAATTGAATAAAATTTTTTGATTGTGTTAGGAATAAGCATGTGAATGATATTCCTATTTACATATGATTTGATTATGATATATATATATATATATATATATATATAAATGAATATGTAAGTATGCTTGCATTAAGAAAAGCTGTAAAGTCCTTTGATAGATAATAGAAACATATGTACAAGGACTTAGAATGAATTGATCAAATGTGTTAGGTTGATCCTACATAAGCAAAACAACTTTGTAAAGTCCTTAAAAAGAAATGATGTACAAGGCCTATAAATATAGAAAGATCAAGCATGTTAGGTTGATCTTATGATGTAATAGATAGCTCATTCGATCGTCGAAATATCGCACTGTAAATCGTGAGTCCGCCAGAGAGTCAAGGAAAACTCGAGAGCTATCGAGGCGTAATCGTAGCTTCTAAGATAGTAGATCTTTGAGTTTGTAGACTTCAAGAGAGACGAGGAAGGATCGTGGTGTGTCGAGGAGAACTTCCTCGTGGCCGTAGTCTCACGAGGAAGTCATGTTCGTAATCGTGAGAGATGACTACCTCTGGTAGCCACCAAGTATCTCGCCAAAGCTAAGTCAAGAGTCATAGACTACACTCAGAGTCGTAGAGTCTACTAATCATACTAGAGGCAGAGATCATAGTCGAGCAAGATCAGATGAAGACAACAAGCACAACAATGTAAATCGTAGAGTATCAAGATCGATCTCGGAAGTCGTAGTGTCTCGCATGTACCAAAGTTGAATCATAGAGTGCGTAACTAAGACCTCAGCGAGATGTGCTCATTAATGCCAAAGCAGAATCGTAGAGCAAATACGATTCTCAACGAATAAGCACTCCCAGAATATCCAAAGGAATAAAGCCTCTGGTTGGCACTGCATAGATACGTCCCACCTGAAGGAAACCAGAGAGCACTCAACGAATGGCATGCAAGCTAACAGAAGATCTAAGAACCAACCCAATCAGCATCAAGATTGAGTTGTGATGAAGTCTTCCACAAGGAGATCAGAAGAAGACTTATGTAACTGACTAAGAAAAGCCAGTAAGTGCAGTAGCTGTCAAGTAGACATAAGACAACGATCTTGGAAGTTACCAGGATCGTAGTATTTGCCAAACAAAGAAAGAACTGATGGAGTGCATACAGAGATACTGGACAACTTTTGAAGAACAAGGCTAAAGTGATTAAGCATTGGGTCAGTCCATTGATGATAAGTGAACGGGAGATCACAAGGAGAAAGCGAGTTGGACACGCCACAAATCTGAAGTGTCTTGTTATTCAGAAGGGGCCAGAGTAAGAAGTCAAGCCATCAGTATCTGAGAGCTACTGAGGCAAATAGAAGTGTTGAAGCACTACACAAGGATAGGAAGAGGTATTCTACATTGAAGATCAAATCAACCCTCTTCAAGATCGTAGTATTGTCTCTACCAGTCAACAAGACACTACAATCAGGTTCATGAAGACATGCATCAGAATCGTAGAGTTCGAATATACCAAGATGAAGCATCGCAAGCGGTTCAATCTGAAGGGTAATATTCGGACAAGAGCTCATTAAGAGCATCGATGCAAGTACAACCTCTGATCGATAAATCAAAAGGGTAAAATAAAGTCGTCGACCTGCCCGAGATATTAAAATGTCATATCTGACAGGGTTGGTGAAACAGTAGACTACAGTGTTAGGAAGTCAGAAAAAGATGTCATGTCACATCTGCAGTCTGCACCAAATAACTCGAGATCTGCGAAGAAATTTGAATAGCTTTCAACGGCTACTTTCCAACAAGAAGATTGGGAAGCAGTATAAATCAACAGAGCTTTAAAGATCAAGAGTTGCTAATGATTGTATTGTTGCAGAATCGTTGAGTTGGTGAATGCTATTATTGAGTCTACGAGTTTCACCAAAGATCAATAGAACATGTCTCAGTGACAATGAGACTACCAAGGTGGAAGTGAAGCAGCTTTGAAGAATGAATCAAACAGATCGAAGCTTCACTCAACAAAGATGAGAATGCCATCAAGATGGCAAACCAAGTCGAGAGCCGAGAAGGCCAAGAAGATAGCATTCAGAAAGTGGCTAAGTCAAGGAAGATCAAGAGAGCCACTCTACGAATCACCATGAACCGAAAAGTGGAATCGAACAAGTGCGTAACCATGTCGCAAAGTATTCAAGAAAGGTTCGAGGGATTGCTAAGTGCTGACAAAGTTTACTAAAAGCACAGAGACTTAGCAAACCCGGATGGTGATGGTGCACTTGGTGATACCAGATGAAGATAAGCGGAAAAAGTGAAGATCAACCAGACACCCAAAGAAGATGTGGTCCGGACCAAGCGAGTAATGCAAAGAGGACCACACCAAGATGCTAAGTACAAAAGATGTTTGAGCCTAATGACATCTTAGCAATTTCAAAGACCAACAACATCAACAACTACAACAACAAGAAGCCTGGGCTCGAGGGTCCTCTTGTCAGAAAGGACTAAATAAAGTTCCAAGCCCTGTTGGGCTTGAAGAGTTCCTAGGGAACTAGAGAAGTTCCAAGGCTGCTAGCCTTGAAGAGTTCTTAGTGAACTGAAGTCCCAAGGCTACTAACCTTGAAGAAATCTTAGTGATTCAGGGTGCTGCTGTAAGACCCCAACTTTTATGAATAAAAATAAATTTTCTATAAATATCATTTTTGAATATTATGGAATAAATTTGATATAATGTTATAGTTCAGGTAATATTTATAAATTTTGCAAAGTACGCAAGTTGTTATATAATATTCGATTGGTCGGGGAATATTCAGACGACAAGACAATCATTGGTGGACCCATAATGTAATTATCATTTGATTGAGAAAACGACAAAAATATTTTTATGAAAACTTGGCGGAAGTTTTACCGTTGATCTTGTTGAACTACTTTGTAGTAAAAAAAAGTACAATAATAGTGGTTGCATAGTAGCACACCAGTATTGATTATTAATGCTTATGTGAGAAGTCACTCGGTTTGATTCAATTATTATCGATATTTTATATGTTATTAAATCAATAATTGAGATGATTTAAGTCATTAATATTATTATTTGCATTATTAATGATGTCTAGAAGTTACGCCAAGGAGAGGTTTGGTCACCTAATCAAGCGCCTAATAGGAGAAATCCTTATTAGAAGCCCCTCTTTCCTGCAGAAAGACCTGGTCGATTAATAGTGTGAATAATAATAATGATGATGACGTTTTGTTTTATTCAGTATTATTAACGTAATAAAACAGAAAAACTTTTATATAAAAATGTAATACTTTTATAAAGTTATTCGTTTTATTAAGCTAATAGTAAAATCTTTTTTATATAAAATGTAATACTTTTATAAAGTTATCATTTTATTGTACAATAATTAGAATATATTATATTTTATTATGCATAGTGCTTGCATAGAGTTTTCATAGTAAAATCTTTTTAAAAGTTATTCGTTTTATTAGATTATAAATAGAATATATTATATTTTATTTAAAAGATTTTGCTTTAAATATGGACCGTCCGATTAAAGTAAATCAATCAGACCGTTCATGGATTGGTTATTATTCATTCCATTCTTCTATAAATAGAAGCTCATTCATTCATTATTTCTTATTTAATTCACCAAACTATAGAGAGAAAGAAGAAAAGTATTCTCGCTACTTCACTACTCCCATATCAAGTTTCTTTTTTACGGTGAAGGGTATTATTTCTTTAGTATTCATGAAGAGAACTTTTATTATTCCATTTTATTATTCATTGGAATAACTCAGATACTGCGGCTACCCTATACTTGGTGAAATTTTTTCGTATTCCATTCTTTATTATTACATTTGGAATATCCTGTTTGTGCTTTACTCAGGACACGGGTTCCGCTTTTTATTATTCTCGTTGGAATATCCTCGTCAGGCTTTTACTGCCGGACTGGTTAAAATCTTTATTATTCTCATTGGAACATCTTTTGGTGTGAATTTCACCCGACCTGGTTCCGTCATTTAGTATTCTGTTGGAATAACATGTCTATGCAAAGTACCGTATGCATGGTGATTTCTGTTGTATTTCATTTTTTATTATTCTGTTGGAATATCCTGTCGGTGCGTATTACGCCTGACCTAGTTTTGTTATTTATTATTTTGATGGAATAACCTATCTATGCGAAGTACCGCATGCATGGTGATTTCTTTTGTTATTCCATTCTTTATTATACTCAGTTGGTTAAAGTTTTGACTTCTACACTCCATGAAATTAGTGGAATATTCTTGATATTTGCACTTCATCCAGTATCTTTTCATGGAAATATTCTTCTGAGCATTCTTGAATTTTACTTTACAAAGAAGTATCATGTTAACAATTTAGACGTTATTAGTTCCTGAATAAATTAATTCTTGAACTTTTTTTATTGAATTCTTATATCATTGTCATCATCCTCATGTTTATATTATTTTTGAAAGTTATCTCGTGGCTTGTGTAGTGCATAGATGGACTTGGTATGATTATAACTGTGGTTTATTCTTGTAATCATAACCGTAATGTTACAAATGATATGGTAAAAGTCTCATTGTTCAAGTGCATTGATGGAAAGTTGTTGGCATGATCATGACCATTGATGAATACACAAATATCCTCGCCCGTAGTGCATGGATAATTTGTGGTCGTGACCTAATGAATATCCTTGGTCGAAAAAGAGGTGATGTGGATTATTTATTGTCGAGTCTCGTGATAAAAGTGATAAAAACCTTTTTAAATCATAAAAGATAGTAGATTTTATTCTCTACTTGACTCTTTTAATGGATTACATGTTCATACAGCATTAAACTTGATGTCTATCAGTATTTTATCGGTTTAACACTATTGAGGACTAATGATAATTTATTCTGCATTATCTTAGTCATATTATTTTTTACTGGGCTAGTTGAGCTCACCCTTTCTTTCACTGTTCTCTTCAGGAAATGAGAACGTAGTCGGGGCTAGTCGGGGAACGGAGTGATGGTCCGAGATGGTGTCTTAGTAGTCCTCACTATTCTGTTAAATAGTGTGATAATAAATATAATGAGGACTAAATTGAGTGTGAATATTGTCTAGATGACAATATTTGTATTAAAACTCACAGCATGTATTTTGTCGTATTTTACACGACTGTTGTATAATCAAGTTGTATTTGAATTTAGTACCATGTATTTGGCGACTCAAGATGGGTGATGTATACCTATTTTGGGGGCGTCACAGCTGCCCTTCCTTAGTGGAAATCCTGCTAGTTGAAAGCAGAAGAGTGGATTAGGAGCTTGAATCTCTGAACCACTTAAAACCCTTTGTGTCTTTTTACTTTATGTCATTTACATTATGTACATTAACCGCTATAATTGTTATGTATGTTATAACCGCTACTAATCGAACTAACTCTACGAACAATGTATGTATGATTATGAATATATCAATGAAGGGGGATCTTTTACTTATTCCGCTGTGCTTGAAAAGATTCTTATGTTTGTCACATGCTAAATTATTAGCAATACAAAATAAATAAGAAAAGTATTGACATTAAAAAGGATCTATTCAACCCCCCCCCCTTCTAGATCTATTATGCCTACTGGGAACTAACAATTGGTATCAGAGCAGGTTCTCATACTATATTCAAAAGTTAATCGCTTCAAGTCTGATCCTAGGCACAAACATTGTTCTAAACTTAGTTTAGTAGTAAGTTCTTGGTCAGATATCTGAGATGAGCTCACACGTTGGAAATATTCATGGTAATGTAAATGTGTATATACACCTGAAACTGCTCAGATGGGTCCATGTTCTTGATTGCCATATCAACAAGACCAATCCTTGCTCGATGTCAATCTTGTTGTCTGAAGACCAGGCTAGAAAGCTCAAGAGATATCAACAGAAAAGATTCAAACATCCACCAGCCTGAAAAGATGAAAAGGCCATACATGCTAAGTAATGCTTATCCAAAGAAGAGAGAAGAACTTCTCAACCATATGTCTGGTCAACCTGCAGCTGGATGTAAATCTTATGAACTCAAGGATGTCAAGGAATTAGAGATGATGACACTCTCTTAGCTTGTGTCTTCAAGACCACAATCGAGTGACTGAGGATCAACTGGAGCAACTGGCTGTTAAAAGAAAATGAGAAAACATGCACATCAATGCCTAAACTCAGTATTTCTAAGATAAATGACTGTTATGAAACCAACAACAAAAAGGTACGATTCCTCACTAGTATAGATATGAGCATCATATTTGCACCTTACTTATGAACTATAACAGCTTTCCTTCAAGTACTCATAATCTATCTAAAAAGGTGAAGAGAAAAAGTACACTGATGATAGAAACTCAAATGTCTATAAACTTTCTCTCTATCCAAGTTTTAGGTTGAAGATGACATCTTGAAAGAAATCTGAAATGGGTCATAAGAGCATCACAGGTTAAACTAATTTTATGTGAAGAAATCTTTGCTGATGGGTTAGTATGTATATACAAACCTATGTTCTAAGAGCTTGATAACCCACAGAGTATGATCAGTCCTGCAAAAGTATCTTGATGATTTGTAGAAACTGATCACCTCCATGAATCAACCAGATACAAATAATTCGTAGAGTTGATTCTCACTCTGAGAACATTTAAACTCTGTGAACATAACCAAGCAAATGATGAAACCATCAAAGAAAAAGAGTGTTTTATTAAAATAGAAAATTTTACACACACTCACCTTCATACATCTCAAAATGTATTATCTAAATGAGTTACATGCATGAATATGACTGTTGGTGATCAATATGATGATTATCTAAATATATGAGGAACAGGGGTTTAGAAAACTAACCTAGCAGGACCCACTTAACCATGGGTACCAAAAATAGAAATCTATAACCTGCAGGTACTTGGTCTATCTAACCACACTAAGGAATGCTAAAGCAGAAGACTTCAGTCGAGAAAGATTCAACCAGCAGAAGGCTTAAGATTGTTCAGAAATGGTTCTGATAAAATTCCTATATGTCAAAGCCTGTTCTTGAAGACCTGCTGAGCTAATCTGAATAAAGCTCACATGGCTGCTGATCTTTGTAAAGAAGCAGGCCATTCAACAAAAGAAGAAAAGGGTCTTATATGCTCAATCATGCAAAGCATGTCATAAGAGAAGAATAATTAAGGAAGCTGACTACAGAGGATCATTGAGCATCAATCATGCGGAACTCATTATGGGAGCGGAACTCAGCAAGCACAAACTGACAAGGAATACTACGTTTGTAGTGCTGTCAAAGGATTGTAGAGTGATCAACCCTGAAAATTCCCATTTCTACGATACAAGAAGATTTAATGACTTCAGCCAGAATGAGATATGCATGGTTGCCTTCTGCTACACACGAAGAAGAAGGACTAAGGTCTCACTGAGAAGACAGTATCAACTATGGGGAGCGAAGAATCGCTAACGGCGTAAGCTCTAAACCATCGAGAGATACTACTAAGCGTGTGTGTATCATTTCTGAGTCCCAAAATTTATGGCTGATAAACCAAATGAAGATCCATAGTCAGTAGGAACATCTCAAAACGTACTACTGATAATCTTTCCGACACCCAACTCAAAATCGTGGAGTATGTGACACCCCCAAATCCAGGTACTTCATTCCCACAGGATTTGGTGTTCACTTAATCAAACATTCATATCTAACTACCCAATCACAATAAAACTGGATAAATAAAACCTTTCCCATTAAAGGGTTACATAATAAAATCTCCCAGGTTATCTAACCTTTAATTACAATCATTCAAATGCGGAAATTAAATAAACTTCATTAAAACCAAGTCTAAGATCATCATTGTGACGCCCCCAAAATAGTATACATCACCTATTACGAGTTGTCAATACATGGTGCATGTAAACAACTACAACTTTATTATTACAACAAGAAAGCGTGAGTTTGAATACAAATATTATCTTCTAGACAATATCTATACTCAAATAAATCCTCATCACATTTATTGATACATTATTTTACAAAAATGGTGAGGACTACTAAACAATCCTTTCTAAAACCTTCATTCCATACCCCGACTGCATACTCGCTTATATTCTCGCCTCCCGAGAAGAAAAATGGAACAAAAAGGAAAAGGGTGAGCTCAACTAGCCCAAAGAAAGAATATTATGACTAAGATAATATACAACAAATTATCGTTAGTCTTCAACAGGAAAAATCTAATAGAATACAATAGACAACAAATTTTAAATCAATATTCGCAATGAAATAATAATTCATTAGAAGAGTTAAGTAGAGAATGCAAACTACTATCTTCTACATGTATGAATTTAAAAGTTCATCGCTCTATCTTTTATCTCTCTGTAACATCAATCAATATACATCGGAATCAAATATTCATCTTTGCACTACAAGCCAAAGATATTCATCGATTAGTCATGTGTTCATCTAAACACTGCTCATCTTTGCACTACTGTACCAAAGATATTCTTGAGAATCATTCATTGCACTATGTGCCAAAGATATTCAATAATATCATCATTTAAGACCGAGGATGATGAAAATATTTTTTAAAGAAACGAATCCAATTGAAACAAAATGACAAGGATTAAGGATTAAGGATTCGTACTTTGTTTTATCCATGTTCAAAAATACCTCAAAAATAATCATAGTGGTGTAAAATTCAAGAATGATCAAAACATGGATACAATCAAAGCTAATATCCGTAATAGATATTTTGGACAAAAGAAGAAATTTCATTTTTTAGGTGAATAGTATCAGATTCGTGAATAGTGTCGATACGTGAATAGTAATCGACACCAAAAGATAGAAATTCCACAAAAAAACATCTTCACGCTTCACGATAATAGTACTCGTGAATAGTAAATCGTGAATAGTAACTCATGAATAGTAATTCGTGAATAAGTAACTCATGAATAAGTAACCCCGACATGAAAAAGTTCCAAATTTGATAAAAGTTCCAACCAATATTTCAAAGATAATGATATTGAAGAAATAATATCATTTGAGAAGAAAATAACATCCCTTACCTCGAAAGATTAGTACTTCTAATTTGGAACACGGGTATAGTCTTTCAAGGAACTCAGACCGTCTAACAATACTCAAAGTATACTCACAAGAATACGCTCAATATATCGAGAGAGAAATAGAGAGAAACTTCAGTTTCTGGTGTGTTTTTCAATTCTAACCTAAGCACCCTATTTATAGGAAAATGCTTAGAACACCAAAGCAGAAAATTAAATATAATATTAATATATTTTTCACATTTTCTTTAGCCCACCTTAGACAACTGATCTCAGCCCATTTAAATCACATGTGAGACCAACTTAGTTGCAAAAAACGTTTTTCTCAAAATAATTAACTAAAACTCCCAAAAATTAATTATTTCAAACTTCTAACTTCAATAATTCATAATAAATAGCCCTTTCATCAGAAAATTCGAATCTTGCGAGTTTTTATAGAAAATTCAATTCTCTACAACTTTGCACAAGAAAGTTTTTCCAAATTCCAAATAGAAATTGATCGAAATCCACAAACGGGCGATTTTACAAGCTATAATCAAATTTCGGTCAATAATTGTGTCCACCAATACACAAAACATGTGTTAAACATTTAATGCCACAAAAATACTCTTCCTCTTCATATACTCATATATTCCACATTCATTGTAAAAATATCACCATTAATATATTATTAAAATAATATATTTAAATGAATTATTTTATCGTAAAAGATAAAATATTAATTTTTAACAATTGTCATTTTAAAATTTTCTCCATCTATATCCACATAAAATCAATATTTTTCTCATCATATAAATCAATAATTAATTATTCACAAATAATATTACGTAATCACAATGATCGATAACTAAGCGGTTCAGAGAAAGAGGGGCTTTCAATAAGAATTTCTTCTTCTTGGCGGCGCAATTAGGTGACCAAACCTCTCCTTAGATGTAACTTTCTAGACATTGCCAATAATATTATCTAATAATATTATTCAGATAATATGAATTATTGCTTCGATAATGAAAATATCGTAGAATGACAATTATGAAACAACAAAGAATATAAAATATCGTCAAGACAAAGAATTATTAACTCAATAAAATATCGAAGCAAGAATTATCGTAACCATTATTGAGTAGTGCCTTCACGTAAGAATCAATAATTGGTGCAATACCGTGTGCATCGCTGTGTTTTAACCAATTTAGTATTTTAACAAAGATAATCTTGAATAACTACGCCTGTTATTTTTAAACAACTTATTCTTGTGCTTTTCTTCCTCCAATCGCTTTCCAGTTATGGGCCACACATGGTCGCTACCGTCGCATTTAATATTCCACGACCAAGCTTAATATTCCATTTACCAAGCTTAATATTCCCCAACAATAATGAATATTTTATAACCACTTTCTTATTCAAATATTTGCATATTTTACCCATAACTATCTACATTAATCAAATCAACCCTTACTATTTCAAAATAATAAATAGAGGAAAATAAATTTCATTTATTAATAATTTGGGGTCTTACAACCTCCCTCCTTATGAAATTTCGTCCTCGAAATTGGACGACGACTGGTGTTTGAAAAGATGAGAATACCTCGCTTTTATTTCCATTTCCAACTCCCGTGTCATTTCCTCAATAGCATGGTTTTTCTACAAAACTTTAACTTGTGGTATAACCCCGAAGACATAGGACATGTTCTTTCCTATCCAAGATCTTGACAGTACCTCCTCGCGACGTTAAGTCTCCTATTATCTCGTCCGGTTCTAACTCAATGATGTGGTTGGTCGTCACATATTTACGTAACATCGACACGTGAAAACGTTATGAACACGCGTCATACTTGGCGGTAAAACGAGTCTATAGGCCACGTTCCTATTCGATCGAGAATTTCAAATGGATTAATAAATCAAAGGTTTGAGCTTTCCTCACCTCACCGATTCTCGCTTTTGAAATAACAACTTCGCACCTCCTTCTTCAAATTCATCACTCCGGTGTGTAGCTTGAATAAACTTTAACTTTATCGATTAAAGTCGATTATACTCAGATATCATCACGTGGGTAACTAGAGTTTTCATCTCCATCTCTATTATTTGTAAATTATACTGAATGAGTCTTTGACAATATCGACTCAGATCTTGTATACGATCTTCACTCAACACGTCGCCTACCACGTTCGCTTTTCCAGGATGGCATGGTCGTAACATGTCTTTGAAATGAGTCTCCTCTTCGAGTTCTTCAAGCTCTTCCCACATTCTTTGCTCCATTCGAATTTTGTATCTTTACGAGTCACCATTGCGTTAATGGAATAGCGATTCGAGAATATCCTTCAACGAATCTCCGATAATAACCAACTAAGCCTAAAAAGCTACGTATTTCGATTACCGAGCTTAGGTTGTTCTCAATCGTGACTCATATCCCAACCTTGGATAGCACATTACAATGACACCTATCGGTTTACTATCGCATGCGAATATGGTATCCCCTACGAGAGTCCGGCTTTGCATTCCACAAAGGAAGTCACCAGATAAAGGCTCGTGTACTAAATTTATAGTTGAATTTTTAACTCCTAAAGTTCAATAGAGCCATTCGATATGAGATTTTAGAAATGAGTTTTATCTAGGGTTCAAAGTCGATACAAAATTTAATATCGGTCTTTGGGAGTAAACCAAGAAATTCTTCAGAAATACGTCAGGAAAAATCAATAACAACAGAATATTATTCAAATCGACGTGTCTTTATTCAAATCCATAACATGGACTAAGAAAACTTGACATCCGTAATAAACGAATGACTTTCATGGCTTGATATGAAAATGTTTGACTACAATGGTTTGATTGCTTGAATACTTAATAACAAAGTTGCTTAGAATATGAAAACTAACAACCTTACGAAAGTAATCAATTTCGACGTGATGAGTAGTTAACCTTAAAATCACATCAAAAGCAAATATCTCTATAGAAATAAGGTTAACAGTAATGTGATAGTGCCAACTGAATCAAGCAAGATTTTTAAACAACGGATGTAATGAAAGTTTCTCTAACTGAGTCTCCATAAACAAAGTCAAAGTCTAATTTCTCCGTAGTCAAGTTCAAACGTTGAGCTTAAACAAGAGAGATAAAAGAATGGGTAGAACCAGATTATCTAGTAAGGTATAAACTTCGCAAGAATTTATAATTAACTAACCCGTGCTAACTTCGTTTGGGTTCCTCGCATTTGGCTTGGCCACGACAAACGCTCTTCCAGAACCGTTGACTTTGATTTTTCCGGGACATCCTTTTGAGTCATCATTTCATTGGATCGGGTTTCGATATCGTATAATCTCGAGTGATATGTCCTTCTTTTCCACAATTATAGCATACCTTAAACTGTTGTGGGCGGTTTTGGTCAATGATATGTCCCTCTTTCCGTGATTTGTAACATACGACCGGTGGTCTTTCTCCTCCTTTGGAACCAGTTGCTACTGGCGCTGACGTCTTCACATGGTCGTTGTTGAATCTCCTCTTTTTAAAATCTCCTCCCGACTCGCTTCTTCTATTTTCATGGCCACGATTACCACCAGAGTGGTTACCGCCTTTGTCCGTATTCTTCTTTCTCCGCTGGTTATCGTTATTCGATGATCGCTATCTTGGTATAATCCTCGGTTATGGTCCCTCGGTTGAACGTACTTTCGTTATCTCGCTTCTAACAATCGAGCCCCGTTGACAACATCTCGGAATAGAGAAAAATTTGAGAAATGAGATATCGACGTATCGCCGGGTTTCAAACCTCTCGTAAACATCCGCGTCATCGTTCCTCATTCTCCACCAAATGAGGCAAAACCGATAACTCCGCTGAACTTCGCCTCGTCTTTCGGGACACCGCCATGTTATTCTCGCTCCAGCCTAATAAACTCCACTTCCTTCATATGACTGAATACTTTGGGAAGTACTTGTCATTGAATCAATTTCAAACGTCTCCCATGACATGCCGAGTGCGGTGGATGGGTACGCTTCATGATTCCCACCAAGAATCTGCCTCGTTACGGAACATAAAAGTAGCGAATGGAACTTTCGTTTCTCCGCATCCCAAGACATCGAATATCTTGGTAATTTGCTTGACCCATGTTTCCGCCATGATCGGATCCGGCTTTCCTTAAATTCTAGCGGTCCCAACTCTTTGAATCGCTTGCATTTGTGACAACCCGTGAATTGCTATCATTCCTCCTCCGTATTTTGAACACGAGTCTCCCCTCGTCGATTTTGCGTGAATCGCAAAAAGCTTCTAAACATCCCTCGTTCATCATCCGCTCGGTGGTGTTGTTCACATGAGGTACATTGCCACTGTTGCGACGTTTTCCTCGTTGGTGAGTCTGCAAGCATCTCCACGGTCTCATTTCCATTGTTAATATTCTCGGTCGACATTCTCAAATCTTGTCATAAAACAAGGGTTAATTAAGGAAATCAATATATCACATAATATCCTTATATATCGGCCAACTAAAAAAATAAGCTTAGGTAGGACACACTAGCGAAGGATTTACTCGTCTCTCCCTCCTAGTTCTATTCCACGATCTCCGCCAGAGATCATATCCTAAGCTCGATACCAATCGTGACGCCCCCAAAATAGGTATACATCACCTATTACGAGTTGTCAATACATGGTACGTAAACAACTACAACTTTATTATTACAACAAGAAAAGCGTGAGTTTGAATACAAATATTATCTTCTAGACAATATCTATACTCAAATAAATCCTCATCACATTTATTGATACATTATTTTACAAAAATGGTGAGGACTACTAAACAATCCTTTCTAAAACCTTCATTCCATACTCCCACTTCGTACTCGCTTATATTCTCGCCTCCCCGAGAAGAAAAATGGAACAAAAAGGAAAAGGGTGAGCTCAACTAGCCCGGTAAAGAATATTATGACTAAGATAATATACAACAAATTACCGTTAGTCTTCAACAGGAAAAATCTAATAGAATACAATAGACAACAAATTTTAAATCAATATTCACAATGAAATAATAATTCATTAGAAGAGTTAAGTAGAGAATGCAAACTACTATCTTCTATGTATGAATTTAAAAGTTCATCGCTCATCTTTTATCTCCGTAACATCAATCAATATACATCCGAATCAAATATTCATCTTTGCACTACAGCCAAAGATATTCATCGATTGGTCATGTTCATCTAAACACTGTTCATCTTTGCACTACTGACCCAAAGATATTCTTCAGAAATCATTCATCTCTTTGACTACAGCCAAAGATATTCAATAATATCATCATTTAAGACTGAGGATGATGAAAAATATTTTTAAAGAAACGAATCCAGTGAAACAAAATGACAAGGATTAAGGATTAAGGATTCGTACTTTGTTTTATCCATGTTCAAAAATACCTCAAAAATAATCATAGTGGTGTAAAATTAAAGAATGATCAAAACATGGATACAATCAAAGCTAATATCCAGAATAGATATTTTGGACAAAAAGAAGAAATTTTATTTTTTCTATGAATAAGATCAGATTCGTGAATAAGGCCTTGACACGTGAATAGTAACTCAGACACCAAAAGATAGAAATTCCACAAAAAAACATCTTCACGCGCTTCGCTGAATAGTACTCGTGAATAAGTAACTCGTGAATAAGTAACTCATGAATAGTAACTCGTGAATAGTAACTCATGAATAAGTAACCCATACATGAAAAAGTTCCAAATTTGATAAAAAGTTCCAACCAATATTTCAAAGATAATGATATTGAAGAAATAATATCATTTGAGAAGAAAATAACATCCCTTACCTCGAAAGATTAGTACTTCTAATTTGGAACACGGTATAAGGTCAAGGAACTTGCAACCGCCTAACAATACTCAAAGTATACTCACAAGAATACGCTCAATATATCGAGAGAGAAATAGAGAGAAACTTCAGTTTTACGGTGTTTTTCAATTCTAACCCAAGCACCCTATTTATAGGAAAATGCTTAGAACACCAAAAGCAGAAAATTAAATATAATATTAATATATTTTTCACATTTTCTTTTGCCCACCTTAGACAACTGATCTCAGCCCATTTAAATCACATGTGAGGCCAACTTAGTTGCAAAAAACGTTTTTCTCAAAATAATTAACTAAAACTCCCAAAAATTAATTATTTCGAAACTTCGTAACTTCAATAATTCATAATAAATAGCCCTTTCATTAGAAAATTCGAATCTTGCGAGTTTTTATAGGAAATTCAATTCTCTACAACTTTGCAGTAAGAAAGTTTTTCCAAATTCCAAATAGAAATTGAAGAAATCCACAAACCAGGCGATTTTACAAAAATTTATAATCAAATTTCTATCAATAATTGTGTCCACCAACACACAAAACATGTGTTAAATATTTAATGCCACAAAATACTCTTCCTCCTCATATACTCATATATTCCACATTCATTGTAAAAATATCACCATTAATATATTATTAAAATAATATATTTAAATGAATTATTTTATCGAGAAAAAGATAAAATATTAATTTTCAACAATTGTCATTTTAAAATTTTCTCCATCTATATCCTCATAAAATCAATATTTTTCTCATTATATAAATCAATAATTAATTATTCACAAATAATATTACAGAATCACAATATTGACAACCGTGCAGGTTCTCAGGAAGAGGGGCTTCCAATAAGAATTTCTTCTTCTTGGTAGCGCAATTAGGTGACCAAACCTCTCCTTAGATGTAACTTTCTAGACATTGCCAATAATGTTATCTAATAATATTATTCAGATAATATGAATTATTGCTTCGATAATGAAAAAATACGTGTAATGACAATTATTGAAACAACAAAGAATATAAAATATCAAATAAGCAAAGAATTATTAACTCAATAAAATCGAATAAGAATTATCGTGTAACCATTATTGAGTAGTGCTTCTTCACGTAAGAATCAATAATTGGTGCAATACTGGTGTGCTTCATGTGTTTTAACCACCGAGTATTTTAACAAAGATAATTCAGAATAACCACGCCTGAATTATTTTTAAACAACTTATTCTTGTCGCTTTCTTCCTCCAATCGCTTTCAGTTATGGGGCCCACACATGGCTACTACTGGCCAGTCGCATTTAATATTCCCGACAAAGATGAATATTCCACGACAAGCGAATATTCCCCAACAATAATGAATATTTTATAACCACTTTCTTATTCGAAATATTTGTATATTTTACCCATAACTATCCACATTAATCAAATCAACCCTTACTATTTCAAAATAATAAATAGAGGAAAATAAATTTCATTTATTAATAATTTGGGGTCTTACAATCATAATAAAAATCTAACATCTCAATCAAAGTAAAATTACAAGTCTTCATCACTTGAACGTTTTTCCCTTTCTTTTGCTAGACGAAGGTTCATCTACCTTCTCTTCTTTAGCTGCAATGAGTTTTAAAATATGCAAAAGTGAGCAAAACAATTGCTCACTGGATACAATATGAAATCAACAGGAGTATAGTAATAATAACTGCCAATAATAGGCTCATCAATAATGAATAGTACTCTATCATCTATAATCAGAAACTGAAATCCAAAATGTGGAATAAATATAACTGAGGGTCATAAGACCATGAACTATGTCTACAGTTGCAAGCAATCTTTCAACTCCAACTTTAACAGTCATAAGACTATAAGGACTCCTCGTACTTAGGGGGATCAGCCCTTCGTACCATGTATTGTGCTCAAACATTTAACGCTACACATAAGTTAACCCCTAATAGTAATAGGGTTGTTCATCTCAGTGTTTGGAGTACAAGTCCGCACCAAAGAGAGTTCGGTTTGGATAAGCTTTCAAGGGTAATTTGAAGTTCAACGATCATCAACTAGAGGACTAGTTGAATTAATAACATCATATTACAGAATAATCGTAATTGAATCAACATGGTAAATCAAAATCATGCTTTAGGAATAATCTAATAGCATATACTTTGAATAACTATAACATGCCTTGCTTGAACAATATTAAGTCAAGGTTAATTAGAATTGAATACCAAGCATGCATAACAGTTTGAACGATAAAATTGCTCGACATTAGTATAAATAGTTGTGCATGCTAAACAACAAGTTAAATACAAGAATAACTTGTCAACATTAAACCAAAGTTTAGAAAGCTTGCATCATTCATAAGGTAATCGAATTGAAACAATAAATAGTTCAACAAGATAAAGAATTAGAAATCTTGCATTATTATATTGGAAACAATAATTGATTCAATCAAGATAATGGATTAGAACACTTGCTCTAAGAACAATTTAAGCGATTGCACAATTTTAATAGTAGAATTAGAGAACTTGCCTTGCTCGTAGGATAAACCAAATCAATACGAATCACAATATCCTATAAACATATGTCATCATGACATAATTAGTCATTACCATCTTACAAACATAACTAAGTACGTGCATCATTTAAAATTAGATTTTTAATCACATAATCAAGTTATAACACAAGTTAATTGTTAATAACATACTTATTCATAGTATAAAAATACTAAAATCAACATTTTACTGATCCTACTATCATCACATAACAATTCCTTAAAATTTAAATGTACAAAAAGTACACCGTCGGACAAATTGCTAACTTTCACATACACTATACAGTTTACATCATGGGTCGCTAACACATGCTGGGTATATATGGCGTCATGGCGTAGAGATCGATATATAAGGTTACACAAGGTGCATGGCATGAGTATGGGCCTCATGGCTACATTAAAGGGTATCAAGTCCCGCCATGCTACCAATTGCGCACCTCTAATAAAGATGCGAAAAAGCCAATTTTGGCCTACAAGCTCGTTTCTAACAGACTAATTAGCAAATAAATCATATAGAGACTTCATGTAAACATATTTCAAAAACTCTAAACATGATTCTACCCATACAACAACATAAACAACAAAATTAACACACCCAAATTCACTGTTTTTGGTTAAAACTCATTTTTTTTATATTTCAATAAAAATCAACACTGTAACTTTTGTTTTTCAACCAAAACCACTAATTCAAAGTGTCTTTATTAATGATTATACAAACTCTAACAAATTAAACGATTAATTAATCAACTAAACCACTAATTTACCCTCAATTTCTACTTTAAGCTAAACAATATATTTTCATAAAAACTCTCTGTAAAAACATTTTCTTCACAACCATAAACATAATACCGATTTATTGACTACAACTTATGAAAATCGTTTTAACATCACTAGTATGCAATATAAAGCCACATAACAACGACAATTTATCTTTACACAAGGAATTTATAGAGAATTAAAGAAGAGAAAACTAGAATTTTAGAAAACATAAAAGAAAAAAGGGTAGGATAAAACCTTGAAGAAGATGATGATGGCTATCTCTTTACTTGACAAGCCTTTCCCCACTATCTAGCCTTTCTTCCTCTCTTCTCTTCTTCTTCTCTTCTTCTTCCCTTCTTCTTCTTCTTCTTCCGCTGAGTTTTTTTTTCTTCTCTCTCTCTATCTAACGTACTTAACAAATAACGTATATAGAATATAATATATATTGATTATATAATATAAATACAAAACATATAACTGATATCAGTTATATGAGTTTTAAAAATCAAAATCCATAAGGCTTGTTTGGTTACTAACTAAAAAAAATAACCCATTAATCCTAACACCTTGTTTGATAAAACTCAAATAAATTAAAGACTTAATAGGCCTTAGGCCTTGTTTGGCAAAACTGAATTAAAACTCCTTTAAGTTATTTTAATAACTACTTTATAAAAGGTTATTTGTCACACATTAATTTAATTAAATTAATCATAATAACAATTTATTAAATCACTTCATCACATAAATCAATACCTCCAAAATTATAATTTCTATATAATTATAACTTTTATTTAATCAACTAACACATCCTTTTTAATTATAAATTCCAATAAAAAGAATAGTAATTGAATTAATCAAAATTCTCTAACTTAATAATTAAATTAAATTAGCAGAATAATTAATTTTCCTTAATTATTTATTTAACAAATAATTAACCACATCAATTCAAATTTGAACAATTATTTATTCAACAATAAACACATCCATTCAATATTTAAATAATTCAATAAATATTTAATATCACAATTAAAATTCTAGAATGTTACATCATTCCCTCCTTACAAGGATTCTGTCCCTAGAATCACAATTCAAACAATCACAATTCAAACAATTCATTCGTCACATTCTCCCCTTCTTACAAAGATTCTGTCCCCAGAATCGAAGACATAGATTAAATAAATAACTCAGAGTAATTCTTCATCATTTCAGCTTCGAGTTCCCACGTAGCCTCTTCGACATTGTGGTTCCTCCAAATTACCTTCATAGAAGGTATCACCTTATTCCTGAGCACTTGTTCTTTCCTGTCGACTATCTGGATAGGAACCTCTTCATAGGACAAATCTTTGTCAAACCGCAATGGTTCGTACTTTCAATCACGTGTTTGTAATCAGTTTGTATGGTCGTAATAATCGACACGTGAACAACATTATGAATGTTTTGCAACTCCGGAGGTAGAGCTACCTCGTAAGCCACCTCTCCAACCTTTCGCAGCACTTCGAAGGGTCCAATAAATCTCGGACTTAGTTTCCCCTTCTTACCAAATCAAATTTTTCCCTTCCAAGGAGAAACCTTTAGGAATACGAAATCTCCTATGTCAAATACACGATCCTGTCTGTGTTGATCAGCATATTTCTTTTATCTATCTTGAGCAGCTATCAATCTTGTTCTGATGAGTTTGACAACCTCAGCAGTTTGTTGTACCGAGCTTCGGTCCTAATAGTTGACGTTCTCGACTTCATCCCAAAGACATTGGAGTTTCAGACTTCCTGTAGTATAATGCTTCAGAGAGGCTGCATGCCGATGCTAGCTTGGTAACTGTTATTGTAAGCAAATTCCACCAACGATAATTGTTCATCCCAGCTTCCTTTGAAATCCATGAGGCATGCTCTCAACATATCTTCCAACGTCTGAATCGTTCGTTCGCTTTGGCCATCTGTTTGTGGATGATATGCAGTACTCATTCGCAACTGGGTTCCCATACATTCTTGTAGTCTCTTTCAGAAGTTTGACGTGAACCTCGGATCTCTTTTCATATTTGGCCACCAAAAATGTCGCCGTAAATCTTGATACATCTTCGTACTTCCTGGATGAATCGAATATCTCGAGTTATGAGCTTCGGTCAAAATTTCTTCTTTAGTCTCTGGTACTGCTGGAACCCATATTCGTCCTTCAAAACTCAAAGATTCCATCCAGATCAATCTTGTATTTCACCTCTTTTCCCTCAACCACACTTTCTCCGATTTTTCTACATTCCTCATCCCGCAGCGGTTGGCGTTCTTCACTTTGTCCACCAAAGTTGGGTGGCTTCCATCTGGTAACATCTTTCATCGATTCTCTTGGAAATTTGATTTCCAACTCTAACTTTGACATTCATTGTAATAAGCTCCTCCTTATCGATTAACAACATCAACTTTTCTCCGCTTTCCTACTCAAGGCATACGTGAATGACGTTTGCTTTGCACGGATGATAAAAGATCTCACAATCATAATCTTTTATCAATTCCATCCATCTTCTTTGACACGTTCGGGTCCTTCTGTGTGAAAATATACTTCAGACTCTTATGGTCTGTGTAAATCTCACATTTTTCTCCATAGAGATAGTGTCTCCATATTTTTAAAGCAAACACAACCGCCGCCAACTATAAATCATGAGTCGGATACCCTTTTTCGTAGTCCTTCAACTGCCTTGATGCATACACGATAACTTTTCCGTTCTGCATAAGGACACATCCTAATCCCTTGTGGGAAGCATCACTATACACCACAAAATTTCTCAGATTTATCTCGGTAAATGACAACACGGTGCCATACTTAGCTTCTTTTTCAATTCTTGAAAACTATCTTCACACTTCTCAAATTCAAACAAATTTTCTGATTTCTCGTTAAATTTGTCAATGGAGTGGCAATCTTGGAAAATTCCTGGATAAACCGTCTGTAATACCCTGCTAATCCCAAGGAACTTCTCACTTCTGATGGAGTTCTTGGTTGTTCCCAATTTATCACAGCTTCAACCTTTGATGGATCCACTAAAATTCCATCCTTGTCAATTACATGCCCAAGAAATTATACACGTTCCAACCAAAATTCACATTTAGAGAATTTCGCATATAACTTTTCTTTTCTTAGCGTCTCCAGCGTTAGACGTAAATGTTCCACATATTCCTCTTGAGTTTTAGAGTACACCAGGATATCGTCGATAAACACCAACACAAACTTGTCCAAAAATGGTTTAAACACCCTGTTCATCATATCCATGAACGCTGAAGGGGCGTTTGTTAAACCAAAAGACATCACCAAAAATTCGTAATGTCCATACCGAGTTCGGAATGCCGTCTTCGGAACATCCTCCTTTCTTACCTTCAGTTGATGATACCCACTTCTCAAATCTATTTTCGAGAAATATCTAGCACCCTTCAATTAATCAAACAAGTCATCTATTCTCGGCAAAGGATATTTGTTCTTAATAGTGACTTTGTTTAACTCTCTATAATCAATGCAAAGACGCATTGACCCATCCTTCTTCTTTACGAATAACACCAGTGCTCCCCACGGTGACACACTCAGCTGAATGTATTTCTTGTCCAACAGCTCCTGTAGTTGTACCATCAGTTCTTTCATCTCCACCGGAGCCATTCTGTATGGGGCTTTCGATATCGGAGCGGTTCCTGGCGCTAAGTCGATCATGAACTCGATTTCTCTGTCAGGCGGAAGTCCTGGCAAATCCTTTGGAAACATGTCCACAAATTCCCTAACCACTGGTATTTATTCTAGTTTCGCACCCTTCTTCTGAGTATCGACTATGTAAGCTAAATAACCCACACAGCCCTGACTCAACAACTTTTTGGCCTGCATAATCGTCAGACATCTCATTTGTCTAGGAAATTTGCTACCATTGAATACTACCTTTTGAGTCATAAGGTTTACATTTCTTTTTGGCAACCAATTATCGCTCCATAATTGAACAACCAATCCATTCCCAAAATAACGTCAAACTCTCCTAACCTGATCGGAATCAAATCTACCATCAAAATATTTCCCTTAATGTTCACCCTACAGTTCTTGTATACGAACCTAACAGGAACTACTTCCTTATTCGCAATTTCTATGTTTAAAGGGAAATGCAATTCTTCACAAGGAAATCCTAATCTCATAGCAAATTCATCAGATATAAATGAGCAAGTAACACCCGAATCAAATAATACATAAGCATCAATATCATTGATCGGGATAATACCTGACACCACATCCTTTGATTGCACAGCATCTTGCACAGTCATGTTGAAGGTTCTGGCTGTGGGCTTATTTGTTGTTGTTGGTCCCGCAATAGCCAACGCACCTCCACTAGCATTTCCCTTGCTCCCATTTGTCTCCCCAGATCTCTTCTTGGGGCATTCACGAGCAAAGTGATCCTTGGATCCGCACGTGAAGCACACATTCTTCTTAGCTTGAGTGCAATTTGGGGCGATGTGACCCTCCTGGCCACAATTGAAGCATACTCGTTTCCCCAGCAGACACACTCCCTTATGAAACTTTCCACACGTAGCACATGGTTCGAACTTCTTATTTTGCTGGTTTCTTTGCTGATTTCCAGCTCCTCGATTCCCATTCCACTTCCTCTTCAGGTTGTTACCATTACTACCGTTACCACTACTCTTAGCTTCACCTTCACTTTTCTTCTTTCTCTGCTCTTGATTATGCTTTGTTACCGCCTCGCCTCCACTTTCAACGAGAATCGCCTTCTCCATCACTGCTGCAAATGTCTTCAATTGGAACAGGAAACCCTCTTTGACAAACGTGGTTTGATCCCCTCTCCAAACCTCTTCGCCTTGCAGACTCGTCTCAGGTTGACTGATATGGCGCAAACCTCGCCAACTCGTTGAACTTCGCGGAATACTCCGACACCGACATTGTTCCTTGCTTCAACTCCAAAAACTGGACCTCGAGCTGACTCTTCGAACTCTCAGGGAAATAAGTCTCGAAGAACAGCTCCTTAAACCTATCCCAAGTCATTACTCCTGGTCCTTCCCGAGTCTTGTTGGCCTGCCACCAATAGCTAGCCTCCTCCTTCAACATAAATGTTGCAAAAGCAGTCTTCTGATTCTCCTCTACCCTAGCAACATCAAAAACCTTCTCGATCTCCATAATCCAAGTCTGTGCTTCAACTGGGTTCATAGATCTATGGAATTCTGGTGGTCCAACCGCCTTGAAGTCCTTAAACGTAGCACCTTAGTTCTGAGGTTGATTCTGCGGTTGATTTTGTAGTGCACCTGTTAGTAATGTCACCAACTGCTGAACGGAGTTAGTTTCAGCATTATCGTTGTTGGTTCCTTCGGTGGTTCTCTAACGGGGTGGTTGACGTCTTGGAGGCATTTTCTGTTAAAAAGAATACATTCATTAGATTATTACTCAACTCTTTTCAAGTAATTTCTACTTAGCTTGCCCCCATGAAAGTAATCATTCCATAACACATAACACTTTGGATAAAGAAAATAATATTTTTTATTCAAAACTTCTTTGAAAACATCATATCAATAGCATCACTGCTATTTACATTATTTTCCTGAACTACTAAAGTTTCAGGACATCATCATCATATCCCATAGGTTGCATAACACTTGGGATTAAAAAATTATTTATCATAACATAACTCAAGTACACACCCTACGATGTCCTATTAAGATATTGCAAGGCCTTACGACGCACTTCTTCCATAACTCGGAACATGGTCCGACGGTCCAGTATGAACGAGGATAGCGTCTCGAACTGAATTGGATAACCCATGACCCGATCTTGAGCTCGATTGATCGCGGTGTTGAACACGTTATCCATTTCTTCCATCTTCCTTCTCTTTACTTGTGCATCTCCCTTTGCTATTTTGGCTTGGTGATAAGCTTCATCAGCAGCGCTTGCCTTTCTATTTGCCCCCTTTTGCGATTCTTCTCTCAACTTGCTCTTCAACTCTGCAACCTCTACTCTCATTTGATCATTCTCTTCTTCAGTGTGAACCAGCTTCTCTTCAACATTGTTCAGTTGTTCTTCTCGATCCTGAATCTCGTCGTCCTTTTGTGCCAACGAAGTCTGTTGTTCAGCTACTATCTCTTGCAATTCCTCAACAAAGATCTTGAAGTTCCACGTTATTTACCATGCACCTCGTCAGATATATACTACCAAATATCGAAGTTAAGTGGAATCCTTTCCTCCTCGTCCTCTTCATTCGTCTGCGGCAGCTCCACGGGATCTTCCTCATCTGTTTCTACATCATCATCATCATCATCATCATCATCATCATCATCATCCTCAACCACTGCGAGTAATGGAGCTGACTCTCGTGGAAGCAGTTGTTCCCAAACCACTTGAATATCACGAGATTCATCCTCTCTAGGCATCTGAGGTCCTTCCTCCCTAGCCTGACAGGATTCTCCGACATTAGTCATCCTGACAACATGATTTTTTAAGTTTTAGTTATTAATCATCTCTACTCGACTCTCACGAGCACATAAGTTGTAAACACATAAGCACATAAGTGTTTTATTACTTTCTCCTTGAAACACGATAATAGTTTATCATCACTATCTTCTCGAAGGTTACTTCCTAAGGCTTTTCCCCCACCTAAGGTTCATAACCTAAGGCTCTGATACCAACATGTGACACCCCCAAATCCAGGTACTTCATTCCCACAGGATCTGGTGTTCACTTAATCAAACATTCATATCTAACTACCCAATCACAATAAAACTGGATAAATAAAACCTTTCCCATTAAAGGGTTACATAATAAAATCTCCCAGTTTATCTAACCTTTAATTACAATCATTTAAATGCGGAAATTAAATAAACTTCATTAAAACCAAGTCAAAGATCATCATAATAAAAATCTAACATCTCAATCAAAGTAAAATTACAAGTCTTCATCACTTGCACGTTTTTCCCTTTCTTTTGCTAGACGAAGGTTCATCTACCTTCTCTTCTTTAGCTGCAATAAGTTTTAAAATATGCAAGAGAGAGCAAAACAATTGCTCACTGGATACAATATGAAATCAACAGGAGTATAGTAATAATAACTACCAATAATAGGCTCATCAACAATGAATAGTACTCTATCATCTATAATCAGAAACTGAAATCCAAAATGTGGAATAAATATAACTGAGGGTCATAAGACCATGAACTATGTCCACAGTTGCGAGCAATCTTTCAACTCCAACTTTAACAGTCATAAGACTATAAGGACTCCTCGTACTTAGGGGGATCAGCCCTTCGTACCACGTATTGTGCTCAAACATTTAACGTTACACATAAGTTAACCCCTAATAGTAATAGGGTTGTTCATCTCAGTGTTTGGAGTACAAGTCCGCACCAAAGAGAGTTCGGTTTGGATAAGCTTTCAAGGGTAATTTGAAGTTCAACGATCATCAACTAGAGGACTAGTTGAATTAACAACATCATATTACAGAATAATCGTAATTGAATCAACATGGTAAATCAAAATCATGCTTTAGGAATAATCTAATAGCATATACTTTGAATAACTATAACATGCCTTGCTTGAACAATATTAAGTCAAGGTTAATTAGAATTGAATACCAAGCATGCATAACAGTTTGAACGATAAAATTGCTCGACATTAGTATAAATAGTTGTGCATGCTAAACAACAAGTTAAATACAAGAATAACTTGTCAACATTAAACCAAAGTTTAGAAAGCTTGCATCATTCATAAGGTAATCGAATTGAAACAATAAATAGTTCAACAAGATAAAGAATTAGAAATCTTGCATTATTATATTGGAAACAATAATTGATTCAATCAAGATAATGGATTAGAACACTTGCTCTAAGAACAATTTAAGCGATTGCACAATTTTAATAGTAGAATTAGAGAACTTGCCTTGCTCGTAGGATAAACCAAATCAATACGAATCACAATATCCTATAAACATATGTCATCATGACATAATTAGTCATTACCATCTCACAAACATAACTAAGTACGTGCATCATTTAAAATTGGATTTTTAATCACATAATCAAGTTATAACACAAGTTAATTGTTAATAACATACTTATTCATAGTTTAAAAATACTAAAATCAACATTTTACAGTCCTACTATCATCACATAACAATTCCTTAAAATTTCAAGTACAAAAGTACAATTGTCGGATTAATTTGCTAACTCATGCATGGCTACCATAGTTTACACTATGGGTTGCGTTGTGGCGTGGGCATGGCGTTATGTAGCGAGAGAGATCACTACAAGGCACTTGGTCATGGCATGAGGAGACATGGCGTCATGGCCAAAAAAGGTAAGTCCGTCGTCATGCACACACCAATTACGTACCTCTACGAACAAAGAGAAAAAGTCAATTTTGGCCTACAAGCTCGTTTCTAACAGACTAATTTGCAAATAAATCATATAGAGACTTCATGTAAACATATTTTAAAAACTCTAAACATGATTCTACCCATACAACAACATAAACAACAAAATTAACACACCCAAATTCACTGTTTTTGGCTAAAACTCATTTTTTTTATATTTCAATAAAAATCAACACTGTAACTTTTATTTTTCAACCAAAACCACTAATTCAAAATGTCTTTATTAATGATTATCATACTCTAACAAATTAAACGATCAATTAATCAACTAAATCACTAATTCACCCTCAATTTCTACTTTAAGCTAAACATAAAAACTCTCTGTAAAAATATTTTCTTCACAACCATAAACATAATACCGATTTATTGACTACAACTTATGAAAATCGTTTTAACATCACTAGTATGCAATATAAAGCCACATAACAACGACAATTTATCTTTACACAAGGAATTTATAGAAATTAGAGAAGAGAAAACTAGAATTTTTGAAAACATAAAAGAAAAAGGGTAGGATGAAACCTTGAAGAAGATGATGATGGCTATCTCTTTACTTGACAAGCCTTTCTCCACTCTCTAGCCTTTCTTCCTCTATTCTCTTCTTCTTCTCTTCTTCTTCCCCTGAGTTTTCTTTTCTTCTCTCTCTATCTAACGTACTTAACAAATAACGTATATAGAATATAATATATATTGATTATATAATATAAATACAAAACATATAACTGATATCAGTTATATGAGTTTTAAAAATCAAAAGCCATAAGGCTTGTTTGGTTACTAACTAAAAAAAATAACTCATTAATCCTAACACCTTGTTTGATAAAACTCAAATAAATTAAAGACATAATAGGCCTTAGGCCTTGTTTGGCAAAACTGAATTAAAACTCCTTTAAGTTATTTTAATAACTACTTTATAAAAGGTTATTTGTCACACATTAATTTAATTAAATTAATCATAATAACAATTTATTAAATCACTTCATCACATAAATTAATACCTTCAAAATTATAATTTCTATATAATTATAACTTTTATATAATCAACCAACACATCCTTTTTAATTACAAATTCCAATAAAAGAATAGTAATTGAATTAATCAAAATTCTCTAACTTAATAATTAAATTAAATTAGCAGAATAATTAATTTTCCTTAATTATTTATTTAACAAATAATTAACCACATCAATTTAAATTTGAACAATTATTTATTCAACAATAAACACATCCATTAAATATTTAAATAATTCAATAAATATTTAATATCATAATTAAAATTCTAGAATGTTACAGAGTACCTACGATTAAACATCTGATTGTAATGCAAGAGCAGGAGGACACCATAATTGCAGCCAGTGCAGATGTCTAAAGTTGGAAGAAGGACTCCCCAACAGAAAAGGTTAAATGAGATATCAGTGCAAATCACTTCTACAGTATTTCATCTGGAAAGCGCCTCAAGGACAAACCTGACCCTTAGCTCACTCTAAGAGGTTAGCCCTTCCTGAGCTACCTTGACCCAGAAGGAATGCTTAGTAAAGCTCTTTTCAAGGACCAAGTCAGTCAACGATTGTAGAATAGTTTTAAGAGAACTCAACGATCGTGATGCAATCTCAACGATCGTAGTGAAAACTCAACAATCGCAGAAGCAGACTCGACGATCGCAGACTTAACAAAAAGGCACTCTAGCTCATGAGGAGCTTGAAAGAACGAGACAATTGGTCTACCATTCTGAAGTATGAGGAGATTAGTTCAAATACAGTTTGGAAAGACATCTTGCAAACGCACATCAGAACTTAAGTACCCAAACTGGCTTGGGGTACATCAGTGGTTGAGCTATGCATTTTCAACACAAGGAGAAATGTCAAAACCATCCACTACAACATCTTTCAGAGAATTGATCGTTGAGTCAACAAAGGAAAACATAGAGTCAATAGCTGTCCTATCATGCTACTCTACGAACTCAAAGAGGTCAAAGGTCAATCCACGTCAATCAAACGTCCACTCTTCTAAAAGAGACAACTAACTGACAAGTTACTGGGGAGTTACAGCTCGTTACTGGGCATCGTGCAACCAATAACTAGTTGACACATCATAGCGTATGCAGTGTAAGAAGGAACTGTCATAAAGACAAATTTAAAATCTGCAAACTGTTACCAAAATCCATTGAACCTCTCTCCCTCCCATTTTCAAACCCTAGAATTCTCTTCGAAGCCAAACCATTGAAATTTTCAGAGTTCAAATCACAATCAGCCATACTTCATAAATCTCCCTGAATCAATATCCATATTCCTCGAATCATTCAAATGGAAGATTGGCGAGTAGTCACTGGCATTCAACTCAGAACTAAGTCATTTGAGAAATTCAAAAAGAAGTTCAGAGACATTCTTGAACTCGTGAAGAAAGCTGGATTCTAAGAATGTCTTGAGGCAAGCACTTGAGTATACACTAAACTAGTTAAGGAATTCTACTCAAATGCATCCGTAAATGCCAGAACTCTTTCAACCAAGGTTAAAGGTCAGTCTCTAAAACTAAAATCATCCGATATCAACCAATGCCTAGATTTTCCTAACCTAGGACTGAAAAACCTTGATGAGATTGACACTGAGAAATCAAAAGAGATTATGGGGTACCAAAGAAACCCTAGTCTGAAGGACATGAAGAAAAAGGAGTTTCCAGAGGAATTCGAGTTCCTTGCTGAGATAGTGGGAAAATGTATACTGTTTAAAGACACTGCACACGACACTGTAGTCGACCAGCAGTTGAAGATTATGTCTGCAATAGTTCTGAAGAAGCCAATGAATTTTGGAGCCATCTTGTTCGACCAAATCTCCAAATGGAAGGCTGAATTGAAGAAATCTACAGACAAACCACTTACAAAAGTTTTTCATGGAAGACTGCTAAGCATAATGATGAAAAAAAAGCTAGGAAGCAAAATCAAAGATAATGAGGGAGATCCCTTAAATGTTCACAAAGTAATGTCTCCACAACTGTTCGTGAACTGGAAGAAGAATCCCAAGGAAAACAGGAGGCTAACTACTGGGAGCAGCAGCAAGGCCTCTGCAAAGAAAAGGAAGGCAAGAGAGTTAGAAAGTTCTAAGTCTGGTAACTATAAATCAGCAAAAATCATACCAGCCAGAAAGAAATCTAGAGGTGTGAAGAAAACCAAGTCTCCACCTAGAAGTATCTCCATCAAAGACAGGGATGAAGAAGAAAAAGTCTTGACTGTTGAAACCACAAAGCAAAGAAGTAACAGGCTGCTTCAAGAGCCATTCAAAAAGAAAGCTAAAATGGTAAACAGATAAGTTCCAGTTCCCCAAGGAAGCACATCTGACAAAGAAGAGGACGTAGAGTCAAAGGAAGAGAAGAGAACTGATAATCTCAAGACTGAGTCCCCTGAGAATGGATCCAATGATGAAGGTGAAACTGGAACCATAAAAGAAGATGTAAACTCAGCTGATAAAGAAGAATATGTAGGCCCTATGACCAACTCTCAGAGTACTCACTTTGAAGTTGAAGAAAAGCTGCAAGACGACCCATCTGAATGTTCAGATGCAAATGCTCCAACAAGATCTCATGATGGATCAAATAATGATGAGGTTAAAAAAGAAATATCTGCCCCTGCTAATGATGAACCTCAAGAAAGTTTGAATGCTGACTCAAAGATCTTAGAGTCTGAAGAAGAAGAAGTATCTGAAACTCCTATTGCTGAACTTCCAACAAGAAGAAAGAGCTACAGACTACTTGCTCAAATTACCTCCAAAAGGAAAAATGATCACTCCAATGTTGTCGTTGAATTGAGTGATGATGAGTCGGTATAATAGGAAGTAAGTGCTAAGGATGGATCCAGTGATGAAGAAGATGAATCAAAGGAAGATCTTGCTAAAGAAGATTCTAGAAATGAAATGCAGCAAGAAGAATTCATGGATGAATCTGATGAAAGGAGTAAGCAAAATTCAAACTCAAAACGGGAAGAAATGGAGAAAGATTTCAATTCTGCACATCAGGAATCTTATGAACTAGAATACTATCTTGTTCTCTCCCCAGCCAGAATAAGCCGAAGAATTGTAGTGGAAGTCTTTGATGAGCCACCAGCAGAACCACCAGCAAGATGGATAAGTCAAGGAAATGAACAACTTCGAGTTGTAAGAATGACCACAGATGAAGTACTTCACAACTGGAAAAACATGGAATTAGACTGCACAACAATACTATATGACTCTGAAGACCTTCTGATGAGATGGTTCTTCCCGTGGATGCCATGGTTGAAGGCACATACTAATGATGATGAGAGCTACTTCGGTTGATGATATTCTTAGTTTCTAAATCTAGAGCTGGTGTCACAAAACTTCCTAAGGGTAAAGAGTTTCGCTACAATGATGATCAAAGACCAGCCTCACTACAAAGTCTACATACATGCTGGCAACCATTATATTCCCTGCGATCGTAGAGTGGACTTAGAAGGAAGAAGGATCATGACCAAGGAAATAATTGAAGAGTCAGTTCACTCTACTACTGATGGTTTCCAAGAACAAGATACGAAGCTTCCATCTGATCAAGCACTACTGACAGACATTCCTACATCCTCAACTAGTGATTGGAATTCAACAATTCTTCAGATTCTCAATACCTTCAAAGATCTGTCCAAGGATGAGAATCGTAGAATCCAATCTAGTGTTCCACAAGAGGCTGTCCAACCAGATGTTCAAATTTTCATGGAACAGGACTTATTAAAGAATTCTGATAACTTGATTGAGAAGATGTCTCAAATCAATGAAAAGTTAAAGATGCTGACAACAACAAAAGACAATTCAGTTCAAGACAAAATCCAAGCTACTGTGGCTGATGTATCTCTAAAAATTAAAGAGAGAGATGACATCTATCTGAGGGCCATAAATGATCAAAAAGTAGAAGTTCTACGTACACAGAAAGTAAATGAAGAACAACTCCATGCCCTCTCTGACAAGGTTGACCACATGAATCAGTCATTTTCCATGCAACTTGAGCTGAGCCAACAAGAACTCAAGTTTGAAGTTGCTAATTCCTCCTATCTGATGGAGCAGCTTATGTCCAACATGGAGCAGCTCTCCCAAATGATTAATGACAAAAAGGGGGAGAAAAAGAGGCATAGAAAGAGGCGGAGTAAAAGGCAGACAAGAAAAGGCAAGAAGATCAGGAGCAAACAAGAAAGGAAGATAAAGAAGAAGAAAGAAGAACAAGAAAATAGTTCATCATCTAAGGGGGAACTAAAAGATGATGAGCCTGGATTTGCAAAGACTGAAGGGGAGCCAGAAGAAGAAGAGGAGCATACATCTGCAGAGGAGCAAACAAAAGGAATGAAGTTAACATCCCAAGGTGAGCAGGTGCAAGAAGATCAAACAGATGAATAACTGATCAACAGACATCCTGGAAGCATACATGGAACCAAAGAGGTACATCTCTAACTAGTTAGGTATATTCTGGATCCAGGATATAAAATGTCAGTGTATATCAGTGTATTAAATTTCACAACATTATAAATGACATTCATGATTAGCTATTTTAGAAATACAATTTGCTTCCTTTGTATATAAGATTCATTCATAACATGCATATGCACTTATTGTTTTATCATAATCAAATAGGGGGATTATCGGGAATAAGCATGTGAATGATATTCCTATTTACATATGATTTGATTATGATATATATATATATATATGAATGAATATGCAAGTATGTTTGCAATAAGAAAAGCTGTAAAGTCCTTTGATAGATAATAGAAACATATGTACAAGGACTTAGAATGAATTGATCAAATGTGTTAGGTTGATCCTACATAAGCAAAACAGCTTTGTAAAGTCCTTAAAAAGAAATGATGTACAAGGACTATAAATATAGAAAGATCAAGCATGTTAGGTTGATCTTATAATGTAATAGATAGGCTTGTCTGATCGTCGAGCACTGCACCAGAAATCGTAGTCTGCCAGGAGAGTCAAGGAAAACTCGAGAGCTATCGAGGCAGAATCGTAACCTACAAGATAGTAGATCTCGGAGTTCGTAGATTTCCAGGAGAGACGAGGAAGGATCATAGTGTGTCGAGGAGAAATTCCTCAGGGCCGTAGTCTGCTGAGGAAGTCATGTTCAGAATCGTAGAGACAACCTGCCTACAAGCCGACCAAGTATCTGCTAAAGCTAAGTCAAGAATCATAGACTACACTCAGAGTCGTAGAGTCTACTAATCATACCAGAGGCAGAGATCATAGTCGAGCAAGATCAGATGAAGACAACAAGCACAACGACAGAAATCGTAGAGTGTCAAGATCTGATCTAGGAGTCGTAGTGTCTGCACAGCCAAAGTTAAATCGTAGAGTGCAGAACTAAGACCTCAACAAATGTGCTCACTGATGCCAAGCGCGTAATCGTGAAAGCAAATCGATTCTCAACAAATAAGCACTCCGGAATATCGAAGGAATAAAAGCCCTCGGTTGGCACTACATGATACGTCCCCACGAAGGAAACCAGAGAGCACTCAACAAATGGCATGCAAGCTAACAGAAGATCTAAGCACCAACCCAATCGAAGATCAAGATTGAGTTGTGAAGCCATTCGAGATGAAGTCTTCCACAAGGAGATCGAAGAAGACTTCAGAATCGACTAAGAAAAGTCGCCAAGTGTGAGATGGTATAAGCATGTAAGACAACGATCTTGGAAGTTACGGAGTTCATAGTGTTTGCCAAACAAAGAAAGAAGCCGATGGAGTGCATACAGAGATATTTGGGCGACTTTCGAAGAACAAGGCTAAAGTGATTAAGCATTGGGTCATCCATTGATGATAAGTGAACGAGAGATCACAAGGAGAAAGCGAAATTTGGACACGCCACAAATCAAGTGTCTTGTTATTCGTGAAGGGCCGAGTAAGAAATCAAACCATCGATGTCGAGAGCTACCGAGGCAAAGCGTAAGTGTTGAAGCGCTGACCTGAGGAAAGGAAGAGGTATTCTACATTGAAGATCAAATCAACACTCTTCAAGATCATAGTATTGTCTCTACCAGTCAACAAGACACTACGATCAGGTCCATGAAGACATGCATTAGAATCGTAGAGTTTGAATAGCTAAAGACTGAAGCATTGGCAACGGTTCAATCTGAAGGGTAATATTCGGACAAGAGCTCATTGAGAGCATCGATGCAAGGACAACCTCTGATCGAGAAATCAGAAGGGTAAAATAGAGTCATCGACCTGCCCGAGATATCAAAATGTCATATCTAACAGGGTTGGTGAAACAGTAGACTGCAGTGTCAGGAACTCAGAAAAAGATATCATGTCACATCTGCAGTCTGCACCAAATAACTCGAGATCTGCAAAGAAATTTGAATAGCTTTCAACACCTACTTTCCAATGGGAAGATTGGGAAGCAGTATAAATCAACAGAGCTTCAAAGATTAAGAGTTGTTGATTATTGTATTGTTGCAGAATCGTTGAGTTAGTGAATGCTATTGTTGACTCTACGAGTTCCACCAAAGATCAATAGAACAAGTCACAGTGACAGTGAGACTACCAAGGTGGAAGTGAAGCAGCTTTGAAGAAGGAATCAAACAGATCGAAGCTTCACTCAATAAAGATGAGAATGCCACTGAAGATGGCAGCCAAGCTGAGAGCCGAGAAGTCTAAGAAGATAGCATTCAGGAAAGTGGCTAAGTACAAGGAAGATCAAGAGAGCCACTCTATGAATCACCATGAACCGAAAGCTGAAACTGAACAAGTGCAGAACCATGTCTGCAAAGTATTTAAGAAGGGTTCAGGGATTGCTAAGTGCCAGACAAAGTCTACTAAAAGCACAGAGACTTAACAAACCCAGATGGTGATGGTGCACAGCTGATACCAGATGAAGATGAGCAGAAAAGAGTGAAGATCTGCTGCACCAAAGAAGATGTGGTCCAGACCCAAAGCAGAATGCAAAGAGGACCACACCAAGCTACTAAATACAAAAGATGTTCAGAGCCTAATAACATCT
Source organism: Panax quinquefolius (assembly GCA_020205615.1). Classification (NCBI taxonomy): domain Eukaryota; kingdom Viridiplantae; phylum Streptophyta; class Magnoliopsida; order Apiales; family Araliaceae; genus Panax; species Panax quinquefolius. The sequence continues at coordinate 136,899,664 of CM035155.1, forward strand.
TAGCAGCTCAGCACCAACAACATCAACAACTACAACAACAAGAAGCTAGGGCCTAAGGGGACCTTGTCCGAAGGGACTAAATGAAGTTTCAAGCCTGCTGGGCTTGAAGAGTTCCTAGGGAACTAGAGAAGTTCCAAGGCTGCTAGCCTTGAAGAGTTCTTAGTGAACTGAAGTCCCAAGGCTACTGGCCTTGAAGGAATCTTAGTGATTCAGGGTGCTGCCCTTCCTTAGTGGAAATCCTGCTAGTTGAAAGCAGAAGAGTGGATTAGGAGCTTGAGTCTCTGAACCACTTTAAACCCTTTGTGTCTTTTACTTTATGTCATTTACATTATGTATATTAACTGCTATAACTGCTATGTATGTTATAACTGCTTACCACTGAACTAACTCTACGAATAATGTATGTATGATTATGAATATATCAATGAATGGGGATCTTTTACTTATTCCGCTGTGCTCGAAAAGATTCTTATGTTTGTCAAATGCTAAATTATTAGCAATACAAAATAAATAAGAAAAGTATTGACATTAAAAATGATCTATTCACCCCCCTTCTAGATCTATTGTGCCTACTGGGAACTAACAGATTGTATAAAAGAATCTGAATGAGCTGAATGAAGTAAAAGTTCTGAATAGGGGATGAAATGCTTAGGCTTAAAAACGGGGCGGGTATGGTCCAGGGGACCCCTCCCCATATCCGCATTGCTAATATGGAGCAATCCCCAGAACCAGACTTGACCCTACCCTACCCTACTCGCCCCCGCCCTCACCCCGTTTACCTGATTACTTTCATTTTTTTCAAATTAAATTTTCTAATTTCTTTTGTATTACTTTATACAACTATTTTTAATTCAAAATCAAACAACATGCAACATTTCTATTACTAACAACATATTTTATTACAAATGTAATGAATTTATAATAAAATAATCTAAATAAGTACATAGTTCTATTTATACAAAATGTTAACTTTAAATAAATTATGTATATACATATAATCGGGTCAGGGTGAAAGGGTTGGCCCAAATCCGACCCTAACTCTATAGGGTTTAAAAAATGGAGTCCCATTAAAGTCGATATCAGGCGGACCCTGTCGGGTTCTTGGAAAATTGTCAGGCCTATAAATGATGTGTTTGATAATTATATGTCTAAAATATTTGTATACGTATGTTTTTCTATTTTAATCTTATTTGCGTTAATGAGCAATTTTATTATGTAAATATAAAAAAATGATGTAATTGAAGAAAAATTAAATATAATTTTTTAACAATCTTTAGTGGAGTATACTATTTGTAATATAATTTTAGAAATAAAACACTAAAAATATTAATAAGATTATAACAATATATAAAATGAAAACAAAAAACTACAACATGATTCATTAAATTGATTATTAGCCAATTTGTTAAAGAAAAATAAAAAATAATTTGTACAAAACAAAATTTGTTGACAATAATAAATAGAAGATGAATATTGAATGTAATTTTTAATTGTCAATGATAGTATATATAAATAAAAAAAATCATTCAACACTACTTGTGATTTAGTCATAATTTTTTGAATGAATCGTTTAGATACATTTAGAGTTTAAAAATTATAAAATAAATAGTTTAAATAACTTATCCAGTCAGATTCAAACTCATTCAAAAATAAACACAGAGCTACTAAATAACAAAGTTCAACTTACACGTGTTAGCATATTTTGATAAACTTTGATTTTATGAATTTTTATGTAGGCATTATCATATATACAATCCATTTCAAAGGCTCACCCCCTTATTTTATATAACATACTCACCCCCTTATTTTACATAATATACTCACCCCCTTTAGCGAAGGATCGGGCAAAGATTCGGTTCGTCGCTATATCAGATAATCGCCGTCTTAGCTTTTAGCGACGGAAAATATATAGCGACAGACAACATATAGCGACGGACATAATCGACGCCCGATCCGTCGCTAAAGGGTATATGCAATGTAAGACCCCGAATTTTATGAAATAAAAGTATTTAATTTTTATTATAATTATTATTTAGTAATTGGTTAAATTGACAAAAGGTTAAAGTTAAGGGTGATATTAAAAATTTTACAAAGTAAGCAAGTTGATATAAAATATTCGTTGTGTCGAGGAATATTCGTTTGGTCGAGGAATATTCTTTTTGTCAGGAAATATCCGTACGAAGACACCATCATTAGTGGACCCCACAACGGAATAACTGTTGGATATAGAAAGCAACAAAAATAACCTTTTTATAAAAATAACGGCAAAAGTTTTACAGTTAGCTGTTGAAATATTCGATAATAAAAGTACATTAATACACGTGGTTGCACAGTAACACACGGAATTGCACAGTATCTCTGATTATTGATGCTTACGTAAGAAGTCACTCAATTTATTCAATTATCGCAACAGTAATTGCTGCATAGTATCTCATATTATTGATTCAATTATTGTCACGGTAACATCTGCATAATATTTTATATTATTAAATCAATAATTGAGAAAACACATTTATTCATATAATTATTTACATTATTGATAATGTTTAGAAAGTTCTGTCAAGGAAAAAGGTTTGGTCACCTAATTGCGCGCCAATAAGAAGAAATCTTTATCGAAAAGCCCCCTCTTACCAGTGAATGATCTGGTTGTCAATATTGTAAGTTATAATATTAATGATGAATAATTGTTGAAATATTAAAAATGTGTTTATTGAAGATAAGTGAATTTCAAAAATTAAAGGGGAATAATGTAAACTTGGAAAATTTTAGGGGTACCAAATTGTAATAAGTAAATCAATCTGGACCATCGGTGGTGGTTTTAATAGTAAATCAATCTGGACAGTCGGTGGTGGTTTTAATATTAAATCAATCTGAACCGTCGGTGGTGGTTTTAATAGTAAATCAATCTGGACCGTTGGTGGCGGTTTTAATAGTAAATCAATCTGGATCATTGGTGGTGGTTTTAGTAAATCAATCTGGACCATCGGTAGTGGTTTTAAAAGTAAATCAATCTGGACCGTCGGTTACGGTTTTAATAGTAAATCAATATGGACCATCTGTTTTAATAGTAAATCAATTTGGATCTATCGTGAATCAGTTACTATTTAGTCCATTCTCCTATAAATAGAAGCTTAATTCTTCTTTCATTCTCACCAATTCACTAAGACTCACAAGAGAAGCTATAGAGAGAGAAACTATAGAGAGAAAGAAGAAAAGTATTCTACTACTTCACTATTGCAATATCCAATCTTCTACTAAGATAAGGGGTATTATTTCTTTTGATATTCTTAAATCTAAACTTACTATGATAATTATTGCTTCTATAATTTCTGAAATTAGTAGAATATCCTTGAGCTTTGCGCTTCATCTAGTATCGTTTCATTGAAATATTGGTCTGAACTTTCTTATTAAATTTTAATATTTTCACTCGGGGTACTATTCACGGGTTACTATCCACTCGGATACTATTCACTTGAATATTATTCACTCAGAGATTCAGGGTACTTTTCATGTTGAAGTACTATTCACGGGTTACTATTCACTCGGGTAATATTCACTCGGGGATTCGGGGCACTTTTCATGTCGGGGTACTATTCACGAAGTACTATTCACCCAGAAAATTGATTTCATTGCTGTCCAAATTATTTTTGACCCGTGGATATTATTCTTTAATTTTACTCCACAAAGCAGTATCAGGTTGACAAGTTGAACATTATTGAATTCTGAATAAATTAAATTATAAATCTTTAAAATTTATCCTTGTTTTCACTTAATTGAATTCTTATATCATTGTCATCATCCTCATGCTTATATTATGATGAAAGTCATCTTTGGCCGTAGTGCATAGATGGACTGTTGATTGATATGATTATGACCAAGGATTATTCGGTATAATCATGACCCATAATGTTATAAACGATGTGGTAAAAGTCCTCATTGGCCCGTAGTGCATTGATGGACAGATGTTGGTATGATCATAACCATGCGTTCCCTTCGGCCAAGGGTGTAAAGATGAATTATTGTTTGACATGATCATAATTATTGGTGAAAACACGAATATCCTTGGCCCGTAGTGCATGGATAATTCAGTGATGTGGATTATTTATTATGTTGAGTATCAACAATAAAATTGATGATAAACTTTTTAAATCATAGAAGATAGTAGATATTATTCTCTACTTGACTCTTTTAATGGATTGCTATTTCCGCTGCAGTTGTTGATCTAAAACTTGTTGTCTATTGTATTCTATCAGTTGTTATATTGTTTAAGGCTAACGATAATTTATTCTGCATTATCTTAGTCATTATATTTCTTACTGGGCTAGTTGAGCTTACCCTTTTATTTCATTGTTCTCTTCAGGAAATGAGAATATAGCTGAAACGAGTCGGGGAATGGAGTGATGGTCCAAGATAAGTGACTATAGTAGTCCTCACTATTTTATGAAATAGTGTGATAATAATTATAATGAGGACTCCATTGAGTTTGGATATTGTCTAGAAGACAATATTCGTGTTAAAACTCTCAGCTTATGTTTTGTCGTATTCCACATGACAGTTGTATAATTAAGTTGTAGTTGTATTTTGTATCATGTATTTGGCGACTCAAAAATGGGTGATATATACCTATTTTGGGGGCGTCACAGTTGGTATCAAAGCTTAAAGATATGATCCCCGGCTGAGATGTGAGACTAGAACTAGGTGGGGAGAGATGTGTAATTCCTTCGCTAGTATGACCTACCTAAGTTTATTTGTTATTTAATTGGTTGGTCAGAATATAAGGATAATATGTGGCATGTCAATTTCTTTAATTAACCCTTGTTTAGTAGCAGTCATCGAAGTAGTGATAATAAATATGGAGAAAATCATTATGCCAGAAATGGTAACCACTTCGGTGGTAATCATGGCCAAGATAATAGGAAAGGTGAACTAAGTGAGAACAACTTTAAGAAGAAAAGATTTAACAATGACGGAAAAACATCGACAGCAGCACCAGCACCCATTTCGAAGGAAGAAGAATGACCACCGGTCATATGTTTCAAATGCGGACATGAGGGACACATCCGTCCAAACTGTACACACCAACCCCAAACGTGTTTCAATTGCAGAAGAGAAGGTCACCTAGCTTGATTTTGTCGTGTAGTGAAGTCAAGTCCAACTGGGATGGTGACGCCAAATGATGTCCCAGACAAGTTAAAGTCGGTAGTTTAAGTGAGAGCGTTTGTCGAGGAACCCAAACGAAGTTATCACGGGTAAGTTAATCATAAACTCTTGCGAAGTCTATACCTTATTCGATATCGATTCTACCCACTCTTTTATTTCTCCTACTTACGCTCAACGTTTAAATTTGACCCCAGAAAAGTTAGACTTTGACTTATTGGTTAAAACTCTGTTAGGAGAAACCTTCGTTACATCCACCATTTATAAATCTTATTTGATTCAAATCGATACCCTCACGTTACCTGTCGATCTTATCTCTTTAAAAATACCTACTTTTGATGTGATTCTAGGAATCAACTGGTGTAAGACCCCAACTTTTATGAATAAAGATGAATTTTCAATAAATATCATTTTTGAATATTATGGAGTAAATTTGATATAATGTTATAGTTGTGGGTAATATTTAGAAATTTTAAAAAGTATGCAAGTTGTTATATAATATTCGATTGGTCGGGAAATATTCATTTTAATAGGGAATATTAAATGACGACAAGACAATCATTAGTGGACCCTAACGGAATTATCATCGGATCGAGAAAACGACATAAAAAATATTTTTATGAAAATAACGGCGGAAGTTTTACCATTAAGCGTTGAAACACCCGATGTTAAAAGAAATACAAGAATGTCTGGCGTGGTTGCATAGTAGCACCTTTGTATTGATTATTGATGCTTACGTGAGAAGTCACTCGGTTTTGTTCAATTATTGCTACGATAATTATTGCATAAGATCTCACGTTATTTGATTCAATTATTGTCGATATTTTATATATTATTAAATCAATAATTGAGATAACAAAGTTATTAATATTATTATTTGCAATATTAACGATGTCTGTAAGAAGTTACGCCAATGAGAGGTTTGGTCACCTAATTGCATGATAGGAGAAATCCTTATTAGAAAGCCCCTCTTTCGGGAACAAACTGGTCGATTAATATTGTGAATTATAATAATGATGATAAATATTGTTAAATATATTGAGGTGTCTTTTTATGAAGTCACTAAGTTTATATATATATATAAATTTTGTTTTATTAGTATTATTAATGTAATAAAAGCAGAAAAGCTTTTTATATAAAACAAAATACTTTTATAAAGTTATTTATTTTATTAGACAATAATTAGAATATATTATATTTTATTATGCATGTAGTGTTTTCATAGTGTCTCGGATAGTATTTTGCATAGTAAAATCTTTTTATATAAAATAGAATACTTTTATAAAGTTATTTGTTTTATTAGACAATAAATAGAATATATTATATTTTATTACGCATAGTGTTTGCATAGTAAAATCTTTTTATATAAAAATGAATACTTTTATAAAGTTAATTGTTTTATTAGATTTTAAATAAAATATATATATATATATACATATTTTATATTATATTTTATTGCATAGTATCCTTTCTAATTTCCTATAAATAGGATGCTTAGTTAGAATTGAAATCCTGCCGGACATTAGGAGAATTCTCTCTATAATCTTGAGTGTATTTCTTTAGAGTTTTAAGAAGCTTTGAAGCGAAGTGCAAGTTTTCTTCAAGTATATCCGCCTTCTACCCGGCTTGAGAGTACTCTTCTTTATAAGGTAAGGGGTATTATTTCTTTCGTATTCATGAAGAGAACTTCTGTTATTCCATTCTTTATTATTCTGTTAGAATAACCTGTATATGGGAAGTACCGCATACATGGTGAAAATCTTCTGTTATTCTATTCCTTATTATTCTGTTGGAATAACCTATATATGTGAAGTACCGCATGCATGGTGAAATTCTTCTGTTATTCCATTCTTTATTATTCTATTGGAATATCGTATACATGCATATTACGCGTGACACGGTTCCATTATTTATTATCTCATTGGAATAACTTTGTTTGTCTTGATCTATCGCACGCACGGTGAAGTCTTTTGTTATTCCATTCTCTATTATTCGTTGGAATATCACATGCGTGCGTTACGCATGACACGTTCTATTATTTATTATTCTGTTGGAATATCCTGTCTGTGCATTTACGCATGACCTGGTTCCATTAATAATTATTCTGTTGGAATAACCTGTCTATGCGATCTATCGCATGCATGGTGAATTCTTCTGTTGTTCTATTCTTTATTATTCTGTTGGAATAACATGTCTATGTGGATTACCACATGCATGGTGAATGGCCCTTCGTATTCATTTATTATTAAATTATGGAAATGATTTGTCTACGTGGATTACCGCATGGCGGGTGAAAATCCAGTGCAGTTTCATATATTCTATGATACTCATTTGGTTAAAATTTTGGCTTCTATACTCCATGAAATTAGTGAAATATCCTTGATATTTGCGCTTCATCCAGTATCTTTTCATGAAAATATTCTTCTGAGCATTCTTGAATTTTACTCCACAAAGCAGTATCATGTTGACAATTTGGACATTATTGAGTTCAGGATAAATTAACTTATAAATCTTTAAAATTTATTCTTGAACTTGTTTTATTGAATTATTATGTCATTGTCATCATCCTCATGCTTATATTGTGATGAAAGTCATCTTTGGCTTGCGTACATAGATGGACTTGGTATGATTATGACCAGGAATTATTCAGTATAATTATGACCTATAATGTTATAAATGATGTGGTAAAAGTCCTCAATGGCTTGTAGTGTATTGATTTTACGCTTTTTGGTATGATTATGAATTGAGGATTATTCTAAGTATAGTCATGACCATTGATAATTTAATGAATATCCTTGAATAAGTAAAAGCGGGGATGACTCGATGATGTGGTTTATTTATTGTCGAGTCTCGGTGATAAAAATTGATGAAAACATTTAAAATCATAGAAGATAGTAGATATCACGCTCTACTGACTCTTCTAATGGATTGCTTATTCCACCGCAGATTAAACTTGATGTCTATTGTATTTTATTAGTTTAACATTGTTGAAGACTAATGATAATTTATTCTCGCATTATCTTAGTCATAATATTTCTTCTTTGGGCTAGTTGAGCTCACCCCTTTCTTTCACCTTTGTTCTCTTCGAGGAAATGGGAGCGAAAGGGATTAGTCGGGGAGCGAAGTGACGGTCGGATGATAGTATTAGTAGTCCTCACTATTCTGTTAAATAGTGTGACAATAAATGTATTGAGGACTCCTTTGAGTGTGGATATTGTCTAGATGACAATATTCTTATTAAAACTCTCAATTTATGCTTTTGTCGTATTTTACACGACTGTTGTATAATTAGTTTGTATTTGTATTCAGTACCTTGTATCTGACGACCCAAGATGGGTGATGTATACCTATTTTGGGGGCGTCACAACTGGTTAACTACTCACCATGCTAAAATTGATTATTTTCGTAAGGTTGTTAGTTTTCATATTCCTAACTAACCTGTTATGCGAATTCAAGTAACCAACCCACTAAAGTCAATCACTATCATATCAAGCCATAAGTAAATAGCCCTGAGCCTTTCGCTGGTGACTTTCTTGTGTGGGAATGCACCGAAGCCAGACTTTCCGTAGGGGACGCCGTGAAAACGGTGGCAAGTCGATAGGTATCAATGTGAGGTGCTATTCAAGTCTTTGATGAGAGTCACAGTTTTGAATGATATTTCTATCGTTAATAAGTTTCTTGACGTATACCCCGAAGAACTTCCTGGCCTACCCTCAGAGTATGAAATTGAATTTTGTATTGACCCCGGTATAAAACCCATTTCTAAAACCCTTAAATATTTCTTCATCCAAAACTAACGTAACCCGCGCCGAAGACGTTGGCTCGAGCTGTTGAAGATTACGACCATACCATTCAATATCATCATGGAAGAGTGAACGTGGTAGCTGACGAGTTGAGTAGAAGATCATATGCGGTTACGAGTGTGACGTTGTTAACACAAAGACCCATTTCGTATGACTTACAAAAGATGGAGATAGAGTTAAATACTCTAAGAACCTATGTGAAGATAGCGAATATACGATTAGAACCGACTTTAATCGATAAAGTTAAAGCCGCTCAAGCTACAGACTCAGAGCTGATGAATGTGAAGAAGAAGGTGAAAGAAGGCGTTATTTTAGAAGCAAGAATCGACGAAGAGAGGAAATCTCAACCCTCAATTTTATTGGTCTATTTAAAATCCTCGATCGAGTAGGAACTATGGCCTATATACTCGCTTTACCGCCAAGTATGTTGCGTGTTCATAAATGTTTTTCCCATATCGATGTTACGTAAATATGAGAACGACCCAAACCATATTATTGAATTAGAACAAGACGAGATAGCAGAAGATTCAACGTATAAGGAGATACCTGTTAAAATGTTAGATAAGAAGGAATATTTTTACGCTCAAAGGTTATACCTCAAGAGTTAAAATCTGAACAACGTATCATCACCTCTTCGGCATACCAGGTACATAAATTTCGAGGGCAAAATTTCATAAGGAGGGGAGATTGTAAGACCCCAAATTTTATGAAATAAAAGTATTCAATTTTTATTATAATTATTATTCAGTAATTGGTTAAATTGATAAAAGGTTAAAGTTAAGGGTGATATTAAAAATTTTGCAAAGTAAGCAAGTTGATATAAAATATTCGTTGTGTCAGGGAATATTCGTTTGGTCGAGGAATATTCTTTTTGTCGGGAAATATCCGTACGACGACACCATCATTGGTGGACCCCACAACAGAATAACTGTTGGATATAAAAAGTGACATAAATAACCTTTTTATAAAAATAACGACAAAAGTTTTACTGTTAACTGTTGAAATATCCGGTGATAAAAGTACAGTAATACGCGTGGTTGCACAGTAGAACACAGTATTGCACAGTATCTCTGATTATTAATACTTATGTAAGAAGCCACTCAGTTTATTCAATTATTGCAGCAGTAATTGCTGCATAGTATCTCATATTATTGATTCAATTATTGTCACAGTAACATCTGCATAATATTTTATATTATTAAATCAATAATTGAGAAAACACATTTATTCATATGATTATTTACATTATTGACAATGTGTAGAAAGTTCTGTCAAGGAAAGGGGTTTGGTCACCTAATTGCGCGCCAATAAGGGAAAATCTTTATCGGAAAACCCCCTCTTACCTGGAAATCATCTGTTTGTCAATATTGTAAGTTATAATATTAATGATGAATAATTGTTGAAATATTAAAAATGTGTTTATTGAAGATAAGTGAATTACAAAAGTTAAAGGAGAATAATGTAAACTTGAAAAACTTTTGGGGTACCAAAGTGTAATAAGTAAATCAATATGGACCGTCGATGGTGGTTTTAATAGTCAATCAATCTGAACAGTCGGTGGTGGTTTTAATAGTAAATCAATCTGGACCGTTGGTGGCAATTTTAATAGGAAATCAATCTGGACCGTTGGTGGTGGTTTTAATAGTAAATTAATCTGGATCATTGGTGGTGGTTTTAGTAAATCAATCTGGACCATCGGTGATGGTTTTAAAAGTAAATCAATTTGGACCGTCGGTTGTGATTTTAATAGTAAATCAATATGGACCGTCCGTTTTAATAGTAAATCAATCTGGACCGTCCGTGAATCAGTTACTATTTAGTCCATTCTCCTATAAATAGAAGCTTAATTCTTCTTTCATTCTCACCGATTCACTGAGACTCACAAGAGAAGCTATAGAGAGAAACAATAGAGAGAAAGAAGAAGAGTATTCTGGTACTTCACTATTGCAGTATCCATTCTTCTACTAAGGTAAGGGGTATTATTTCTTTTGATATTCTTAAATCTAAACATACTATGGTAAGTATTGCTTCTATGATTCCTGAAATTAGTAGAATATCCTTGAGCTTTGTGCTTCATATAGTATCGTTTCATTGAAATATTGATCTAAACTTTCTTATTAAATTTTAATATTTTCACCCGGGGTACTATTCATGGGTTACTATTCACTCGGATAATATTCACTCAAATATTATTCACTCGGGAATTCAAAGTACTTTTCATGTCAAAGTACTATTCACGGGTTACTATTCACTCGGGGATTCGGGGCACTATTCATGTTAAAGTACTATTCACGGGGTACTATTCACCTAGGTACTATTCACCCAAAAAATTGATCTCATTTCTGTCCAAATTATTTTTGATACATGGATATTATTCTTGAATTTTACGTCACAAAGAAGTATCAGGTTGACAAGTTGGACATTATTGAATTCTGGATAAATTAAATTATAAATCTTTAAAATTTATCATTGCTTTCATTTAATTGAATTCTTATATCATTGTCATCATCCTCGTGTTTATATTGTGATGAAAGTCATCTTTGGCTGTAGTGTATAAATGGACTGTTGATTGGTATGATTATGACAAGGGATTATTCGGTATAATCATGACCCGTAATGATATAAAAGATGTGGTAAAAGTCTTCATTGGCCCATAGTGCATTGATGGACAAATGTTGGTATGATCATAACCATGCGTTCTCTTCGGCCAAGGGTGCAAAGATGAATTGTTGTTTGGCATGATCATGACTATTGGTGAAAATACGAATATCCCTGGCCCGTAGTGCATGAATAATTCGTGGTTGTGATACTAATGAATATCCTTGGCCCGTAGTGTATGGATAATTCAGTGATGTGGATTATTTATTAAACTGAGTCTCAGCGATAAAATTGATGATAAAATTTTTAAATCATAGAAGATAGTAGATATTATGCTCTACTTGACTCTTCTAATGGATTGCTATTTCCGCTGCAGTTGTTGATCTAAAACTTATTGTCTATTGTATTCTATCAGTTGTTATACTGTTTAAGGCTAACGACAATTTATTTTGCATTATCTTAGTCGTAATAATTCTTACTGGGCTAGTTGAGCTCACCCTTTTCTTTCACTGTTCTCTTCAGGAAATGAAAATATAGCTAGGACGAGTCGGGGAATGGAGTAATGGTCCAGGATAAGTGACTATAGTAGTCATCACTATTCTATAAAATAGTGTTATAATAATTGTAATGAGGACTCCATTGAGTTTGGATATTGTCTAGAAGACAATATTCGTGTTAAAACTCTCAACTTATGTTTTGTCGTATTCTACACAACAGTTGTATAATTAAGTTGTAGTTGTATTCTGTACCATGTATTTGACGACTCAGAATAAGTGATGTATATCTATTTTGGGGGCGTTACATGTAAGGTATATATGATTAAGAGGTATGTCATCGATCCTTTCTATTATATATATATATATATATATATATATATATATATATATATATATATATATATATAAAATAAACCTTTAAGTATAGACATTAATTTGTAAGGTCTTTGAAGTACTCGTGGAATAATTAATATAGAGAATAAAATTATATTAACTTGAAAAATCTTTAATAAATATCATATAAAATTCTTTACCAAAATACAATTAATCTACATTAATTGATTAATAGATTTTTTTCATTATTAATTCATATATATATACCGTTCGGATATTAAGTTGCATATCCAGTCCGTCACTATATATATATAGAACTATCGTCTTAATTTTTAGTAATGAACAACATACAAATAGACAACCTATAATGACAGCCCGAACTTATAGCGACATATTGAATCGTCCAATATAAAGAAGGCGGTGATCATAAACCCGGTTCCCGGTGGAACAATCGCCCTAAAATACTAATCCTTTTTTCTCTCTCCATATATATAAACTAAATTTATAAATACATGCTGCTTGAACTGTTGTTCTGCTCCCATGATGAATTAAATTCCAAATAATTCCAATCTCCCATTTTCTACCTACTTTATTTTTTTAATTATACACATAAATTCTTATATATATATATATATATATATGCATAATTTATAAATTCTTATACATAAAATATTAGCTACAGAGTTATAGTAAATTTTTTGTTAGTGATTTTTTTTGGGTCCTAAATGAGCGGATGCGGTTCTAGGGTTTCGATTCCGAACAATGTTCGGGTGATAATCGAAGAAATCAAAGAGATCGCAGGTAAACACAGTGATGATGACATATACGCTATGCTCAAGGAGTGCAGTATGGATCCTAATGAAACCGCCCAAAAGCTCTTGTATCTCGGTCGGTACTCTTTTTTTCTCTCTCTCTATACACACATGTATCTGTTGATTGTGTTATAATGATTTGATGTTGTAGCTTGCTGTTTTAATTTTCTTATTGGTTGCTGAGAAAAAAGCAAGGAAGATTTTTCGTTAGTGTAAAATTTTCTTATAATGAAGATTAATTCTTATTGTAAAGAATAAGAAGTACTACTTTTATATATGTTCTTTATAAAACCTAAATAAATTCACTTTAATTTTAAAATATATAATTTTTTTTTCATATTAAGAACTTAATAACTAGTAGTCAAAATCGTAGATTACATGCTATTTCCCCTTTCTCTAGAGGACCTCCCATTTTTGATTTTTTGAACTCAATTTGCAAATTTTACACCAATTTTAAATTTTAGTGTTGTGCAAATTGACTTCAAAAAATAAAAATGACACTTTTTATGCAAAGGAGGGAGTATATATTCTTTTTGCCTCGACAAGGACTAATATTTAGTTTACTTTGGGAGGAAGTTTTAACTAATAAATAAGGTTTTATGTGTGGCCTTTTATCTTTTTAAACCTTTATATGAGTCTGATATGCGGTACTTTTGCAGTCAAACAATTTATTCAAGCTTGTCTATCTGTCTAAGTGGCAGTGTTTGATCATCAATTTGTTACTGCAATGACTTCTGATTTGAGTTTGTGTTGTGTTTTTGTTTTTGAGATAAATAAGTTATTGCAAGTATGCTGGTCTTTTTTGATCTGTAAGGGTTGTTGGAATATGTCCAGTTTTCCACCATGTCCTCCTTTCCAGTGATATTTGGATACTAGCAACAAGCTTCCCCCCTCACCCCTTCAATGGGTTGACACACCATAGAACACAACTTATATATTGGTCCCAAGTTGTGGACCTAGCAAATAAAATTGGTAAATTCACATGGACATAACTCAACTCAATATAGTCTTGTCTTATCTATTTGGGTTGGAATGCATGAATCCTGAATCCTTTTTTTCTTTCCATCTTTCGTATTTAGAAACTTCTGACTGACCACAAAGTTTTTGCATCCGAGTAATTTTTTGGACTTGTATGCATCATTAATGCTAGTTATATTTATTTTTTTAGATTATGTATGCTATCTAAATTATAATGAATCCATCTATTAAACTTTTTTGTTGATTACCGAGTCATTATCAAGATGCATTCTATTGCCAGCTAGACAGAAGTTTTTGTTTTTCCCCTTGTTATATTAAAGATAACGGCTTTAAGTATAAATTATTTATTTATATTATTGAAGTTTCAGTTTTCTATGTTAGCTTGATTTTATGTTTTCTTGGTCTTATTTACTTATTTTTGACAAGTTGTTTTCTTAGGTTTTATATTTTCTGACGAGTTGTTTTCGTAGTTCTTAAATTTTTTAAAAGTTGTTTTATTAGATCTAATATTGTATTAGAAATCTATTTTTATTAAGTTTATGATGAATTAGCAATGTCACATCACTTTCTTGTTATAAATTATCTTTTATGGATGTGCTGGTGGTTATTGTTTTCCAATCCATGTTTTGTGTGTATGTTTCTAATAAGAAAAAACCTAAAAGAGTTTAAATCCTTAGTCAATCTGGTTGGTTGTCAAAATTTTCAGTAAATGCAAACACACTTGAGTAGATAAACTGTGCTCAAAAAGGTGGAAAGTGTGTATACAAAATTTTGTTAGTTGCATGTGAAAGTTCTTATATAATATATGGAAAATATATTGCCTTATTTCTATTGGGGCCAAAAATTACATATACATATATGTATGGTCGTCATTCTTGCTTACATTTTGTTACTTTATCAATTTTTTTTATTGAAAATAACAATTACATTGTTTTGCTTGCAGATACATTTCACGAAGTCAAAAGAAAACGTGATCGCAGAATAGGGGTAAGCGTTGCAATCGATTAATCAGTCCTTTATATGATTGAAATAATTCTGTTTTCTTACTTGCCAAAAATAAATTCTGCTTTATTGTCCTCTCTTTCTCCCCTCTCTATTTCTTATGGTTTCTTTTTGTTAGAAATTAACTATCTATTTATTTTTATTACCAGAAATAGAATAGCTTAAAGTATGCTAATATATGTTTAGTTTCCACTGGATTATGAAATCCCCATTTTTCAGTAGAATGTTTGAATTATTGCCATATATTGTCAGCTCAGCTCTTAGTTTTTATTTAATTTTATATTTATTCCAATCTAAGTGAATTGGGCTATGTTGAGAAACGTAACTTGTGTTTGTTGAATGAGGTTAAACTGACTCATGTTATTATGTATCATAAAAATGTATGTGTGCCCTGTAATTAATCCACATTTTAACTAGCTGCGGCTGGTGTCTAGCAGCTTGCTGAAGTGAATAGAGTATGCTTCTATCCTGTTATTTCCCTTCTCCTTTTAAAATAACTCCTATTTTTGGTTGCTTTTATATGTTTGTGAGTTTAAAGGTTGTTATTATTGCCATAAAGTTTGCGTAGTATCTTCAGGTTACTGGCTAGTACCCTATTAACCAAGCAATGCCTACATTTTCTGTGTAATGGTGTTGTAGAGTTTTTCTTGGTAGTCTGGTTTTATTTTTCCTTTCATTGTGATTATAGGAGATTTTGGGTTTTCATTATTTCTTGAAGTACTGTAATTTTTTGCGTGAATTGCTTTTTTAAACCTCAGCTAGGACTTGGATTCTCTCAAGTAGGATCAGATTACTGATGGAGCAAAATAGCTTCTATATAGTGTACTTTCTATCTGTTAACCATCAGATCACAAGCTTGTGAACTTTACCACATAAGATCAACAATAAGTTGCTCCATGCTGAAGAAACGTTGCAGGTCCTGGATTATATTGGAGGCAAATAAAGATGTATTTTTCACAACACAGACATGCATATACAAATAAGTTCTTTAACATTTATTGATTATTGCTAGGATTTTGATTAGTGTATATTTGAGACTTCAGTATCCCAGAGTATCTTTTGTTGGCTAGCGCATCATAGCTGGTACATTGGTATCTTTCTGCATGCATTGGGTTTTGAATATCGAGGAATACATGTCTTAATAAAAAGAAATTTTTGTGGAATACTTGTGCACACATCTTATGCAGTTTTGCTTTATATATGTGTGCGCGCGTGCGTGTTTGTATTAAATTTCTTTTTCCGTAGAGGTCTGGACATCTTTTGCTTGGGATCTTGGTTTCTTAACACAGTTTGTTACTTTTTTGCAATTCAAATAGGTTATAGATGTTGATAAACTACTAATAATTGTATATGATATGGTATTTTTGTCCATGCCAGAATGAGAGCAGCAGAGCCTTCGAAGAATATAGGTGGACACCAAGCACGCGGTGGAGAGAGGCTAGGGGTGGTCGAAGGAACTATTCTTCTCCTTATGTTGCTTATGGTATACATCTCATGTTACTTTGAATCTGTTACCATTATGGATTTCTTCTCTTAGTTAGGATTGATCTTTGTTGTCCTCTCTTTGGTTTAGAAAAGATAACGTTTCTTATACCTGTCTGGTTATTTGATCATAATAATGCTTACATCCGGGTTGTGTCATGACTGCATTTGAAATATTATTTCTAAATTTTTTAAGAATTTTGAATTGGAAAGTAGATTTGGATTAAGAGAGAAAAATGGAGGAGGCATTGGAACTACCCAACATTGGATACCCATCTTTCCTTCTTTCTGTAGATATTAAGTTCATCTTGTCGGGGTGGAAATTGATACAAAGCTTTTATATCTTGACCTAACCTTTAATTACTGATCTGTTGCACTCTAATAATTTTTTTCCCAATTATATCAGATGCGAGAGGTGGGAGGAATGTGAATGGTCGAAAGGAAAATGGAGTCATTATCCACACAGACAAAGGATCTACACCTTCTAGGCCAGTTCTGCAGAAAACAGGAAATAATGCAACACCTCGTGCCACAAAGTAAATTATTATCTTATCAGGAAAACCCACTGTTTCTGAGCTCTGTCACCCATTTGTTTGCAAAAGTTCTTAACTTACGGTTCAATTTACTATTATTACTTTTAGCAGTTCTTCAACTCTATCTGCAAACGGTCCCACAAGAGTCTCTAATAGGAGTGCTACCCATGGATCTGTGCGCCAGCCCCGCTCTTCTGCAGGTAATATTGGTGACCTTGTAAAAGATAGTTTAACTTTTGATGTGAAGTACTATTTTGTAATATTGTCTCCTCCACCTATTGTTGCTGCCAAAACCATCCCCAACCACTAGCCCTCACCTTTCCTCCACTATTTTGTCTAGAGTTAGAATTAAAGGGGAATATCATACATCAAGTCCTAATCCAATCACCTACTAATTTGAGTTCATTAAGCATCTGTTTAAGGTATTAATAGCTCTGCTTCAGATCCTGTTTTAGTGACAAGTACTGGTCAAGATGTTGAAAATAGCAGTCAAGCAGCCTCCAGAGTTGTTAAGTCCTCCAACGAAACAAAATCGGAAATATCACAGGGCGTTGAGAAGGGTCAGTTGTCTGAGATTTCACAGCTCTTGTTTTTGTCTACTCAAAACCAGCAAAATGGCACTTCTGAAGGTACTTGTGTTCTATTTATTTCTATTCCATGTTTTTATGCCATGTTGTCCAGCCCTTTACTGTTCCTCATCGTATGCGATGTATGAAGGTATGTGATGTAAGAAGATTCCTATCTTTCTTGTTGAATCACATCAACTTTAGTAATGATTGTTTGGTCATGTTATGTTTTGTTTCTTTATTGCATTTCACTTGTCCTATCCCAACTTTATTTATATAGTATTTTTTTCTTCTTTACTGCATTATGTAAATGGTTCAAAATTCATCTATAGCTAGATGACGAGAAATGTGCTTATTTATTTCTGTGGTTCATGTTTATGTTCTATGCAATCACAGTTGGGCGCTACATTTTCAGGAGGTAGAAGTCCAATCATGGTTTCTATGTTACCTTTGAAATTAAGTTTCAAGTATCATTTTAAAGTCAAATTTAGCAATATTTCATATACTTTTGTATGAACCTACTTGTTGAACTTTTGTCTCTACATTATTGATATATATATATATACTTCTCTCATCTCCTTCACTCGTGCATGTAAGTTGTATATTTTCCTATTAGTATTGTACTAAGCCAATTATAGTTTGGGTCATTCTGTTATCTCCTCTTATGAAGTCTCAAGCATATAGGAGGAGCAACTATATATAACTGTAACTTCACAAGTAATACCTTTATCCCCTCTTATTCTCCCAAAGAAAGGATTTTCGATTGGCACCTCCTGGTACTCTCACAATCCTGTATATTTGTGCATTCATCAATGTGTATGTATGGTTTCCTTGTTTCCTTCCCAATCTAAAACATTAAATTTTGATATTTTTGAATTAAGAAAAAAAAATCACTTGACTTCTGAAGCAGTAAAGAATATATGACCTAGTGCATTGGATTTAAGCATGCTAATTTCATTGATGTGGTATGGTAACAGCAAACTGGACTACATATTTGAGTTACTTTGAATTTTTTATGAAGCCTCAGTTGTCCACATTTGACAAATAGGTAGGTCTATTGTCAGCCTTATATTCAAATGATACACTTCCCAGGCATTGCATTGACCTTTGACACCATTAGATACTGCTGTAGGAATCAATATATGATAGTATATAATTGCTGACATACGTATTTACTTATATGATATATAGATTCCAACTTGATACTCGAGAATCATTGCCACAAATCATCGGTAGTCCCGCTTCAGGGTGGTTCTTGCATGGATGTGCCGAAACCTAAAGGTAAACAAGGTGGCAACAAAAGATTTTTTGTTGCTCTTTTAATGGTTGAAAGTTACATCAAGTAGAAGTCTTTATCTTATTATATATTTCTTACTTGTGTGTTTCCTGTCTTTCTTTTCAACAACCATGTTAAGGTATCTATGTTAACTTATAATTTTAGATTTTTGTATTCTTCTGGTCATACTTGTTTCATAGATGGTGATGTCACCTTTATCATATTTCCCAACAGTGGTTGTACCTGTGGCTGTTGACAAATTGGAGTCGCTCCCTGCAAATAACCCTGTGAACGCAGCAACTTTAGAGCTTGATATGAAGTTAAAGAAGCTAAAGATATCTCCTTCGCAGTCCGTTATTTTTCCTGATCATCTCCAAGTCCCGGAGGTCTTTAAGAATCAATTGACCTTTGGAAGTTTGGATGGTGCTTTTGGCGGTGAAGGCTCTAGTCCTGTGGTTGAATCTGGTCAGGAAATTGGCGAAGGTGCTGGTGAACCTTCTCTCAGGTAATTGGTTCGGCCCCATTCTTTTTTTAATGTCCCATTTTCTGTTGTACTTGTACTGGACTCAATTTCTATATTTGAGTAAGGAGTTCTCTCCTGCTGCACGTGCCGCCATATTTTTCCTCGTGTCTTTGACTATAACTGGGATTTGGTGTTTAAATATAGGCTAATACTTTTGCTGTAGAAGCTTATAACATCTCGTTTCACTTGCTTTTCACAGCATTGGCAATAAGAGCCTGAATACCAACTCTGTCCAGTAAAGTTAGTCAGATTTTTTGGGTGCTTCTGGCATAGATTTCAGGATATGACAAAAACACATTACTCCGTCACACTTTAGTTTCTTACATTTGTTTTAGCGTGGCACAAATTTTAAAACTCAATAAAAGTAAAGTTAAAAGCTATACGTTTAGGGGAGGACTATTTCCAGCAATTATATTGCTAGTTCCATCAGGTTCCTTCTCACATCAGTGTTTGTCCCACTCATTTGAGGGGATCTGATAGAACTAGCAAAATAATTATTGGAAATACCAATAACCTATTTTGAATATATCTGAGATTATACTTTAAATTATATTGCACGTGTATTAAACCTTTAATGTTTTAATTTGTTTTGTGCATGTCATAAAATTCGTGCTTTAAGCACTAAAAGAACTTATCCAATAAAGTGTGATGTGGAGATTATATTTTAATTTGATATTTTCATATTCTCAGCATATTGTTATGTTATATTTTCAAGTATAGAAAATAATTAGAAAAATAGTGTAAATGTGTTCATAAAAGCCACGTCAGAAACACCCAAAACAAACCACATAAATCTCAAGAGTATTGTAAATATTAGTGTTATAATTCAAACGCTAAAGCTGCCTCATGTTAGATCCCTTTGTTTGAGTTGCTAAGTTTTTTGGGGGTTAATGTTCTTATCCATGTCTGGGCTACATTTATATAGGCTTTAGGTGTTCAACTTTATAGTAATTTGCTTTGCTTCAGGATGATATATGTGTTTTTTTAAATATGATGTTGCAGCAATCAAAGTGTCTCCTCAACTGCTCAAGAAGGTGACAGTCCAGTCCATCCACAAGCTCATCATATGCCTAAAAATTTGTCACTGTTGGGTGATAATGTTGCATCTGGTTCTGTTTTTAATCATGACCTGCCAAAGCAGGAATTAATGTCCTCTATAGGAGGACCTCATTTCCCACTTCTGCAACCAGGCCCAAACTATAGCCTTGGTCTTGTGCCACCAGTTGTGGGGCCCCATTCTGTGCAACTTGAAGGACCTGAGCTTCATGTATTGGATATATTTCTCTTTTTAAATTTTTAATTCTGTACGTGGCTGTCATTATCTTTTTGCTTTTAGTTATGCATCTTTTAACTTGTAAAATAAATAAGTATATTTATGAATCTTTTACATCTTATTTGGTCTATTTAATTATTTATAAACCGCCTTACATTTTTGAATGCGGCCTTAAATTTTTTGATATGTAAAGCTAACCCTGATGAATCATTGAAATTGAAATGTGATGCTTAATATTTGACATGTGAAGGCAATTGTATTTTGATATTCTTGGAGCCATGTTAACCACCCTAAGCAAAGCAAAAACGTCATTTGCTCAGGATGAGTGAAAAGTGTGGCCCAATTCTGTTGAGATTTGTGGTCCGGATCATATGAAGCTTGTGTTTCTTGAATTGTTGACACTTTTGACAGTATGGAGCAATGACAATATCATTTGTTTGGGGTTTACCACTTTGTTCACTTACCCTACTCTCATTTATCTCAAAATGATTGGTTCATGGTAGCCTTAATTGGCAATTGAAAACTAGAGTTTTGTTGGAACACGTAATTGATTACCTATTATGATAAGCTTATCTGATTGAAATAAATAATCTGATGTATTTTTTCCCTAGAACTTTTTGGTAGTTATCTCAGTTCCTAATTCTGAATGCTGGTTCTTGCATCATTTTCCATGTGGAAGTTGTTAGAACTGCTTGCATATATGCTACCTGCAATTTCTGATGGATAAAGTTCTATCATCTTTTAGGGCTCACAATATATTTAACTGTTTAAAGATGAGCACTTTGATACCTGTGTAACCTCCCCCCAAACCACCCAGCACACACAAACACCCACCCACACCTAGCCTTGGCTTGTCAAGAAATGTTTTTGAGATCTGATATTGCTGCCTTTTTTGTTTCACCAGTTATCTATCGTTGCTAATCAATATCTATGTTTAATTGCAGGGCGGAAATTCCATGTTTTTGTCGGTATCAGGTACACCACCACCTGCAACTCAACCTGTGGGTGTCAGGCAGAGTTCTTTAGCTGTGCCTCCACATCTATTTCATTTGTTTCGGCAACCTTATCCTCCTAACTACATTTCGTATAATCCATATTTACCTCATATATATATGCCCCAAAATGCCCACCAATTTTTAGGCCACAATGGTTTCCCCCAGCCACCTTCTACTGGTAATGTATATATACCACCAGCTGCAGCTGCGCCTGGGGTTAAATTTCCTGTTGCACCACCATATAAGCCTGGAACCAATGCAGGACTGACCCCCTTGGGGATTCCGTCTGGCTATGCGTCACATGGCTCATCCGCTGTTGGTTTTAGCTCCAGTGCAGCTATGACTCCTGGAAGTTCTGCTGGTCCTGAAGAACTTTCAGCATCCGAGCTGAAGGAGAAGAATTTGTTCTCAGTCGTACGACAGGTTGGTTGTAATTTATTTATCTTAATGTTCTTGAAAATATGCGTTATGTAAGTGCAAATTAGCGGAACTGGAATTTCTTTTTCTTCTTTATCCTGCCCAATTTCTCATTACGTTTTGTGGGATTATCTTGAATCTTGATCTGGATACCTTCTATCTTGTCAGTGATAAATTGAAATGTGATCTCTGCCAATCTGCTACGTTACTTGTTTCCTTGCAATATCTGCAAGTAAAGAATGAAAAAATAATCATTCAAAATTTTCATCTATGATGGTGGGTTTATTCATATGTTAGCAATTGAGGTTATTCATACGTGCCGCTAATACGTTGATATTAACTGGAAACAATCCTTGCAATTGCATAACATTAAGTGACGATTGGAGTTTAGATGGATGGCTGCACAGTATGTGTCCACTCCCTTCAGAGAAAGTAGTCCCGCAATATTTTTTTTGCAAAAAATGATTTTTTAAAGCCATTGCAGTAGTTTATTCTACTCTAAAACCTGTACTGTTTTTTCTTTTCATTTATCTCGAGAAACACTTGATGCTGAGAGTATGTTCGAGTTATTGTCATTCCTTTTCGAGTAAAATTTAATATATTCTTGTTCTTATTATTATTCTTATTACTATTATTATTATTTATTTATTTATTTATAGTTAACATTCTAGTTATTGTTGCTGGCTGATAGTATGAATATGAGAAGTGAAGCGTAATTTATTGTTGCTGGCTGTTTATCATGTTGCTCTGACAAAAGGCTCTGTCAAATTCTTCAGCAAATTGTTTTTTTTACTACATATTCTACTGGGGAATGAATGTTATGTTTTTATTTGGCCATCTTATTTAATTCAAGTATCAAGCACTATGACTAGGGTTATATAGCATGGTCTTGGATCTATTACTATGACTGCTGTTTTCTCCTTGACTTGCTTTCTCGGTATTCTATTCTGCAAAGTCTGTTTTTTCTTATATAATTTCTTGTACTAGAATAGTTACATAGACCGTCTCTTAAAGCTGCAGGGTGAACATTCACATGCTTGGACTCCTTCGGCAGCTGGCCCGGATATATCCAGCTTGCAGAATTACTTCTACAACCTGTCTCAAGGGCATCACATTGGTTTCTCGCCTGCTCAAGCTAGCCATGGAGCCTTTGCTGGTATTTATCATCCATCTCAGACGATGGCTGCTCCACCAACTGTGCAACCACATTTACATCAATCTCAAGCCATGACCGGTTCGATTGAATCTGTGTTGCCTACTTCCGTCGCTTATCAGCAACCTCAACATGTGCAGATGAATTGGAGCAGTCAATTACTTAGTAGAGAAAATATCGGCTGACAAAGAATACTCTTAGAGTTATTCAAGTTTGAAAACAGGCAAGTTTTTTGGGGAATGTGAGTGTCGACCTTAATCTCGGTGTATATACGAGAAACAGTTGGACCATGAAATTTAAAAATTTTGGAAGGAGGGTGGGGGTGGGGGTGGGGGAGGGGGGGAAGAGGTTTGGAGAAAAGTTCACACCATCCGACATATTTAGACTATATAGTGAGTATGCCTTTCTTTTCTTGGGGGCGATTTTGTAGGTCCCTTTACTCTTCCAATTTACACATGGTAGTAAACTTTCCAGGAAGGCCATAGGAATTAAGAAGGTTTAACTGGAGCAGGTGGGATATTCAAATCCTAACCCTTCTTTCTCACCTGTACATCAAATTAATTATAGATTTATCAATGAGTTGTAACTGTAATTTGGTGGAGAAACTTGTACTTAAGTTTATTATATAATCTATTTGAGTAGTGCAAACTCTTTCATTCAATGGTAGTGAATCTTTTCTGATAGCTTTCTGCATCAATTTTTGTTTAAAATGTGGAAAAGTCTGGTGGCCCTTTTGATTTTTACTTTGAGCTAATTGACAATTTATAAAATGATTTGCAGTCTCTTTACGTTCTTTGTTATAACTGTCAAAAAGAACAGTGGATGAATAAGGCCTTCCTCATTTTAGTAGAGGAAAGGGACATGTAGACGCGTATCTCTGTTCAAGTCCATCATCTTCTTTCCTCTTTTAAAATGTGAAGGAAAAGTTAGATTCATTGTTTGTCCATTTTTTGAATTCTCTTGCTCTTAAATGCAAGGTTTTAAACTCTCCTACTCTTATATGTAAGGTGTAAGGTTATATTTGAGGTAAGGTCATTGAATGGTGTGATTTGTTTCTGATATGCACCAACTTCACAACTGAAACATACCCTGCATTACCATTTGCCAAACTGTGTGCAGGTCCGTTGTATTAACAGTTCATACGTCTGCATGATAAATGGAGTAGTGTTTTGGCTAAAGCTGAACTATTTTGTACAAATGCTTTCCATTCCAAGCTAGTTAAAAATCAACAAAATACTTTACTGTTTTTCCAGTTACACAATGAGAATCTCCCTCTCCCGACACATTTTTACAGTCCGCTTCCCGAAAACATCCATATGACTTTTAAATTAAGTTCCGAATTAGTGAAATCTGCAAAAGAGAGTTGCGATACCATAGGCAAAAACGAATAGTCAGACAACATTTGATACGGTAACGTTTACGTTGGATTCTTCTTCTGGCTTCCCTTGATCAGTCTTGGGTTTCAAAGTGGGTACATTATGTTTTGGAAGCTGGGGACCCTCGACCTCGGGTGATCTTTTCAAGTTTAATGATGTGTTGACCGAAATTCCACCAATAGCTACCACGGCACCACAAATGCTCACCAACCCCGGATCCAAATTGAAAACCAAGTAGCCTCCGAGTAGGATGACACAAGTTTTGAATTGCCCTAAAACAACATGAGACGTGGCAGTAGTGTAAAGACGTTAGTTATTAGTTTAGGAGATAAAATCCGTTTAGAGATGGTAAAACGTATCGTAATCCTGCACATTTCAACAACTTTGAAGATTTTACTCGAATCAAGCATTTATATTTTGACACTAGATTTTTTTAAAACTTTTTTGGGTAAATGAAACTAAAAACAAACAAACTTTCACAAATTTTTTTCTTACCAATCGACTACAATTTTTTCACTTTAAGCAAAAAACGTAAGAGAAATTCTATTTTTCTCTAAAAATCATTGACATATGTTAATTGACTTCGCTTGATTATTTATTTTTTATTATGTGTCAACAAACTTCTGTCAACAATTTTAAGGAAAATAAAATCTCTAGGTTTATAGCTTAAAACTGAAAATTTATAATTGGTTGGTAAAAAACAGAAAGTGTGTGAAAGTTCATTAGATTTTAACGTGGTTTACCTTTTTTGGAAATAAAAAATAATTTAATTCCTGGGAATAGAATTTCTCACCCGAGTGCTAATGCCCCAGACCATTGCAGGAGAAAACCGAGAAGAGCTGATACTAGAATATCAGTGGAATTGCTGAGATACCACTTGAAGGATAATACACTTGGGGGGTCTAACCATGGCATGAGAGCTTCTAAGAAGAAGACTGTCACGGGAGTAGTCTTCCACATCAACCTACATGCAAATAGATATATTTGTGCATATTGTTCATCCCTAAGAAGAAAATATATATAGAATCTATACTCTACAAGTAAAACGGTAAAAATGATAGTTCCACAAGTTCTGTCGTGAATAATAAATGGGCCCCACACTCGTGTTTCAGGAAACTTGTGGAAATATTAAATATTGTGGAAATATCAATTCCCGCTATATACTGATGTTAACACCAAGATCTTTCCACGCGCCTCAATCACGTAAAGCGCATCCAATCCTGCACAGTAAACACGTCAATACCAAAAGCTTGACGGCTTGGACCGTCGGGGGATAGCTTCGGCGTGAGAGTCAGTACAAGCAGATACAAGGATAACAATAGACGTTATTAGCTCTAGCGTTTTGATAAGAGAAATATCAGTTACCTTCAATTGTAGTGTATCCGGTCCTCATATACTCGTTCTCTGATTTTGCATGCCACCGACCCCCCTGACACCATCTCACTGCAGGTAGCTTACCTGCTGATCCCATCACCATTTTCCACTGTCGACCGATTCTGTCTAATCCTCATTAATGCAATGCAGGATAACAGTCCAAGTTCTATCTTAGCAATGATCATCGGTCAAAGCCCAAATAAAGATATTATTAACCCAATGGTTCGACCTAATGACCCGGCCTAATACTTTCAAGACCCAGGCCTAACATGTCTAAAGTATTATGGTCCAACATTGCCCCTCAGTCTTTTATTAAGCAGAATGTTTAATAAAAGAGTATATAGAAAAGGCCCAAGATATATAAAAAAGTCCAGATGAATCCATATTGAGCCCAAACTGATAACCCAAATAAAAATAAGTCAAGCCCAATCAGTACCAAAACCAAAACCGGACGCCACCTCTCCCAATCTATCATCATTAGGCGTATTAAATACGCCGGCCTCGTGCTTGGTGAACTACTGAAGGGACACCCACTATAAAAACCCTTTTCCCCCAATTTTGAAATTTTTACCCACTCATTTGAACTCTCAGACTTCCTTGGCTTTCTTCTTCCTATCTAGCTCTCTTTATCTGCGAATCTGCATTCATGGCTTCCCAGGATTCCGGCAAGGCATCCCTCTCGTTGTGACCCTTATCACTTCCATTCCTCCTAGCCCAAGCCCTACCAAGGTGGCTTCAGGTTCCAACCCCACATCTGTTGCTACTCCAAGTAAGAAATCTCCACCTCTGAAACCCACTCCAAACCCTGCTGAGTTCTTCAACAATGAAGAGCGATTCCCTCATGCCAATACCCCCTCTACCCTTTCTGAAAAAGATATTCGCATTATCAGAGAACGATATCAAATCCCAGAAACTCATCACCTACGACAACCCTCTTCCACTGAAAGGATGTACCAAAGACCGGAGGGTTGGACTGCTATTCCACTCACCCTCCTGGAGAAAGGGGTTCGCTTCCCCTTTAACGCCTTCCTTGTTACCCTCTTAGGGTTTGTTGGGTTCGGATTCGCCCAACTCGTCCCCAACTCCTACATCCACATCCTCGCCTTCATAGCATTCTGTCATGAGGTAAGAATTACTCCGACCCTTGACTTCTTCTTCTCCATCTACTATACTGGTAAATCCTGTGAAAAGGGATTCAAAGCCCTAAGCAAGTAATCTCCGAAGGCTATTGAGAACTTCGAGAGATGCTCCTTGATAAGCACTCCTTCAAGCAACAAAGGATGGCATAAAGAGTGGTTCTTCGTCAAGGGACCGAAAATATCCTCTATCCCGAAACTAAACTACTGCTGAAAAGCTATCTGCAGACGTTGGGGATATCTCCGAAGAACGTATAAGCGAAATGATAATGCTCTTGGAGAACTTCCTGAAGAAGGAGTGGAGCTACGAACTTCTTACCAAGCAGGCATGGTTATACGACCACAAGTGTAAGTCCCAAACTCTACCCAGTACATAACTTGTTGAATTTCCTTTGATAAACTATTCTGATTGATAGTTCTTCTCCTTTACAGTATCTTTAATTAAGCCGACCTCTTTTGATCAAAGAGATCTTGAAGCCTTCCTGTCTGCTAAAGATTATGAACCTGCCAACGAACCCCAAGCTGCCGAAGACCTCACTTCTGAACCCTCCAATATTGAACCTCCAACTACTGATCCAACCCCAACCTCTACAGCAGAAGCCCGTCAACCTCGCCGAAGAAAGAAAGCAGCCCGAAAAGCCAAACCTGCCCCCCCCCACCAACCTTCACCGAAAGTCTGTTGAACATGCTTCTGGACGAACGAACTCGAGTTCTTCGTACCAAAAAGAGGAAAACTAAAATAACTCCCCTCTCCGTTGAAGACCTCCGAGTACCCTCTTCCGAAGCCAATCTTCCTCCCGTCATCCCTATTGAGATTATTGTTTCTGAGGAGAAGCTCGAAGAACAAGTCGATCCTACTCCATCTCTTACTCGCAAAAGGAAACAACCTTCTGAAAGCCAATCCACACCTCCCGAATCTACAACAGCCAATGCTCCACCTCATCCCGACCAGCGACTACGCAACCTATACCTCCAACCGAACAACCCCTGCCAACTCCACAAAAACCATCTTCTTCTGAATCCAGGCCCGAAGCCATGGCTTCTCCCACCCTATGGCTGGACCTTAACGAGAACTTTCCATTCCACCTCTACAACTCATTCGTTCGTGATACCGACGACCATCGTTTCGATAATAGCTCCATCAATGATTTGATCGAAGCTGGTTTGATGCATCAAGCCAGGGTAAGTTACTCTTAACTTGCGCCTTTATATTCATATGTACCTGCCTGAAATCCATTAACTAACTTTGAATATCTGTAGGCAAACAACATCTTCGGGCGTCTTTACCAGAAATACAAAGAAAATGAAACTGAAGAAGAGGTCGTTCAGAAGGAAAATGCAATTCTAAAATCTGCCTTAGCGAGAGAAAGAAGTTAACTTGGGGATGCTTTTTTCAATAACGAGTGCCTTCGAAAGGAGCTTACTCAAGTGAAAGAGAAACTAGAGACCACCGAAGCCATTCATCGAACAACAATCAGCATGAATGTTGACTTAATTCAGAGGAACGAAATTCTAAAAAAGAAGAACAAAGACCTGGCAAAATCCAACCAGAGCTTGGCGACACAAGTAAATGAGGTCCAGGCCAAGGAAGAGTGACATCTGAAAAAACGTCGCAAGCTTGAAGAGGAGCTCCGAGAGCTTCGTGCCCTCAGGGATTTGGGTCCGCCCTTGACTGAGGATCTTCGCAAGGAGATTCAGGTAAATTATCGAAAATCTTCTAAGTTGAACGAGGAGATTGTTAACATGTACTCTGAAGGATATGAGGTCTGCCGAAGCAAAGGCAAGGCAAAACTTGTCGCAACCAAGGTAGATCCAGCTTTCCTCGACTCCTTCAAAGGCGAAGACGATGCCTGAAGATGACTCCCCTTCCCTTTAGCTTTATAACTTTCTGTAAAAATTTCTATATACTTGTAAATAGTTTAATATTAATGAAATATCAACTTTATTCCTTATTACTCCTTTGTGATCATTTCTTATCAATAATTCACCATCAATCAACTTGAAAAATGTATAAGCTCTTTTTTAAACTTATTTTGAGCTGTTAGTCAACAATTAAGCAAACTAAACAATAGATAAGATTAAGTAATATCATAATCTGAACTCAACACTTAAACAAAATCAGGTAATAAAGTAATGCAATACTTATTCGTTACCGAAGTGTGAGACAGATCTGTAATAAACTAATTCGCCATCTTTAAGACGAGTGGTTCCAACCGAACCTCCGAATGCCAGTTTTCCTCAACAAACCAATTCACCACATTTAAGATGAATGGTTCCAACCGAACCTCCGAATGCCAGTTTTCCTCAACAAACCAATTCACCACCTTTAAGATGAATGGTTCCAATCGAACCTCCGAACGCCAAATAAACTCCATAACATTTAATTCACCATCGAATGGTCGAATACGCCTGTTCACCATTTTCATGGCGAGGCAAGTCCAACCGAACCTCCTTACGCCTTTGAACAGAACATCATTGAACAGAATACCAATTGGAGAAAAAGCTTCTTTTATTGATGAAGATTAACACAATTACAAGCTTTTGTACATTGATACTGTCTCTATTGAAAATACTTTCGAAGCCTTCCAGCATGCCAAATATTCTTTATTTTTGATCCAATGCTCTCAACCGATAGGTCCCTGGCTTCGGTACTTCAATAACTTTATAAGGTCCTTCCTAGTTCGGCATTAGCTTTCCCAAATTCTAAGGCATAGACGCTTCGACTTCTCTGAGAACAAAATCTCTTACTTTAAATCTTTGAAGCTTTACCCCTTTGTTATAATGCTTAGCTACACGTCGCTGATAGGCTGCTAATTTTATCAGAGCTGTTTCTCTGACTTCTTCTAGTAAGTCCATGTTGACTTTCAGCCCTTCATCGTTGTATATCTCCTTAAACTGACTGGCCCGAAGACTTGTAGACCCAATCTCCACAGGGACTAAGTCATTAGTACCATAAGCCAACCTAAAAGGTGAATCTCCTGTCGTAGTCCTCGTAGTAGTCCGATAAGCCCATAACACACTGAGCAGCTCTTCTGGCCATCTCCCTTTCGCCTCATCCATTCTTCGCTTGATCCCATTTAGAAGCGTTCTGTTGGTTACCTCAACTTGCTCGTTAGACTGTGGATGAGCTACCGAAGTCTTTCTATGCTGAATCCCCAGCTCCTTAAAGAATGCTTCAAACTTTGATCCCATAAACTGACGTCCGTTGTCCGAGATTACCACCATCGGAATTTCGATACGAAACACTATAGATTCCTTTAAAAACTCTAAGCACTCCTGCTCTGTTATCAATCTAAGTGGTTTCGCCTCCACCCATTTGGTCATATAATCAATTGCCACTATAACAAAACTGACCTGACCTTTAGCTTTCGACAATGGACCCAGTATATCTACCCCCCAGACAGCAAAAGGTATAGGCGATAAAATCGAGTATAGCTCTTCTAGTGGCTAATGTGGGATCGAACTATTCATTTGGCACTTATGACACTTCTTTACATACTCAGTAGCCTCCTTAAAGATCATGGGCCAATAAAAACCCTGCCGAAGTACTTTGTAGGCCAATGACTTCGCTGCTATGTGATCGCCACAGATACCTTCATGAACTTCCCCAAGGGCATATTCGGCCTCAGAAGGAACCAAACACTTTAATAACGGAGATGAAAACGCCCTTCGATAAAGATCCCCATAATTGGCACTCTTATACTTCACCTTCTTAGCCAACATCTGATCTGAAGGAAGTACACCATCTGTCGGATATTTTAAATACGGAGTCATCCAACAATTAGAATGCTCTATAAACATTACCACTTCATGCTGGATACTTGGTTGTTGCAAAATCTCTAAATATACTGAACCATCAAAAGAACTAGCGTCAGTAGTGGCTAACTTTGACAACGCATCAGCAATGGAGTTGTCATTGCGATCAACCCCTTGAAACTCATAAGAAAGGAAATATTGAAGCCGATCCTTTAATTCCGCCAAATACTTAATCATTCGTGGACCTCAAGCTTCATATTCTCCTAAAATCTGTTTGACGACTATCTAAGAGTCACTGTAGATGATTAATCTTTGAACTTCAAGACTCTTTGCCAATCGTAATCTTGCTAACACCGTCTCATATTCTGCCTTATTGTTCGTTGCTCTGAACCCGAACCTGATGGCTTATTGCACCTTGAATCCCTCCGGACTTGTCAATATAATCCCTGCTCCACTGATGTCCAAAGTAGAAAATCCATCTGCATACAACATCCACAAACTTTGATTCTGCTGAAGTACTGCAACCACTCGATCAGACTCCTCAACTTCTCCCAAACTGTCATTAACTTCAGAAAACGAACACTCGATCATGAAATTAGCCAAAGCTTGCCCCTTGATAGCTGTCCGGGGATGATACTGTATGAAAAATAGAGACAACTCCATCATCCATGTAACGAGTCTCCCCGAAACCTCAGGCTTTCCTAACACCTTCTTCAACGGTTGATCTGTGTATACTATTATCAACCGGCCTTGGAAATATTGTCGAAGCTTTCGACTAGCTATGATCAAAGAAAAGGCAAATTTCTCAAGGTTGGGGTACCTTGTCTCAGCGTCCCTAAGAACATGGCTTACATAATAAATTGGATGCTACTTACCCCCCACTTCTCGTACCAAAACTGCTCATACTGCCAATGAACTAGCTGCTAAGTATAAGTATAATGGCTCAGCAGGAGAAGGCTTCACTAACAAAGGCGCAGAAGATAAATACGTCTTTATTCCATGGAAAGCGTCTTCACATTCCGAAGTCCATTGGAACATCTTAGCATTCTTTGGCCCTTTTAACGTATCAAAGAACAACAAACATCTTTTGGCCGATTTGGACATGAACCTCCTCAAAGCTGCAATTCTACCAGTCAAACGTTGTACATCTTTGTAGGATTGAGGAGACTTCATGTTGAGAATGACCTAGATGTTCTCTAGATTGGCCTCGATACCCCGCTAGCTAACCAGATAACCCAAAAATTTACATGCACCCAGCCCAAAGGTACATTTGGTCGGATTCAGCTTAAGGTTGTAATGACGAACTGTCTGGAAACACTCTTTTAAATCGTCCAAATGCCCTTACACTGTTATACTCTTAACGAACATATCATCAGCGTAAACCTCCATATTCCTACCTAATTGCCTTGTGAATACGAAGTTCATCATCCGTTGGTAGGTGGCCCCCGCATTTATCAACCCAAAAGTCATCTTCTTATAAGCATATACCAAACGATGCGTAATAAACGCCGTCTTCGGTATATCCTCTTTACACATAGAAATTTGGTGAGAACTAGAAAAAACATCCATAAAACTGAGTAAAGCATACCCCGAAGTCGCATCAATGAGCTGATCAATGTGAGGCAAGGGATAGAAATCCTTCGGGAAATCTTTATTCAGATCCGTGTAATCTATGCAGACTCGCCATTTCTCGTTCTGCTTTTGCACCAGCACCACATTCGCCATCCACTCTGGGTAGTCTATCTTAAAAATAAAATCAGCATCCAGCAGTTTGGCGATCTCTTCATCAATAATCTTCTGTCGCTCTAGTGATTGAAACTCAAGAACACCATCCCACTATAGGTAGTTTACCTGCTGATCCCATCACCATTTTCATCTGTCTAATCCTCATTAATGCAATGCAGGATATCAGTCCAAGTTCTATCTTAGCAATGATCACCGGTCAAAGCCCAACTAAAGATATTATTCACCTAATGGTTTGGCCCAATGACCCGGCCTAATACTTTCAAGACCCAGGCCCAACATGTCTAAAGTATTATGGCCCAACAACTGAAATTGCATTACTAGCAGTACTCACGCAAGAGCAGTCCAGTTGCTTCGCTGTTGGAGACTAAACCAAAGGATCTTATTAATGGCACTTGAAATTATCCAAGCGATTGCGATACAAGCACCAAATGCATTGAATTCTATATCTGTTACGGTTGCAATGGCAACGCCTAAAGACACAACAACTAGATCCAAAACCTGCACCCTTTGCATGAGTTTCCAAATGAATTTGCTTGAAAGTTAAGAAGTTAACATGTAAAAACGGACTCAATTTCATTTATAGGAGACAAAGAAGTCTTTTAAGTGCAATCAAAGTTTAAAGGACCCAATTATTGAGTTTACCTTGGGAAAGAAAACGGTTTTCTTGAAGAGAAAGAACTCTGCAAGGACAATTGTAGGAGTGACAATGATTTTAGCCATTTGGTAGAAACCTACACTGCATTTGAGCTTAATAGTTAGGTAAATGGAGATTATATAGCAATTCGGCAAGTGGGAAATTATTAATGTGCCAGATAGAAGGTCAAGTATAGGACTTGTTATGCTTTAAACTAGTATTAGCAAGGCCCGAGGCGAAAGCCATGACAACGCCGAGAGCAAAAAGTGAAGAGAATGGAGTAGATTTTGAAGGAGGAGAAGCTGGAAGCAGTAAAAATATCTTGAAAATCGCAAGTAGAACCCAAGCAGAGGTGTAATGAATTAATGTTAGGAAGATTGGGAAATTAAATCCAACTTTCCCCATAACCTGTTAGCACAAACAGAATCCGTTAAATGATCTGAATAAGAAGGTTTTAAAGTCTAAAAATTGGATTTGCTTAATTTTGATTGATTTGTCTTGTTATCTTCCTAACATAGTAGAGTTCAAATTTGATACATTGGCGGTGCATACATGAACGATGTTGGGATTAAGACACATTGCAAAAATAAGGGTAATTTTGTCTAACATAGGTACTTTATTATTGATGTCGTGATCCTAACACCTAGTATACGTTGTCGGTGTATCAAACTTTCATTCAAAATATTAACAAAAAAACATATGAAAATTGGAAGAAAGTTGCACGAATTAATTTGTTTGCGAGAATTATTCCAACAACAACCATGAAATTGAATGTCATTGACACAACTGGACCACAAATTCGTTATTGTTGGTGCTTGGCTCCTTCTGATGTTCGAAGTTCATTAAACAGAGTGCCTCGGAGTTCTTCCAGGGCTCGCGACCTTAAAATGTTATTGAAAGTAGTATGCACACAAGCCAATCATGTTTGATGATAAAGCATATACTTTGTAACAATCTTATTTATTTATTAATAAAAAGTATTAATTTATTAAAGGCTTTTAATTATCTACATGATGCTGTTTTATAATATGTGATAAACCCATAGTTTTAAGCAATGCTTTTAGAATAATGATGATGATCATTCTAATGAGATCTAAATTCTTAGAAAGCTTAAAACTAAAATAGTTCCCAATCATTGGATTACTAAATTGGGGATTAGTGAATCGGAATAGATTGGTACATACGTTGCTTGCTCATTGGATGAGGATGATTGATCTCATGATCATTTGTGTGGAGACACTAAAGCAAGTATGTAGGTGCTTATTAGAGAATAAGTTCACTTTGAGCGTGGCTCGCTAAGGAATACCTAATGGAGTTTTATTTGCTGTCGATAGGAATTCTGTAGTGATAGTAGTACAAGTAATCCTTGGACTTGAGATCATCATAGTATCTTGTGTATGATGAGTTATACTTTGACTTATTCCTTAAGACCCTTAGGGTATATCAAAGGTATGCTTGGGTATAATAAGTTGTACATGGAGATAATGTATGATCAATAAAGAATCTACCACTTCTAATAAAAAGAAGAGAAATGTCCTATGTGATTCGATAAATGACAACCCAAAGTAGTCCTTGGCATAAGCGAGAATGAAATTAGAAAGGAGTTTCTAATTTGTATTATTTGGAGTTGTGCATTTAAGAGTCGAAATACATATAATTAAATAAAATAAGACTTGAAAGTAATTCCATGTCTTATATTTAATTGGGACATTGTATGGTGGAAGGATTGAATCAGATGCGGTAACT
Source organism: Panax quinquefolius (assembly GCA_020205615.1). Classification (NCBI taxonomy): domain Eukaryota; kingdom Viridiplantae; phylum Streptophyta; class Magnoliopsida; order Apiales; family Araliaceae; genus Panax; species Panax quinquefolius. Next base: position 136,934,830 of record CM035155.1, read on the forward strand.
ATTTACTCAAAAGGTTCTTTAATGATTAATGTTGAAATCTATATTATCTGGAAAGTCGTTGATCATTTAGGGAGGCTTATCCTATTGTAGAATAAATATTATTTAAATAAATTAATTGTTTAATTTATTTATTTAAATAAGATTAGAATTGTTCTAATTAATTTATTCACAACTAGGTTTAATATGGAGAACCTAAAGGGTCACACCATAAAAGGAAGAATAATTATTTAAGAAGTTAATGGCATAATCGTAATAATATGTTATGTATATTTAATTTAATCTATGATGATAGAATAAATTAAATAGCTTAATATTATTATTTAATATTTTAGAAATATTAAATATAAATTAATAAGATGAGTCTTATTAATATTATTACAATTATTATTATTTTAATTTCTAAAAGAGTTTAGGAATTAATTTAATATAAGTACTCTCATTTATTCCTAATTGGATTAGGAAGAAAAATTAATTAAAGGAGTTTAATTAATTATCCCTAATAAGATTAGGGAGCTTAATTAATTAAAAGAATTTAATTAATTAAATAAACCCAATTCCTTAATTGTTAAGGTGGGTTGCCCACATCTATTAATAAGAGGAGTCTTATTATGGGTGGGGGTGGTTGACTTTACAACTACGTAATAATTCCAATTTGTTGGAGAGTACGCCCTTTCTATAGAGATAGAAAAACTAGGGTTGAGCCAATACCCTTCTTCTTGAATCTTTATTTTTCCTTGGTGGATCACCTCTAGAGGCCAAACATATGAGTGGCTAACGTTGATCAAAGGAAGGAACAAAATCCCGGTGAGATTCAAGTTGAAGCGAAAGGATTTGGAGGTGAACTTGTGCACGAGGAAGCTCGATCTTCAAGGGTATGATTTTATTCTTTATCTTTTCGTTTAATTAATAATTATGCATAAAGGGTGATCCGGGTATATGGTTTGTAAAATTTTAAACTCGATTTTTTACACGCTTCGCTTAATTTTATGCAATTTGATCAAGCCGTGAATATTACAAACCTATGAGTGGCATCGAGCCAAACCTTTATGCGAATTATTAATTGTTTTAATTTGATATGTATATTAATATGTGTTTAGAACAATTTAATTGGGCATAATTTTATGTATAAAATTTATTAAAATAAAAAAAAAAAAAATCCTAAGAAGCGTGAGTTTAGTGCCCAAGTTCACTACGGTGGCTTCATGTAAAGAAAAAGAAAAGTGATAACATGGAATAGTACACGGAAATCGAAGGCAAGAAATCACTTGGCGGTGATTTTTTTTTGAAAAAGGATGATGTACGGATATATATATATATATATATATATATATATATATATATATATATATATATATATATAACGTGACCCAATGACAATTTTTTTTTTTTTTTAAAGGATGGTGGCTGCTGTTTTGTTTATATATAATATATATAAAGTAAGCAATCATGGGGAGCCTAAGATATAACAGGATTTCAAGTTGGAATGTAATAAATCGTTGGACTTCAATTTCTTTAAGCGGATTCATATATATATATATATATATATATATATATATATAACGTAATTTATATTATATATATATGATATATATATAACGTAATTTATATTATATATATAAAATATATATATTACGAAATATTATATATATATTTATATATATATAATATATATTCTTAATAATTTTATAATTAAAATAAAAGTTTATTTTAATTTTAAAATAAAATGTTTATTTTAATCTTAAAATAAAAAGGTTTATTTTAATTTTAAAATTAAATTTCATGCTAACTAATTAGAGTTGAAATTGGATTCCATGATAACTAATTGGAGTTGAAATTGGATTCTATTTTTCCTTAAATAAAGGAGTTTATTTTGATATGAAATTAGATTTCATATTATTCTAAAATAAAGGAGTTTATTTGTGAATAAAAAAAGAATCCTAATTTCCTTAAATAAAGAAGTTTATTTAAATATGAAATAAGATTTCATATTATTCAAAATAAAGGAGTTTATTTGTGAATAGGAAAGAGAATCCTAATTTCCTTAAATAAAGGAGTTTATTTAGATATGAAATATGATTTCATATTATTCAAAATAAAGAAGTTTATTTGTGAATAGGAAAGAATATCCGTGTTTCCTTTAATAAAAGATTTTTTTTTTACATGGAATTGGATTCCATAATTAATTAAAATAAAGGAGTTTATTTTGATTAAAGATTTTGATTAAAATAAAATAGTTTATTTTATTCAAAATAGGATAAATCAAAATAAAATAGTTTTATTTTGATTTAAATTTGGATTTAAATAAAGGAGTTTATTTTGATTCAAAATTAGATTTTATACTAACTAAATTTGCCCATTAAATGATATCAATATATATATTAAATGTTTATTATTCATAAGATGAATGTTATTTATTGATGCATATGATGATGTGTATGATAATAAATGGGATTGATTATGGACTATTGACCGATGTGATTGTATTTTATTTTAGTTGGATGCATGAATGTATGAGTTTTATTAAATGGGGTTCACAGTACCTCGTCTTCTCTAATTTTTCCGAATGTAAATTCTATCTCCTCTATGTACTTCCCTCGATCACGATCAAGGTTTCTATTTATTTTAAAATAGTTTTGTAATAGGAATATTTAGAATTAATTTTGAAGAATTAGAGATCAAGGGACAAGAAGCTTGAAGACAGTTTGTAATAGAGCCCGGGTTTAAATGTAATAGTTATATTTAAATATTATTTCTTGCACCCCTAGGGTTTGACCTTTTGGTTCACTTGGTGGCTCTAGTGAACCAAACTAGAATAAAAGTCCATAATCAATCAAGTAGTAGAATATAGTATTCTATATGTGCATGCTTATACTATATATATTATATATTATGCAAACATGCTTCGCATGTTCATTAATACGACGACGCGTATTTTATATATATATGTAATGCTGCAGCTAAACAAGATGAGACAAATTAATAACAAACCCCTCAATTTTTTATATTAAGTCCTAAGCGTTCAAAGATATTTGGAATATCGAGCGTAAGCTTCTAGCATGATAAAATTAATAGAGTATTAAATATTTAATATGAGTTTGTTGTGTCACCACAAGGCAAGTATTAAGTATTTAAGATGTTAATTTATCACATTTGATGCTTATAAAGAAAATTGAACAATATTGTTTTGTTGTGTCACCACAAGGATGATATTTTCTTTTTTGAATATATGGAGTGCTAGGTCGGACTTAACTTGGATAATTTTGATTCGGATGTGCCACCACTTGATCAAAATAATCTAAGAGGCAAAAGAAAAGGAATTACATAGTTGATGTAATTGACAAAAGTTGTCTACCTATTTATTTATATATAGTTTGTTGTGTCACCACAACAATTTATATACATTTGAAATGGGATCCTTATTCTCACTAGCAAATCTTTAATTAGATTTTGCGAACTATATAAGTGAGGGTAATATAGTTTGAAGAAAATAGTGGGAGATACCAATTTAAAACAAGACCTAAATTATTTTGGTAATTAATAAAAGAATGTATGTTAAAATGTTGTTAATTACAAATTCATTTACTGTAATTTTACAATGTCTAAAATTACTATCATCTGCGAAGCATATTAGATGCTAAATTAACGAGTAAATTAAGCGGATTGGTTAAGGAATTTGAGAATAGTTCTCATGCATTTGAAAAGCTATCTTATGTCATATACGCCTATCCTCGCAATGGTTGCGACATAATGCCTACGAGGAAGAGATTGCTACTTTTAGAAAGTGGCAAGATGATGCATGATTCATTTCAATGCATCATGCTCGCATCCATGAAATAACGAGCTTCAGCGTCGGCATGAAACTATAGATGCTTCTACTATATTCCGCACATCAAGTAGTTGATGGTGAGGAAAATGGGACCGATAGATATCGAGATATCTAAGGAGCTCTTCCGATCTAGAATGGCCAATGTCACTATAGTACAGACAAAAATTCTTAACATAATCAATTTGATTGATCAATTAGGACAACTGGTTTTGTCATGGATGGAGAGTTGAGCCAAGATTTGATCTTGCATTCACTCCGGACTCCTTTCACAATTGTTGTGAATTTTCATATGAACAAGCTAGATATCGCCTCATTGATTTGCTTAACATATTGAAAAATTGTTGAGAGTCACTTATCAACCAAGAAAGATCAAGTCTTCTTGGTAGGGGCCAAAGGATCTTACGAAAGAAGAACGATTCAAAGAAGGTAAATAGAAAGGCAAAAACAAAGGATAATAAGAACAAAAGCGATACGGATAGCAAAGGAGTTTGCTTCCACTACAATAAGCACGGACCTTTGGAAAGAAAGCTGCAAGAAGCATCTTGCAGAGGCTAACCAAAGAAGCTTAGAGAAGTTTCGGTTACAAATACAGTTTTTGTTCATGATTGAAATAAATTTTTCTTTAAGTTAAGGTTCTACTTGGGTATTGGATACCGACTTTGGTTATCATAAATATAGATTTATGAAGGGACCAAGTAGAAGTAGAAAGCTAAACAAATATAAGTAATCCTATGTGTGGAAAATGAAGCAAAGGTTGCTGCATTAGCCATAGGAACTTATAGTTTAGCAATGCCTATGGGCAAGTCTATTAAGTCAATAAGTTGTTATTGTTTTCCAGTTCTCGTTGGAAACATTATTTCCATTTTATTGTTGGACAATAAAATTTTTGGTATTACAATTAAGAACAATTGTTGTTCTATTTATAATAATAATGTTTCGTATAGAAATGAAAGATTACTTAATGGATTTTGTATACTTGACTTACGTGAAAAAATTATTTTGAACAAACTAGTATAAGAAAAAGAGATGATCATTCAAAGAGTTGAATGTATGTATTTGTTGAAATACAAGTGTGAATTATTTGAAAGGTTCAAAGAATTCAGAAGTGAAACAAATTTGCAAAGTATTAAGATTCTTTGATTAGATCAAGGAATAAATACTTGTGCAATAAGTTTTTAGATCATCTCAAATGGTTTTTCTCATAATGGACACCTCATGATACGTAATAATTGATTGATGTATCTGAAAGGAAAAATCGTACCTTGTTGGACATGGTGCGGTCCATAATGATTTTACTGAGACATTCCAAAGTATTCTTACAGGATCATGTCCTAGAATGGAACATATATCTACGGAAAAGGTAACCTCAAAATCCGGCCCCAAGACTCCATAAAAGTTATGGACAGGGAGGATTCCTAATCTTAAGTATGTTAAGATAAGGGGTTGTCCAACTTATGTGAAAAGGTTTCAAAGGATAAGCTTGGGACAAGATTTTATAAGTGTCGATTTGTGGGACATCCTAAAGTAAGTTTAGGGTATATGTTCTATAATCCTACTTAGCAAAAGGTGTTTGTTGCGAAACACGCTGCCTTCTAAGATAAAGGTGTTTATCATTGAAAGGGCTAGTGGGAGGATAATAGATCTTGAAGAGTTCAAGAACCATAAAACACTATAAATCAAATAAGCGGAATATGTAGATAACTATTATACCATTTGAATCGTAAATAAATACGGAATAGTACCAAAGATACCTAGGAGGTATGGATTCATCATAGATGATGATGATGAGGTACACATCATAGAAGATGATGATCCGATTACATCTGATGAGGTAAGTGTTGTAGAACACTCGGAGAAATGGATTGAAGCAAGTTTCTCAAATATGGAACATTCGTTTTGATGAGGCAATCAAAAGAGTTTGATTTTATCAAAAATAAGAATGAACCTAGTGTGTACAAAAGGGTCGATTAGGAGCATCGTGACATTCCTAGTACTATATGTTGATATATTACGGATAAGGAATGACATACCAATGCTACAATCAGTAAAGATAAAGTTGTCTAAACATTCCTCCATGAATGATTTGGGAAGAGTATCTTAATTGGGGATACAAATCTATATAGATAGATTTAAAAGGATGCTCAACTTAACCCAAGGAATGTATATTCATTTGATGCTAAAGTCGTTTAGCATGGCAAACTCCAAGAGATGTCTCATGTCGATGAGCTATGGAGTGTATCTCTCTTAATAGTCCCCACAGACTCCTGAAAAGAGAGGTCGCATGAGTGACAATCATGCATGCAATAAAATGTACGAGACCTGATGTTGATCAGTCATATTATAGAGAAGTTCACTATGAGTCAGTGAAAAACATCTTAAAGTGCTTGACCGGCACTAAGGATGTGATCATATTCATGGTGGGTTTGAATTAAAACTAGAGGGCTTAACAGACTCAAGTTTTTCAGACAGACCAAGACGACAGAAAAATCCACTTTAAGGTAAAGGGTTACCTTGAACAGTGGTGCAGTGAATTTGAAAGGTTCCAAACAATGAAAGAGTTCTTTGGTTTAGTGATAAAGACAAAGTATATAGCTATAAATGAAGTCGCAAGTTGATTGTTTGGATGAAAAGTTCATTACTGAGAACTAGGAATAGTTCTAAGTCTCATCTTGGATCTAAACATGTGTTGTAGCACTTTCATTTGATTATAAGAATCATTGAAAGATGGGAAATCATTATAGAGATAGTGGACTCTCATGAACAACATTACATATCCATTAACTAAAGCTTATCCAACAAACGGGATAATCGCCACTTAGAGAAGAAGAGTATGAGATACCATGACGATTGGCTTTAGTGCAAGTGGGAGATTGAAAGTAGTATGCACACAACCCGATCATGTTTGATGATAAAGCATATACTTTGTAACAATCTTATTCATTTATTAATAAAAAGTATTAATTTATTAAAGGCTTTTAATTATCTACATGATCTTTGTTTTATAATATGTGATAAACCCATAGTTTTAAGCAATGCTTTTAGAATAATGATGATGATCATTCTAATGAGATCTAAATTCTTAGAAAGCTTAAAACTAAAATAGTTCCCAATCATTGGATTACTAAATTGGGGATTAGTGAATCCGGATAGATTGGTACATCGTTCTTGCTTTCATTGGATGAGGATGATTGATCTCATGATCATTTGTGTGGAGACACTAAAGCAAGTATGTAGGTGCTTATTAGAGAATAAATTCTTTGAGCGTGGCTCGCTAAGGAATACCTAATGGAGTTTTATTTGCTTGTCGATAGGAATTCTGTAGTGATAGTAGTACAAGTAATCCTTGGACTTGAGATCATCATAGTATCTTGTGTATTATGAGTTATACTTTGACTTATTCCTTAAGACCCTTAGGGTATATCAAAGGGTATGCTTGGGTATAATAAGTTGTACATGGAGATAATGTATGATCGATAAAGAATCTACCACTTCTAATAAAAGAAGAGAAATGTCTATGTGATTCGATAAATGACAACCCAGTAGTCCTTGGTTAAGGCGAGAATGAAATTAGAAAGGAGTTTCTAATTTGCATTATTTGGAGTTGTGCATTTAAGAGTCGAAATACATATAATTAAATAAAATAAGACTTGTGGTAATTCCATGTCTTATATTTAATTGGGACATTGTATGGTGGAAGGATTGAATTATACGGTAACTATTTACTCAAAAGGTTCTTTAATGATTAATGTTGAAATCTATATTATACGGAAAGTCGTTGATCGTTAGGGAGGCTTATCCTATTGTAGAATAAATATTATTTAAATAAATTAATTATTTAATTTATTTATTTAAATAAGATAGAATTGTTCTAATTGATTTATTCACAACCTAGGTTTAATATGGAAAACCTAAAGGGTCACACCATAAAAGGAAGAATAATTATTTAAGAAGTTAATGGCATAATCGTAATAATATGTTATGTATATTTAATTTAATCTATGATGATAGAATAAATTAAATAGCTTAATATTATTATTTAATATTTTAGAAATATTAAATATAAATTAATAAGATGAGTCTTATTAATATTATTACAATTATTATTATTTTAATTTCTAAAAGAGTTTAGGAATTAATTTAATATAAGTACTCTCATTTATTCCTAATTGGATTAGGAAGAAAAATTAATTAAAGGAGTTTAATTAATTATCCCTAATAAGATTAGGGAGCTTAATTAATTAAAAGAATTTAATTAATTAAATAAAACCCAATTCCTTAATTGTTAAGGTGGGTTGCCCACATCTATTAATAAGAGGAGTCTTATTATGGGTGGGGGTGGTTGACTTTACAACTACGTAATAATTCCAATTTGTTGGAGAGTACGCCCTTTCTATAGAGATAGAAAAACTAGGGTTGAGCCAATACCCCTTCTTCTTGAATCTTTATTTTTCCTTGGTGGATCACCTCTAGAGGCCAAACATATGGGTGGCTAACGTTGATCAAAGGAAGGAACAAAATCCCGGTAGATTCAAGTTGAACGCGAAAGGATTTGGAGGTGAACTTGTACCTGAGGAAGCTCGATCTTCAAGGGTATGATTTTAGTCTTTATCTTTTCGTTTAATTAATAATTATGCATAAAGGGTGATCCGGGTATATGGATTGTAAAAATTTTAAACTCTGATTTTACATGCTTCCGCTAATTTTATGCAATTTGATTGCGCCCATGAATATTACAAACCTAACAGTTATTGGAAGAGAAATTAATAATTTTTCAGATATCAGAACAAATTTACACTTGGGCACAAGCTATTGTTTTCTACTGCCTACTTAACTTTTAATGAACAAAAGAACTCATATCATCATTAAAGAAATCACAGACAATACTTGGATCATACTCCCTCCGTTCCACAAAAAGAGTCGTTTTAAAAATAACTCTAATCATCCTTCAAGAAATTACACAGGTGCTATTTTTTGCTCAACTGGACAACTGATTCCTCTAATTTGCACCAAAATCTCAAATTGATTTCTTGTTCTACAATTCCACCACGACCAATACTTAAAACTGAACCAAATTCTAGGCAATATGATGCGAGTTATGTCAAGAAGCATAAAGAGTAATCTATTTAACAGTATTGGGATCCAAATCCACAACAATTGCTTCACAATTCTAAAAAATCAATGTTCTAAAAGGTGCTAGAATATGGTAAATCATTAAAAAAAAATATATATCAGGTTTGGGTAGTTATTAAAATAAAAAAAACCTCTCCGCCTAGGCTCCGCTTAATATTTTTTTGGCGCCTTGGGCCTAAGTGTGGCGCCAGGGGACCTAGTGCCTAGGTGGAGCGCCAAGGGGGTGTTAGGTTTGTAATATTCATGAACACAATTAAATTGCATAAAATAAGCGGAAACATAGAAAATCAGAGTTTTAAAATTTTACAAACCATATACCTGGATCATCCTTTATGCATAATTATTAATTAAACGAAAAGATAAAGAACAAGAATCATACCCTTGAAGATTCGAGTTTCCTCAGGTACAAGTTCACCTCCAAATCCTTTCGCGTTTAACTTGAATCCACCGGGTTTGGTTCCTTCCTTTGATCAATGTTATCCACCCAAATGTTTGGCCTCTAGAGGTGATCCACCGTGGAAGAAGAAAAATTCAAGAAGATGGGTGTTTGGCAAAACCCTCGTTTTCTATCTCTCATAGAAAAAAGCGTACTCTCCAACAATTGGAATCACGTCTGTTGTGACAAAGTCAATAATAACTCTATACCCATAATAAGACTCCTCTTATTTATAGATGTAGGTAACCCTCCTTAACAATTAAGAAATTATAATTTATTTTAATTAATTAAACTCATTTAATTAATTAGGCTCCCAATCATATTAGAAATAATTAATTAAACTCTTTTAATTAATTTAACCTCATAATCTTATTAGAATTATATGAGAGGACTTTTATTAATTAATTCTCAAACTCCTTTAGGAATTAAATAATAATAATAATATTAATAATAATAATAAGACTCCTCTTATTAATTTATATTTAATATTTCCAAAATATTAAATAATAAATATTAAGCTATTTAATTTATTCTATCAACATAGATTAAATTAAATATACTTAACTTATTATTATGATTATGCCATTAACTTCTTAAATAATTATTCTTTCTATTATGGTGTGACCTTTTAAGTTCTCCATATTAAACCGGTTGTGAATAAATCAATTAGAACAATTCTAATCTTATTTAAATAAATAAATTAAACTATTAATTTATTTAAATAAATAATAATTATTCTACAATAGGGATAAGCCTCCCTAGCGATCAACGACTTTTCAGATAATATAGATTTCAACATTAATCATAAAAGAACCTTTGAGTAAATAGTCACCGTACAATTCAATCCTTCCACCATACAATGTCCCAATTAAATATAAGACATATAATTACTATCAAGTCTTATTTTATTAATTATATGTATTTCGACTCTTAAATGCACAACTCCAAATAATGCAAATTAGAAACTCCTTTCTAATTTCATTCTGCCTTGGCCAAGGACTACTGAGTTGTCATTTATCGAATCACATAAGACATTTCTCTTCTTTTACTAGAAGTGGTAGATTCTTTATTGATCATACATTATCTCAATGTACAACTTATTATACCCAAGCATACCCTTTGATATACTCTAAGGGTCTTAAGGAATAAGTCAAAGTATAACTCATCATACGCAAAGATACTATGATGATCTCAAGTCAAGGATCACTTGTCTTCTACTATCACTATAGGAATTCCTATCGATGCACAAGTAAAACTCCATTAGGTATTCCTTAATGAGACACGCTCAAATGAACTTATTCTTTAATAAAGATCTACATACTTGCTTTAGTGTTTCAACACAAATGATCATGAGATCAATCATCCCCATCCAACGAAAGCAAAGAAATGACGTCGATCTCGATCTATCTGAATTCACTAATTCCCAATTTAGTAATCCAACGATTGAGAACTATTTTAGTTTTAAGCTTTCTAAGAATTTAGATTTCATTAGAATGATCATCATCATTATTCTAAAATCATTGCTTAAAACTATGAGTTTATCACATATTATAAAATAAAGATCACGTAGATAATTATAAGCCTTTAATAAATTAATATTTTTATTAATAAATGAATAAAATTATTCTAAAATATATGTTTTATCATCAATCACGATCGATTGACAAGCATACTACTTTCGGGGCTTTTTAGCGTTATGAGGCCTATACGGAGATTTTTAGAACATTGTATAACATACCATTAATCTTTAATCAATGTTAAAAACAAACTGATTAGTGCTGGTATCAAAGAACCCAAAATCTCATTATTGAATGAAATGCATGAACCTGTTCATGCATAATAATTAATGATATACAAATAGAAATTAGACCCATGAAATTCATACACATATATTGATGAGAAATTCAAATAAAAAGAAAATTGAATAAAAATATTATCTATTTTTACCTGTTTCTCCTGCATCACTATCTTTGCGCTTAATAAACCTTCTGCCATTTTTTTTCCAACAACGAACTGAGTAATCCCATTCCCACAAATTACAGAGCATCTAACAAACAAAATTATAAATCTAAAATAGCCATTATGGTAACTAGTAATTTATTATTATTATTATATAAATGTAAATTAAAATTTTTAGAGATATTATGAACCGAAGAAAAGGAGGAGAAGTCCACTAGGTGAAAATGAAACTGTGTGTGAACTGTGAACGAGACAACTGCAAAGCCAAACAAAAATTTGAATTAAAATAAATTAAACTGAGACTTGTTAACATCACCCAGCTGTGGTTTATTTTATGTAGTGGTTTATTGTATGGTGATGTTACTGATTTGCTAAAGCCGGGTGAGGATGGTGTTTCTTTGCAAACTGTATAATTTATATAAAATCCTAGATTTTGATTTTAACTGAATAGTAAAGAGAGGGAAAGAATTAATCTGTTTAGGTTTAAATTTCTAATTAAAGGGTATTAAGAAAGATTAATAGCGTTGACCCTCACGTATTTTGAGGGGTAGTCCCAATTAAATTTTGCCAAGTCAATTAGGTAATTTCAGCATGGAAAATTGTGAGTTTATTTTGGAATATATATTGACATGGCTAAAATTAAGGGTATTTCATTTGTACTGTATTCTTTATTAGAGTATGTTTAGGATTGTTTAAAAAAAATGTAATTAGTAATTCTGATTATTCTTTTTACTTTTAATTAATTAAAAAAAGTCATTTGTGTTTGGTAAATAAAAAGTACTTAAACTAGTAAAAAGCGAAAAATATTTTGTATAAAAAAAAGTTAAATCACTTATTTCATTTGTAAATTACTTAAAAACGAATGTTTTGAGAAGTACAAATGGGTAACAGATTAAATTACTAAAATAAACAAGAGTTAAACCACTTATTTCATGTGCAAATTACTAAAAAGAATGCTTTGGGAAGTAAATGTAGGTAATGGATTGAATTACTAAAATAAACAAGGATATGTTATTAATATACTTGGTCAAACTTGATTATTAAATTTGACAAATAATCAGAAACTATAAATTGGAGTTTCAGATTATTTTTCCTAAAAGCTGATTACAAACAATTTTAAAATCATGTTATCAAATATATTTTACTTTTCAAACTACTTATAAGCGATCCCAAATACGTTAAAAAAATTAAGGGCATACTGAAATTCATTTGTACTTATAATTTTTATTAATAAAACCTCTAGCTTTTGATAACATTCTTTAGTGATTTTGGGTCACAAACATTGGCGAAGTCAGGATTGGTTCGCAGTGGGGTCAATAATTAGAGTATCAGACAATAAATCAAAATTGATAATTATAATAACAAAAAACGACTTAAATATACCACAAAAATATAATATGTCATTGTTGTAGCCATCAAACTTATCTACAAAAAATAACTAGTAGAATATAATAATTACAATTGTTTTCTGCGCGTTTTCATTCGTTGAAATCGTTGCATAATACTTTCATTGTCAATGCAATCAAATACATCCTTCTCGATGTATGTAATCAAGCAATCATTCATCAGTTGATCTGCCATGGAATTGCGCAACCTACTCTTAATTATCTTCATCGCAGAAAAAACTCTTTCAACAATAGCAGTCGCAACAAGTAAGATTAATGCCAACTTTAGAAGCTGATATACCAAATGAAATACAATATGTTTCTTAGTATCTACGAGTTTTCTTGCAAGACAACAAATCCCTTGAACTTCCAAAAACTCTTAATTCGTCTGCATATCAGAAATGTAACTATCTAGTTGACTATCAAGTTTCATAAGATCTATTGGAGAAAAGTCATTTGAATAAATTCTAGCGAGATGAATCAATTTGTCCTTATCAAAACTAGCGAAACAATCACTAGGATTTAAGCATACCACTGATAAAAACAAGGCAGTACTTGCTTCTGTAAAACGACCATTTAATTCTTGAAGTTTCCAATCCAAAACACTACAAAATATCTCAACATAATAATGGTGAAAATTTGTAATACCTTGAGATTTTCGACTTGATCTCCCATGGAATAAAACATTCATATCTATAATGTCAATTTTGTGTTTGTTGCAAAATAAACAAACTTCATCAAGTAGTTTCTCCCATCCCTCATCTCTCATAACCTTCAATAGTTGCTTAGACACTTTAACTAATTCTATAGCATTTACAATATCTTGATCCTTTCTTTGCAATACTTGTGATAATTCATTTGTAATTCCAAATATCTTTCTCATCAATATTAGATCAAATGCAAAACCAAATGATTGCAATGACTATAATAAATCAAAAGCAATACATTTTTGTTGGGTTAAATACACTTTTCCCCATTCTACTAGACCTAGGTTTACAAATGCATCACTGAAGTGATTTTTTTTACAATCGACTCATTAAACTACAAAATTTTATCAAATTGTTACAAATTCCGTTAAATGAGTTGACTTTTAACAGAAACCTGTGACATCAGATATGACCTACCCCACTTCTAATGACACATCATTTACTTCACGTGGGTTAGTCCTAGTCATGGCCACGGTGGAAACTCAGTGGTTAAAACCAATTTGATCGACTAAAAGCCAGACAGAGACAGAAAAGGAAATCGCGCGAAGGAGTGAATGAGAGAGAAGATTCAGGGCAAATTTCTCTTCTTGTTGGCGAATCTTGGTCTTTGATGCGAATATTGGTCTTGGATACGAATCTACTAATGCGAATCTTCTGTGAGGTATGTTAGATTTCATTAATTTAGGGTTTGTGCACATGGGTTGGTTGAAAATGGGTACGATTAAATTAGGGGTTTTTAATATGTTGTAGCCATCTTGTTTGTCTTGATGTTTTCTCCATCTTTCTGGACTTTATATATCCGACATGTGGTCCATGGGATTTTATTTTTGCCATTGTTGTCTTCTTCTGTCCCCCTATGTACTGCAAATAATATTTTTTAATTTATTTTTGTATTTTTTTCGTTTTCACAGAATGAGTGGGATTTGTCAGTTGCATATTCACTATGGGGGCAAATTTGTGAATCATCCTAAAACTGAGTACAAGGGAGGTAAGGTTGAAATTTATCCCCGTGTTGATGTTGATTTCATCTGCATGACTGCAATTAAGTCATTTGCTGAAGCTTTAGATTATGATAGCAATGCTAAGGTTTATTTTATGAATAATGGTCAAACTAGTGAAAATGGTTATAGATTGGTGCATGATGATGATAATATTAGAGACATGGTAAATGTGTGTCTCCCTTTTTGTGTAATTGAATTTTTTGTTGATTAAGTATTTGTGAATGAAGGAGGAGTTGTGATTGAACCACCTGATGTGAATGAACAAGTTGCAACATCTATTACTCAACCCCCCCAATACAAAAGATAATAATAAGGGGAGTACTAGTGCAAATGCTATTATGCAGATGTCAAAGAGGACTAAGCAAAGGGCATAGTTGAAGAATAAGACTATGAATAATCAGAGGAGGAAGAGTAATAGAATTAAAATGAATCAGAAATCAAATAAAAAAAGTGATGATACACCAATTGTGATTGGGGACTCGGATAGTAGTGATGCATAAAGTGATGGTGAAATATTAAGTAATGATGAAGAATTATTAGAGGCTAGGAGGAGTTACAGGGAGTATAAAGCAGATATGGCTAAAGTTGAATCAGAGGTAGGTGAAGGTGATGAAATAAACTTTGTTGATGGGGATATAGGTGATGGTAATACTAAGGGTGTTGAGGGTGATGTAGTTGAGGATGATGTTGAGGGGGCAGGTCAAGGTGAGGAGGCTGAAGAAACTGGGAATGAGGGAGATGATGAAGGGGCAGAAGTTGGTGAGGCTGGGGGTGATAAAGGTGCAGAAGGTGTTGAGGGCGAGGGTGATAGGTTAGTGAATGAGGTTATGGAAGAGGTTGATAGAAATAGTGAGAGAGATAATGTCAGTGACTCTGATGATGATAGTGATTAGCACAGTGAGTATGAGGACAATGATGTATTAAGGTTCCCCCCAGAAAGCAGTGAAGATGAGAACCTTGGTTTTGTGGGTCCCCTTGTAAAAAAGAAAAAGCTTGTACAATGCTTCAGGAAATTCATGATCAAATCATCGTTAGATTGCATCAGAAAAGGGATGCTATGCTTAAGTCAGAGGATTTAATTTGTCCAAGAATTAAGAAGAAACTTGATGCAACCATCATTGCCTCTGCCCATTGTGATCCACTTTGGGATGAAAAAATCTCATTCCAAGTCAAGGAAAGAGGTAGAGCATTTACTGTGAATCTTAATAATAAAACTTGTGCTTGTAGAGTGTGAGACCTTACTGGCATCCCATGTTGTCATGATGTCTCAACAATTCAGTCAATTTATCAAAATCCAATAGACTATGTAGCTCACTGGTATAGTAGAGATATTTACCTTAAGACTTATAGTCATACTCTTGAGGTGTTAAATGGTGAAGATTTTTGAGAATCCACAGACTGTGACATTATGGGGCCTCCACCAATACCAAAGAAACTGAGAGGCAGACCACAGAGGCTGAGAAGGAGAGAAGGTTGGGAAGACAAAGGAAATAATGGTAAAGTGAAGAGGATGAGTAGAGTAGGAAGGAAAATGCATTGTAGCATTTGTAGAAAGTCTGATCACAGAAGGAACCAATGCCTAGTTAAAGAGACCAATGCAGGACCCACAAGAGAGCAAGTTAAAGAGCCAACGGATATATTTAATCAAGAACACACTGCACATCCTACTGCACTACCTGGTATAGTAATTAGAGAGGGAGCCCAATTCAACAAAGCAAAGGAACCAACACCTAATGTAAGTTTCCATTTAGCATGTTCATTATATTTACTGAGAATGATAAAGACTAACTATGAGATATATATTACAGTACACAAGTAAAGGTAAAGAAAAGGAGGGATGCTCTAATGACAAAGGGAAAGATAGACCCCCATGAGCATTTATGTTTGTAAGTAAAAGCATACCTATATTGGTCTACTTTCCATGTTATCATTTAATTGTTTAATTAATTTGAGAGCTTTTATATTTTGTAGATGCTAACTCCACGTGTGATGAGTACTAATGATTTTCCTATCAATAATACCCCTCCAGTTAGTACCCCACCAAATGAAGCATACCCCAGTGGAATGGGCTTCCAAACACTAAGTCTAAGCTCAGTTTCTTCCAAAATTCAAACTAGAAGAGGGGGAAAAAGGAAGATAAATGTTGGCAACCAAGAATCAACAAGAGGGAGATACAAAATTCTAAGGAAGAAGGATGGAGAAAAGTTAGATAAAAATTAGGATTTTATCTTTTGGGACTGATTTTTGGGATATTAAGTTATTAGGTTTCTTATCTTTTGGGACTGAACCTGGTATTTTGTATGCAATTATTCTACTGAACCAGATGATTATTAATATGGTTCTTTAATGCTAGATAATGCATTTTGGTTATGTGATTTTGGTGGATGCTTGGAATATGTAATGGTCTGTTATCTTCCATTGACTTAATGCTTTATCTTTTATAATACAAAAGCTTTTGTTATTGTCTAAGCATTATACCTGAAAATGCAAGTACTAGTTCATGTTTGCAGTACCTGAATATGCATATACTTTTTTGTGCATTGTGATGAGCTTTATGATATGGTGGATTTGTGGATTCTACATTACTTATATTAAGGTTGTTGTGTTGTATAGTTTTACTTTATTATATACATTCGAATGAATATTGTGCGGATGGAATTGCCAATTGCTTCTTGTTTGTTAACAATGTACTTCTTGTTTGTTATTACTGCTACCACTTCAATTTGCACCAAACATCAATTCAATTCAATGCTCTGCTTCAACATGGAGTCATAATGAACCAAACATCAATTCAATGCTTTGCTTCAACAAATAAGCATTCAATTCAATACTACTAAGCTAAATTAACATTCAATACATACTTGCCAACCATCAAAATCAACAATAAGCATTCAATACATACTTGCCAAAATAACCTTCAATACATACTTTAATCCTTTACTACATTCAAATATATAGATCTAAACATTTGGTTGTAATACAATGAAAAACAAAATCCAAGAAACTACTAAACCAATCCATAATTTATTCTCCATCAAACTTTGCTTGTCAATTTTCTTCCTCAACTGCTGCCCTTGTCTTTGCAGCACCAAAACCTCTTTTTATTCATTTTTTATCTCACCTTTGCTCATCAATGTGTTCTCAGTTTCCATCTTCTTTATTACTTTCATCAAACTCTCAATTTTTTCATTGCTTCTTTCTATCTTTCCCTTTAGCTGCAATATCACTTCCCTTGATCTCTCTGTAAATGGAGGATCACACCATTTAAAGAACCTACAACACAACTTGTTATCCTGCAACAAGTTGCACACAAATCCATCCATCAAGCCCATAACAAATATTGTGACGCCCCCAAAATAGGTATACATCACCCATTCTGAGTTGTCAATACATGGTACAGAAACAACTACAACTTTATTATTACAATGAGAAAAGCGTGAGTTTAAATACAAATATTATCTTCTAGACAATATCTATACTCAAATAAATCCTCATCACATTTATTGATACATTATTTTACAAAATGGTGAGGACTACTAAACAACTCTCTCTAGAACCTTTATTCCATCCCCCAGGACTGCGTACTCGCTATATTCTCGCCTCCACGAGAAAAATGGAACAAAAAGGAAAAGGGTGAGCTCAACTAGCTCATAAAGAATATTATGACTAAGATAATATACAACAAATTATCGTTAGTCTTCAATGAGAGAAAAATCTAATAGAATACTGATAGACAACAAATTTTAAATCAATATTCGCACATGAAATAATAATTCATTAGAAGAGTTAAGTAGAGAATGCAAACTACTATCTTCTACATGTATGAATTTAAAAGTTCATCGCTCATCTTTTATCCCTGTAACATCAATCAATATACATCTGGAATCAAATATTCATCTTTGCACTACAGGCCAAAGATATTCATCAGTTGGTCATGTTCATTTAAACACCTGTTCATCTTTGCACTACAGGCCAAAGATATTAATCAGTCGGTCATGTTCATCTCAACACCTGTTCATCTTTGCACCTCTGGGCCAAAGATATTCTTCAGAAATCATTCATCTTTGCACTACTGGGCCAAAGATATTCAATAATATCATCATTTAAGATCGAGGATGATGAAAAATATTTTAAAGAAACGAATCCAATTGAAGCAAAATGACAAGGATTAAGGATTATGGATTCGTACTTTGTTTTATCCATGTTCAAAACTACCTCAAAATAATCATAGTGGTGTAAAATTCAAGAATGATCAAAACATGGATACAATCAAAGCTAGTATCCAAAATAGATATTTTGGACGAAAAGAAGAAATTTTATTTTTAAATTGAATAGTGTCAGATATCGTGAATAGTCTTAGTATCGTGAATAGTAACTCCGACACCAAAAGATAGAAATTCCACAAAAAATATCTTCACGCTTCATGAATAGTACTCGTGAATAGTAACTCGTGAATAGTAACTCATGAATAGTAACTCGTGAATAGTAACTCATGAATAGTAACCCAGAGCATGAAAAAGTTCCAAATTTGATAAAAACTTGGATCAACATTTCAAAGATAATGATATTGAAGAAATAATATCATTTACGAAAAAAATAATATCCCTTACCTCAAAGAATCGATTTTCGGAAGGAAAGGTCGGAAGTGATCTTTGAATGAAACTTATCTTTGAGCAAACAACTCTCAAAGTATCTAAATACTCACAAAATCGCTCAATAATATAGAGAGAGAAAGAGAAAACTTTGTTTACGGTGTGATTTTCAATTCTAACTTAGCCCTCTATTTATAGGAAAATGTTAGCCGTAAAGCAGACTTGACACTGCTTTACGATGGCTTTACACCGCTACTATTGCCACCACCACATTTGAAATAAAATTCAGCATTTTTTTCACCAACCACAAGTGGGGCCTACTAAATTCTAGAATTTTCCACCAAAATCAATTATAACCCTACTTTCAAGAATCAAACACCTCTTAAAATTTATAACAAATCATTCGTTCATTTTAACGGTTCAAAATTTGTAGACATATACTCAACTTATATATGTATAACATATCCAAAAATCGCATAGCGATCAGCGGTCAGATTAAAAATTACAACTCACATAATATATCGTAAAAATCTTGATTTGATTTTTAATACCTCCATTCAAAGCAAAAATACACGATAAAACACCTCAACATTAAATCCTTCAATTATAACCACATATAATAAATCCATCATTTATATCCATATCAAATAAATATTTTCTTATCATATAAATCAATAATTAATTATTCCCAAATAATATTACAGAATCACAATTATGACAACCGAGGCGGTTCCGGAAAGAGGGGCTTTCAATAAGGATCTCTCCTTCATCGGCGCAATTAGGTGACCAAACCTCTCCTTAGACAGAACTTTCTAGACATTGCCAATAATGTTATCTAATAATATTATTCAAATAATATGAATTATTGATCTGATAATGGGAAATACTGTGCAGTGACAATTATTGAAACAGCAATAATATAAAATACCAACGCAAACAATTATTGAATCAATAAAATAAAATCTTGAAGTAAAGAATTATGTAACAATTATTGAGTAGTGCCTTCTTACGTAAGGATCAATAATTGATGCAATACCGTGTCTACTGTTCAACAACGCGTATTAGTGTGTTTTAACCACCGGGTATTCCAACAAAGATAATTGGTAACAATTACGCCGTTATTTTTAAACAACTTATATTTGTCGTTTTCCTCATCCAATCGCTTTAGTTATGGGGCCCACACACATGGTTGCTTGGCCGTCGCATTTAATATTTCTGACAGATCTGTAATATTCCACGACCAAACGAATATTCCCAGACAAAAATGAATATTTTATAACCACTTGCTTATTTTGAAATATTTTGCGTATTTAACCCCTAACTATCCACATTAATCAAATCAACCCTTACTATTTCAAAATAATAAATAGAGAAAATTAAATTTCATTAATAATAAGTTGGGGTCTTACAAATATGCTTTTACAACATACAACAAATTTCATGCTCTTACCAAGCATGAAATTGGGTATTTAGGTAAGTAAAAACATAACAATCTTCCATTTCACTCTATATATCAGTAACTTTTTATAGAATAAGTTGAAGTTGTTGAATCTTAGACTCCCATAGTATATACAGTAAAGTAAATGATTAGCTTTAAATGTTTATAATTTACAAAAATTATAACTTCTAGCCATATGTTGGTGATCTAAGTGTGTAACGGTAAGAAAACCATCCTCTCTTTGAAATCATCAGCTTTTAAAATCTTCAAATAACTCCTCCTCAAACATCTAATACTCAAATATTTAACAACAACAACACCAGATTAACTTTTGGTGTTGTTAAATATTACAACAAAAATTAGGTCCTTGAAGCCCAACTAGAAGAAATTAGGTAACATGTAAGACCCTGGATTTTATGAAATAAAAGTATTTAATTTTTCTTATAATTATTATTCAGTAAATGGTTAAATGGATAAAAGTAAAGTTAAGGGTGATATATGAATTTTTTTTAAAATAAGCAAGTGGCTATAAAATACTTATTGTTGTCGGGGAATATTTGTTCGGTCGTGGAATATTCTTATTGTCGGAGAATATTCATAATGACCTACTTGACCGTTATGGGCCCCATAACAAAATAAGCTGTCGGATGAAGAAAATGACAAGTTTAAGTTTTTATAAATAACGGCATAGTTATTACTGAATTAACACTTCGTTGGAATACACGGTGGTTAAAATATAGTAATCTGGCGTTGTTGCACAAGAAATAGCACCGGTATTTGCAAGTATTTTGAATTATTGATTCTTACGTAAGAAGGCACTACTCAATAATTGTTATAGTAATTACTTTTTAATATTTTATTTTATTGATTCAATAATTCTTTGCGTTGATACTTTATATTATTGTTGTTTCAATAATTGTCCTTTGCATAGTATTTCCCATTATCGGATCAATAATTCATATTATTTGAATAATATTATTAGATAGCATTATTGGCAATGTCTAGAAAGTTACATCGAGGAGAGGTTTGGTCACCTAATTGCGGCGCGTGAAGAAGGAGAAATCATTATTGGAAAGCCCCTCTTTCACAGGAGCGATGCGGTTGTCATAATTGTGATTCGTAATATTATTTGTGAATAATTAATTATTGATTTATATGATAAGGAAATATTTATTTGATGCGGATATAAATGATGGATTTATTTAGGTGGTTATAAATGAAGGAATTAATGTTGAGGTGTTTTATCAGTATTTTTATCGGAATGGAGGTATTAAAAATCAAATCAGTATTTTTACGATATATTGCGTGAGTTATAATTTTTAATCCGACCATTGGATCGTTGTGATTTTTGGATATGTTATACATATATAAGTTGAGAATATGTCCACAAATTTTGAACCGTTAAAAATGAACATATAAATTGTTATGAATTTTAAGAGGTGACTGGTTCAGAAATTGTTGAAGTTTCAGAATTTATCATTTTGGTAGAAAATTCTAGAATGCGTGGGCCCCACCTATGGTTGGTGAAGAAATGTGCTGAAATTATAATTCAAATGTGGTGGGTGGCAATAATAGCAGGTAAAGCCATCAGGTAGCAGGTCAAGTCTGCTTCGGCGTGCTAACATTTTCCTATAAATAGAGGGCTAAGTTAGAATTGAAAATCACACCAGAAACATAAGCTTCCTCTCTTTCTCTCTCTATATTATCAAGCATATTTTATGAATATTTAGATACTTTGAGAGTTTCTATTCAGTGCAAGGTTCCTTCGGCTTTATATTTCGGTCAGAAGTATTGCTCTTTTGAGGTAAGAGATTGTAAGGGATTTTAAGGGTTATTATGATTGTCAGTTTCAAAATTTTTTTGAACCTTCAAAAATTCTGGAAAAAATTTGAAATGATAATTTGATGAGTTTTATTGATTGTGTCCAAAAATGACGATTTTTGGATGTATAGATTAGGAGTTATGGATTTTATGAGAAAAGACTATTTTAAAAGTAAACTCTTATAACTCCTTGTGGTTAATTCCAAAATTGGTGAAATTTTTATTGGGAGTACATCTATATAACATCAGTATATTCTGTAAATTTCGGAATTTTTGGACAAAAGTACAATTTATGATAAATGTCTAAATATTCGGCATTTTTGGCCATGTGAAAAATAGTAAATGAATTTTAAAAATTTCGAGAAAAATATATGTTCAATATGGGACTATATTATTCTAAATATCAGAAAAGAAATATTTTTGGAACTGATTTGATATTTTTCATGAAAATGGACTAGTTATGAATAAATAAATTAAATATGTTATGTGAAGTAACAAAATTGAAAAATATGATTTTATGGTTTGGGTATCCTATACATGGTATATGCAGATTTTTGATGAGGTTGTTAGTTACTGGTGATGAAATTTTATGAGTTTAGCATTTTAGTATGATTAAATGCATTAATTAGTAAAGTGTAAACAATTAAAATAAATTGTTTATAAGTTTAAGAAATGATTAAGATATTGTGGTAATATTAATGATATTAGATTATGAGATTATTAAGTGATTTATAACATTTGGATTAAGGCGTTATGAAGTCATTGATTTATAAATTTTACTTTTGAAATTAATTACAGTTGTTGATCATATTGTTTTTATTATCATATATATAACATTTTTATAATCTCGGTGATGAAATTTCTCTTTGACTTAAGTGTAAAGATGAGTAGATTATTGGTATGATCATGACTATGGGTTCTCTTTGGCCAGTAGTGCAAAGATGAATTGTTGACTGATATGATCATGACCATTTAATTTACAATTGAATATTTTTTGTTTAAGTGCAAAGGTGAATTGATCAACATGATTATAATGATTGTTTATATAAATTCTGAAATGATTATATATTTCTTTGAGATATGAATATCTTTGGCCTGTAGTGCAAAGATGAATTGTTGATGAATATCTTTGGCGTGTAGTACAAAGATGACCTGTTGTTGAATATATTTGACCCGTAGTGCAAAGATGACCTGTTGTTAAATATCTTTGGCATGTAGTGCAAAGATGAACTGTTAATGAATATCTTTGGCCCATAGTGCAAAGATGAACTTATTAGTATGATTATGAATAGGAACTGTGATTTGGTATAAGCATGATCTTTGATGTTTCAGGTAAAGACATGTGACAAAAAATATCTTCGTCTTGGATGAGAAGAGGAAATTAGAACTACAATTATGATTATGAGTTATTCACATGACTGTGAACATGATCTGTTGATTAATGTTACAGGATTAAAACAATGTTGGTGGACTTTTAACATGAAGAAGATAATAGACTTTATGGTCTATTTGACTCTTCTAATGGATTGCTCGTTCATTTGCATGACTATGGTTGAAAAGTTTTATCATCTACCATATGTTCTAAATCTCTGATTTATTATTGATGAAGGCTATTGATAATTTAATTATCTTTAGTAATGATATTCTTTACTGGGCTAGTTGTGCTCACTCTTTTTGCTTCACAATTCCTTTCAGGTAATAAAAGTGTAGCTGGGTCGAGCGGGGATAACAGGGGAATAGTGTGGTGGTCCGAGACTATCAAAGTTTCTCAACACATTATAAAATGGCATGACATACAATATATTATTGTTTTGAGGACCTAAGATGTGTGTGTCGTATATTATACGTCACTTAATAATTAATTTTGGAGAACAACAATAGGGTGAGGTGAACCCAACTTTGGAAGAGTGTTTTGCCACTATCATACAAGATGTCTAATGATATACAATCTCGTGTTATCATAAGAAAGGGTTGTGCACATCCACTTATTGAGTATATCTACGAGCACTACCTATATGATCTTGGAGTTGGGTTGAAACATAATGTTCAATCGTAGAAGGTGGAGATAGTTATATGTCAAGAGAAGACTCACCATTGGAAGGAACATGATAGTAATGTTCTCGTTTTTCTTTGGGGTCTATTGGATCAACCAAGGATAATTCTTTGGGCATATGATATCTATCATAACTTAGATTCATGTCCTCCTATGTACGAAGGTTTCCTTGAGCATTTCCCAAAGATTTTAATTTCTAAAACAGTTCTAGATTGTACCTTTATGTAAGGTATAACTGTGAAGTGTTGTCCATAGTTGGGACATGAGTCACAGTTGGTATTAAAACTCACAGTATATGTGTTGTCGTATTGTGCACGACAATTGTAATAATAAAGTTGTAGTTGTTTTTCTGTACCATATTTTTGGCTATTCAGAATAGGTTGGATGGATTGGACCTATTTTGGGGGTGTCACATTTGGTATCAGAGCTTAGGGATATGATCTCTGGCGGAGATCCGGGATTAGAACTAGGAGGGGAGAGATGAGTAATATCCTTCGCTAGTGTGTGTCCTACCAAAGCTTATTTGTTGGTCAGTTATAATATCGGGATATTATGTGATATGTTAATTTGTTCAATTAAACTTTGTTTTGAAGCTGTATTCTAGAATGATATCTGAAATACAGGAGATGAGCAATGGAGAAATCATGAGGACAGGGAAGATGAAATCTGAGATGAAAGCAAGGTATTCTCAACTCTTTGAAATACCAGGTACGTAAATTTCGAGGACGAAATTTCATAAGGAGAGGAGATTGTAAGACCCCAGATTTTATGAAATAAAAGTATTCAATTTTTCTTATAATTATTATTCAATAAATGGTTAAATTGATAAAAGTAAAGTTAAGGGTGATATATGTTTTTTTTTTAAAATAAGCAAGTGGCTATAAATACTTATTGTTGTCGGAGAATATTTGTTCGGTCGTGGAATATTCTTGTTGTCGGGGAATATTAAATACGATAGTATGGTAAATTTATGGGCCCCATAATGAATAAGCATCGGATGAAGAAAATGACAAGTTTAAGTTTTTATAAATAACTGGCGTAGTTATTTACAATTAACATTGTTGGAATACGATGGTTAAAATATAGTAATACGTTGTTGTTTACGAAAGAAAGCACACGGTATTTGCTTGAGATTTTTGAATTATTGATTCTTACGTAAGAAGGTACTACTCAATAATTGTTATAGTAATTACTTTTCAATATTTTATTTTATTGATTCAATAATTGCTGCGTTGATACTTTATATTATTGTTGTTTCAATAATTGTCACTGCATAGTATTTTCCATTATCAGATCAATAATTCATATTATTTGAATAATATTATTAGATAGCATTATTGGAAATGTCTAGAAAGTTCTGTCAAGGAGAGGTTTGGTCACCTAATTAATTGCGCCAAGAAGGAGAAATCCTTATTGGAAAGCCCCCTTTCTGAGGAGCTACTTTGGTTGTCATAATTGTGATTCGTAATATTATTTGTGAATAATTAATTATTGATTTATATGATAAGGAAATATTTATTTGATGCGGATATAAATGATGTATTTATTTATGTGGTTATAAATAAAGAAATTAATGTTGAGGTGTTTTATCAGTATTTTTATTGGAATGGAGGTATTAAAAATCAAATTAGTATTTTTACGATATATTGTGTGAGTTATAATTTTTAATCCGAATAGTTGGATCGTTGTGATTTTTGGATATGTTATACATATATAAGTTTAGTATATGTCCACAAATTTTGAGAACCGTTAAAATGAACGTATAAATTGTTATGAATTTTAAGAGGTATTGGTTGAGAAATTGTTGAAGTTTTAATTTATCATTTTGGTAAAAATTCTAGAATGCGTGGGCCCCACCTATGGTTGGTGAAGAAATGTGCTGAAATTCTAATTCAAATATGGTGGGTGGCAATAGTAGCAGGTAAAACCATCGTAAGTAGTGAGTCAAGTCTGCTTGAGGCGTCTTAACATTTTCCTATAAATAGAGAGGGCTAAGTTAGAATTGAAAATCACACCGAAACATAAGCTTTTCTCTCTCTCTCTATATTATCAAGCGTATTTTGTGAGTATTTAGATACTTTGAGAGTTGCTATTCAGTGCAAGGTTCCTTCGGCTTTACATTTCGGTCAGAAGTACTGCTCTTTTGAGCTAATGAATTGTAAGAGATTTTAAGGGTTATTATGTTTTTCAGTTTCGAAATTTTTCTGAACCTTCAAAAATTTTGGAAAAAATTTGAAATGATAATTTGATGAGTTTTATTGATTGTGTCCAAAAATGGCGATTTTTGGATGTATAGATTAAGAGTTATGGATTTTATGAGAAAAGACTATTTTAAAAGTAAACCCTTATAACTCCTTGTGGTTAACTCCAAAATTGGTGAAATTTTTATTGGGAGTACATCTATATAACATCAATATATTCTGTAAATTTCGGAATTTTTGGACAAAAGTACAATTTATGATAAATGTCTAAATATTAAATGCGCTTTTGGCCATGTGAAAAATAGTAAATGAATTTTAAAAATTTAAAAAAAAATATATGTTCAATATGGGACTATATTATGCTAAATACCGTAAAAGAAATATTTTTGAACTGATTTGGTATTTTTCATAAAAATGGACTTGTTATGAATAAATAAATTAAATATGTTATATGAAGTAACAAAATTGAAAAATAGGATTTTTTGGCTTGGGAATCTTATACATGGTATATGTAGATTTTTGATGAGGTTGTTGGTTATTGGTGATGAAATCTTATGAGTTTGGCATTTTAGTATGATTAAATGCATTAATTAGTAAAGTGTAAACAATTAAAATAAATTGTTTATAAGTTTAAGAAATGATTAAGATATTGTGGTAATATTAATGATATTAGATTATGAGATTATTAAGTGATTTATAACATTTGGATTAAGGCGTTATGAAGTCATTGATTTATAAATTTTACTTTTGAAATTAATTACGGTTGTTGATCATATTATTTTTATTATCATATATATAACATTTTTATAATCTCGGTGATGAAATTTCTCTTTGACTTAAGTGTAAAGATGAGTAGATTATTGGTATGATCGTGACTATGGGTTCTCTTTGGCGATGGTCAAAGATGAATTGTTGGAATTGGTATGATGATCATGACCATTGAATTTATAATTGAATATTTTTAGCTTAAGTGCAAAGGTTAATTGATCAACATGGTTATAATTATTGTTTATATAAATTCGAAATGATTATATATTTCTTTGAGATATGAATATCTTTGGCACGTAGAAAAGATGAATTATTGATGAATATCTTTGGCGTGTAGTACAAAGATGACCTGTTGTTGAATATCTTTGGTCCGTAGTGCAAAGATGACCTGTTGTTAAATATCTTTGGCATGTAGTGCAAAGATGAACTGTTAATGAATATCTTTGGCCCGTAGTGCAAAGATGAACTTATTAGTATGATTATGAATAGGAATTGTGATTTGGTATAACCATGATCTTTGATGTTTCAGGTAAAGACATGTGATGAAAAATATCTTCGTCTTGGATGAGAAGAGGAAATTAGAACTACAATTATGATTATGAGTTATTCACATGACTGTGAACTTGATCTATTGATTAATGTTACAGGATTAAAACATTGTTGGTGGACTTTTATCATGGAGAAGATAATAGACTTTATGGTCTATTTGACTCTTCTAATGGATTGCTCGTTCCGCTGCAACTATGGTTGAAAAGTTTTATCATCTACCATATGTTCTAAATCTCTGATTTATTACTGATGAAGGCTATTGATAATTTAATTATCTTTAGTCATGATATTCTTTACTGGGCTAGTTGTGCTCACCCCTTTTGCTTCACAATTCCTTTCAGGTAATAAAAGTGTAGCTTGGTCGAGCGGGGATAACAAGGGAATAGTGTCTTGGTCCGAGACTATCAAAGTTTCTCAACACATTATAAAACGGCATGACATACAATATATAATTGTATTGAGGACCTAAGATGTGTGTGTCATATATTATACGTCACTTAATAATTAATTTTGGTGATCAACAATAGGGTGAGGTGAACCCAACTTTGGAAGAGTGTTTTGCCACTATCATACAAGATGTCTAATGACATACAATCTCGTGTTATCATAAGAATGGGTTGTGCACATCCACTTGTTGAGTATATCTACGAGCACTACCTATATGATCTTAGAGTTGGGTTGAAACATAATGTTCAATCGCAGATGGTGGAGATAGTTATATGTCAAGAGAAGACTCACCATTGGAAGGAACATAATAGTAATCAACTCATTTTTCTTTGGGATTTATTGGATCAACCAAGGATAATTCTCTGGACATATGATATCTATCATAACTTAGATTCATGGCCTCCTATGTACGAAGGTTTCCTTGAGAATTTTCCAAAGATTTTAATTTCTAAAATAGTTCTAGATTGTACCTTTATGTAAGGTATAACTGTGAAGTGTTGTCCATAGTTGGGACACGAGTCACAGTTGGTATTAAAACTCACAGTATGTGTGTTGTTGTATTGTGCACGACAATTGTAATAATAAAGTTGTAGTTATTTTTCTATACCATGTTTTTGGAGACTCAGAATAGGTTGGATGGATTGGACCTATTTTGGGGGTGTCACATCACATACCTTGAAACGAGCACAACCGACGAACCTTCTTCCCGGATCAGCAGTTCCCTCTTTCTAAGCTACCCACATCTGTGCGACAGTCCCATATCGGCATGTCACTGGAGTTCTGGGCATCTCTCAATCTTCGACGCGATTTTTAAAACTATTTTCGCTGGAGCTCATGTAAGTTCCACTCTTAATTGTCTTTTTTTTCTTTGTCGATCTATGTCAATGAAGGCAGGAGTTGGCATAGATTTGGGTCTAATTTTGGGGATAGAGTGTTTTAATTCCTGTTTTCAAATTAAGAAAAAATGATTTTGGTTTGATTTTGGGGATTTAGAGATTTAGGGATTTAGTCAGTTTAGGAATTTTGGAAAAACATCCACGTAATATATTTAATCAATTGCCAGTATTGCCACGTAATGCCACGTATTACCACATCCTTTCTTTGTTAAATGGTTAACAGACATAGATGGTAAAATCACTTTTTGTAAATAATGTATAGTTCAATGAGTTAACCGTAAAAAAATTCACTTCAGTGATGCATTTGTAAATCGAGGTCGAGTAGAGTGGGGAAAAGTGTATTTAACCCCATTTTTGTTGGTATACCAAACCATCTTCTGAAACCTCCTCAAGTACATCAATCACTGAGAAGAACATAAGAATCAAGTTCAAAATTGTCTCATAATGCGATTCCCAATGTGTGTCACCTGCTCGTTTAAGACTAGTTTCTTGATGCAAGCCTTTCCCACTTTGAAGTTCATTATTCATCAATGCTTTCCTAACTCTAGCAGCTTCTTTCTCTCGAAGACTATCTCGACGCTTGCATGATGCTCCAACCACATTTAAGAACTCAGAAACCTTGTTAAAAAACCAAGCAATGTGTTTATGCTTACTAGCAACAGCTACAATAGTTAATTGGAGTTGATGCGCAAAACAATGGACATAAAATGCAAAAGGATTCTCATTCATGATTAAGGTTTTGAGACCATTAAATTCACCTAGCATGTTACTAACTCCATCATACCCTTGACCATGTATTCTTGATAAACTTAGTCCGTGACTTGAGAAAAAGGTCTCAATTTCCTCTTTAAGCAATGAAGCAGTGGTACTAGTAACATGAACTATACCAACAAAACTTTCAACAATACATCCCTTTCTATCCACATAGCGTAAAACTATGGCCACCTGTTCTTTGATTGAGATATCACGAGACTCATCAACTAATATTGCAAACACATCATCTCCAATATCACTAATGATAGCAATGGTAGTTTCTACTGCAACACAATTTTTAATATATTTCTGAATATCACTTAAGACCAATTTCAGATTTTTTGGAGCATTTTGCAACACAACATTGTTGATACTTTCATTGTGATTAGCAAGAAATTGTAGAAGCTGTAAGAAATTTCCTCTATTACTTGAATCCTCATCTTCATCATGACCACGAAAGGATAACCCTTGATGCAAAAGAAATCTTATGCTATCAAGTGATGCATTTAAGTTAATTTGATATTCAAGTCTTGTTTGTTCAGATTGTTTAATAAAAACATTCTGAATGTTTTTCTTTGGTTTCATCAAATCTTGACATTTACTCCAAGCTTGGTTATGAGCACTATTAGGCCCTCTAACATGAATATCAAATCTCTCTTTCTTGTTGCATGTTGTGAAGCCGTTAGAATTTAAAGAATCACCACCCACTTATTTTTCAGTGTCCGACCTAAATAGATAGCAACATAAGGAAAATGCTGCATCCATAGATAGCAACATAAGCAAAATGCTGCATCAATAGCTATGCTATACTCCAATCAATTTCCATATTCTTTAAACCAAGAAGGATTAAATATACGTAAGTATCCCCCAATTTGAGTTCGTGACTATGTTTGAGAGGCTGACAAGGACCCTTTAGCATAAATGCTCTTCTTACTTCATCTTGAATATTAGGATGATACTTTGATATTTTCTTTCGTAACCCGGGGACTGCTTTAAGATTTCCCAAATCTACTTTATCATCATCCTTTTTCTGATTTTTATTTGAACATGATTCTCCAAATGCAAAAGCTTTTCTGAATACAAATTTATCCATATTGGCTATTTAAAGAATTAAAGATATTATGAACATAATTATAATAAAAAACAAAGTTGTGCCAATTTAATGAACTCAACTTTTGCTGAAAAAGGGACAGATGCATCCAATTTAATAATACTAACAAAAGGGGGAAATTATAACAAGAATAAACAAAAATTAGTTCACACCTGAAATCAATTGTGATTAAAGAAAAGAAAGATGGTTTGTTGTGCCAATTTCATTCTGGAAAGAGATTTAAAGAAGCCCATAAGATAGAATCAAGCTGTACATATGACATATAATTAATAAAACTACAAAA
This sequence comes from Panax quinquefolius, assembly GCA_020205615.1. Classification (NCBI taxonomy): domain Eukaryota; kingdom Viridiplantae; phylum Streptophyta; class Magnoliopsida; order Apiales; family Araliaceae; genus Panax; species Panax quinquefolius. The sequence continues at coordinate 136,966,186 of CM035155.1, forward strand.
AAAATCATTAAGTCTAATATTTGTAATCTGTATCATATAGAACAGGATTGAAATTGAATCAAAGAGCAATCCCAATAAATACCGGGATGAATCAGAATATCAGATAATTAGCAATTTAGCATAGATCTTATTCTTAAGCATACCCGGAGAAGAATTGGAGAAGAGAAACACTTGGTGAATAGTGAGTTGGTGTCGCACTCGTGTCTAGCCAATCGCCTCCCTTTGCCCTTCTCTCTCTTTGTTTTGCGAATGGTGAGTTCATGAATGAGATTTAGGGTTGGGTGTCTGGGTATCAAATTAAAAAAAAAATTTGAGTGGGATCAAAAATTGAGTGGGGTTAATTGACCCCACAGTTTCTACATAGCTTCGCCACTGGTCACAAACTAACATAAAAAAATAAAAACTAATTTCTATCTATATATTATTCTCCCCACTACTCTCACATTCTACTCCCACTTACGTATCTCTTCACTATTCTCACATTTTACTACCACATCCATTTCTCTCTTTTATATATTTCTGTTTTCATTATTTTAAATTTCTTTTATTATTTATTTTTAACTAATTTTTAAAAAAATTAAACACACATGAGTGTATGCCCAACAAACTAGTAATAATATAATGGGAACGTCCACTATTCACGTCTGCTACTATTAGTAGCGGACGACGGGTTACGTCCGCTACTATTTGTAGCGGACGACGGTACTATTTTCTGCAACATCATCTATTATTAGTAGTGAACATCATCCATCATCCACTACTATTAGTAGCGAACGTAACCAATCGTACATGAAATTTTCAATTCTAATCTCATTCGTTTATTCTTGTATTAGACGCTAATGATGGCATTTGCCTATTTTTGATTCATTCCCCATATTTATATGTATATTCGTAGCTGTTTAACATTCATCCGCCAACATATTTATCGAATCAGATATGCGGTATCATAATCTCAAGCAAAGAACATATTTTATTATAAAATTATAATATTTTTTTAATATTTTCCTTAAAGATATTTTATAAAATAGAGTGATTAATTTTTTTCTTCTTCTGAATTTTATAATTTAATCATATGGTTGATGATTATGTTATGTTACATTAATATCATAATAATTTTTTAATTTTTAATTATTTATTTACTAATCTTAATTAATTATGCTAATGAATTCAAATAGTTATTCGAAAATGAATAATATTCGAATTTGAATAATTTTTTGAATATCAAATTCGAATGGTATTTTAAGAAATTCATCGAATATCAAATACGGATATGAATGAAATATTTTTTTTGAGATACGAATATTACTGTATTTGAATTCAAATATGTACGCTTATAGCCCTAGGGGGACGGGTCAAAGTCATTCCAATTCCAATCCACATGAAATTTACGAGGCATGAATTGAGCGGACCTAAAGGTTGGGCCTAATTTTTATTGCCCATATACCCTCTCGCATAAAGATCATGAACTTGGGTTAGGTTGGGTGGATAGCTATCAAAAAAATATACTTCCTCTGTCCAAGGATAAAAGTTCTTATTATTATTTTGGGTAGTCTCATGTTAAATGTCCAATTTTCTTTAATAACTAAAATGTTACGCAATTTTTCCTATTATATTCTTAACATTAAATATCTAATACTTTTCTTATTCTAATTCTCTTTCCATATTCAATAAGTATAATTAGTTATGTGTCGAAAATATTTTGAATTGAAAAGCTAGAAAACCACTCTCTCACCTACACTGAAAATGATTAATGACATATTATGGGTAATTTTGTCATTTCATTCCTCTTCTTAATATACGTGAAAAGTCCACCAGAACTTTTATACTCGGACTGAGGGAGTATTAAAAAGTTATGATAATTTAGTAGTAGAGACCTCTCATTTTATTGTGCAAAATCATATGTTCTAGAATTAATCAACACATTACATGAAGAAGATAAGTTCCCCTTATTCTATTAAGTTCTGATAATTTAGTAGTAAAGGAGAGCAAGAAACCACATTTTTAACTACAACTGCATAAAATCGTACAATATGTGAATGTGGTGTAGTGTAGTTATGCGGTGTAGTTTTTATTTTTTTACTCGCTGCACATTATAGTTGCAGTTGCGGTTGCAGATATACCTCTAAAACTGCAGCATAAACCGCACCACACTTTATAGTAAACTATATATATATATATATATATATATATATGTGTGTGTGTGTGTGTGTTTTATATATCCTAAATTCCAAGTTGTAGTGCATTTAATAAATGTTTAAGTGAATAATATAATATAATTTATTTTTTATGAGTTTTAGTTACTTGTATGTGTAATATTACATTTAATCTATATCAATTTAGTTTCCTAAAAATTCATTAGTGTCCTTTAACTTTAGGAAAATTATGAAAAACAAGATAATCCATGATAATCACTACTAATACAAGAAACATAAATGAGGATTAGAACTCTATTTGTGGTGAGTTATTACAATTTCTTTAATTAATGTAATTAAGTCCATGAATTTATTTTTTTAGTTTAACATGTGTAATAGTAGTTAGTTTCTTACATATTATTCATGTATAGCTACAATTTGTAAATTGAACTTTTTTTATTATTTGTGCTATACATAAGATTTTTAAATAGGTATGTGTTGAAGTGAAAATAATTTTCAAAATATGAATTAGTAGTATAAAAATTATATATTATAATTTTTTAAAACATATATGAAAGTGGTTATGCAACCGCAATCGTACCGCCACCGCACTCGCAACTGCAAGTAATCGCATAGTTGTGGTTCTTAATATCAGTAACCACATATTAGATTTTTGGATGTTTAATTTTTTATAATTATTGTCGACGTCGGGAAAATTTTTCTCTCTTTTTTGGAATTTCTTTTTTTTTTTTTGTAATTCCTCTTTTTACCTTTTATGTTTTCTATGTATTGAATTTTGTTTAAAATGGCGAATTTGAAAAGAGTCCAACACATAATGTCGACGATTTGATAATTCAGAGTTGTTAGTTGGTAGTTTTGAAATGGTTGTACCAACTCAATCGAATTTGAAAAGGTTTACACAAAGGCCCAACTATTGGACTCTGTTTAACAGGCATTGGAAACCGAGATTCATAGAGTTCGGGGGCTTGATTAAGCGGGGAAAAGGTGTTAGGCATCCCCCGACTTCCGTGAAAACACGATTACTATGTCTTTTCAATTCTTTAATTTATTTGAAGTGTGTGTGTGTGTGTGTTAATTGGGCCTAAGTGCATTATTTGGAAGTAGCGCTATACCTCGTTTGCACATATACAAAGGGTTTGACTTCTATAAAAGTTCAATTTTAAGCAATATGTGCAGAAATGATGTTTTAAAAATAGGTTTTCAAACCCTTATGCTCACATAGTAATTGAGGCCTTTGATACTTCCATTTTATTTCGTATTCGACTTGATTTGATTTTATTCTCGAGATGCGAAGCATCTTCTACAAAATAATATACATATAAGATTCGGGCTCCTTATGGGCATGAAAGCCATCTAAGGATGTCCAAACACTAGAAATATGATCTGCAAGCTAACTTTATAATTTAAAAAGGTCCATCATGGGAACCAGATCTAGATCCGTCAGCTGGATCTTAGATTTCGTGGCTCTTAGGCTTACATGGTTGCTTAATATTTATAAAAAACTAGAAACAAAACTAGATTTAAATAAATCATAGCCATTCTAGCTCAACGGTTCTAGTTTTGAAACTTTTGAACCGGTTAAAAGTTAGATATGGCTAGATTTAGATAAATCTAGTCCACAGATTTACATATTATGGATTTACATTGAATGAGCAGTTAAAACAGATATTTAAACGTAATTAACAGTTATTGTATATATATATATATATATATATATTATGGACGACGGAGACTGAAATACTGTGACTTCTTGGGTAGCTAAAACGACATATTTCCATTTAAGAATCCAAGGGATTTTATATTTACTACAGAATATAAGGAAGACTGGAATTTCCTCATATATGGAATTTCCTCATATATATATATATATATATATATATATGAGTTATATGTATATACACAGTTGTGTATTACATAGTAAGGCTATGACGACAGATTTTTTGGGCTATAGTGACGGTAAACTGTCGCCATAGCCCAGAATAGCTATGACAACGGGTGAAACCGTCGCTATATCCCAAAAAACCGTTTCCATAACCTACTGTATAATACACAGCTGTGTACATACATTTTTCCCTATATATATATATATATTTACATTCAATAGTCATGCCTAGATTCTAAATTTGTGGCTTTTTATAAGCAGTAAAAAGGCCATGAATTTAGAATCCAGACTAAATTGGGAATTATATATATATATATATATATATTAAAGCAATAGAAAGCTTCAAATCTGAAAAAAATTTATAGTGTACTGCATATAAGGCTTCAGAACGCTTTTGGAGCTTGAAAACTCGATTTCCACCGGTTAAAATTTGATATGTTGTAGAATATACATATACAAGTGTTTAGAAAGAAGAATATTTAAGTTTGGAACACTATATGAGGGGTTAAGAGCTAAAATGGACAGAGTTTTCTCTCTTTTTTTTCTTCTTTTTTCTTTTTCTTTTTGACTGATAGGGGGTCTTATTTATAGAAAAAAGTAGTCGCGAGTCTACCTAGTGATTCCCGAGTGGGCCTGGGCCCCGTGGATCTCATTGTCTCGAAGTACATGCACTTGGGCCAACGCGTTATCCGCTCGAACCTTCATAACTTTCAATCCGGGAATCCGATGGAGGCGTGCTATACCTTTCCGGAAAGCCCTTGACGAGAGCTACACAATGACATGTGATTTGACATTTTATGAATCCTGGAAGATGGGTCCAAGACTAGATCTTCAAGTCTTCACAGTCCATCCGTTGAGCTGTCTTGTGTTGTTTTCACCCAGGCTTGATGTTATAGTTCTGCATGATTTCTTTTATAGTGATTTGGACTGAATATATGTTGAGTTAGTAAAATTATTATTTTCCCCCTCTTGGGTTGGTTCAGGGCTTGATGCAGTTGTAGCTGTCTTTTCTCAGGGTTATCTTTGAGGATGGTTTAATGTTTCTCGGGGTTATCGCCGGGGTTTGGCTTGATCTCCCGAGGCTGTCTCCGGGGTTAGATTTGATCTCATGGGGTTGTCTTTGGGTTTGGACTTGATCTCCCGGGGTTGTCTCCGGGGCTGGACTTAATCTCTTGGGGTTGTCTTCGGGGGTTGGATTTTGATCTCCCGGGGTTATCTCCGGGGGTTTGACTTGATTTCCCAGGGTTGTCACCGGGGCTGGACTTGATCTCCCAGGGTTGTCTCCGAAGGTTGGATTTTGATCTCCTGGGGTTTTACTTGATTTCTCGGGGTTATCATCGGGGATTGATTTTGATCTCCCGGGGTTATCTTCGGGGTTTGGATTTTATCTCTCAGGGTTCTCTCAGGGGTTTGGATTTGATCTCCTGGGATTGTCTCCGGGGCTGGTGATAAGTGGGTTTTATACCTACTTATCGGCGTCTAATTCAAGCTTAAACGGTGTTAAATCCTTGTTTTTATGTTTTATTTTTACTTGTTTAGTGTTTTTTTGTGTTTAGGTGTGGTGGAGTGACAATTGGACTTAAAGGGTGGAAATACGGCAAAATTTGGCAAGTTCAGGAGCTAAAAAGACTAATAGCAGAATGCATGCCCGGTAGTTGTATGGCCTTTCCATGTATAAACCCTCTCCGAGGGTAAAAAGAAATTTGACAGAGGACATTCCCATCGGGCATGGCTAATTATAAAGTAAAACCTTCGCTTGTATGGGTACGGAAGATAGTGTCTTGTTGCCTTTTGAATGCTGCAACAAAGTGGAGATTAGTGATTGGACTAGTTTGGGACTCAACTATGTATGGAATTAGAGTCTGAATACGTGTCTTGGCATACAAATTAACATAAAATAATAAGATTGAGATAACATACAAGCAATTAACATCTATTGAAGCTAATTCGGAGCGAGAGCATTGAAGGAAGATTTTGAAGCAGTTTTCACAACAATTGTAGATTAAGGCTATAGAGAATGGTGGTTCTGGATTTATTCTTCTTCTTTAGTTTAATATTTGTAATTGGGATGATGTTCGCTTTAATTAATTCAGTTTTTATTTCATTGATGATGAACTAAATTACTTTTTAGGTTTATAACAGATCTTTAGGTGGAACGATGATTATGCAATCTTTTATTTCGAGTTTAATAAGTTATTCTTCAGCTTATCTATATTGATTTATGCTTGAATCTATGGATTGCTTGATTACCAATTCTTTGTGGACTTTTATGGATTCGAGAGAGGAAATATAAGTCTAGACTTAGTCAATATAGCATATGTTCTTGATTTCTGTAATTGAATGGAAGCTTGATTTATGTTATGGTAGAGATATGTCTGGCATCGCATGTAATCGGATAGAGAACTTGAACTTAAACCTTCTTTGATTGTAATTCACATAGAGATATAGTGAGTTAGTTAATTAAGGTGTTTAACTTAATTCTATCTAATTTGTGAATTTAAGTTAATATGGTATTAATGCATCGAGAGATGGCTAATTCTACTCGAGTGTTCTTGATTAATAAACTGGGATAGTGAATTAAAGTGGAATAAAGGTGTAGTAATAAAAGTGATACTTAGAGTGAAGTTGTAAGCCTAATTCTCCAATAATTGTTTAAAAATTCAGTTTTTATATTTGTTGATTGTTTGGTATTTTTAGTATTTTTAGTTTTTAATAATTATAATCATCGAATTGGATAGTTTAATAAAATTTGGATTAATATAAGGCTGATAATTGTTAGGATTAAAGTCATACTAATTCTCTGTGGGAACGATACTTGATTTATCACTATATTACTTGTTGACCACGTATACTTGCGTGTTGTGCATAATTATATTTTACCCAACAAGTTTTTGGCACCGCTGCCGGGGATTTAAGTATAGATTTTAATATTTTGCAATATTAGTTTAATTAGTTCAGTTTTACTTAAACATTTTTTCTGTTGTTTTGTTCGTTCTTATTTCAGGTTCTTGAAGTTAGTTTATGCAAAATTGGTCCAAAAATCCAGACTTGCTTCCTTTTGAGGACAACATTGAGAGACGATTTCAAAGGCTAAGTAAGTGGATTAAGGAGACAAGGTAAAACTTTGAGAATTCAGAAAAAGAAGAAGTAATGGCTTTCGAAGACCAGAAAGCGTTGAGAGACTTTGCTACTCCTATGGTGACTGAGCTTCAGTCAAGTATCACCAGGCCAGCAATTGCTGCAAACACATTTGAGATAACACCTGGGACTATTCAGATGATCCAAAACTCGATACAGTTTGGGGGACTAGCAAATGATGATCCGAATGAACATTTGGTTTGCTTTTTGGATATTTGTGACACCTTCAAGTATAATGGGGTGTCGGATGACGCAGTAAGGCTTCACTTGTTTCCATCTACTCTGCGGGACAAGGCAAAAAGTTGGTTACACTCTCTACCACTGGGATCAGTAACTACATGGGAAGACCTCGCTCAAAAATTTCTAGCAAAATTCTTCCCACCAGCGAAGACTGCAAAGATGAGAAACGAGATTACCATGTTTGAACAGCAGCATGGGGAATCACTCTATGGGGCATGGGAAAGATATAAGGAATTTCTCAGAAAGTGCCCACATCATGGATTACCTAAATAGCTACAGATGAACACAATCTACAACGGGTTGAATGGGAATCTCAGGACCAGTATAGATGCGACTTCGGGTGAAGCATTTATGGCAAAGAGTTATGAGGAGGCGCATGAGTTGATAGAGACAATGGCGGCTAACAACTATTAGTGGCCCAAGGAAAGATTGACACAACCTAAGGTAGCTAGAGTGTTAGAGGTAGATGGGGTGACGGCATTAGCAGCCCAGATTTCAGCGTTATCGAAGAAGGTGGATGCTTTGTCGGGTGTAAAAACTCAGCAGGTTGCAGTTATTTATGAACTATACGCGAGTGAACATCCTACGGAACAATGTGCAATAAACCCAGCGTCAGTACAATTTGTGGGTAGCTACAACAGGATTCCACATAACATGTACCAGAATGCATACAATCCGGGGAATAGGAATCACCCTAATTTTTTGTAGAGTAATAATCAGCATCAACAAGCTCCATGACCATCTTATCCCCAAGGATTTCAGAATCAACATCAACAAACAGCTCAACATCAAGAGAGAAAAACAGATTTAGAGGAGTTGTTGTTGAAGTATATAACGAGCAACGAGGCAGTTATGAAATCACAAGCTGTAGCCATCAAGAACCTAGAGAATCAGATGGGACAGCTAGCTTTTGCATTAAATAATAGGCCTCAAGGAACTTTACCCAGTGATACAGAGAAAAATCCAAAGGGGAATCATGAGCAATGTCAAGCAATTATGTTAAGGAGTGTAAAACATCTGGAGAGTTAGAAAATAGAAAATTTGGCTGCAAAAGATGATGATAAAGAAGGTGAAAACATAGTGGTTGAGGACAAACAAGGGGAAGAAAAGAAGGTGGAAAAGAGTAAGACAGTTAACAAACCAGTTGTGTATCCTCCACCACCATTTCAGTAAAGAATTCAGAAACAGAAATTGGATAAGCAATTCACCAAATTTTTGGAAGTTTTTAAGAAACGTCAAATAAATATCATGTTCATAGAAGCCCTAGAGCAGATGCCTAGTTATGCCAAATTTATGAAGGGTATTTTGTCTAGGAAGAAAAAGTTGGAGGATTATGAAATGGTGGCGTTGACGGAGGAATGCAACGCAATCTTACAATGAAGTTCCCAGCTGACTTCATAATTCTGGATTTTGAAGAAGATAAGAACATCCTAATCATCCTAGGGAGACCGTTTTTGGCTACGGGTAGGACTCTCATCGATGTGCAAAAAGGTGAACTTACTTTGAGGGTTCAAGATCAGGAAGTCAAGTTCAATGTGTTTAAGGCCGTGAAGTTCCCTACGGATGAAGAAGAGTGTTATCGGGTGGATTTCATTGATCGGATAGTTAAGGAAGACATGGTTAAGAGTTTGGTTAATGATCCATTGGAAACTACATTATTGGGAGATGAAGATTTGGATGATCTAGAGTTTATGGATTATTTGCAAATGCTGGATTCTTCGCCGTGAGTTAGCAGATTCAAAGAACCCTTTGAACCATTGCACACAAATGAAAGAGCAATGGCAAGGATGAAACCCTCTTTGGAGGAGCCACCTGCACTTGAGCTTAAGCCATTCCCTAAACACCTTAGGTATGCATATTTAGGTAATTCTAATACTTTACCTGTTATTATTTCTGTTGCGCTTAACGAATTGCAGGAAAATAAGTTGCTGAGAGTGCTTAGAGAACACAAATCGGTTATAGGATGGACAATTGCAGATATCAAGGGAATCAATCCATACTTTTGCATGCACAAAATTCTTATGGAAGAGGATGCAAAGCCAAAAGTGGAGCAACAGAGATGGCTCAATCCAATCATGAAAGAAGTAGTGAAGAAATAAATTCTGAAGTGGTTGGATACGGGAATCATTTACCCAATTTCAGATAGTAAGTCGGTCAGTCCAGTTCAACGTGTGCCGAAAAAGGGAGGAATGACCGTAGTGTAGAATGAGGACAATGAATTAATTCCGAAGAGGATAGTGATCGGTTGGAGGGTTTGCATGGACTACACGAAGTTGAATAAGGCAACCCGCAAAGACCACTTTCCTCTACCCTTCATCGATCAGATGTTGGACAGATTGGCGGGACACGAATTTTATTGCTTATTGGATGGATATTCGGGGTATAATCAGATAGTCATCGCTCCTGAAGATCAAGAAAAGACTACTTTCACGTGCCCATACGACACTTTTGCATTCAGGAGAATGTCTTTTGGTTTATGTAATGCACCTGCAACCTTCCAACAATGTATGATGGCCATTTTCTTGGACATGGTGGAAAAGAATGTGGAAGTCTTCATGGACGAATTCTCTGTCTATGGAGATAATTTTGATACTTGCTTAGAGAACTTGGTGATGGTTTTAAAGTGATGCGCGGAGACAAACTTGGTGCTTAATTGGGAAAAGTGCTATTTTATGGTTGAAGAAGGAATAATTTTGGGGCACAAGGTCTCGGTGAAGGGATTAGAGGTTAATAGAGCAAAGTTGGAAACAATTGAAAATCTTCTACCGCCGACTACAGTTAAGGGAATCCGTAACTTTCTGGGACATGCGGGATTTTACAGAAGGTTCATTAAAGATTTCTCTAAGATTGTGAAACCATTGTGCAGTCTCTTAGAGAAAGACACAGTCTTCAAGTTCGATGAGGATTGTAAGGCAGCATTTGAATTATTGAAGAAAAAATTGACTACAACACCAGTTATTATCGCACCGAATTGGAATATGCCTTTTGAGTTAATGTGCAATGCAAGCGACTATGCGATAGGGGCTGTTTTGGGTCAACACCGAGAGAAAATATTCCACGCCATATACTATGCAAGCAAAACCCTTACGAAGACACAAATGAATTACACAACTACAGAAAAGGAGTTACTTGCAGTAGTATATGCCTTTGACAAATTTCGGGCATATTTGAATTGGACAAAGGTAGTGGTTTATACGGATCACTCGGTATTTAATTTCAAAGAAGGATGCTAAGCCACAACTTATCAGATGGATACTCCTCCTACAAGAATTTGATTTGGAAATAAAAGATATAACGGGGATGGAGAATCAAGTTGTAGACCATCTTTCGAGGTTAGAAAATCCGGACAAAGACGGGGCAGATAAGTGTTTGATTAACGAATCATTTCCAGATGAGCAACTGTTTGGGGTCAATACAGAATTTCCATGGTATGTAGATTTTGCCAACTATTTGGTGAGCAATGTCTTTCCAACTGATCTTACACGGCAACAAAATAAGAAGTTCCTACATGTCGTCAAGTGGTACATGTGGGACGAGCCGTATCTATTCAAATAGTGTGAAGATAAAGTGATTCGTCAATGCATGCCATACAGTGAAGTAAATAATATACTGTACGCGTGCCATTCATCTGCATACGGGGGACATTATGGAAGCGAGAGAACATCGGCAAAAGTGCTTCAAGCAGGGTTCTATTGGCTTTTAATATTTAACAATGCCCACCAGTTCGTTGAAAGTTATGACAAATGTCAAAGAGTGGGTAACATATCAAAGCGGAATGAAATGCCACTACAAACTATCTTAGAAGTTGAAATTTTTGATGTATGGGGCATTAATTTTTTGGGACCATTTCCTTCCTCGTTCATTAATCAGTACATCTTGCTTGCGTTTGACTATGTATCGAAATGGGTTGAAGCCGTAGCACTCCCCACAAATGATGCCAAGGTGGTTCTTAAATTCTTGCACAAGAATATTTTTACAAGATTTGGCACACCAAGAGCTATTATAAGTGACGAGGGAAGTCACTTCTGCAACAGATTGTTTACATCTCTTTTAGCAAAATATGGGGTTAACCATAAGGTGGCTATGACATATCATCCCCAAATAAGTGGGCAAGCTGAGGTTTCAAATAGGGAGGTGGTAAACCCGAACATAAAAGATTGGGCACTTAAATTGGACGATGCATTATGGGCTTACAGAATATCTTACAAGACACCAATTGGGATGTCGCCATGTCAGTTGGCTTACGGGAAAGCATGTCACCTACCAGTGGAATTACAACAAAAAGTCTACTGGGCAATTTAGAAACTCAACTTCGATCAAGCAGCGGCGGGAGAAAAGAGGCTACTTCAATTAAATGAACTCGATGAATTCCGACTTCAAGCCTATGAAAACTTGAAGTTGAACAAAGAAAAGGTCAATAAATTGCACGACAAAAAAATCATACAGAGAACATTCGAACCGGGGCAATCAGTACTATTGTTCAACTCAAGATTGCGGTTGTTCTGAGGAAAGCTAAAATCGAGGTGGTCAGATCCTTTCACTTTAAAAAGGATTTTCCCACATGGTGTCGTTGAACTATACAGTAGGAACCCATTGGAGACGTTTAAAGTCAACGGTCAAAGGCTGAAGCATTATGAGGGTGGTGAATCCAACACGGATGTCATCACAATCACACTTACCGAGGTGCCATAAATAGGGAGTAGTTAGGCTGAAAGACTTAAAATCAAGCGCTAGTTGGGAGGCAACCCAATTTTACTTTTGTTCTCAGTAATTTTATTCATGCTAGTAGATTATAGTTTAGAATAATAATTAATATAGAATAAATTCATTTTAATTCATTAAATAATTAGTTAAGTTATATTTTCTAGATAATCTAACCTTACATGCTTAAATTGCTCAATATTGACTCATATTTATGTTTAATGATGTTTCAGGTACTTAAAAAGCTCATGGATTAGAGTTGGATGCTAAGAATAGGCAAAATCAAGTGGACTTGCAGAAGGCATGCCCGTTGGGGCGGGCATTTTTGTGAAGGAACCCCCCGCCGGGGCAGGGGTATTAATCTTAATAATAGGATACATGCCAGCCGTGGCAGGCGTTTATAATTGGATACCTCTCATCGGGGCAGGAGTCTTGTACTCAAAACAGTAAGCATGCCTATCAGGGCGGGCCTTCAAGGCTTATTACCCCCTACCGAGGCGGGGGTACAGAACGGAAGAGGCGGTTTTGGCAGTTAAAGAGCAAACAATCACCACCTCCTTCACTTTCCTTCACGTGAAACTACAACCCCATTCCTATACATTTTCAACCCACTATCTAAGCAACTTAATCCCCATCTACCCACTACATCAGAACACTTGCCCACTACCTCAACCCATAACTCTCTACATCACCTCCTCTTTATAAAACCATACCTTCGCCACACACTCTAACCATCTCAATTCACACAAATTCAGAAGTTCAAGGGTAGGGTTCTTCTTGAGTGGATTGTTGCAGCAAAAAGGGAAATGATAATCAACAAACTTGGAGATATACTGAGAGTGAGTAGTTTGTCCTATAATTTCTCAACATCTATTACCATATTAAAAGCAAGATCACTAAGTTTGGGGGAATTGTAAGCCTAGCACACCAAGTGTTCGACGAATTGCTCGAGTGAAGTTTGGGGGAATTTTTGTTGAAGCTCACACCAATTCCAATCCAATGGCACCTAAACCGGTATCAAAGAGACAACGTGGAGAAAGTTCAAGGTCTACACCACCAATAAGGACCTTTGATAGGCGCAAATTTATAAGTGCCACCACCGCCTACTGTTACGACTACCTTGTAACAAAGGCACTCACACCAGAGCGGGGGTTGGCACATGAACACGTCGACGGTGAAATGATGCAGCAAATTTATGAAAAAGGATGGAATAGGTTCATGACAGAGCCTGAGGCAACAATTATGAACATAGTTAAAGAGTTTTATGCCAACATAGAGGACAAGGCCCCATTCACTGCATTTATCCGGGGCAAGCAAGTTCCTTTCAGTGCCAATGCCATCAACACGTACTACCAACTACGAGTTCCTAGAGAGTGCCAGTATGCTTACTTACGTGACCATGACCCCGAATACAAGGCTATTTTAAAGAAAATTACAAGGCCGGGTACCATATGGATCAAGGGCCAAAAAGGGGGCACTATCTTCCACAGTAATGATCTTAGCCGGTATGGAAAGATATGGTACACGTTCGTGTGTGCCAAGCTGTTCCCATCTACACACACGTCAGATGTGTCCAAGGAGAAGGCATTGCTTCTATATGCTATTGTTCAAGATTTTCTCATCGATGTGGGTTCTATAATCAGTTTTTCTATTCGAAGATGCCTGCGAAGACCATTCTCTGGCGGCTTGCCACACCCATCGCTTATTTGTGGGTTGTGTAAGCAAGTGGGAGTAAAATGGTCTGATGATGAGACCACCTAGATGCCGCTTCAGACGTTAGATACAAGGATGATTGTGCGGTATTCGGTGTGGCCTAGGGGTGAGTCTCACCCAAGAGGAGTCGAGTTTGTATTTCCACCATCTTTGAAGGATGAGGCTGAAGCTGAGGACACTTCGGATGACGATGAGTACCCGGGGGATGAGATGATGGGAGGGCAAGGACCTGAGGTGATACCACAACCCGATGCTATATCTAGCCCTCAATTATAGAGCCTTCAAAGATAAGTGGATGGGTACAACAAAGAAGCACGGAGACAGATGATAAGACTAGCAGCAAGGCGGGACCATATGTTCGAGGCCATGAATATGTCTTTCACCTCATTGAACGCGATGCTCCAGAGTTTCAATCTGAATGCACAATTCCCATACCAACAGCTAGCCCCGATGCCAAGATTTCCACCCAGTGATTCAGATGAAGAACAACAGCCACCACCACCCCACGCTTAGGCGATTATAGGGAAGTCCTCACACATTTATTGATTTATCTTTACAATGAGGACATTGCAATTTTTAAGTTTGGGGGAGTTAGTTTAATTTTCATGTTTCATGTTTAATTTCATTAGTTAGGTTTGCATATGTTAGTTAATTGTTTAGTTTTACGATTATTAAATGTTTGCATTCATGTAGTGATCTAGTTGTATAGTAGCTTAGGATTGTAAATAGTTTTATTAATTTTCAATTATGTTATGTTCATCGTTCATTGTATATATATAAAAAATAAATTGAAAAAATATATATTTAGTTAAGTATTGTATTATACTGCATATGTCCAGCGGTTTGATATAGTTCTTGTTATTTTGGCTAATGATGAGATTGGGATTAGTAGACAAGTACAATACTAAATATTAGAACTTTGATATAATCTTTTGTTATGAATTGGATCTTCTGCCTGTTTAACACTGGTATAAAAAGGTTAGCACGTTAATGACACTTATGTGGACTGATTAGTTCAAATTGATACATAAGGAATTTCTAAAGGATAATGCTGGTTTAAATGAAAGAATGACAAGGATAGGCAGTGAAGATGAAGAATTAGGCAGGAACCTAAGTTTGGGAGAAAAAAGTGGGGTACATAAACTTCTAAAAAAATGGGAACCTTCCCGAGTTGAATAATTGAGTCTTGTGGTGGGCCGAGAAGAAGTGTGAAAAGCACTCCCCATAAACACAGGCGTGAGATGGAGCGTAAAAAACACTCACTATTTATACAAAAAGAAGAAGAATAAAACGGGAAATAAGAGCAAAAAGCCCCTGCAATTGAAAAAGAAAGCATAAGTACCCTATTTGGACCTTTGATCTTGGTGATTGTTTGATTTTAGTTGGATCTCGTCTGTTTTTGAAATTTTCGAGTTTACCCTGTATGATGCCTTATAAGAGACTTGTTATGTATTAAATTCGAATTTACATCAGTTAGCATGGGTGTTGAGCACACACACACTATACCAGTAATAATGGTTTAAGATTCGAGGATTGATAAGGAATTATTGATTGGTTTTGATATAAAGTGTTGTTATGTTTGCTTGATTTCTTTGAGGCCGGAGGAATAAATTTGATTCTATGATTGCTGCTGGATTCATAGACATTTAGATTAGATGCATTATATCTTATTGCATTGCATTGTATAGCATGTTTGTTTTGATTCGTGCTCGAGGACTAGCACGGTTTAAGTTTGGGGAATTTTGATAAGTGGATTTTATATCTACTTATCGGCTTCTAATTCGAGCTTAAACGGTGTTAATTCTTTGTTTTAATGTTTTTTTTACTTGTTTAGTGTTGTTTTGTGTTTAGGTGTGGTGGAGTGGCAATTGGACTTAAAGGGTGGAAATATGGCGAAATTTGGCAAGTTAAGGAGCTAAAATGACCAATAATAGAATGCATACCAGCCGGGGCGGGCATTTCCATGTATAAAACCCCCGCTGGGGTGAGGGGGTGCAAGAAATTTGACGGAGGACATGTCTTTTTGGGAGGGCTAATTATTAAAGTAAAACCTCCCCCCCAAGGAGGGTACGAGAAGATAAGATCTGTTGCCTTTTGAATCTCTTATAACAAAGTGGAGATTAGTGATTGGACTAGTTTGGGACTTAACTATGTATGAAATTAGAGTCTGAATACGTGTCTTGGCATACAAATTAACAAAAAACAACAAGATTGAGATAACATACAAGCAATTAACATATATTGAAGCTAATTCAGAGCAAGAACATTGTAGGAAGATTTTGAAGCAGTTTTCACAACAATTGCAGATTAAGGCTATAGAGAAGGGTGGTTCTGGATTTATTCTTCTTCTTTAGTTTAATATTTGTAATTGGGATGATGTTCACTTTAATTAATTCAGTTTTTAATTCATTGATGATGAACTAAATTACTTTTTAGGCTTATAACGGATCTTTAGGTGGAACGATGATTATGTAATCTTTGATTTCGAGTTTAATAAGTTATTCTTCAGCTTATCTATATTGATTTATGCTTGAATCTATGGATTGCTTGATCACCAATTCTTTGTGGACTTTTATAGATTCGAGAGAGGAAATATAAGTCTAGACTTAGTCAATATAGCATGTGTTCTTGATTTCTGTAATTGAATGGAAGCTTGATTTATGTTATGGTAGAGATATGCCTAGCATCACATGTAATCGGATAGAGAACTTGAACTTAAATCTTCTTTGATTGTAATTCACATAGAGATATAGTGAGTTAGTTAATTAAGGTGTTTAACTTAATTCTATCTAATTTGTGGATTTAAGTTAATATGGTATTAGTGCATCGAGAGATGGCTAATTCTACTTGAGTGTTCTTGATTAATAAACTGGGATAGTGAATTAAAGTGGAATAAATGTGTAGTAATCAGAGTGATACTTAGAGTGAAGTTGTAAGCCTAATTCTCCAATAATTGTTTAAAAATTCAGTTTTATATTTGTTGATTGTTTGATATTTTTAGTAATTTTAGTTTTTAATAATTATAATCATCGAATTGGATAGTTTAATAAAATTTGGATTAATATAAGGCTAATAATTGTTAGGATTAAAGTCATACTAATTCTCTATGGGAACGATACTTGATTTATCACTATATTACTTGTTGACCACGTATACTTGCGTGTTGTTCATAATTAGATTTCACCCAACAAGTTTTTTGTAAGACCCCAACTTTTATAAATAAAGATGAATTTTTTTATAAATATTATTTTTGAATGTTATGGAATAAATTTGATATAATGTTATAGTTGTGGGTAATATTTATAAATTTTGCAAAGTAAGCAAGTTGTTATAAAATATTCGTTTTGCTGGGGAATATTCTTTTTTGTCGGAGAATATTAAATCGACTACTCAATCATTGGTGGACCCCACAACGGAAGTATTGTCGTAGTTAGAAAACGATAAAATTATTTTTCTATAAAAATAACGGCAGAGGTGTTACCGTCAAAACTGTTGAACTACCCGGTGGTAAAAAAACAAGAATGTCTGGCGTAGTTGCAGTAAGAGTAGCACGGTATTGATTATTGATGCTTACGTGAGAAATCACTTAGCTATACTCAATTATTGCTACTGAGAATTCTTTTGATCATATCTCTTATATTATTGATTCAATTATTGTCACAAAGATCATCTCGTATAATATGTTATCTTATTAATTGAGACGACAAGTTATAAATGATTAATAATTGTTGAAAGATTAAAATGTGTTGATTAAAAATAAAATGATTTGTGGTAATATTTATTCAATCCTTGATGTATATAAAGAGTATGTTATGAGACGTTTGTGGTAAGTTTGATTATTTTATGGGGGGCCCATATGTCATCATCTAAGAGTCTCTTCGTCAATAGTAATTACCTTTGTGAATAGTAATTACCTTCTTCAATAGTATTTACCTTCGTCAATAGTATTTACCTTTGTGAATAGTAATTACCTTTATGAATAGTAATTACCTTCGTCAATTGTATTTACCTTTGTGAATAGTAATTACCTTCGTCAATAGTATTTACCTTCGTCAATAGTATTTACCTTTGTGAATAGTAATTATCTTTGTGAATAGTAAATACCTTCATCGATAGTATTTACCTTCGCCAATCAGATTTACATTAAACAATAGTAATTACCCCTTCGCAAATAGTAGTTGTCCTTCAATATTACCAAGAGTTAATCGCCTCTTGATTGTTCCAAGGGTTAATTACCCCTTCAAGAAATAGTAGTTGTCTCTTCAATATTACCAAGAGTCATTTTGACCCCTTCGTTAAGACCAAGAGCCACCCTCGCTTTTTCTATAAATAGAAAGCTCATTCCTTCATTATTTCTTTTAATTCATTGAAACTCTAGAGAGAGAAACTATAGTAGAGAAAGAAGAAAAGTGTTCGCTACTTCATTTTTCCAATATTCAGATTCTTCTAAGGTAGGGAATATTATTTGTTGTATCCGTAAGGGGTGTTATTCTTTCTTATTCATGAAGAGAACTTACGTTATTCCATTCTTTATTATTACATTGGAATAACCTATAAAAGTGGCATACCCTATACATAACTTTTATACACAGATACCCTATACTTGGTGAAATCCTTATGTTATTCCATTCTTATTTATTCATTTGGAATAACTTTGATCTGTGATTTACCTATACTTGGTGACATTCTTCTATCATTCTCGTTGGAACATCCACATGCATGTGTTTTACACCGGACTGGTTAAATCTTTTATTATTATTTCTGTTGAATATCACATGTCGTGTGTTTTACACCGGATCCGGTTCCATTGTATTATTCCGCCTCTTTATTATTCTCGCCGGAATATCCTCGCCTATGCTTATACGTAGGACATGGTTCCATCATTTATTATTCGCATTTATTATTCTGTTTGAACATCCTATCGGTGAATTTCAATTGACATTCGGTTCCGTTATTTATTATTCTGTTGGAATAAACTCGCCTGCGTGCGGTTTATCACATGCATGGTGATTTCTTTTGTTATTCCATTCTTTATTATACCCAGTTGGTTAAAACTTTGACTTCTATACTCCATGAAATTAGTAGAATATCCTTGATATTTGCGTTTCATCGAAATATTCTTTCGATCATTCTTGAATTTTACTCTACAAAACAAAGATCATGTCGACAATTTGGACGTTAATAATTCTCGGATAAAATAATTCTTGAACTTGTTTTATTGAATTCTTATATCATTGTCATCATCCTCATGTTTATATTATGTTGAAAGTCATTTGTATTCTGTAGTGCATAGATGGACTTGGTATGATTATGACGAGAGACTATTCGATTGTAATCATGACCGTAATGTTACAAATGATGTGATGAAAGTCATCCGTATTGTAGTGCATAGATGGACTTGGTATGATTATGACCAGAGACTATTCTTGTGTAATCATGGCCGTAATGTTACAAATGATGTGATAAAATCCTCAATTGGTAGTAGTGCATTGATGGATGATTGTTGGCATGATCATGACCATTAATGAATACACAACTATTCTCGCCCGTAGTGCATGAATAATTGTGGTGCGTGATACTAAAGAATATTCTTGGTCAGTAGTGCGTGGGTGATTCGATGATGTAGAATATTTATTAAAGTCGAGTCTCATTTATAATGATGATGAAAAACCTTTTAAATCATAAAAGATAGTAGATTTTATTTTCTACTTGACTCTTTTAATGGATTCTTTGGTTCCGCTTATAGTTAAACTTGATGTTCATTATATTTTATCGGTTTAACATCTTTGTTGTGAGGCTAATGATAATTTATTCGCATTATCTTAGTCGTAATATTTCTTCTTTGGGCTAGTTGAGCTCACCCTTTCTTTCACTTTGTTCTCTTCGTGAAATGAGAATATATATGGGACAGCCTGGGAGCGGAGTAATGGTCGAGAGGATAGCATTAGTAGTCCTCACTATTCTCGTGAAATAGTGTGATAATAATTGTAATGAGGACTCCTTTTGAGTTTGTATAATATCTAGTAGACAATATTTGTATTAAAACTCACGGTTTTTATGTCAGATTGCATACCTACGCTTATATTAGTAAGTTGTATTTAAACTCTGTACCATGTATCTGACTTCCCAAGATGGGTGATGTATACCTAATTTTGGGGACGTCACATTTTTGGCGCCACTGCCGGGGATTTAAGTATAGATTTTAATATTTTGCAATATCAGTTTAATTAGTTCAGTTTTACTTAAACATTTTTTCTGTTGTTTTGTTCGTTCTTATTTCAGGTTCTTGAAGTTGGTTTATGCAAACTCGGTCCAAAAATCCAGACTTGCTTCCTTTTGAGGACGACATTGAGAGACGATTTCAAGTCTAAGTAAGTGGACTAAGGAGACAAGGGAAAACTTTGAGAATTCAGAAAAAGAAGAAGTAATGGCTGCCGAAGACCAGAAAACGTTGAGAGACTTTGCTACTCCTAAGGTGACTGGGCTTCAGTTTTTATATTTGTTGATTGTTTGGTATTTTTAGTAATTTTAGTTTTTAATAATTATAATCATAGAATTGGATAGTTTAATAAAATTTGTATTAATATAAGGTTGATAATTGTTAGGATTAAAGTCATACTAATTCTCTGTGGGAACAATACTTGATTTATCACTATATTACTTGTTGACCACGTATACTTACTAGTTGTGCGTAATTAGATTTTACCCAACAGCTGGACTTAATCTCCCGGGGTTGTCTCCAGGGCTTGGATTTGATCTCCCGGGGTTGTCTCTAGGAGATAATTTAACGACTTTGCCCTCCTGCATGGTTAGTAACATGAATGAAAAATTTTGAGGGTCTACAAATGCCCCTCTTTATCATGTTTATGCAATGTAATGTAATGACATGAACAGGATAAAGATTACTAGACACTTGAAATGTGATAAGATTAAATGATGCCATGCAATGTAGCATGATGTTATGGATGCAGAATGTTTTTGGTTGGAATTATTTCCAACGGTATTCTATAACTGCCTGCTCCCGCTAATTCTACTGGGGATGGAGTTGTCAATGATGGTCTCTACTAAATCGCCTTGATATCTATCCAAACGCTAGTTTACAAAGCTTTCATCACCGGATCTTTCCCAATGCTACATTGGATTGACGCCAACGGCTTGAAATGTCCATCAATGCTATTGAGACTGATTCGAAGATAAATTGTAGAAATGTTTTCAAGATCCCTGCTATGGAGGTTTTCTTATGGCTAAGACCATTGGATTTTGATGTTGAGGTTGTCACCAACGTTCTTTATCTTTCTGACTTTATTTCCGCTGAAGATGTTCTTCTCTTTTATGAGTAACTCTTTGGGGATTATTGATATTTATCCTGATGATAGCTTGGCTTGGTTGCCATCATTGGATTCTTTCTTCCGTAATTCTGGGATTGTCACCACCGCCTGGGCTTTCTATCAGGTTGATGCCGATAGCTCCATTGGAGATAGAATTTTTACTGTTTGCTTTCACAGCATCTTCACAATACTTACTCGAACGGTAGTTTTGTGAAGGTTGACCATCATTGACTTTTCTCGGTGCCTACTTGAACAGTAGTTTATAATAGTCTGGAAATCACTGAACCTTTGCGGTGCCTTGACTGGGGATTTGTATAACATATTCCATCATCGGTCTTCCCCGATTCTATGCTGGAGTTTTCGTTAACAGTTTACATTGCCAAATACTTTGATCTTCACTAAAGTAGTTCTTAATGGCTTATGTCACTGGATCTTTCCCGATGCTACGCTGGAGTTATCGCCAACTGTTTGCAATGTCAATTATTCTGACCTTTGTTGAAATAGTTTTCAACGACTTACATCACCGGACCATTCCCGATGCTACGCTGGAGTTGTCGCCAATGGTTTTTACTATCAGATATTCTGACCTTCGTTGAAGTAGCTTTCAACGACTTACATAACCATACCATTCCCGATGCTACGCTGGAGTTGTCATCAATGGTTTGCACTGTCAGACATTCTGACCTTCGTTTAAGTAGCTTTAAACAGCTTACATCACTAGACCATTATCGATGCTACATTGGAGTTGTCGCCAACGGTTTGCATTGTCAATCATTTTGACCTTCTTTGAATTAGTTTTCAACGGTTTACATCACTGGACCATTCCCGATGCTACGCTGGAGTTGTCACCAATAGTTTGCATTGTCAATCATTTTAACATTTGTTGAAGTAGCTTTCAACGTCTTACACCACTAGATCATTCCCTATGCTACGCTGGAGTTATCGCCAATGTTTTGCACTGTCAGGGAAGCCTGATATCTCTATTAGGGATATCTTTCTGACAAATTATACCCCTGAACGAATTTGGACGTTTTGATGCATTCAAGACCCATGGTCTATGACACCGGACCTTCCCAATGTTTTGACAAGGGCCATTTTCAATAATCTTTATCATTGGCTTTCTGAACCTCACATCTGGGTTAACACCAATGACTTACATGTAGATTAGAAGTTTGGTATCTAAATTCAAGGTTTCAGGCCTTTTGCACTCAATCGCATAACATCTTTTTCCCTAATTTGACTTTTTAGCTTCCGGGAACTCCATTGTAACTCAAATTTAATCAAGCTAGAGGGGTGGGGACCACCCTTGGTTGCTGTAGGTAGACCCGCGGCTCCCATCGGGTGTAATTGCTCTCTCCCTTCTCTTTCATAAGTTATTTTTAAGTTGAACACAATAAAAAATCAAAAATTTCCTCTTTAGATCTACTGAGTTCGGGTTACTTTTTACAAAATCTGTCACTGTACAAACGTTTTGCATTATTCAGGTAACGTTTACATGTTTTCTTTTCAATTTTTGACTGTTAGAACGTTAGATTTCATATAGAATGCTTCTAAACACAATTTAGTGAATATGCATGCTCATATAACTTGATAAAAATTATTCAACTTAGTAAATGTTCATATTTTACCATGTTGAACGTATTGATGTGAAAAAAATGACTTTTGAGACAGTCATTTGGCACCCTTTTTTGCTAGTTTATTCATTCTATTTAAGGACAAATGAGCATGAGTTTTCAAATAAAGCACACATGGTAATTTGGCTGCAATGGTGGATTTAATTTTGATGTTTTTTCATGCATATGAGGTGTTTATGATTTTTGATTGGTGTGCTACTGAATGGCCACTTAGTCATGCTTATGTGAATGTGGATAGTCCATTTTACAAAGGAGACTCTGGCGAAATTTTTTGACGAGTCTGGGCATTTAATGAACATGCAATTTTAACTCTACTATGGATGTATGTTAAATCAATGCATGTATTCAGACTTAGATTATGTATGAAGCAATGATTTGAATTTAATGAGCTTTAAGTTTAGAACTTACCTCACCCTTTTTGAGGTGATTTAGAGACTTTTTCCAGATTATGGATCCATATCAGCCGAGTAGTTCTCGTAGGGTCTCTACAGGTGTGAGGAGGAGAGCTTTAGATGTTCCTCAGCCTCGTCCAGCATGGCAGCCTCGTCGGTTGACTGAGTTAGTTATTCGCCCTATCCGAGTTAAGAGGCCGGATGTCGTGGATGAGGATGATGATGTTCCTATTGCGAATCTTGCTCCTTCTTATTCCATTCCCCGTCAGGAGCTTCCAGCTATTAACGTGATGATTCCAGATCTTCTGGATGATTTGAGTCGTCATCACTCGATCTACCTTCATGCAAACGAGGTAATAGTCATTTCCATATTTCTTTTCTCACTTTTGGGGCAAGGGTTTTGATCTTAATTTATAATTTGATGCAGTTTCCCGGCTTTACTCAGCCTAAAGGGAATTGGTTTAGCATTCACTCCTTGTACCAGACCCTCCATCTAGAGTACCAGGAGATCGTCCATTCATGGGGCTTTCAGGCTTTATTTTTTATTCCTTCTCGTCACTGCCCCTGGGGTTATTTGAGGGCTTTGTCTGTAGCACTGGTTCTACCAGATCCAGTCTCTCCATTTGCTGGATTGTGAGGTAATGATGACACCGATGGACTGACGGTTCATCACTAGGTTGGAGTTTATAGGGGCGTCAGTGCCTTTGGTGGCTGACATTTCCCCGACTATCGTGCTATCCCTTTTGGGATTTCTTACCACGACCCTCAAGGGTCGGACCGTTCGCTCTGGGCCCTTGAGTGTAGATACCATGAGTGGGGCTTTGACTGAGCCTTTACCTGATGATTTGAGGGTTAAAGATCCCATTCTTTGGCGATTATTCCTGATCATCATAAGGGGTTATTTCCTAGCGGACAACTCCTCGACGGTTTTTTTTGCTTTAGTCAGTGCCACTCGTGAGGTGGACCGTATCAGAGACTTTAATTGGGGCTTATACACCTTTGTCTACTTCCTTAGAGGGATGCACCTACGCTCAGAGGGCATGACAGAGGCTTGACAAGGCTTTTAGTCATTTTTGTTGGTGAGTATTTTCTCTTTATCTTTTGATTTTCCCTCGCTTGGGTTGTCAGTTTTTCATGACTGAAGATATTTGATCTTTATATTTTCAGTTTTGGGCCTATGAGAGGCTTCCTTCTCTTCATCCTGTTACTACATTAGGTCTGGAGACTGTAATGACCCCAAAATTCATACAATTTAATCCTCAACTTTTGTCGTTAATAACACATCTACCTTCTGATTTTACATCATTATTCGATGTTAAACTTTATAAAATACGAAATAATTTAAGCTTTTATGTCTTCTTACTTTAGCAAAACCTTTAGCATCTACATGTCTTTGAATCAATCTTATTTTATGATTCACTTTATCACTGTTATTATATAAAATTTTACATTTCAATCCGATACCCTTTACATATCAGATAACTCTAACTTTAGCTTTACAACTCAACATAAAACAATACATCAAAAAACATTTAATACATCTCATGAATCTTAATCATGGTATAAAGGAATAATAACTTTAGCTAAAATATTAATCTTCGTGTATTATTTCTGATCCACGTCATTCAAGTAGCACATAGTGTTACCTTCAATCCTTAACCTGCAAAAATGGTTATTTGCAAGGTTGAGCTCGATGTTTTGAGAAAAATCTAATAGCTTTTTATGCATCACGTAGCACATAATAACATGCTCAACATATATCTCATAAATATTAGACTAACATAACATACATGTTACATTTCATATAACAAGTATAAAGATCGAGTTCCTTACTCAATCAACATGATTTACTTAATCAACATAGTCATAAGCTGACTTTAACATTTCATACTTTCGACATATATATAACACATCATGCTCTTTGCAATAAAGATTTAAAACAGTTAATCATTATGTTCACATAGCAAATAGGAACTGAAAGACTTACCTGGTTCGTAGATTACCAATTACCAAAAAACAACTTAAATGCTTTGCGTACATCCTACAAAAGTTCAAAGGTTCATATTCACATGCATTAGTTACACATAACAAAACCACAATGACTCTTAGTCTTAATCTTTTATAACTTGCGTCTCTTTGAAACTTAACACATATCTTCAGGTGTTTACTCCTCTTCGTATGACACTTATCATTACATAATCCCATTTTGTGTTTCTTTATACTTATTTTGAAATCGACACTTAACGTTCATTAAAGTCGTCATAGATTCCATTACCACATATTAGATGTATTACACTTATTAACAACAACTAGGTTATATAACCTCCGCCTTATATCTCGTTACACTTCTCTTACAGTTGTCAATTAAGTCTTCTACTGCGTATTTACATCCTTTTAAACATATATTAGATTAACTAATCAAGTTATCATTCAAATCATTCTTTCAACTTATATCTCTCTATAAACCAACATAAACCTTATCATTTATCTTTAACTTTTGAAAACATCACATTTGGTTTCATTACATAACTTACTCAAGTGACAACTAAAATCTCCATATTATGGTATTATATCATACTACAATCTATTATTATAGTCCACATTATGTCTTAAACATCATTAACATGCTTGCCAAACTAGATTAAGTCCATTAGTCATGTCCTACAAATAAGCAGACTTTTCTTTATCTTAGATTGTAGGTATATGGCATAGTTGCGCCATAGTTAAGCTCGAGACGAGAGCGATTCGTTGTTTAGCCTTGCTGGTTTTGCACTTGCCAAGCAGATGCGCCAAAGGAACGATAGAACTAGAAAGGTCCGTGAATAAGAGCCAAACTTTAGCCCAACTAACAAGAATTTCACCCACCAAACAGTGAATTTAACACAAACAATTGATATAGAACTATTACAAACATGTTTTCTCACATATTCATCAATATAGAACAATTTATCGACCATTTTAACTAATTTAATTTCTTAACTTTCATGTTATCATATAAAACTAAATTTTTTTGACATCCTTCCCAAAAATCAATACTGTGATTTCAATTCTACACCGAATCACTTCGTTCAAACTATGTTTTCTTTGTTTCTTAATGAACTAGTATAAACAAAACCCAATTTATAGTTTAGCATAATAATTGACCACTAAAATTGGTACTTACACAAGCCACATAACAAAATATACACTGTCATTAATTTTTCCTACTTTTAACTGTAATTAGCATACAATTTCTTATTTATATACAAACTAAAACCTCACCAACATGAATAATCACCACAATTCATTTGTATAGCAACAAGTCAAAAATATGGAATTCACAGAGGATAGAAAATACATGACGTAAAACATATTAGAATATATATGTACATGTAATACTAAAATTATGAAATTACCTTCAATTAGCTTGAACAATCTTTGCTAACCAATCTGAAATTGTTGTGAAAATTCTTAGACTCCTCCCCAATTCTCTCTCGATTCTCTGTAAACCTTCCTCTCAGACTTAGCAAAACTAGAATAAGCATAACCCACTAATAGCTAAGTATGCGTAATAACAAAAGAAAACTGATACGGCCTTAATAAGCCTAATCAGTTAAAACATATAACGCATAAATTATAAATATATTATATTTATTATTTTAATTTATTTTATTATAATCCAAAAATCAAAAATCCAAAAGCCATAAGGCTTTGTTTGGCAAAACCCCTTTTAAATTTAAAGACTTAATATATTTAAGCCTCGTTTGAAAAAACTAAATTAAACTCCTTTATTTTATTTTAATAAAACATTTAGTTTATAATTTATACTCACATATTATTTATTTGGATTTTCCATATCCAACATTAATCAAAACTATATTTAAATAAATATTCCACTTTAATAAATATCACAAAATTATAATTTCATCATAATTTTATTTAATAATTTAATATACCACTTTAAATTATTAATCAAAAATATAACATCTCATATTATATTACAACTCTCTAAATTATAATTTAATTTAATTTAGAACATTATCTGGTCATAAATATTTACTAATAATAACCACATCAATAAAATATTTATTTCATTTAATAAATATTTTAAATTACAATTACTAAAATCGTTGGGTCTGTTATGATGACAGACTGGATTGCCTACGTCCAAGAGCCTATTCATTTGACACAGATTGACAGTTTGACCCAGAGGTTGGACCGGGCACATTTTTTTATCCGGCATTTAGGCAGAGATCCGTTAGAGGCAGATTCTTTTGATCTGTCCAGCTCTGGTGCCGGCCCTTCAGGTGGCCCATATCCTGATAGCTTCACTGGTGCAAACCCCCCTCTCTATCGACCTAACATCCTTTCTGGCAGAGATTCAGTGACTCAAGAGGAGTTACATCAGATGGATCGATTGGATGATGTGGACATTATTGACTTCTTCTGATAGATTTCTCGTTATCTCATTTGATAGGCCTCTGTTAGATATTGGGCAGCTGTGCCCTATTTTCCTGTACTTTTTATTTTCAGTTGTATACAGAGATGATGTATTAGATGATGATGTATTTATGAATGTATGTATAATGCTTTCTATTCCCTACATCATATTGTCATTTATCATTATTATTTATTATGATGCATGCATTATGTCATGTGTTGGGTCTCTAACTTTTAGTTTTATTTTGATGATAACAATAATTAGCAAATAAATTAATTAAAAGGGTAGAATCCTCTCCATATGATTTATATTATAATTATTTTAATTATCTTATTTATTTTGACCAAAAATATTTTCTAATCTTATTGAATTAATGATAAGTTATGTATGTGCAAAACTTGTATATATATATATATGTGTGTGTGTGTGTGTGTGTGTCTTGAGACATCCTTTTTGGGACATTTGGTGGAGGAAATGGAAAGCTTTGAAATTAATTTAGCATTTGAGTATTTAATGAACTAAAAAAAAACTTCAAAGTTTTGACCGAAAATGGTCTTGTTGGGAGTTTGAAATTTAACTATTTGAGACACTCTTTTTGGGACAAAGTAATTGGCCAGGCGGAAAATTAAATGTGCTTGTGTGTGTTCTATTAACATTAGAAGCTATATGTTTATAACTTTTTGACCAAATTGCATGTGTTAGAGAATTTGGAATAATTAAATGAACATGTGCTCATTAAATGAAGGTAGAAGAAATTTTTGGTGGGCGACAAGTTGGCAAACCGTGTGCTACAATAATTCATCCGAGCCATTCATTTTAAATTAAAGCAATCCTAGCCATTGATTTCCAAACAAATTTCAAAATTACCCTTTTGCCCCCAACCTCAAAAATCTATAAATAAAAGGCCTTTTTTTCATTTTCAATTTGCCAATTCACTTGAAATGAAAAACTTATTTCTGTCCTACATACTCTCTCTCTAAGAAGCTTTCTCTCTCTTCTTATCAAAGTTCTAATCATTTGAGAAGAGGAAATTGGTCTAAGCATATTGAGATAAGTTGTTTGATTTACTTTATTTGAATTATCTCTTGCTTATTTATATTTATAGATATACGAATATAAATTATTATACACAATTATATATATATATATCTATATTTCATCTATTTATCAAATAAAAAGTTATACTTAGACGCTGCAAGGGTACGAAGATATTCCTCTTAAGTGAGGGAATCGAACCGTACGATTTCTTTTAGTACTAAGTGACTTTCTATTTGATATTATTTATATAAATATCATAAAGTAGATCTACACTTAATAGTTCAAAACAACACTGAGATATTCCTCTGAAAAGAGTGAATCATCGGAACCGGATTTGAAAATCTAAGTGATCTATCGAAAATATTTATATAAATTGTGAAATTATAAATTATGTCATACTTAGACGCCGAAGGCTACGGAGATATATTCCTCTTAAGTGAGGGAATCGAACCATACGATTCCTTATAGTAATAAGTGACTTAATTTATAACCAGTCACATAATAGATAAAATATTATTATATATTATCTGAGTTAAACAAATATATTTGTTATATCAAGTATTGCTTAACTGATTTATTTATTATACTTGATATCTATCATCACATGTGACGCCCCCAAAATAGGTATACATCACCCATCTTGAGTCGCCAGAAAATACACTATAAAAATCATTTACAACTTCATTTATACAACTGTCGTACAAAATACGACGACATGTATACTGTGAGTTTAAATACAAATACATATACCAACTCTGACTCATTTCACAATTGCACCTTACATAAAGGTACAGTCAAAAACTGTTTTAGAAATTAAAATCTTTGGAAAGTGCTCAAGGAAACCTTCGTATATAGAAGGCCATGAATCTAAGTTATGATAGATATCATATGTCCAGAGAATTATCCTTGGTTGACCCAATAGACCCCAAAGAAAAACGAGAAGATTACTATCATGTTCCTTCCAATGGTGAGTCTTCTCTTGACATATAACTATCTCCACTGTCTCCAAGTGAAAATTATATTTCAAATAAACTCCAAGATCATATAGGTAGTGCTCGTAGATATACTCAGCAAGTGGATGTGCACAACCCTGTCTTATGATTACACGAGGTTGTATATCATTAGACATCTTGTATGATAGTGACAAAACACATTTCCAAAGTTGGGTTCGCCTCACCCTATTCGGTTCACCAAAATTAAATATCAAATGACGTATACAATATGACACACTTATCTAAAGTTCTCAATAAAATTATTTTTATACTATTTAGGGAAAACCTCAACAGCTATAGACCACCGTTCTATTCCCATGTTATCCCCGCTAGACTCAGCAACACTCTTATTACCTGAAAGGAATTGTGAAGCAAAAGGGTGAGCACAACTAGCCTAGTAAAGAATATCATAACTAAAGATAATTAAATTATCAATAGCTTCTGTCAATAATAAATCAGAGATTTAGAACATATGATAGATGATAAAACTTTTCAACCATAGTTGCAGCGGAACGTGTAATCCATTAAAAGAGTCAAATAGACCATCAGGTCTATTATCTTCTCCATGTTAAAAGTCCACCAATAATGTTTTATCCCTGTAATATCAATCAACAATTCATGTCCACAATCATATGAATAACTCATAATCATAATTGTGATTCTGAATTCCTTTTCGCACCCAGGACGAAGATAATTTTCATCACCTATCTTTACCTGAAACATCAAAAATCATGGTTATACCAAATCACAATTCCTGCTCATAATCATACTAATAAATTCATCTTTACACTACGACCAAAGATATTCATTAATAATTCATCTTTGCACTACAGGCCAAAGACACACAACGGTATTTTAGAAGAGTCAAGTAAAGCATGATATCTACTATCTTCTACGAATTAAAAGTTTATTATCAATATTTTATCGCTGAGACTCAGCTTAATAAATAATCCACATCATCGAATCACCCCTACACTACGACCAAGGATATTCATTATTATCACATCCATGAATTAATATTTCATTGCTGAGACTCAGCTCAATAATTAATCCACATCATCAATTCACCCCTGCATTATAGGCCAAGGATATTCTTTTAGTATCACGACCACGAATTATCCATGCACTACATGCCAAAAATAATCGTGTTTTCATCAACGGTCCTGATCATGACATAAAACAATTCATCTTTGCACCCTTGGCCGAAGAGAATCCATAGCCATAATCATACCAAAAACTGTCCATCAATGCACTACGGCCAATGAGGACTTTTTCCATATCATTTGTAACATTACGGTCATGATTATACCTAATAATCCCTGGTCATAATCATACCAAGTCCATCTATGCACTACAAGCCACAGATGACTTTCAACATAATATATGCATGAGTATGATGACAATGATATAAGTATTAATCAAACGAAAACAAGGATAAATATTAAAGACTTTAAATTTATCCAAATATTATCAACCACTCATAATCTAATATTATTAATATCATAACAATATTTTAATCACTTCTTAAACTTATAAACAATTTATTTCAATTGTTTACACTTTACCAAATAATGCATTTAATCATTCAAAATGCTATACTCATAAGATTTCATCACCAATGATTAAATCCCTCATCAAAAATACGATATACCTTATATAGGATTTCCAAGCCATAAAATCCTATTTTCCAACCTTGTTACTTCACATAACATATTTAACTCATATGTTCGTAACTAAACCATTTTCATGAAAAATACCAAATAATTCCCAAAAATATTTCTTTTCTGGGATTTAGCAAAATATAGTCCCATAATGAACATATATTTTTCTTAGAATTTTTAAAATTCATTTACTATTTTTCAAAAATCAATTTCTAATTAATTCCTTAAGAAATTAGCTACCTCAAGTTTAACTCCAGAAATTTTCAAATCTTGGCAGGATCTTACACATGTTAACGTGAGCTTCCAGTTTAAATTTCATGGTCATCAGAGATATAGAACTCCTAATATTGAAATAGTCATAACTTGCTCATTTTAAGTCGGAATGAGCTCATTTTTGGACAGGAGGTACTTTATACCATATACTTTCATGTCCCAAAAGGCCGGAATTTTTCTCATAAATTAAGTGGACGAAAATTCCCTTTTAAAAATTCTGGCAGTAACTATTTTCCCAATTTTCACTTTTTCGTGCTTTGCTAAAATCAGTCCACACGAAAATCTACAACACCTTTTCAAGTGATTCCATTTGGATAAGTTAGGAAACTCATAGATCTAACTCTAGAACTTGACCACACTCAAAAATTCGAAATATAGTTGGAGATATGGTCAATTGAATTTCATGTTCCATTTTCACCAAAATCTAATTTTTCAACCCTTTGTGATTTCTAAGAAACTTTCATGTTTTCACATAATAACCAACATAACTCATCATAACACTTACTAATACTATATATACTCATGATTTTCATTAGTCCAATGCTTTTATTATGACTCTCATCATAATCAACGTAAACAGATCATTTCCACAATTTAATAAGGAATGAATACAAAGGATCATTCACCACGCATGTGGTAATCCACATGCAAAAAGTTATTTCAATGAGAATAATAAGGAATGGAATAATGGAAGAATTCACCATGCATGCGGTAGATCTCATGAGATGAGTTATTCTCGTGAGAATAATAAAGAATCGGAACTGTGTCAGCGTAATCCGCAAGACCGACAGGATATTCCAATAGAATAATAAAGAACGGAACCGAAGTCAAAGTAAATTGCACATGCAAGCTGTGGTTTTCCAATGTAATAATAAAGAATGGAATAACAACAAAAATCACCATGCATGCGATAGACCGCACAGACAGTTTATTCCAACAGAATGAAAATTAATGGAACCAGGTCAGGCGTAATATGCACCGATAAGATATTCCAATAGAATAATAAATAACGGAACCAGGTCATGCATAAACCCACAGACAGGATGTTCCAACAGAATAATAAAGAATGAAATAACAGAAGAATTTCACCAAGTATAGGGTAGCCCGCGTATACAGGTTATTCCAACAGAATAATAAAGAATGGAATAACAGAAGTTCTCTTCATGAATACGAAAGAAATAATACCCCTTACAGGTACAACAAATAATACCCCTTACCTTTTAAAGAAGAGTACTCCGACTGGTAGGGCGAGGATATACTCGAAGAAAACTTGCACTATGCTCAAAGCTTTCTTAAACTCTAAAGAAATACGCTCAAGATTATTGAAGAAGAACTTTCTCTATAGTTTCTCTCTCTAGAGTTTCAGTGAATTCGTAAGAAATAATGAAGGAATGAGCTTCTATTTATAGGAGAATGGACTACATAGTAGCTAATTCATGAACGGTCCAGATTGATTTACTTTAAAATGGATGGTCCAGATTGATTTATAATAAAATATAATATATTCTATTTATAATCTAATAAAACGAATAACTTTATAAAAGTATTCTGTTTTATATAAAAAGATTTTACTATGCAAACACTATGCATAATAAAATATAATATATTCTAATTATTGTCTAATGAAATAGATAACTTTATAAAAGTATTCATTTTTATATAAAAAGATTTTACTATTAGCCTAATAAAACGAATAACTTTATAAAAGTATTCTGCTTTTATAAAAAAAATTCTATTTTATTACATTAATAATACTAATAAAACAAAACTTCATCATCACTTACTTTGAAAAAATTTTCAAATGTCACCCTTAACTTTAAACTTTTATCAATTTAACTATTCACCAAAATAGAAAAATTGAATACTTTTATTTCATTAAATTCGGGGTCTCACATCACAAGTATTTGATCATAAATTCATTTATTCATAAAATATTTGTTGCATAATATAAATTTTATTTAAACTTTTATATCACAAACTTAAGTGAATATATCTGCTTAAATAGAAGCATATTTGATTCAAAAGCTTAAAATAACTTATCTGCTTACTCAGAAGCATTTTCACTCTAAATATAAAAGTTATTTAAACTTTTATATTTAAACTTAAAGTGACTTTTCTTTAATCCATAAAGAATAAATAATTCTTTATAAATTTGCATTAAACTATATATCCGCTTAAACAAAAGCATTTTTAAGTTAAAGTTAAAATTTACCTATTTGCTTATTCAAGAAGCACTTTTCACACAAAATATAAAAGTTATTTAAACTTTTATAACAGTGCATAAATTTACATATTTGCTTACATAGAAGCATTATTTGATCTAAGCACAAATTACTATCTGCTTACAAAGAAGCATATTTTCTCAAGTATAAAAGTCTTTGAACTTTTATAAATATATTTGCTCTTTAATTGATATATGTTTTTTAATTGATATATGCTTATTTGAGAAGCATCAATTTGTACTAAATTTTATCTACTTATGTTAGAAGCAAATTGTTGTAAAATCTTTTGTAAAAAGGAAAAAGGTAGAGTTAGTTTATTTTATGTACCTGTGAGAAAGACGAGTAATTCTTCGACCAAGACCAGAGTCTTAGAGAGGTCAGCTGGGAGTTGGGTCTCTAGTGAACTTGTGAGATGAGGAAGAGGCTGTTGTTTCAAGACCAGATTATAGAATAGAACTGAACTCAAAAGAAGTATAACTAAGCTTGAGGAAGGAGTTGGAAGCTTGCTGTACAAGATAGATTAGTTGGGAATAGTTAGAAGTTTGTCTGTAAAACTTTGTAAAGTCTTCTCCGCCTGTTGAAGGAGTATTTATTACTGATAATAATAGAATCTCAAGTCCTGGAGAGGAGCTTGAGACTGGACGTAGCAGCATACCCAGGATGCATGTTGTGAACCAGACAAATCTCTGTGCATTGTGTGATTGAATTTTTACTGTCTTACATATTAATTTCTAACACTACAAATTAATTATCCAAAAATTCAAAAAGGCTAATTTTTTAATTTGTAATAATCTATTCAACCCCCCTTCTAGATTATTATTGGACTTTTATCATGGATATGCATTCGCAGAGGTGAGTTTAGCATTGACCCTTGGATGGTCTTATGATACGGTTCTACAGATATTTTCATCCACCATTAGCCAGATTAAGCATACCCTACCCATATTAGTAGCCTCTTCTTTGGGATCCTGGTATGATAGTTTGTCTCCCACAGATTGGGTGATAGTTGATCAGTTATTGAGGCATTCTATGACCCTCCTGACGTTCCAGGTGCTGTTGGGCTTTGTAGATGGCATGATATCTTGTTGGATACTAGAGTGACAGGTCTTTAGATTCTATATCCATGAGTTGACTCTTACATTGGATGAGTATGAGAGTCTATTGATTTGCCCTTAGTCTGGCCTTGCGCTAGGATGGCTGTTAGTGATATGAGCCGACAGTTTATGACCCTCACGGGCTTACAACACAGAGTTACCATGGATGAGATTACCTCAGGGCATGTGGTGTCCTTGGATTTCTCGATTAACCAGTTTGGGTCATTGGACAACTATCTATGGCATTAAGGGGATTTCACCATTATTGAGGGTGAGTGGCAAGTTGTCTACGTAGATATCTATTGATGTGCATCGTGGCCTATTTGTACATGTTGTTATATGGACCATCTGGATATAGGCCTGATTACGGTGGTCTGTGCTCTCAGGGAGGGTTACCGTGACTCCCCCAAAATAGGTATACACAACCCATTCTAAGTCTCCAAATATAGGGTACATAATTCAAATACAAACTTAATTTATACAATACGACAAACGTAAGTTGAGAGTTTTAACACGAATATTGTCTCGTAGACAATATCCAAACTCAAATAAAGTCCTCATTACATTTATTATCACACTATTTTATAGAATAGTAAGGACTACTATAGCCACCATCTTGGACCATCACTCCATTCCCCGATTAGTCCCATCTATATTCTCATTTCCTGAAGAGAATAATGAAAGAAAAGGGTGAGCGCAACTAGCCCAATAAAGAATATTATGACTAAGATAATGCAGAATAAATTATCCTTAGTCTTCAACAGTATAAAGACTGATACAATATAATAGACAACAAGTTTAACTGCAGCGGAACAAGCAATCCATTAGAAGAGTCAAGTAGAGCATGATATCTACTATCTTCTATGATTTAAAAGTTCATCATCAATATTTTATCTCTGAAACACAATTTAATAAATAATCCACATCGCCGAATTATCCATTCACTACGGGCCAATGATATTCGTTAGTATTACATCCACAAATTATCCATGCACTACGGGTCAAGGATATTCGTTATTATCACCAGTAGTCATGATCATGCCAACAACTGTCCATCAATGCACTACGGGCCAATGAGGACTTTTATGACATCATTTGTAACATTACAGGTCATGATTATACCGATACATGATTATCCAGAGTTCAAGAATGTCCAAATTGTCAACATGATAACTGCTTTGTGGAGTAAAATTCAAGAATAATATTCATCTATCAAAAATAATTTGGACAGAAAAGAAATCCATTTTTTGTCATGAATAGTACCCTGAGTGAATAGTACCCCATGAATAGTACTTCATGAATAGTACTTTGTGAATAATACTCCGGTATGAAAAGATTAAAATTTAACAAGAATGTTTCGAAAAATATTTCTGTGAAACGATACTAGATGAAGCGCAAATTTCAATGATATTCTACTAATTTCAAGGAGTATAGAAGCAATAATTATCAACATAAGTGTAGAATTAGGTATATAAAACGAAATAATATTACTTACATACTACAGAGTATGGAAGAAAATATTATTTCTTACGGATATTGAACAAAAATAATATCTTACCTTAAAAGGAGAGTATTTCTGACTGGTATAGACTGGTATAGCGAAGATATTTTTGAAGAAAACTTGCACTATTTGCAACACTTAAAGTTTCCTTAAAATCAAAAGAAATACGCTTGATATTATAGAAGAAGAATTCTCTGATTCTGGTGTGATTTTCATTTCTAAACTAAGCATCTTATTTATAGGAGAATGACAGGATACTATTTAGGAAATAATCATGGACTGCATTGTAGGAAGTTCACGGGCGAAGTACGGGCGCAGAATCAAAAATATTCTGATTTTCACTATGCAACACTATGCAGTACTATGCAAACACTATGCAGTACTATGCAAACACTATGCAGTACTATGCAATAAAATAAAATATAATATATTGTATTTATAAAAAGTATTATATTTTATATAAAAAGTTTTCTATTTTATTACTATAAAAAAAATTGAGGTAACTTTCTACCGACGATTTTAAAAACTGAGTAAGAGGGGGTCCATGTAATAAATCAAATTTACAATAAATACTTCATGACAAACCCCTTTATTTATATCAAATCACTTGACTTCTCTAAACACATTTTTAATAACATTTATTCATCATTAATATTATAACTCACAATATTAACAACTAGATCATTCCCAAGAAAGAGGGGGCTTTCCGATAAGGACTTCTCCTTATTGGCACGCAATTATATGAACAAACCCCTTTCCTCGACAGAACTTTTTAGACATTATCAATAATACAAATAAAAATATGAATAACTGTGTCGTCTCAATTATTAATTTAAGAATATAAAATATTTTGCAGATGATACTGTGATAATAATTGAATCAATAATATGAGATACTATGCATCAACTATTGTTGCAATATAGACATATGAAATTTTGCATTTTTGTTACTAAACTGGTAGGAGGGCAAAATAGTTTTCCAAAGATAACCCTGGAAGTCAAATCAGTTCAATTTCAGACACAACCCCGGAATCCTCAGTCTTTCCATCTCAGAGATAACCTTGAGATGTCCAACCCCAGTCCTGGAAATAACATCGGGAGTTTCAGTTTCAATCTTGGAGATAACCCCGAGGAATACAGTTCTAGTTCCGGAAATAACACCGGAGAAGTCATTTTCATCTCGGAAATAACCCTGAGATACTCAGTTCCAGTCCCGGAGACAACCCCAGGAGGTTCAGTTCCAACCTCAAAAACAACACCGAGGAGTGCAGTGGCAGTTCCGGAGATAACCCCAGAAAAGCTCATTTCAACCCAGCAGTCAGCTTCAACCTCAGAGATAGTCCCGAGGAACTCAGTCCCAAACCTGGAGACAACCCTGGGAGGTCAAACATACCTCAGAGACAACCCTGAGGACGTTTAGCACTTGCAGTAGTCCAATCTCAAAGATAACCCTGAGCAACGACTGCTATATCAGCCAAAACCGGAGATAATCCCGGTGAGGGGCAATATCGTCATTTTTCCACCTCAATCCCACATACGCGCCATCTCAACACATTTTTAACATACATTCCACACAGCAGTGTCCTACAAGAACCAAATAGCTCTAATCCTGAGTGACTACTACACAGGATAACACACCGAATAGAATTTAAAGACTTAAAGACCAAGGGCATGGTCCCATCTTCCTAACTTCTTACAACCTCTAATCCCATGTCATTTGTGTAGCTCTCGATAATAGCACTCCGAAACAGGTCTTATACACCTCAATCGGATGCCTGAATTGAAGTTCTAAAGTTTAAGCGAACATTATGTTACATGCAAGCACGTACTTCGATAAGGTGGGACCTGTGGAGCCCGGAGCACCCCGGGCAGCCGCAGGTGCACCTGCGGCTCCCCCCCTCTATAAATAGAGGCCTTGTGGTGGCCATTTTGTAAGAAAAAAAGGCGAGGAAGCCCTGTCCAATTTCCTTTGTACACACTATAAATTGAGTGTTTTCTCATTTTAAATACTTGTGAGCTCATATATTGCTACTTTTTATCGGTGGGAACCGAGTGTTCATCCATTTAAAGCTATTGAAGTTTTCTTTGGCAGTCCACTATAAGCCTTCGTACCTTTCTGAAAGCCTTTACTCCACATTTTGCACACACCGTTTTTCACGTTGAGAGTCGTGTTGCGTGTATATGCCCGGACTTCGGTCCATGGCTTTTTATTTTGTTATATATATATATATATATATATATATATATAGACTAACATTATCGAGTTATGCCTCGATTGAGCCTGGACTCACGCCCGAAGCATTTATTGCTTTTATATATATATACTTATATATAAACTGTGGTCGAACTCTGTTTGATGATCCTGGATTCACCTCCGGAGCGTTTATTACCTTTATATATATATATATATATATATATATACATATATATAAACTGTTGTTGAACTTTTTTCAATGAGACTGGATTTTATATCCAGAGTGTTTACTGCTTAAATATATATATAAATACTTATATATATTATTACCATTAAACTCTGTTCGATTGAGCCTGTATATAATATCCGGTGCATTTACTGCTTATATATATATATTTAAATTTCTGTCCGGCATGGAGTTTACTTCGTGGCCTTTTACTGATTTATTTACATTTTGTCCCGCCTGGAGTTTACTTCATGGCGGTTGATCGTCTTTAATGCTTTATTTACATTTCTGATCCCCTATGGAGGTGCTTCGTGGTGGTTGATCGTGTCTCTCTATATATTAATCGCTTTTATATATTTACATTTCCAGTCCCCCATGAAGTTCTCTTCGTGGTGGTTGACCGTCTGTATATATATATATTTACAGCTTTTATATATATAACTGCTTACAGCTTTCATACAAATTGCTACATCATGTGAGCTTAGGAATCATGTGATCACAAATTCAGTATCCAGAATCTAGACTCGGTTCTTGTGATGGACATTTTCGGTTGTAATCATTTTGTACATTATTTACGGTGTTCGAATTTCCTTAGATGGCTATCATGCCCACAAGGAATTCAGCATTGCTATGTATATTATTTTCTCGAAGATGCTTTGCATCTCGAAAATAAAAGCAATCAAACCGAACACATAATAAAATGGAAGTATCAAAGGCATCAATTACTATTGAGCATAAGGGTTTGAAAAATCTTTTTTTATAAAACATCATTGCTGTATCTTGTTAAAATTGAACTTTTATTCAAATTCAAACCCTTTGTATATAGGTGCAAACGAGACATAGCACTACTTCTAAATAACTGCACATTGACCCCCCCCCCCCACACATTCATATAACAGTTTAATTGAAAAGAAGCGGTCACCATGGTAACACGGATGTCGGGGGGTTCCTAACACCTTCCCTCTGCATAATCAAGTCCCCGGACCCTAACGAATCTCAGTTTCACAGACCTGTCAAACAGTGTTAAATCACGTGGTCAATGTGCAAACTTTTTCTCGGTTGAGTTGGTGCAACCATTTAAAAATACCAACTGACGACTCTTACAGTCCAATCGTCGACATATGCATGTTGGACCTTTTCACAACTTGTTTTTTCAAACAAATCTCACCTAATATGAGAACACCAAAAGACAAGAACAGAAAAGGGACAATAAAAATCCTGACGTCGACAGGTGGCGACTCTGCTGGGGACTCTAGTAAGAGGACTTAAGCCGCTACTATAAACTTTTCAAAACTGTTATATGCTTGTGTATGGATGTTGCATTTACATTTTTTGATGAATGTGTACGAATGCATTTACTTACTGCACTTAAAGTTTTGCACTATATCGGTTTATGATATTGCAGTGCTTCGCACATGTCATCATTTTCATACGGTGAGACACGTTGAATGTGAATGTATTTTGTGTGGTTCCTCCACCAGGAGGCTATCCTATCGGTGTTTGATTACTAAACTCGTAGGGAGACTAATTCCAACGAGGCTCAAGAAAGGCACCACCTAGATTCGCTCCGGTTGAAAGACCGGATTAACTTCCCATTAAGTAAATTGCGATGATCTAAGAACCTTCATGCCAAAAAGCCGCGAGATTTACCTAAGATAGGTCATCCTCTGATAAACCAAACACGGAGGAAAGTCTCTTCATGCTTTCCATTTTCAGTTACTTGTAAAATCAATTACTTGTAATTTTATTCCATGTTAATCTCATTGTAATGGAAAGTATAAAGGAAAATGTGTACATGCATTCCTTTTTTTACCATGCTATCTTATAAAAAGCTAACATCCGTTTTGCAGGATAATACTCCTATAACGGATATATTACATAGCATGTAAATCATTTATACATTCCCTAAGACTAAACTACATAAGTCTTTTTGTCCAAAAAGGCAAAAAGCCTACAACCAACCATGGCTACATCTGGCCAGCCTAGTCCTACTCCTGTCACTCGTGAGGAGTTCGAAGGACTAAGCCACCAAATTACAGAGTTGGATGTTCTTCTTAAAGAATTACATCAGTCTACTTAGGGTCCACGAATACCCATACATATAGAATCCTCTGCATAGGGAGGAACTCAAGGTCCAGACAAAGAAGCTCATATACCTGAGTCTCAACTGGAAAAAACTAATAAAATCCCTTAAATCACCCATCTCAAAGAAGATCCAGACACCGGTGAGATCAGGAAAAAAGTCCTTCAAATGGAAGAGGCCATTTACTCTATTAAATGGATTGGAGCACGCGAGAGTGTTTTATATGCTGACCTTTGCATATTCCCTGGTGTTCATTATATAGAGAAGTTTAAAACTCCTGACTTTAAAAAGTATGACGAGTTGGGAGAAGGATATACACTTGAAGGTATTCATCGGAGAACTTGGATCTTATGCAGAAGATGAAAATCTCAGAATGCAGCTGTTTTAAAAGAGTCTAACTGGAGAAGCCCGATCGTGGTACACCAGATTAGACAATTCTAAGATCCATAGCTGGGAGGAGCTAGCTCATGCCTTCCTCAGTCAGTACAGTTTCTAGTCTCAGATGGCTCCAGACCGGTACCAAATTACCAAAGTTAAGAAATAAGCCAATGAGTCTTTTCGAGAGTCTACTCAAAGGTGGAGGCGCCTTGTTGCTCAAGTTACTCCTTCTATGACTGAGTCAGAAATGGTTATGACCTTCATAGACATACAAGAAGCTCCATTATATGAGAGAGTTTTAGCTAGCATTGGAAAGTCATTTTATGAAATGATTAAACATGGAGAGATGGTTGAGATGGGATTGAAGTTAGGAAAGATTCAAGACCTAGCCACTTTAAAAGCTGTTGCTGAGCACATCCAGTCTGGAAGTTATGGAAACAACCCAAAGAGGGTCCATAAGAAGAAAGAGGAGTATGTTTCCTTGATACTAAAAGGCCAGAAAGGCAATCAAAACATGCCTATCCAGAGGAGAAACTACTCCCCTTTTTAAGCACAGTCTTCTAACCCTACATTGCCAAAGAGTGGAGAAGTCCGAAGCAACCGAGTGTTCACACCCCTAGGGGACTCACTCGAGAATATTCTCAATCTTCTGACTACTCAGAAGAAAATTACCCATCTTCTTCCACTAGCCAACCCAAATGGGAAGGGTTTTAATGCTACTCGGAAGTGTGCCTATCATGCTGGAGCTCCAGGACATGATACTCAGGATTGCTGGGCCTTGAAACACAAGATCCAGGACCTAATTGACAACAGTGAGATCATGGTGACTAAACCCGACCAACTTCATGTGCAAGATAACCCTCTTCCTCAACACAAAGAATAAGAGGTTAATATGATTAATTGAAGAAGTGGACAGAGTTCCAATTACGTTGTTGAATCCTCCCAAACCAGAAAGGATAGCGCTGGTAAATGGGACTTTGCTTAGTTCCAGTTTATGATGGAATGGAAGATGAAGACTCTTTGTGAGCAAGTCAAACAATTGGCAGAACTAGTGTTCCATCAGCACCAAGTCACACGCTAATTAATCAGCCAGGAGCATGCTAGTCTCCTTCATCTTATTATGAATACTCCATCCTCGCCTCCAGAAAGTGAAACACTGGAGGATAAAATTGCAATAAGAGCAAGTGCCAAAGCACGTCGGGATTTTGCAACAATAGGGAATTTACATACCTTGGCCAACCGATGGAAGAGATATTTCAGATGCTGATTAATAAAGAAAGAATTATAGCTCTTCTACCTCCAATCAATCCTCGTTCCAGATGGTTCAATTCTAATGGAGTATGTCAGTATCAATCTCATTCTCGCGGTCATAGCACAGAAGAATGCTGGGCACTCCGCCATCTCATTCAGAACTTAATTGACAGCGGTATCCTGCAGTTGGCAGATAATGACACTGTGTTACTTGATAGTGGGGACATATTTCTTACAAAATGGAAGGAAGTCGTAGTAGTTATATCTGCTGAAGATGATTCAGCGCCAAAGCCAATTACATTGCCATACAGACCACATTATCCTATTGTCAGCCAATAAAAAGGGCCATGGAATTATGGAGAAGCTAAAAGATCCACATCGCATATAACTACTGCAGCGTCGAAGGAGAATCCACTGTATCTTCCCCACCGGGTGATAAAGCTTACCATCAAATCAAAGGGGAAAATTCCCGTGGAGAAAATCGAAGAGTTCCTCCGTACTATGGGCCATAATGAAGCCAAGGTAGTTATAAGCTTAAGAGAAGCTCCACAACAAATTTCCATACTGGACTTGGTTTTCTCTTCCGAAGATCACAGGAAGGTCTTGCTAAGGGTCTTGGAAGAAGACCATTTGCCGAAATCAGTGGATGTTGAAAAATTCAAGCATCTAGTTGATCACATTTTTAAAAATAATGTGATATCTTTCACTGATGACGACATACCTCCCAAAGGGACTGGTCATTGCAAGCCGTTGCACATAGCGGTTTTATCATCCGGATACATGGTGGGAGGAGTTTTAATAGACGGAGGATCATCTTTGAATATCTGTCCTTATGCCACTTTGGAGAGATGAATATCAATCTCAAAAGGATCAAAAGTAGCCATATGGTTATCAAAGCTTTTGATGGGTCCCGACGAAATGTTGTTGGGGAGATTGAACTGCCAGTGGAGATTGGTCCACATACATTCAATGTATCCTTTTATGTGCTCAAAATAGCCACATGATACAATCTGCTCTTGGGGAGACCGTGGATTCATATGGTCGGAGCCGTCCCTTCCACCCTTCACCAACAACTTAAGTACATTATCAAAAATAGCCTAATCACTGTTAATGTTGAACCGGAATGTCCTAAACAAGGTGACATACCACTCATCAACTTCAATTTAAAAGTTGAGTCGGTCAGTTTCTATGCCTTGGAGGTGAGCACCACTCACTACCATCCCATTGGGGTGCCGCCTCTCACACCCAATATTTCTGCCGAAGTAATGTCGATGACTCAAAAAATGATGTCATTAGGATATCAACCTGGACAAGGGTTGGGTAAAGATCATCAGGGCATTAAACGTCCCATTCAAGTTCCCAGTCAAACAGGGACAACTAGATTAGGCTATTACGCTAGCTCGAATCACAGGAATCCTCATAAGCACAAACAAATTCCTTCATCTTCAGCCACACGATGATTATTTCAACCTACAGATCATGAGCCTCTATGGTCTCCGATAAAGGTGCCTGCCCGTGTAATGGCTATGTTATTTCCCAAATCGATACCAGTCAAAGGAAAAGAGGCCCTGATTCCTGATCCCTAAGTGGAAGAAAGGGAACA
This sequence comes from Panax quinquefolius, assembly GCA_020205615.1. NCBI lineage: Eukaryota > Viridiplantae > Streptophyta > Magnoliopsida > Apiales > Araliaceae > Panax > Panax quinquefolius. The sequence goes on from CM035155.1 coordinate 137,010,302, forward strand.
GAGACATAAATAAGACATCGCCAAGAGATTGTCTCACCTACGCATCATTTTCCATGATGAGCACACAAATAGATACACTCTAGACGATGATTGTCCAGACATTATGGTCATTATTCGGGAGAAGGAGGGGCGATGATGACCCCTTCATCATCGCCAGTCCATCAGGATTTCACCCTTGACAATTGGAGCAACACTCCTTGCATTTGTCGACAAGGGTAAAAAGGGCAGAAACTCCCTCTGCCCTGTAGATAGCAATAACTGCTTACTTTTTTGCACATTATTAGCAATTGTTTTGTCTGTACATGCTAACACTTTGTATAATTGAACAATTTCATATATTAAGTGAAAACATATTTTATTTCAGGACTTTAAATTTAGACATGCCTATACTTGCCGATGAGGTGCTTTTTCTCCACAAGGACTGTAACTTTGATGTAAAGTTGGACTCAGACTTGATAGAAATACAAGAGGACATTGAGATAACTTAGGAGATCAAAGAATGGGTCGAGGATAAACCTAAACCAAATCTTGATCAAACCACCTCATTTAACCTCGGAACCTTAGAAAACCCTAAGCTAATCCAGATTGGTACGAACCTCACTCCAAACCAAAGGAATGACATGGTTGCGCTATTAACCCAATTCTAGGATGTGTTTGCATGGTCTGACGAAGACATGGTCAGTTTATCCACTGACATCGTTATTCATCGCCTTCCCATTAAAGAGGGATTCAAGCCAGTCAGGCAGAATCTCAGGCGATTAAAACCTGAGTGGAGTTTAAAGGTTAAAGAAGAAATTGTGAAATAATTTCAAGCAGGCATCATCATGGTGTCAACATACCCTGAATGGCTATCCAACATAGTCCTCGTGCCTAAACCGGGAGGAAAGGTACGAGTTTACGTGGATTATCAGAATCTAAATAAAGCTTGCCTCAAAGACAGCTTTCCCGTGCCATTTATCCACATTCTCATTGACAATACTGCTCAATACGATATGTACTCCTTTGCTGATTATTTTGCGAGGTACCATCAAATTATGGTTGCTGAAGAGGATCGTGAGAAAACTGCATTCATCACGCTTTGGGGAACCTTTTGCTATAGAAGGTTGTCATTCGGCCTCATCAATGCCAGAGCTACCTATCAGCGAGCTATGATGGCTCTTTTCCATGACTTAATGAACAAAGAGATAAACATCTATATGGATGACATCATTGTCAAATCCCGAAGGGAATAAGACCACCTAGACCATCTCAGAAAGCTCTTCAACAGGTTGCGTAAGTACAACTTGAAGTTGAATCCAGCCAAGTGCGCTTTTGGCATTAAATTAGGTAAGTTGCTAGGATTCCTAGTCAGCCACAAAGGGATTGAGTTGGATCCCACCAAAATCCAGGCCATTACGGAAATACGCATTCCTCAGACAAAGAAGGAAATACGAGGATTTTTGGGAAGAATCAACTTCATAAGCAGGTTCATCTCCTAACTCACAGCAATCTGTGAGCCTATCTTCAAGCTATTAAGGAAGAACTCCTCCATGAAATGGAACGATGAGTGTAAAAAAGCCTTCCTTATAATTAAAGAGCAGCTAGTCAAAGCTCCTGTTTTGGTACCTCCCAGGGATGATGTTCCCATGTTCATGTACCCGTCCCTCAATGACAATGCCATGGGCTGCATGCTGGGACAAAAAGACGATAGAGGCCAAGAGCGAGCTATCTACTATCTCAGTAAAAGATTCAGCAGCAGCGAACACAAGTACACTCTAATTGAGAAAACTTGTTATGCTTTAACATGGGCTTCCATAAGGTTACAACATTACCTTCATGGTCATACAACCCATCTCATATCCCGCGTGGATCCTCTTAAGTACGTGTTCATTAAATCCATGTTAAATTATCGGCTGTCCAGATGGAAGTTGATCCTATAGCAATTTGACATCGTCTACGTGACGCAAAAGTCTATCAACGATCAAGGATTTACGGATCAACTGACTGCCACACCTTTAGGGGATTTCAAACCCTTAGAAACATACTTCCCCAATGAAGGGGGTAATGACGGTGCAGCAACACCATCAGTACGATACACACCAATCATGGAGAATGTATTTTGATGGAGTTGTAAATATGGAAGGTTCTGGGGCTGGAGCAGTTCTAGTATCCAGTACGGGGGAGCAGTATCCCGTCACCGTCAAATTACAATTTGTTAGCACCAACAACACAGCTGAGTATGAAGGTTGTATCATGGGGCTAAAACTTGCCCAATCAATGGGCATCAGGCGGTTAACTGTCTTTGGAGATTTTGAATTGGTGATCAGACAGTCCATGGGAATCTATCACATCAGAAAACTACATTTGTTGCCTTACCATCGACAAGTTTTACAAATGGCTTCGGAGTTTGAAGAAATAAACTTCCTCCACATTCCTCAGGATAGGAATGACTTTGCAGATGCACTAGCAACTTTGGCCTCCTTGATCAACATACTTGACAAGAAAACATGCCAAACATCACATTTGCCCTACAAAAGGCTCCACCCTATAAGAATTATATTGGAGAAGTATCGGATGAGCTACCTCCCATCCAACACCCCTGGTATCATCATATCAGGTAGTATTTGCGAGATGGATCTACACCCGCTGAGGCAAGCCCGACTGAAAGAAGGCGGATCCATCAAATGGTTATGAAATTTTACCTGAGCAGAGATGCACTCTACAAAAGAGTTGCAGGACTAGGTCTCCTCCGATGTCTGGATAAAGACCAAGCTCAGAGGCGCATGGATGAAATCCATGGTGGAGTATGTGGCTCACACATGAGCAGCCCTCTACTTGTTAAGAAGATTCTAAGAACAGGGCACTACTGGCTCTCTCTCAAGGATGACTGTTAGGATCACGTCAAGAGGTGCTACTAATGCCAAATTCATAGGAATGCTATTCACATCCCTCCAAGGGAGCTCCATAATATAAGTTCACCCTGGCCCTTCTCAATGTGGGGAATGGGCGTAATTGGGCCCATCGAGCCCAAAGCCAATAATGGGCATCGATTTATCTTCCCCATGATCGACTACTTCACCAAATGGGTAGAAGCAACCTCCTTCCCCAGGGTTACCAAAGAAGTTATCATTGATTTCATCAGAAATAATGTCATTTGTCGATATGGACAACTAGAGGTGATTATGTTAGACAATGCTAAGAACCTCAACAACAAAATGATGGAGGAGTTATGAAGTCAATTCAACATCAAACACCTTAACTCCATCATCTACCGTCCAAAGATGAATGGTGATGTTGAAGCGGCTAATAAAAATATCAAGAAGATCATGTAAAAGATGTCCACCAATCACAAAGGATGGCCTGACCTCTTGCCTCTGACTCTATTAGCCTACAGAACTTCATTGCGTACTCCCACTGGGGCAACCCCTACTCATTAACCTATGGGATGGAAGCAGTGATCCCCATAGAGGTGGAAATGGAATCCCTTAGAGTGTTGATAAACGCTCATCTAGATGAAGACCAATGGTTACAAGACAGGTATCACCAATTGTCTCTAATAGATGAAAGGCGAAGTGATGTTATCTTCCATAGTTAATTATACCAACAAAGGATTGCCAGATCCTACAATAGGAAAGTGCGGCTATGTCAGTTTAAACAACATGAATTGGTTTTGAATAAGATCATTGACAACCAAGATCAGTCTAAAGGAAAATTCCCTCCAAATTGGGAAGGCCCATTTATTGTCAAAGAGGTATTAACAAGAGGTGCTCTCAGATTATAGGAAATAGACGGTGATGAATTTTCATAACTCATCAACTCAAACACCGTGAAACGGTACAATGCCTGAAGTTACCATCAAGCAAACATCCTGGATTTGGATCAGCAGATCCCCAATCAATTCAGGTTTTCTAACCCTCTCTACATACAACCTTTCTTCATACTCTTCAGCCCCATCAGGGACAAACACACTCTTCAAATCAGCAACCTGGTTTTCAGATCATCAGATCTTTTATTCCACTTCATTTCAAACCATTCGGGCTATCCCACCAGGGATTCAACCTTTCACACCCACAGTTTTATCCCACCAGGGATAAAACTTTTCACACCTGCAATTTGTCTTATACATGGGATCAAACTTTTCCCCTGCAGTTTGTTCTAAACATGGGATCAAATTTTTTAGTTGCAAATTGTCCTGCACATGAGGTGAACTACGTCGACCTGATCTCCCCGATACCTGAGAGTACGTAGGTGTCGACGTCGGGATTTTTATTTGTCCCTTTTCTGTTCTTGTTCTTTGGTGTTCTCATGTTAGGTGAGATTTATTTAAAAAAATAAGTTATAAAAAGGTCCGACATGTATATGTTGACGATTTGACTGCAAGAGTCGCCAGTTGGTGTATTTAACTGGTTGCACCAACGCAACCAAGAAAAGGTTTGCACATTGACCCAGTGATGTGACACTGCTAAACGAGTCTGTGAAACCGAGATTCATTTGGATTCGGGGTCTTGATTATGCGGAGGGAAGGTGTAAGGCACCCCCCGACATCCGTGTTGCCAGGGTGACCGCCACTTTTCAAGAAACTGTTATATAAATGTGTGTGTGTGTGTGTGGGTCAATGTGCTTTTATTTGGAAGTGGTGTGAGGCCTCGTTCAATTCGCACCTATATACAAAGGGTTTGAATTTGTATGAAAAATTCAGTTTTAGCAAGATATAGCAATGAGGTTTTGTAAAAGAGGTTTTTTAAACCCTGTGCTCAATAGTAATTGAGACCTTTTGATACTTCTATTTTATTAAAATGTTCGGCTTAGTCGCTTTTATTTTCGAGATACGAAGCATCTTCGAGAAAATAATATATAGTAGTGCTGAACTCTTCATGGGCATGAAAGCCATCTAAGGAAATTCAAACACCGTGAATAATTTACAAGTTGCTTACAGCTAAAAATGTCCATCACGAGAACTGAATCTAGATTCAGTAAACTGAATCTGTGATCACATGATTCCTAGGCTCACATGATGTCAGAGTTTATATGAAAAGCAGTAAGCAGTTATATATATAAAAGCTGTAAATATATATATATATATATATATATATATATATATATATCAGATATGATCAACCACTATGAAGCACCTCCATGGGGGATCGAAAATGTAAATATATAAAAATGGTAAATATATATATAGACATGATCAACCACCACGAAGCACCTCCATGGGAGATCAGAAATGTAAATAAAGCAGTAAATACGATCAACCGCCATGAAGTAAACTCCAGACGGGACTAAATGTAAAGAAAGCAGTAAAAATGATCAACCGCCATGAAGTAAACTCCAAAGGGCTTTAATATATATATAAAAGCAAGTAAACGCTCCAGACATAAGTCTAGGCTCAATCGAGGCATAACTCGATAATGTTAGTCCTTATATAAATATATATATATATATATAAGTATATATATACAGACAGAAATAAAAACCACGGACCGAAGTCCAGGCATACACACACAACACGACTCTCAATATGAAGAAGAGTGTGTGCAAAGATAAAGAGAAAGGCTTTATAATGTGTAAGAAGGCTTACAGTGGGCTACCAAAGAAGACTTCTATGACTTTAAGTGGATGAACACTCGGCTCTCGCCGATAAAAATATAGTTATATGTGAGCTAACAAGTGTTTAAAATGAGAAAGCACTCAATATGGGATGTGTACAGAGCAAATTTGATAGGGCTTCCTCGTCTTTTTCTCTTATAAAATGGCCACCTCAAGTCCTCTATGTGAGACCCCAAATTTTTTGAATAAAGATTTAAATTTCTCGAAATATTTTTTTGAATATTATGGTGTGGATTTGATATAATGTTATAGTTGTGGGTAATATTTATAAATTTTGCAAAGTATACAAGTTATAAAATATTCGTTTGGTTGGGGAATATCCGTACGACGGCACAATCATTGGTGGACCACACAACAGAAGTATTGTTGTAGTTAGAAAATGACAGAATTATCATTTTATAAAAATAACGGCGAAAGTGTTACCGTTAAAACTGTTGAACTACCCAGTAGTAAAAGTACAGTAATACGCGTGGTTGCATAGTAGCACACGGTATTGATTATTGATGCTTACGTAAGAAGTCACTCAGTTATACTCAATTATTGCTACAGTAATTGTTGCATCATATCTCTCATATTATTGATTCGATTATTGTCACAGTATCATCTGCATAATATTTTATATATTATTAAATCAATAATTGAGACGACAAAGTTATTCATATTATTAAATTGCAATATTTATAATATCTAGAAGTTATGTCAAAGAGAGGTTTAATCATCTAATTGCGCGCCAATAAGGAGAAATCCTTATCGGAAAGCCCCCTCTTTCCTGGGAACGACATGGTTGTTAAATATTGTGAGTTATAATATTAATGATGAATAAGTTTGTGTTGATTAAAGATGAATGTGATAGTTTCATTGTGTTGGGATTATTAGTGTTAGTAGAAATCGACATCTATTCCGATGATAATTGATGTCTAGGGGTTATATTGATAAATCGGGTAATTAATCGGATAAATGAGAAATTAATTACTACTAATTCACATGCTTATATAACTATTTGTTCACATGTGTGTACTATTGAATCACCTTCTTGTACTATTAGGGGAGTTGGTGCAAGATTGATAATACTTGCAGGACTAAATTAAAAATGAAAGAAAAATTAGAGGTATTATACTGTAATATTTTGAGCCCCAAAACGTGCAATTATCGAAACTATATTTTTTTATAAATAGAAGCTCATTCTTCCTTCATTTCTCACCAATTCACTAAAGCTTTAGAGCAATTATTATAGAGAGAAATTATAGAGAGAAAGAAGAAGAGAAGTCTGCTACCTCACTATTCCAATATCTAGCTTCTTCTAAGGTAAGGGGTATTATTTCTTTCGTATTCATGAAAAGAGCTTCTGTTATTCCATTCTTTATTATTATGTTGGAATAACCTATTTACGCGAAGTACTACATACATGGTGAAATTTTTCTGTTATTCCATTCTTTATTATTATGTTGGAATAACCTATCTATGCGAAGTACCGCATACATGGTGAAATTCTTCTGTTATTCCATTCTTTATTATTCTCGTTGGAATAACTGTCTCATGCGGCATCATCGCATGCATTCGTGAATTCTTCCGTTATTTCATTATTTATTATTCGTTGAATATCCCGTCTGCGGATTACGCATACGACATTCCGGGTTCCATTCTTTATTATTTTGTTGGAATAACCTCGCCTATGTGGATTATCACATGCATGGTGAATGATCCTTCGTATTCATTCTTATTAAATTATGGAAATGATCTGTCTACGTGGATTACCGCATGGTGGGTGAAAATCCATTTGCAGTTTCATATATTCTATGATACTCATTTGGTTAAAGTTTTGGCTTCTATACTCCATGAAATTAGTAGAATATCCTGGATATTTGCGCTTCATCCAGTATCTTTTCATGGAAATATTCTTCTAAGCATTCTTGAATTTTACTCCACAAAGCAATATCATGTTGACAATTTGGACATAATTGATTTCAAGATAAATTAACTTATAAATCTTTAAAATTTATTCTTGAACTTGTTTTATTGAATTATTATGTCATTGTCATCATCGTCACGCCTATATTGTGATGAAAGTCATCTTTGGCTTACGTGGATAGATGGACTTGGTATGATTATGACCAGGGATTATTCGGTATAATCATGACCTATAATGTTATAAATGATGTGGTAAAAGTCCTCAATAGCCTGTAGTGCATTGATGAACATTTTTTGGTATCATTATGACCAGGGATTATTCAGTATAGTCGTGACCATTAATGATTTAATGAATATCCTTGGCCCATAGTGCAGGGATGACTCGATGATGTGGTTTATTTATTGTCGAGTCTCAATGATAAAATTGATGAAAACTTTTAAATCATAGAAGATAGTAGATATCATGCTCTACTTGACTCTTCTAATGGATTGCTTATTCCAATCGTAGTTAAACTTGATGTCTATTGTATTTTATCGTTTAACATTGTTGAAGACTAATGATAATTTATTCTCAGATTATCTTAGTCATAATATTTTTATCGGGCTAGTTGAGCTCACCCTTTCTTTCATCGTTCTCTTACGAAAATGAGAACGATCCCGGACTAGTCGGGGAACCAGAGTGACGGTCCATATGATAACATTAGTAGTCCTCACTATTACATTAAATAGTGTGACAATAAATGTAACGAGGACTCCATTGAGTGTGGATATTGTCTAGATGACAATATTCTTATTAAAACTCTTAGATTATGTTTTGTCGTATTTTACACGATTGTTGTATAATTAAGTTGTATTTGAATTTTGTACCATGTATTTGGCGACTCAAGATGGGTGATGTATACCTATTTTGGGGGCGTCACAGTTGGTATCAAGGCTTAGGGATATGATCCATGGCTGAGATGTGAGACAAGAACTAGGAGGGGAGAGACGGGGAATTCCTTCGCTAGTATGACCTATCTAAGTTTATTTGGTATTTAATTGGTCGGTCAGTGTATAGGGATAATATGTGACATGTCAATTAACCCTTGTTTTGTGGCAGTATTTGAGAATGGCAGCTGAAAATGTTAACAATGGAGTGAATGAGATCGTGAAAACACTTCTAATCACCAACCAGGATAATGTGATGTCAGGCGAAGAAGGAATTAGAGATATCCATGTGGTGAGTGAAGAATTGATAGTTGCATTCGAGATAGTCGCAGAGGTAGCAGTTGAGAGTGAAGAAGAAGAGTAAGAAGAGGAAGAAGAGGAGCCTGAGGAGAATTTATTAGAAGAATTTTATGATCGAAATTTAGAATTGCAAAATCGTGTTCATAAGTTAGAAGAGCAAGCTGAAGAACGGCAGGCGGTCGTGGAGCAAAAGGATGCAACAATTCAAGCTTGTGGTACCCGATATGTGATGCTTGAACAAAAGCACTCTTTGGCAGAGTATAAGATGATAAAGCTGGAATCTGAGCTAAAAAAAGAAACAACTGAATGAGTGAGAATGAGTGATGCATGGGTAAAAGCCGCACGACACGTTGATATTGTGGAAAGAGATGTCCGATTTAAGAAGGTTAAAATAGATGATATGTATTTCTCTTTTTGGACAGCAATTGAGAGAACCCAACATCGAGTTTTGAATTACCTCGTGCACATTGCGGCCAACCTCAATTTGATATGGATCAAGATTAATGATTCAGATCATGAAACAGGAGTTCGATGAAGCAGTTGAGGGTGGAATATGCCCTATAAAAAAGTCAATTTCAACCGTTGTGATGACACCAAATGCTGCCCCAGACAAGTTAAAGCTGGGTAGTTCAAGGGACAGCGGTTGTCATAACTTCCCAACAAGAGAGGAACCCAAATGAAGTTATCACGGGTTAGTTAATTATAAATTCTTGCGAAGTCTATACCTTATTCGATACCATTTCTACCCACTCTTTTATTTCTCCTACTTACGCTCAATGTTTAAATTTGACTCTGGAGAAATTAGACTTTGATTTATCTGTTGAAACTCCGTTGGGAGAAACCTTCATTACCTCCACTATTTATAAACTTGTTTGATTCAAATCGACACTTTCACGTTACCTGTCGATCTTATCTCTTTGAAAATACTTGCATTTGATATGATTTTAGGAATCAATTGGTTAACTACTCATCATGCTTTTCGTAAGGTTGTTAGCTTTTATATTCCTAACCAACCTGTTATGTGAATTCAAGCAACCAAACCACTAAAGTCAATCATTGTCATATCAAGCCACAAGTAAAGAGCCCCGAGCCTTTCGCTGGTGACTTCCAAGTCTTGGAATACACCAAAGTCAGAATATCCGTAGGGGACATCGTGAATAACGGTGGCAAGTTGATAGGTATCAATGTGACGTGCTATCCAAGTCTTGGATGAGAGTCACAGTTTTTTTTTCTATCATTAATAAATTTCTTGACGTATTCTTAAAGAACTTCCTAGCCTACCCCTAGAGCGTGAAATCGAATTTTGTATTGACCTCAGTACAAAACCCATTTCTAAAACCCTTAAATATTTCTTCACCTAGAATGAACGTATTATGCGCCAAAGACGTTGGCTTAAGCTGTTGAAGATTACTACTATACCACTCAATATCATCGTGGAAGAGCGAACGTGGTAGCTGACGCGTTGAGTAGAAGAGCGTATGCGTTTACGAGTGCGATGTTGTTAACACAAAAACCCATTTCGTATAACTTACAAATGATGAAGATAGAGTTAAAGACTCTAGGGACCCCCACGTGAAGATAACGAATATACAAGTAGAATCGACTTTAATCGATAAAGTTAAAGTCATGCAAGCTACATACTCAGAGCTGATGAATGTGAAAAAGAAGGTTCAAGAGGGCATTATTCTAGAAGCAAGAATCGATAAAGAGAGGAAATCTCAACCCTCGATTTTAATTGGCCCATTTGAAATCCTCGATCGAGTAGGAACTGTGGCCTATAGACTCGTTTTACCACCAAGTATGTCGCCTGTTCATAACGTTTTTCACGTATCGATGTTACGTAAATATGTGGATGACTCGAACCACATTATTGAATTAGAACTAGACGAGATAGCAGAAGATTTAATGTATGAGGAGATACATGTTAAAATCTTGGATAAAAAGGATCTTATTCGACACTAAAAGGTTATACCTCAAGAGTTAGAATCTGAAATGAAGTTAAGGTATCCTCACCTCTTCGGCATACCAAGTACGTACGTAAATTTCAAGGGCGAAATTTTATAGGGAGGGGAGATTGTGAGACCCCAAATTTTATGAATAAAGATTTAAATTTCTCGAAATATTTTTTTGAATATTATGGTGTGGATTTGATATAATGTTATAGTTGTGGGTAATATTTATAAATTTTGCAAAGTATGTAAGTTATTATAAAATATTCGTTTGGTCTGGGAATATCTGTACGATGGCACAATCATTGGTGGACCCCACAACATAAGTATTGTCGTAGTTAGAAAATGACAGAATTATCATTTTATAAAAATAACGGCGAAAGTGTTACCGTTATAACTGTTGAACTACCCGGTAGTAAAAAGTACAAGAATGTCTGGCATTGTTGCATAGTAGCACACGGTATTGATTATTGATGCTTACGTAAGAAGTCACTCGGGTTATACTCAATTATTTCTACAAGAAATTCTTTGCATCATATCTCTCATATTATTGATTAAATTATTGTCACAGTATCATTTGCATAATATTTTATATATTATTAAATCAATAATTGAGACGACAAAGTTATTCATATTATTAAATTGCAATATTTACAATGTCTAGAAGTTATGTCAAGGAGAGATTTGGTCATCTAATTGCGCACCAATAAGGAGAAATCCTTATCGGAAACCCCCTCTTTCCTGGGAACGACCTGGTTGTTAAATATTGTGAGTTATAATATTAATGATGAATAAGTTCGTATTGATTAAAGATGAATTTGATAGTTCCATTGTGTTGGGATTTTTAGTGTTAGTGGAAATCGATATCTATTCCGATAATAATTGATGTCTAGGGGTTATATTGATAAATCGGGTAATTAATCGGATAAATGAGCAATTAATTGCTACTAATTCACATGCTTATATAACTATTTGTTCACATGTGTGTACTATTGAATCACATTCTTGTACTATTAGGGGAGTTGGTGCAAGATTGATAATACTTGCAGGACTAAATTAAAAATGAAAGAAAAGTTGGAGGTATTGTAGTGTAATATTTTGAGCCCCAAAACGTGCAATTATCGAAACTATATTTTCCTATAAATAGAAGCTCATTCTTCCTTCATTTCTCACCAATTCACTAAAGCTTTAGAGCAATTATTATAGAGATAAATTATAGAGAGAAAGAAGAAGAGAAGTCTGCTACCTCACTATTCCAATATCCAGTTTCTTCTAAGGTAAGGGGTATTATTTCTTTCGTATTTATGAAGAGAGCTTTTGTTATTCCATTCTTTATTATTATGTTGGAATAACCTATCTATGTGAAGTACCGCATACATGGTGAAATTCTTCTGTTATTCTATTCTTTATTATTATGTTGAATAACTTTGTCATGCATCAAGGCATCGCATACATGTTGAAATTCTTCTGTTATTCCATTCTTTATTATTTTGATGGAATAACCTGTCTGTGCGGTCTATCGCATGTATGGTGAATTCTTCTATTATTCCATTATTTATTATTCTGTTGGAATATCCTGTTTGTGTGGATTACACATGACCTGGTTCCATTCTTTATTATTTTGTTTGAATAACCTGTCTATGTGGATTATCACATGCATGGTGAATGATCCTTCGTGCTCATTCTTTATTAAATTATGGAAATGATCTGTCTACGTGGATTACCGCATGGCGGGTGAAAATCCATTTATAGTTTCATATATTCTATGATACTCATTTGGTTAAATTTTTGGCTTCTATACTCCATGAAATTAGTTGAATATCCTGGATATTTGCACTTCATCCGATATCTTTTCATGGAAATATTCTTCTGAGCATTCTTGAATTTTACTCCACAAAGCAATATCATGTTGACAATTTGGACGTAATTGATTTCAAGATAAATTAACTTATAAATCTTTAAAATTTATTCTTAAACTTGTTTTATTGAATTATTATGTCATTTTCATCATCCTCGTGCTTATATTGTGATGAAAGTCATCTTTGGCTTACGTGCATATATGGAATTAGAATGGTTATAACCAGGGATTATTCGGTATAATCATGACCTGTAATGTTATAAATGATGTGGTAAAAGTCCTCAATAGCCTGTAGTGCATTGATGGACAGTTTTTGGTATGATTATGACCAGGGATTATTCGGTATAGTCATGACCATTGATGATTTAATGAATATCCTTGGCCCGTAGTGTAGGGATAACTTGATGATGTGGTTTATTTATTTGTCGAGTCTCAAATGATAAAATTGATGAAAACATTTTAAATCATAGAAGATAGTAGATATCATGCTCTACTTGACTCTTCTAATGGATTGCTTATTCACCGTAGTTAAACTTGATGTCTATGTATTTTATCGGTTTAACATTGTTGAAGACTAATGATAATTTATTCTGCATTATCTTAGTCATAATATTTCTTACTGGGCTAGTTGAGCTCACCCTTTCTTTCATTGTTCTCTTCAGGAAATGAGAACTTACCGGGACTAGTCGAGGAATGGAGTGACGATCCATATGATAGCATTAGTAGTCCTCACTATTCTGCTAAATAGTGTGACAATAAATGTAATGAGGACTCCATTGAGTGTGGATATTGTCTAGATGACAATATTCTTATTAAAACTCTTAGATTATGTTTTGTCGTATTTTACACGACTGTTGTATAATTAAGTTGTCTTTGAATTTTGTACCATGTATTTGGCGACTCAAGATGGGTGATGTATACCTATTTTGAGGGCGTCACACTCTATTTATAGAGGGGGAGCCGCAGATGTACCTGCGACAACCGCAGATGTACCATTAAAGCAGCTGCCGCAGATGTACCAGCAGCTACCTGGGGTGTCCCGGGCTCTATGGGTCCCACCGTCTTGAAGTATGTGCACGCATGCACTGTGATGTCCACTCGAACTTGCAGAACTTCAATCTGAGCATCTGATTGAGGTGTGTAAGACCTGCTTCGGACTGCTATTGTCGAGAACTATGCAATGACATGGGATTAGATGTTGTACAAAGTCAGGAAAATGGAACCATGTCCTATCTCTTCAGGCTTCAAATTCTATCCGGTGTACTGCCTTGCGTAGTAGTCACTCGGGATTGCAACTTCTTGGTTCTTGTGGTACATTATTATGTATGTATGTATGAAATGTTGAGATGGCACAATGTGGGGTCAAGGTGGAAAAATTATGATTTTACCTCTTACCGGGGTTATCTCTGGTTTGGGCTGATAAAGCAGACGTTGATCAGGGTTATCTCTGAGATTGGACTATTGCAAGTGCTGAAGGTCCTCAGGGTCATCTCTGAGGTGTGCCTGTCTTCCCGGAGTTATCTCCAGGTCTTATACTGAGTGCCTCGGTGTGAGTTCCGAGGTTGAAGCTGCATGCATTTGAAACAAGCATTTTCGGGGTTATTGCCAGAATTGCAACTGCACTCCTTGGGGTTATCTCCAAGGTTGACATTATTTTTCCCGGTGTTGTTTCCGGGACTGAGACTGAATATCTCAGGGTTGTCTCCAAGATGGATCGGCCTTCTTTGGTGGAATTTCTGGTATTTGAACTGCATGCCTCAGAATTATCTCTGAGGTTGGAAATGTTACTCCCGATGTGTTTTTCGAGATGGACTAAACCTCCGATGGTATTTCCGGGATGAATATAAGCTGTCTTTCAGGGTTATCTCTAAAAGAAGATTATGCACTTTCTGCAATGTTATTAACAGGTAGGCAGAAAATTTTGAGTGCCTACAGATGCCCCTCTTTATGATATTCATGCAATGCAATGGCATGGATAGGATAAAGAATACTAAACACTTGAAATGCAACAAAATTATTAAGATGCAATGCATAACAACATGATGCAAATGTATGTGGTTTGTTGGATTGTTTTTCAACATGATGGGATGATTACCGGCTCCCTGTTTCTTCTACCGGGGGCGGCAATAAATAACCAGCCTGATGAACTGTCTTGGACGCGTGATCCACAGCTACCAGGAATCTCTAGGATTGTTGACGTTGGGGTTATCACCAAAATCTTGAATCCTTGATACAAACTTTCCACTGAAGATATATCTCTCATGTGCAAGAGACTCTGTGGGGATGTGTGTTGTCTGTTTGAGGATGTGTATAACATATTCCATCATCGGTCCTCCCCGATGAGGATGGTCTTCCCTGGTTTGTATCGCCAGGACATACCAATGTTCTGTCAGAGTTACTGATAATAGTATGTATCGTCAGGGTTGCCTCACCTTCGCTGACATGTACATCACCGGATAATATCCCTGTTGGGAAAACTGTCAAGGTTGTTTGACCTTCATTGATGTGTGCATTAACGAATGAGTTACGTTGTAACCCCCGCCAGGGATCCCTGTGGATACGTGCACCAATAGATGAAATTATCGAATGGCTTCCGATGCTTTGATGGATTTACTTGCCATCGGTTAAAATAACGTCAAATTTATTTGACCTTCATTGACATGTACATCAATGGATGAGTTGTGTTGTGACCCCCGCCGGGGATTCATGTGGATACGTGCACCAATAGATGAAATCATCGAATGGCTTCCTATGCTATGATGGATTTACTTGCCATCGGTTAAAATAACGTCAAATTTATTTGATCTTCATTGACATGTACATCAATGGATGAGTTGCGTTGTAACCCCCGCTGGGGATTCCTGTGATTTTAGGGTGACGACCCTACATTTGACGACATCGGACCTGTGTGGGGCATTACCGAGCATGATTTTGCAAAAGCTGAAATCATTGGTGTAGTGAACCCTGTGTTTGGGCAAAGACCAACGAGTGACTTGTAAAGCCATGGTTAGACTTGTGAAAACCAGGATTTCAGGCTATTCTGCTCAATCGCGTAGCATTTTTATTCCTGATTTGACCTTTTCAACTTATGGGACCTCCTTTGCAACTTGAACTGGACTGAGTTGGAGGGGTGGGACCCATGTAGGAGTGCCGCAGGTACACCTGCAGTAGCCGTAGGTGGACCTACGGCCAACCGTGGCTACATAATGCCTACAGGTTGCTTTCATAAGTTATTTTCAAGTTGCGCCGTGAAGGAAATCTGAGAGCTTTTCTTTAGATCTGTTGAGTTCAGGCGATCTTCTGCAAATTTTGTCACTATATAAGTTTTCTACACTGTCCTGGTAACGTATGCATGTATTCTTTTCTAGTTTTTATCTGTTGAAAAATGACTTATTACATGAAATGCATCTAAACACATAATAGTGCACATGCATGCTGAAATGACTTGATAAAAAATATTTAACATAGTAAATATTAGTATTAAACCATACTGAACATAATGATGTGAAAAAATTTGACTTTTGAAATAGTCAAATTGGCACCTTTTACTGTCATTTCTTATCATATTTAAGGACAAATGAGTAAAGGTGGAAAAACAAAATAATCCTGGTAATTAGACTACACTTACGAATTTTTTTACTATGATGTATTAATGCATGTAGGATGTATATGATTGTGGGTAGGTGTGCTACTGAATGGCCACCTAGTCATGCCTATGTGCATGTGGATAGTCCTATTTACAAAGGGGACTATGGCAAAAATTTTCTAAAATGTAGGCATTGGGTAGTCATGCATTTTTAACTCTACTGTAGACGTATGTTAAAATAATGCATGCATGCATATAGTCATAAAATGCATTTTGAAAAGCTCCAGGTTAGAATTTACCACACCCTTTCTGAGGTGATTTGGAGACTTGTTATCCAGATATATGGATCCGAATCAGCAGAGTAGTTCCCGTAGGACTACTTCTGGTGGACGAAGGAGGGCTTCTAAAGTGCCTCGACCCCGTTCTATTAGACAGCCTCATCGTTTGGTGGAGGCGGTGATATGTCCAGTCCAGGTTAATGTGCCGAGCATTGAGGACGAGGAGGAAGATGTACCGGTTGAGGCTCCCGCTCCTGCTGCACATGTTCCCTGTAGGGACCTCCCGAGTATTCAGGTGGTGAACCCAGAGCTTTTGGGTGATTTGAGTTGACACCCTTCAGTTTACCTGCACGCAAACGAGGTATAAAGTTATATCTTAATCTTCCTTCTTTCCTATTGATGAGGAGTAAAGGATTCTGATGTTGATCTGCATTTGATGTAGGTTCCCGGCTTTACATAGCCTCGAGGGAACTAGTTCAGCATCTACTCTATGTACCAGGCTCTACATGATAACTATAGAGCGATTGTACATGGCTGTTGTCCCTAAGGTTTCCTCATGGAATTGTCTGAGCACTGGTTTCACCAGACTCAGTCACTCCTTTTGCTGGACTGTGAGGTGATGATGACACCGATGGATTGGCGGTTTATCATAGGTATGGAGTTTGGAGGGGCACCAGTGCCTATCACCCCGACTGCCATCAGATCTTTGCTAGGAGTTCCGGTGGAGGCACTCAAGGGAAGAACAGTACGTACAGGTCCTTTGAGCGTGGATGCTATGAGTGGGCTGTTGAGTGAACCCATACCCGCTGATGTGAGAGTCAGGGATCGCATTCTTTGGCGATTGTTCCTGGTGATCATTAGGGGCTGCTTCATAGCTGATAACTCTTCTACGGTGTCAGTCGCTTTGATCAGCGCCACTCTGGAGGTGGATCGTATTGGAGAGTATGATTGGGGTTCCTACACCTTTGCCTATTTCCTCAGGGGAATGTGCATGCGTTCGCAGGGCTTGACCGAGGCTTGGCTAGGATTTTACCCATTTCTACTGGTGAGTATTTCTCTTGTAATTTCCCATATACAGGTTAAGAGTGTTGACTGACAGCAGATGTTTTCCTTTGTATTGACAGTTCTGGGCCTATGAGAGGCTCCCATGTTTGCGTCATGTGAGTGTGCTAGGCATGGATACCTATCCACGAGGACGAAGATGGCATCATTCCATACTGGCGGAGGTCCCTGTAGGTAAGGGTTTCACTCATTGTCGCCTACAGCTAGAGTTGTTGACAGCTAATGTCATCACATGGATTCCCTATTCCGGGGAGCACTTGGCCATTGGATTTGAGGATGGGTGTGACGCCCCCAAAACAGGTATACATCACCCATCTTGAGTCGCTAGATACATGGTACATAAATTCAAATACAACTTAATTATACAACAGTCGTGTAAAATACGACAAAACATAGCTGAGAGTTTAAACAAGAATATTGTCATCTAGACAATATCCACACTCAATGATGTCCTCATTACAATTATTAACACATTATTTCATAGAATAGTGAGGACTACTAAAGCCATTTATCCTGGACCATCACTCCATTCCCCGACTCGTCCCAGCTATATTCTCATTTCCTGAAGAGAACAATGAAAGAAAGGGTGAGATCAACTAGCCCAGTAAGAAATATTATGACTAAGATAATGCAGAATAAATTATCCTTAGCCTTCAATTGTATAACAACTGATAGAATACAATAGAAAACAAGTTTTAGATCAACAACTGCATCGAAAATAAGCAATCCATTAGAAGAGTCAAGTAGAGCAAAAAATCTACTATCTTCTATGATTTAAAAAGTTTTTCATCAACTTTATCGCTGAGACTCAGCTTAATAAATATAATCGAATCATCCCTGCACCATGGCCAAGGATATTCATGTAATCATCAATGGTCATGATTATACCGAATAATCCCTGGTCATAATCATACCAACAACTCTCCATCAATGAACTACAAGCCAATGAGGACTTTTACCACATCATTCGTCACATTACGGTCATGATTATACCGAATAATCCCTGGTCATAATCATATCAAGTCCATCTATACAGGTAAGCCAAAGATGACTTTAATCACAATATAAGCATGAGGATGATGACAATGACATAATAATTCAATAAAATAAGTTCAAGGATAAATTTTAAAGATTTATAATTTAATTTATCCAGCAATCAATAACGTCCAAATTGTCAACATGATACTGCTTTGTAGAGTAAAATTCAAGAATAATATTCATGTACCAAAAATAATTTGGACAGAAAAGAAATATATTTTTCGGGTGAATAGTACCCCGTGAATAGTACTTTGGGAATAGTACCCCGTGAATAGTTACCCGACATGAAAAGTGTCCCGGATACCCGAGTGAATGATGCTAGAGTGAATAGTAATTGGGTGAATAGTAACCCATAAATAGTAACTCGTGAATAGTACTCCGGCACGAAAAGTGTATCGGATACCCGAGTGAATAATACTAGAGTGAATAGTAACCCATGAATAGTAACTCGTAAAAGAAAAATACTAAAGAAAATGATATTCCATAACGAGTACAAAAGAAATGATATCTTATACGAGTATAATAGAATATACAAAACAGCAAATGGATTTTCACCCGCCATGCGGTAATCCACGCAGACAGATCATTTCCACAATTTAATAAAGAATGAATACGAAGGATCATTCACCATGCATGCGGTAATCCACATAGATAGGTTATTCCAACAAAATAATAAAGAATGGAATGACAGAAGAATTTACCATGCATGCGATAGACCGCACAGACACGTTATTCCCAACAGAATAATAAAGAATGGAACCAGGTCATGCGTAATCCACACAGACATGATATTCCAACAGAATAATAAAAAATGGAACCAGGTCATGCGTAATCCCTACAGACAGGATATTCCAACAGAATAATAAAGAATAGAATTCACCAGGCATGCGAAAGACCGCACAGACAGGTTATTC
Source organism: Panax quinquefolius (assembly GCA_020205615.1). Taxonomy (NCBI): domain Eukaryota; kingdom Viridiplantae; phylum Streptophyta; class Magnoliopsida; order Apiales; family Araliaceae; genus Panax; species Panax quinquefolius. Next base: position 137,029,711 of record CM035155.1, read on the forward strand.
CAACAGAATAATAAAGAATGGAATAACAGAAGAATTCACCAGGCATGCGATAGACTACATAGAAAGGATATTCCAACAGAATAATAAAGAATGGAATAACAATGAAATTCACGTGCATGCGATAGATCAGACAGAGAGGTTATTCCAACATAATAATAAAGAATGGAATAATGTAAGAATTTCAACATGTATGCGGGTATTGGCGATGTATGAGTTATTCAACATAATAATAAAGAAAGGAATAATGTTTCTTACGAGTATTGAAAGAAAATAACTTTCTTCATGAATATGAAAGAATAATACCCTTATCTCGTAAGAAAATCGGATACTAGAATAGTGAGGTAGCAGACTTCTCTTCTTCTTTCTCTCTATAATTTCTCTCTATAATAATTGCTCTATAGCTTTAGTGAATTGGTGAGAAATGAAGGAAGAATGAGCTTCTATTTATAGAAAAATATAGTTTCAATAATTGCACATTTTGGGGCTCGAAATATTACAGTATAATACCTTCCTCTTTTCCTTCATTTTTATTTTAGTCTTGCAAGTATTATCAAACTTGCACCATTTCCCCTAATAGTAAATCATGTGAATCAATAGTTCTAGACATGTGAAAATACGAATTATAGTATAGTACCTCCATCTATACCTCCATTTTTAACCTAGTCATGCAAGTATTATCAATCTTGCACCAACTCCCCTAATAGTACAAGAATGCAAATCAATAGTACACACATGTGAACAAATAGTTATAATCATGTGAATTAATAGCAATTAATTACTCATTTATCCAGTTAATTACCCAACTGGTCAATACGGTATGCTACTATGCAATAATTGAGTATAACTGAGTGACTTCTTACGTAAGCATCAATAATCAATACCGTGTGCTACTATGCAACCACGCCAGACATCGCACTTTTACTACTAGGTAGTTCAATGGCTTTTAACGGTAATACTTTTCGCGTGATTACATTGCGTGATCCAATTAATGATTATAGTCATTCGAATCTAATATTCTCTGTGAAAACGAATATTCCCCGACCAATTGAATATTATATAACCACTTGCTTACTTTGCAAAATTTGTAAATATTACCCACAACTATAACATTATATCAAATCCACACCATAATATTCAAAAAAATATTTCAAAAAATTTAAATCTTTATTCATAAATTCTGGGGTCTCACAATCTCCCCTCCTTATGAAATTTTGCCCTTGAAATTTACGTATGTACCTGGTATGCTAAAGAGGTGAGGATACCTTGAATACCTTTATCATCGAAAACATTACACGTTGCATACGTGCATGCCCGATGTCCACTGATTGCACACCAGTCCCTAAAATAGCCATTTTAGGGCTTGATACCGACCTCAAATCTCAAAATATAAAGAATGAAACTTTTAGGTCTACTCGTTATCTTTCTGAATCATCATGAATCACCTCAATCGGAGTTTGTATGAAAAAGTTATGCCCAATTTACTAAAGGACGTCCAGATAAATTTTGGGTTAACACTTGACCAGCGCCTAGGCCCCCAAATTTGGCATTGGGCAAGCGCCTAGGTGCCCAAGAACAGATTCTAAGCGCCGAGCCTAGTTCCTAGGCAGTCGACCTTTGGCACTTAACTCCAATTTTCCAGATTTTGTAACTTTTGACACACATACTTCAAATCTTCACAACTTCTTCATCCGTTATCGAAATTAGTCCGTTTTTGAGGCTATGGAAAGCTTGTAACATGCTCTATAAAGCCCCCATGATTTCATAATTTTTCAGATTCATTAATTATTCCAAAATTTAGCTCCAAAGTCCCCCAAGACTAAGTTTTTACTAACAACGATACGTGAAAAACGTTATGAACACGCGACATACTTGGCGGTAAAACGAGTCTATAGGCCACAGTTCCTACTCAATCGAGGATTTCAAATGGGCCAATTAAATCGAGGGATGAGATAACGCCTTCTTAAACCTTCTTCTTCACATTCATTAGATTCGGGTGTGTAGCTTGAGCGGCTTTAACTTTATCGATTAAAGTCGATTCTACTTGTATATTCGTTATCTTCACATGGGTTCCTAGAGTCTTTAACTCTATCTTCATCATTTGTAAGTTATACGAAATGGGTTTTTTGTGTTAACAACATCGCACTTATAAACGCATATGATCTTCTACTCAACGCGTCAGCTACCACGTTCTCTCTTCCACAATGATATTGAATGGTATGATCGTAATCTTCAACAGCTCGAGCCAATGTCTTTGGCATATTATACGATCGTTTTAGGTAAAGAAATATTTGAGGGTTTTAGAAATGGGTTTTGTACTGGGGTCAATATAAAATTTGATTTCACACTCTAGTGGTAAGCTAAGAAGTCTTCAGGAATACGTCAGGAAATTTATTAACAATAGAAATATCATTCAAAACTGTGACTCTCATCCAAGACTTGGATAGTACATCACATTGATACCTATCAACTTGCCATTGTCATTCACAACGTCCCCTATAGATAGTCTGGCTTCGGTGCCTTCCACACAAAGAAGTCACCAGCGAAAGGCTCGGGGTTCTTTACTTATGGCTTGATACGACAGTGATTGACTTTAGTGGTTTGGTTAATTGAATTCACATAACAGGTTGGTTAGGAATATAAAAGCTAACAACATTAAGAAAAGCTTGATGAGTAGTTAACCAATCAATCCCTAAAATCACATCAAATGCAAGTATTTTCAAAGAGATAAGATCGACAGGTAACGTGAAAGTGTCGATTTGAATCAAACAAGATTTATAAACAGTGGAGGTAACGAAAGTTTCTACTAACGAAGTTTCAACCAATAAGTCAATGTTTAATTTCTCCAGAGTAAAATTTAAACGTTGAACGCAAGCAAGAGAGATAAAAGAATGGGTAGAACCGGTATCTAATAAAGTATAGACTTTGCAAGAATTTATAATTAACTAACTCGTGCTAACTTCATTCGGGTTACTCGCTTTTTGAGAAGTCATGAAAAACGCTCTTCCTAAAACCACCAACTTTGTTTTGTCCGTATCCGCCTTTGGTGTCACCATCCCAGCTGGACTTGATTTTGCTACAGGACAAAATCGAGCTATGTGACCATCTTTTCCACAACTAAAATATACCTTGGAAGGCTGTGAACAGTTTGGACTTATGTGTCCCTCATCTCCGCATCTATAGCATCTAACTGGCGGTCGTTCTCCTCCCCTAGAATTTGTTGTTGCTGCCAACGTCTTCCCATCATCGTTAAATCTTCTCTTCTTGAATTTTCCACTTCTATTATCTTGGCCATGATTATCACCGAAGTGGTTACCATTCTTGGCATGATAATTTCCCCCACGATGGTTATCACTGTTCTGATGGTCATTGCCACTGGTACGATTATTATCGTGTTGTTGGTCATTACCTTTTGGTTATGCTGACTCATTATCGCGCTCCAATAACTGAGCCCTATTCACAACATCTAAATATAAACAAAGTTTGTCAAAAATGAGGTATTGACGTATATCGAGTTTCAAACCTCTTAGAAACATTCGCATAATTCGTTCCTTATTATCAACCAAATGGGATGCAAATCAGGATAACTCTGCAAATTTAGCCTCGTATTGCAACACGGTCATATTGTTTTGCTCCAACTTGATGAATTCCACCTTCTTCATATGACGAATACTTTTAGGAAAGTACTTGTCATTGAACAGCTCTTGGAACTTCTCCCAAGACATCTTGAAAGGTCAGTCGGTGGGTACATTTTCTGATTCCACCGATGAATCGCCTCTTCACGCAACATAAAGGTGGCAAAGGGAACCTTTTGCTCCTCGGAGCATCCCAAGACATCAAATATCTTGGTGATCTGCTTTAACCACGTCTCCGTCTTAAGTGGTTCCAGCTTTTCCAAAAACTCCGGTGGTCCCAGCTCCTTGAACTGCTTAGCGGTGACCGACCGTGGGTTGCCATTGTTTCCACCTGCATTATGAACAAGAGTCTCTCTCACCTGATGTTGCATGAATTGCATAAAGCCTCTGAACATCCCATCGTTCATCACCTGATCGGTGTTGTTATTTACCTGAGGAGTATAATCTTACTGTTGCACATTATCCAGGGTATTGATCGTTGGTGACTCAGCGGTCTCATGTGCTTCATTGATGATCTCAACATTTTGGATGCCATTTTCAAACACTCTTGTCACAAAACAAGGGTTAATTGACATATCACATATTATCCTATACTACTGACCGACCAATTAAATACCAAATAAACTTAGGTAGGTCATACTAGCGAAGAAATTCCCGTCTCTCCCCTAGTTCTTTCTTGTCTCACATCTTAGCCGGGGATCATATCCTAAGCTTTGATACTAACTGTGACGCCCCAAAATAGGGTATACATCACCCATCTTGAGTCTCCAAATACATGGTACAATATACAAATACAAAATTAATTATACAACCGTCAGCGTGTAATATATACGACAAAAACATAGTGAGAGTTTAAGCAGAATGTTGCCTTCTAGACAATATCCACTCTCAAATAGAGTCGTCATTACATTTATTGTCACACTATTTTATAGAATAGTGAGGACTACTAATACACCATCTCAGATCATCACTCCGTTCCCCGACTAGTCCCGGCTACGTTCTTATTTCCTGAAGAGAACCATGAAAGCAAAAGGGTGAGCTCAACTAGCCCAGTAAGAAATATTATGACTAAGATAATGCAGAATAAATTATCATTAGTCTTCAACAATGTTAAACTGATAAAATACAATTGACATCAAGTTTAACTGCAGCAGAATAAGAAATCCATTAGAAGGGTCAAGTAGAGCATGATATCTACAATCTTCTATGATTTAAAATGTTTTCATCAATTTTTATCACTGAGACTCAGCTTAATAAATAAACCAAATCATTGAGTCATCCCTGCACTACGGGTCAATGATATTCATTAAATCATCAATGGTCATGACTATACCGAAAAATCCCTGGTTATAATCATACCAAACTGTCCATCAATGCACTACAGGCCACTGAGGACTTTTACCACGTCATTTATAATATTACAGGTCATGATTATACCGAATAATCTCTGGTCATAATCATACCAAGTCCATCTATGCACGTAAGCCAAAGATGACTTTCATCACAATATAAGCATAAGGATGATGACAATGACATAATAATTCAATAAAACAAGTTCAAGGATAGATTTTAAAGATTTAGAATTTTAATTTATCCAGAATTCAATAACGTCCAAATTATCAACATGATACTTCTCTGTGGAGTAAGATTCAAGAATGCTCAGAAGAATATTTCCATAAAAAGATACTGGATGAAGCGCAAATATCAAGGATATTCCACTAATTTCATGGAGTATAGAAGCCAAAACTTTAACCAACTGAGTATAATAGAATATATGAAATCGCAAATGGATTTTCGCCCGCCATGCGGTAATCCATATAGACAGATCATTTCCATAATTTAATATGGAATGAATACGAAGGATCATTCACCTTGCATGCGGTAATCCACATAGACAGGTTATTCCAACAGAATAATAAAGAATGGAATAACAGAAGAATTCACCAAGCATGCGTAATCCGCACAGACAGTTTATTCCAACAGAATAATAAAGAATGGAACCAGGTCATGCATAAACAGCACAGACAGGATATTCCAACAGAATAATAAATAATGGAACCAGGTCATGCGTAATCCGCACAGACAGGATATTCCAATAGAATAATAAAGAATGGAACTAGGTCATGCGTAATCCGCACAGACAGGATATTCCAACAGAATAATAAAGAATGGAATAACAACAGAATTCACCAGGCATGTGATAGACCGCATAGACAGGTTATTCCAAAAGAATAATAAAGAATGAAATAACAGAAAAATTTCACCACGTATGCGGTACTTTGCATAGACAGGTTATTCCAACATAATAATAAAGAATGGAATAACAACTCTTACGAGTATTGAAAGAAAAATAACTCTCTTCATGAATACAAAAGAATAATACCCCTTACCTTAGAAGAAACTGGATATTAGAATAGTGAGGTAGCAGACTTCTCTTCTTCTTTCTCTCTATAATTTCTCTCTATAATAATTGCTCTAAAGTTTTAGTGAATTGGTGAGAAATGAAGGACGAATGAGCTTCTATTTATAGAAAAATATAGTTTCGATAATTGCATGTTTTGGGACTCGAAATATTACAGTATAATACCTTCCTCTTTTTTTTCATTTTTAATTTAGTCCTGCAAGTATTATAAAACTTGCACCACCTCCCCTAATAGTAAATAATGTGAATCAATAGTTAAATCATGTGAATCAATAGTTCTAGACATGTGAAAATACGAATTACAGTATAGTACCTCCATCTATACCTCCATTTTTAACATAGTCATGCAAATATTATCAATCTTGCACCAACTCCCCTAATAGTACAAGAATATGAATCAATAGTACACACATGTGAACAAATAATTATAATCATGTGAATTAATAGCAATTAATTTCTCATTTATCCGATTAATTACCTGATTGGTCAGTAAAACTTCCAGACATCAATTAATATCGAATAAATGTCGATTTCCACTAACACTAATAATTCTAACACAATAGAACTATCAATTTCATCTTTAATTAACACGAACTTATTCATCATTAATATTATAACTCACAATATTTAACAACCAGGTCGTTTCCAGGAAAGAGGGGGCTTTCTGATAAGGATTTCTCCTTATTAGCGCGCAATTAGATGACCAAACCTCTCCTTGATAGAACTTCTAGACATTGTAAATATTGCAATTTAATAATATGAATAACTTTGTCGTCTCAATTATTGATTTAATAATATAACATATTATGCAGATGATACTGTGATAATAATTGAATTAATAATATGAGAGATATGATGTAGCAATTACTGTAGCAATAATTGAGTATAACTGAGTGACTTCTTACGTGAGCATCAATAATCAATACCGTGTGCTATATGCAACTACGCGTATTACTGTACTTTTACTACCGGGTAATTTAATAGTTTTAACGGTAATACTTTCGCCGTTATTTTTATAAAAAGATTATTTTTGTCGCTTTCTATATCTGACAGTTATTCCGTTGCGTGGTCCACCAATGATTATGTCGTCGAACGAATATTCTCTGTGAAAACGTATATTCTCCGACCAATCAAATATTATATAACCACTTGCTTACTTTGCAAAATTTGTAAATATTACCCATAACTATAACATTATATCAAATCCACACCATAATATTCAAAAAAATATTTCGAGAAATTTAAATCTTTATTCATAAAATCCGGGGTCTCACAAATATCGTGTGCTACTATGCAACCACGCGTATTACTGTACTTTTACTACCGAGTAGTTCAACAGCTTTAACGGTAACACTTTTACCATTATTTTAATAAAAAGATAATTCTATCGTTTTATTACTACGATAATACTTTAGTTTTGGGGTCCACCAATGATTGTGCCGTCGTACGGATATTCTCCGACAAAAAGAATATTCCCTGACCAAACGAATATTTTATAACAATTTGCATACTTTGCATAAATTTTCACATATCACCCTTAACTTTAACCTTTTATCAATTTAACTATTTACGAAATAAAATAATAATTATAAGAAAATTGAATACTTTCATTTCATAAAATTCGGGGTCTTACAATCTCCCCTCCTTATGAAATTTCGCCCTCGAAATTTACGTACGTACCTGGTATGCCGAAGAGGTGAGGATATCTTGACTTCATTTCATATTCCAACTCTTGAGGTACAACCTTTGAGTGTCGAATATGATCCTTCTTATCCAAGATTTTAACACGTATCTCATCATACGTTAAATCTTCTGCTATCTCATCTAGTTCTAATTCAATAATCTGGTTTGGGTCATCCACATAATTACGTAACATAAATACGTAAAAAAAATGTTATGAACACGCGACATACTTGGCGGTAAAACGAGTCTATGGGCCACAATTCCTACTCAATCGAAGATTTCAAATGGGCCAATTAAATCGAGGGTTGAGATTTCCTCTATTCATCGATTCTTGCTTCTAGAATAACGCCCTCTTGAACCTTCTTCTTTACATTCATCAGCTCTGAGTATGTAGCTTGAACGGCTTTAACTTTATCGATTAAAGTCAATTCTACTTGTATATTCGCTATCTTCACGTGGGTCTCTAGAATCTTTAACTCTATCTTCGTCATTTATAAGTTATATAAAATGGGTTTTTGTGTTAACAACATTGCACTCATAAACGCATACGATCTTCTACTCAACGCGTCAGCTACCACGTTCGCTCATCCACGATGATATTGAATGGTATAGTCGTAATCTTCAACAACTCAAGTCAACGTCTTTGGCGCATGATACGTTTGTTTTGGTTGAAGAAATATTTAAGGGTTTTGTACTGGGGTCAATACAAAATTCAATTTCACGCTCTAGGGGTAGGCTAAGTAGTCTTCAAGAATACGTCAAGAAATTTATTAACAATAGAAATATCATTCAAAATTGTGACTCTCATCCAAGACTTGGATAGTACGTCACATTGATACCTATCAACTTGTCATCATCATTCACGCGACCGCTTTCTGAGAGAAATCGGCTTTGGTGCATTCCACAAGCGAAGTCACCGGATAAAGGCTCGGGACTCTTTACTTATGGCTCGATATGACGGTGATTGACTTTAGTGGTTTGGTTGCTTGAATTCGCGCACTTGAGGTTGGTTAGGAATATGAAAGCTACAACCCACGAAAAAGCATGATGAGTAGTTAACCAATCGATTCCTAAAATCACATTAAAGGCAAGTATTTTTAAAGAGATAAGATCGACGAAGTAGCGTGAAAGTGTCGATGTGAATCAAACAAGATTTATAAGCGATGGAGGTAATGAAGGTTTCTCTAGCGGAGTTTCATTTGATAAGTCAAAGTCTAATTTCTTGAGTCAAATTTAAGCGTTGGTAAGCAAAGAGAGATAAAAGAATGGGTAGAACCGGTATCTAATAAGGTATAGACTTCACAATAATTTATAATCAACTAACCCGTGCTAACTTTGTTCGGGTTACTCGCTTTTTGAGATGTCACGAAAAATGCTCTTCCTGAAACCACTAACTTTGTTTTGTCCGTATCCGCCTTTGGTGCCACCGTCCCAGCTGGACTTGACTTTGGTGCACGACAAAATCGGGCTAGGTGACCTTCTTTTCCACAATTGTAACATGCTTTGGACTGCATCACGTAGTTTGGACTGATATGTCCCTCCCCTCTGCATTTGAAGCATACAATTGGTGGTAGTTCTCCTTCCTTGAAAATGGGTGTTGGTACTGGTATCTTTCCATCGTTGTTGAACCTTCTCTTCTTGAAATTTGCACTCCTATTATCCTTGCCATTATTACCACCGAAGTGGTTACCATTCTTGGCATGATAATTTCCCCCACGATGGTTATCATTGTTCCAATGGTCGTTGCCACCGGTACGATTATTATCATGTTGTTAGTCGTTGCCTTTTGGTTGTGCTGACTCATTATCGCGCTCCAATAAATGAGCCCTATTCACAACATCTGAATATAAACAAAGTTTGTGAGAAATGAGTTATTAACGTATATTGGGTTTCAAACCTCTTAGAATCATTCGCGTCATTCGCTCCTTATTATCGACCAAATGGGATGCAAACCGGGATAACTCCGTAAATTTAGCCTCGTATTACGACACGGTCATATTGTTTTGCTCAAACTCGATAAACTCCACCTCCTTCATGTGACAAATACTTTCGGGAAAGTACTTGTTGTTCAACAGCTCTTGGAACTTCTCCCAAGACATCTTGAGTCGCGTCGTCGGTGGGTACATTTCTGATTCTCACTAGTGTCGCCTCTTCACGCAACATAAAGGTGTTAAAGGGAACCTTTTGCTCCTGGGAGCATCCCAAGACATCAAATATCTTTGTGATCTACTTTAACCACGTCTACGCCTTAAGTGGTTACGGCATTCCCAAAAACTCCGGTGGTCCGGCTCCTTGAAGCGCTTAGCGGTGACCGTAGTGGGTTGCCATTATTTCCACCTATATTTTGAGCAGAGTCTCTTTTACCGATGTTGCATGAATTGCATAAAGCCTCCGAACATCCCAACGTTCATCATCGACGGTGTTATTGTTTACGAGGATTATTATCTTCTGTTGCACATTATCTCGGTCTTGATCGTTGGTGACTCAATGGTCTCATGTGCTTCATTCTTTGATCTCAACATTTTCAGATGCCATTTTCAAACACTGTCACAAAACAAGGGTTAATTAACATATCACATATTATCCCTATACTCTGGCCGACCAATTAAATACCAAATAAACATAGGTAGGTCATACTAGCGAAGAAATTCCCCGTCTCTCCCCTCCTAGTTCTTGTCTCACATCTCAGCCATGGATCATATCCCTAAGCTTTGATACCAACTGTGACTCCCCCAAAACAGGTATACATCACCCATCTTGAGTCGCCATATACATGGTACATAAATTCAAATACAACATTAATTATACAATAGTCGTGTAAAATACGACAAAACATAGCTGAGAGTTTAAACAAGAATATTGTCATCTAGATAATATCCACACTCAATGGTGTCCTCATTACAATTATTATCACATTATTCCGTAGAATGGTGAGGACTACTAAAGCCATTTATCCCGGATCATCACTCTATTCCCCGACTCATCCCAGCTATATTCTCATTTACTAAAGAGAACAATGAAAGAAAAGGTGAGCTCAACTAGCCCAGTAAAAAATATTATGACTAAGATAATGCAGAATAAATTATCCTTAGCCTTCAACAGTATAACAACTGATAGAATACAATAGACAACAAGTTTTAGATCAACAACTGTAGCGGAAATAAGCAATCCATTAGAAGAGTCAAGTAGAACATAAAATCTACTATCTTCTAGGATTTAAAAAGTTTTTCATCAACTTTATCGCTGAGACTCAGCTTAATAAATAAAATCGAATCATCCTTGTGACAACCGTAATTTTGTAAATTAATTTTAATATTTATTGGATTGAATAAATATTTTTTGATGAATTAATTATTAGATTAAATAATTAATTGATGAAGTTGTGGTAGATTAATTTAATTATATGTGTTATATTTATTAAATTAATGTGGAGAATTTTATTATTCAAGTATGTGATTATGTGAGCTTATTGTATTAAAAGAAATACTTAATAAGCTTAATGTTATTTTTTTTAATTAATTTAATTATGTGACTATGTGCATTATTGAGAAATTATTATATTTTATTTAAGTAAATTAAATAAGATATTGATTTATTTTATAAAGGAGTGTGACATTATTTAAACTATATGATAATGTTTTATTAAATTAAATGGTTTTTGAATTATTTTCTATCAAGCCAAACATGGCACTAAGGGAGGTTATGGGCAGTTAACCCATGACTGGGTAACTGACCACCAATGCGTCAGTTCCTTTTCTATTTATCATATGTCTTCTTCTTTTTTTATTATTCTTCTAAGTCTGATAAAAACATCACAAAGAGAGAGTTTGAGAGAATTGTTGAGAGAGATTGCTTGGTGTTTGAGAATTATTGAGGAAGGCTTTAATTCATCTCCTATTATTTTATCTACGCTTGGGTAATCTCTTTAACCCAATTATTATTTTTACGTCTTTTAAAGTTTTCATGAATATGGCTTAAGTTTTCTGTTAAGTTTCAGTAGTTTGAAGAGTAGGAATTATGTGATTATGTGTTAATTTAACATCATACAATGTTTTAATATATATTATATGGGTTTTCATATCTTCAGTTTCATGAAATTATACAGTAAAAGATTTCAGAGTATGTGATATGGCCATATGGCCTTATACGTGATTTGTATATGCCAAACATAAATTATTTTGCAAAATTCACACATTGATATGATTATGCATGTTAAAATGAACAAAATGAAACTTGAATGGTTGGATTTGGCATTATAACGAATCCGTAGCATTAAAACCCATGCTTTTGTTCAAGAACTTCAAGAACATAAATAACAGTCCAATTTGCATGCTTTAATTCTATGATTATGTGTTTTAATGGGTGAAAAACACTCCATAGATGTTAAGTATTGATTATGTATGAATTATAACATATGGGTATGTGTAATTTGGTGAAATTAGTGTTAAGAAGTGATGATTTCGCTGAATTCTGTGTTCTTCGCCAACTCCCAGTTCATTTCTCATGTGCGGCTTTCATCAAATAAGCATGCCAAGTGTCCGGTCATAAGTGTAAGAGTTAAGAAAAAGTGAAATACAAATTTACTTACCGTAATGTCCGAAAATGCAAATTTTTAATGTTCAAGTATAGAAATGAGTTAGTAACCTAGTCTAATGATTATAAAGACTTGTTAGACCTATAATGAGATGTTAAAATAAATTCTTAACATGTCCATAACACAATTACGTGTGAACTGAATGATCAAATGCATAGTTACCTTATTGTTTGTGAAGTCTTAATTTTTGACAATAAGTGTAGTAATTGACTAAGTATAGTCATGAACTCGAGTTAGACAAAGAATAAACTTGTGATGTTTATTACGTGATAATTGATTGGTGTTGTGAACATGAATGATATGTAGGATTTAAATCAAAGAACGTGTTTTATTAACGTGTAATCTACGCACAAGGCAAGTTTCTAAACCTTATCTTGTTACATTAAGCAAGTTTTCTAACTCTACATTTACATTGAGCAAGTTTCTTACCCTAAACTTTCGTTGAGCAAGTTTCCTAACCCTACTTGTTATCGTTATATAAGTTGATTAATTCATCTTTCGATATTGAGCAAGTTCTCATTTTTATTGATCAAGCATGTCTTGTATATTAAAGTTTATTAATCTTCAAGCATGATGTTGTTATACAATAATTATTCTATTGTATACCTTTTGAGATGTTATTCAAGTTAAATATTCATTTACTGTTAAACCTTGTTAGACTAGTGAATCCTTATTGATTCGACTAGTCCATAGTTGATGAGCGTTCTAAATTTCAAAACCCTTGATGAATTATCCAAACCAAACTTCCTTTAGTACGGACTCGAATGTCAAACTGAGATGAACAACCCTGTATAGGGGATTATTTACACTTTAGCGTTAAGATATTGTGCACAGTATGGTACTAAGGGCTGATCCCCCTAAGTACGAGAAGAAGAGTCCATAGTCTTATGAGGAACGACTCCAATATCGAAGGCACCATACCGAATGGCACCGGTAGAGATGAAAGAACTGATGGTCCAACTTCAAGAATTACTGGACAAGAAGTATATACAACCAAGCATATCACCGTGGGGAGCGCCGGTTTTATTTGTGAAGAAGAAGGATGGGACAATGCGACTCTGCATAGACTATAGAGAACTGAATAAGGTCACGATCAAGAATAGATATCCATTACCGCGAATCGACGACTTGTTTGATCAGTTGAAGGGAGCAAGATACTTTTCAAAGATAGATTTGAGGAGTGGTTATCATCAACTGAAGGTGAGACCAGAGGATGTACCGAAGACAGCGTTTAGAACACGATATGGTCACTACGAATTTTTGGTAATGTCATTTGGTCTAACAAATGCTCCTGCAGCATTTATGGGCTTAATGAATGGAGTGTTCAAGCCGTTTTTGGACAAATTTTTAGTAGTATTTATAGATGCCATTTTGGTATATTCAAAAACCAAGGAAGAACACGAAGAGCATTTGAGGTTGACATTAGAGACATTGAGAAGAGAGAAGTTGTATGCTAAGTTTTCGAAATGTGAATTCTGGATTGCAAGAATACAATTTCTTGGACATGTGATCAATCGGGACGGAATTTCGGTGGATCCCTCCAAAGTTGAAGCTATGATTAACTGGAATCAGCCGAAGACGCCATCGGAAGTAAGAAGTTTTCTTGGATTGGTGGGTTATTACAGAAGATTTATTCAGGATTTTTTTCCCAAGATCGCAACTCCACTGACGAATTTGACTAGGAAATCGGTGAAATTTGTTTGGACAGAGAAGTGTGAGGAAAGCTTTCAAGAATTAAAGAGGAGGTTGAGTTCAATTTTGTGTTATCTCTTAGGATGACACAGAAATTTTGTGGTTTATAGTGATGCATCGCATAAAGGACTTGGGCGTGTGCTTGTCTTGAGAATGGCGAGTCATTGCGTATCGTCATGACAATGAAAAGATTATGAGAAGGGGTATCCGACCCATGACTTGGAGTTAGCTGCGAGTAGTTTTTGCTTTGAAAATTTGGAGGCACTATATCTCTATGGGGAGAAGTGTGAAATATATCTGAGATCATAAGAGTTCGAAATATATTTTTACACAAAAAGACTTGAACATCGTCCAAAGAAGGTGGTTGGAGTTAATTAAGGACTACGATTGTGAGATTCTATACCATCCGATGTAAGGTAAATGTGGTGGTGACGCATACTAAGTAGAAAAGGTCAGGAGAAATTGATGATGTTGACCGCATAGGAGGAGCTAATTTATGCAATGGATAAGCTAGAATTGGAAGTGAAGTATCCTATGGAGATTGATGAGAAGTTATTCCAGATGCAAGCTAGTACAACTTTACTAGATAAAGTAAAGGAGGCTCAACTTCAGGACGAAGAATGTGAGAAAGTGAAGAAGAAGGTATCTGAAGGGACTGAACTGAGATTCAAAATAGACAGTGAGGGACTACTAAGATTTGATAGCAGAATTTGGGTACCGCCAGTACCAGAGATTAAGGAAGAAATTTTAAGCGAGGCTCATAACTCACGATATTCGATTCACCCTGGTAGTACCAAGATGTACCAAGATCTTTGACAACACTTTTGGTGGCCAAATTTGAAACGAGAGGTTGCAGAATGTTTTGCCAAGTGTCTGACATGTCAGAAAGTGAAAGCAGAACATCAGAGACCGAGTGGGTTACTACAACCTTTAGAAATCCCAGAGTGGAAATGGGAACATATTACGATGGATTTCGTGGTTGGCCTACCGATAACTTAGAAAGGCTACGACGCAGTATGGGTTATTGTTGACCGATTAACGAAATCCGGACACTTCCTTCCGATCAAAATCAGATTCAACTTAGATTAGTTGGCAAGGTTATATATGAAAGAGATTATTTCAAGGCACGGAGTTCTGGTGTCAATTGTTTCTGATAGGGATCCGCGCTTTACGTCGAACTTCTGGAAACGTCTACAGGAATGCCTGGGTACACAGTTACGAATGAGTACGGCATATCACCCTAAGACAGATGGACAGAGTGAAAGAACAATTCAAACATTGGAAGATATGTTAAGAGCTTGTATAATGGACTTTAAAGGAAATTGGGATGACCATCTACCACTCGTAGAGTTCGGCTACAACAACAGTTACCACGCTAGTATTGGCATGCCACCCTATGAAGCGTTATACGGCAGAAAGTGCAGAACTCCACTATATTGGGATGAAGTTGGCGAACGACAACTACTAGGCCCAGAATTGGTACAACAAACAGCAAAAATAGTCAAAGTGATCCGAGCGAGATTGATCGACAATGACTCAAGATAAGCGGAAGAAATCTGATTTGATCCACACCGTAAGAATGTTGAGTTCGAATCGGGTAGTTATGTGTTTTAAAGGTCTCTCTCTAGAAGGGAAAGATCAGATTCGGAAAGAAAGGAAAATTAAGCCCAAGATTCATTGGACCCTTTGAAGTTCTACGAAGGGTCGGAGAAGTTGCTTATGAGGTAGCCTTACCTCCAGCTCTAGAGAATGTCCACAACGTTTTCTATATCTCAGTCCTACGACCCTACAAACCCGATTACAAGCATGTGATTAAATATGAACCCCTACATTTCGACAAAGACTTATCTTACGATGAAATTCCTGTTCAAATTGTCGACCGAAAAAAACAAGTTCTGAGAAATAAAGTAATACCTTCTGTTAAAGTAATTTGGAGGAACCACAACGCTGAAGAAGCTACGTGGGAACTCGAAGAGAATATGATGAAGAATTATCCTCAATTGTTTACTTAGATTGTTATATGCGATTCTGGGGACAGAATCTTTGTAAGGGGGGAGAATGTAACAAGACGAATTATTGAGTTATGATTCTGCGGACAGAATCCTTTTAAGAGAGAAAAGATGTGACAACCGTAATTTTGTAAATTAATTTTAATATTTATTAGATTGAATAAATATTTTTCGATGAATTAATTATTAGATTAAATAATTAATTGATGAAGTTATGGTAGATTAATTTAATTATATGTGTTATAATTATTAAATTAATGTGGAGAATTTTATTATTCAAAGTATGTGATTATGTGAGCTTATTGTATTAAAAGAAATATTTAATAAGCTTAATTTTATTTTTTTAATTAATTTAATTATGTGACTATGTGCATTATTGAGAAATTATTATATTTTATTTAAGTAAATTAAATAAGCTATTGATTTATTTTATAAAGGAGTGTGACATTATTTAAACTATATGATAATGTTTTATTAAATTAAATGGTTTTTGAATTATTTTCTATCAAGCCAAACATGGCACTAAGGGAGGTTATGGGCAGTTAACCCATGACTGGGTAACTGACCACCAATGCGTCAGTTCCTTTTCTATTTATCATACGTCTTCTTCTTTTTTTATTATTCTTCTAAGTCTGATAAAAACATAACAAAGAGAGAGTTTGAGAGAATTGTTGAGAGAGATTGCTTGGTGTTTGAGAATTATTGAGGAAGGCTTTAATTCATCTCCTATTATTTTATCTACGCTTGGGTAATCTCTTTAACCCAATTATTATTTTTACGTCTTTTAAAGTTTTCATGAATATGACTTAAGTTTTCTGTTAAGTTTCAGTAGTTTGAAGAGTAGGAATTATGTGATTATGTGTTAATATAACATCATACAATGTTTTAATATATATTATATGGGTTTTCATATCTTCAGTTTCATGAAATTATACAGTAAAAGATTTCAGAGTATGTGATATGGCCATATGGCCTTATACGTGATTTGTATATGCCAAACATAAATTATTTTGCAAAATTAACACATTGATATGATTATGCATGTTAAAATAAATAGAATTAAACTTGAATGGTTAGATTTGGCTTTATAACGAATCCGTAGCATTAAAACCCATGCTTTTGTTCAAGAACTTGAGGAACATCAAGAATAGTCCAATTTGCATGCTTTAATTCTGTGATTATGTGTTTAAATGAGTGAAAAACACTCCATAGATGTTAAGTATTGATTATGTATGAATTATAACATATGGGTATGTGTAATTTGGTGAAATTAGTGTTAAGAAGTGTTGATTTCGCAGAATTCTGTGTTCTTCACGAACTAGAAATTCAGAGTCTGGGGTTTCATTGTGCATGCCAACTCCTAGTTCATTTCTCATGTGCAATGGCATCATCACCATGCCATAGTGTGAGTGTCCGACAATGTATACAGCCAGAAATCTAAAAAGTGGCGGCAGTAGCGCCACTTAGTAGAATGTCCAGAAAATGCAAATTTTTAATGTTCAAGTATAGAAATGAGTTAGTAACCTAGTCTAATTATTATAAAAACTTGTTAGACCTATAATAAGATGTTAAAATAAATTCTTAACATGTCCATAACACAATTACATGTGAACTGAATTATCAAATGCATAGTTACCTTAATGTTTGTGAAGTCTTAATTTTTGACAATAAGTGTAGTAATTGACTAAGTATATTCATGAACTCTAGTTAGACAAAGAATAAACTTGTGATGTTTATTACGTGATAATTGATTGGTGTTGTGAACATGAATGATATGTAGGATTTAAATCAAAGAAAGAGTTTTATTAACGTGTAATCTACGTACGAGGCAAGTTTCTAAACCTTATCTTGTTACATTGAGCAAGTTTTCTAACTCTACATTTACGTTGAGCAAGTTTCTTACCCTAAACTTTCATTGAGCAAGTTTCCTAACCCTACTTGTTATCGTTATATAAGTTGATTAATTCATCTTTCGATATTGAACAAGTTCTCATTTTTATTAATCAAGCATGTCTTGTATATTAAAGTTTATTAATCTTCAAGCATGATGTTGTTATACAATAATTATTCTATTGTATACCTTTTGAGATGTTATTCAAGTTAAATATTCATTTACTGTTAAACCTTGTTAGACTAGTGAATCCTTATTGATTCGACTAGTCCATAGTTGATGAGCGTTCTAAATTTCAGAACCCCTTGATGAATTATCCAAACCAAACTTCCTTTGGTGCGAACTCGAATGTCAAACTGAGATGAACAACCACAGTATAGGGATTATTTACGCTTTAGCGTTAAGATATTAATGCTGATGTATGGTACTAAGGGTTGATCCCCTAAATGCACGAGAAGAAGAGTCCATAGTCTTATGACTGTTAAAGGTTTCAAGTATAAACACTTGACAACCTAAGACATAGTTCAAGGTCTTATGACCCTCAGAAATTCTTTTGATTCTTGTTATTCATTCTTGATTCAAAAGTTGAGCTTTTATATTCGAAGTTATTATTTTTCTCGCATGTTATTATTCATTGTTATATTGTTATACTTGTGGGCAATCGTGCTCACTCTTGCGAATAATAACATTGCAGTTAAGAACGAAAGAGCAGACGAACCTTCCACTAGTAAGGGCAAGGGCAAGCTTAGCAAGTAATGAAGACTGATTATTTATGTAGTTATGTAATGATATTTAGAATTGATGTTAATTAAGACTTATTTGTTTATGTTTACTTTTGAGATGATTTAAGGTTAGAGTAACTTCAGGATTTATTTATTATGCGATTGATGTAACCCCATAAGGGAGAGATTTATTATTTATTTCTATCTATTGCATGGTTTGCATTTATTTATGGGTAGATAGATAGATGATGTTTGTACGATGAACACTAAATCCTATGGAAATGGAAGTACTAGGATTTGGGGGGTGTCACGAGGTTAGTATCAGTATGTAAGGTTATGAACCTTAGGTGGGGGAACAACCTTTGGTAGTAGCCTTGTAGGAGATCGAGAACATAGTAGTGGTAAACTCTTATCGAGTTCTAAGAAATGAATTTCTAAATTCATTGAAGATAATAAAAGACTTTATGTGCTTATGTGTTAATCTATGTGTTCGCTAGCACTGATTAGTAACTAAAACTTAAAATTTTGTTGTCAGGATATCGGATGTTGGAGGAGCTAGTCAAGCTGGGGAGGAGGAACCTCGAGTACCTACAGAGGAGGAAGCCCGAGACATTCATGTCGTCAGGGAACAGCTGGTGCAGAGAGAGATATCTCATTTGATCACTGTTGTTGGTCAGGAGCATGAGCCTGAGACTGATCCAGAGGAGGATCCTGAGGAAGAAGAGGAGTTCCCACCGAACTCCATTGATGCTGAGATGTATAATGCACTTTATGGTCGTAACATAGAGTTAAAGGACACTGTCTGATATCTGACTGAGTGGGCGGTTAGTCAGCAGATTACTATTAAGCAGAGGAATAGAGAGATTGTGACTCTTCACACACGTTTGGGAAATGTGGAGTGGGATTTGGTTCACGAGAAGGGTCAAACCGAGGACAAGTCCGCAGATATAGAAAAGTTGAAGAAGGATCTGAAAGAGAGCTCCGAGAGGCTTGCCATAGCAGAGGAGGGCTGGGTAAGAGAATCGCGTCATGCTAATCTCCCAAAAGATGATTGCCGTGTAAAGAAGACTAAGCTTAGGGAGACGTACTCTACATTTCACAATGCAATGGATACGCCCCAGGATCGAGTTATGAAATACCCAATCCAGTTTGAAGGTCTACCATCATACATGCTTGATCGTAAGACGATGTCTCGTATTATGGAAGAAGAACGTGGCAAGGCTATCCAACGTCTTAATAGGCAGTGATAGTATTAATTTAATTATGTGAAAACTATTTGATAGCTAATGATGTAAATTTCGATGTGTTTATAAACAAAGAAATATTTTGATGTTTTAAATCCTGTAGATTCTTTATCTCGGGATAGTGGATGTAAATAGTAGTGATGCTATCTTTTGATGTTAAAACTTTTGAATTTAATGAGAATGTCAGAGTTTATTTGAATAGATGTGTTAAGTAAGTTATGATTAAATGTTTAGTTAAGTCTTAAATGTTTTAGAGATTGAGTAAAGACCTAATAAGCGTATATTCTTAATAGAAATATGCCGCCTAGAAGAAGACAAAATCGTCAACAAGCCCAGGAAGGGTCAACAAATAATAACAACGACGCCAATGCTAACTCCGTTCAGTAATTGGTAAACCTTTTAGCTGGAGCACTTAATAATCAACCACAAGCTCCACCAAACACCTCGTTTAAGAACTTCAAGGCGATGGGACCACAAGAGTTTAAGGGTTCCATAAACCCAATCGAGGCTCAGACCTGGGTTATGGAGATGGAGAAGGTGTTCGATGTTGCTAAAGTAAGGGAAGACCAGAAAACCGCATTTGCGACGTTCATGCTGAAGTCCGAAGCCAGCTATTGGTGGCAGGCAAATAAAGTACGGGGAGGTGAAGGTGTAATAACCTGGGAGAGATTCAAAGAGATGTTCTTTGAGATGTATTTTCCGGCTAGTTCACAAAATCAGATGGAAGTTCAGTTTCTAGAGTTGAAACAAGGGAGTATGTCAGTAGCTGATTACGCGGCAAGGTTTAACGAGTTGGCTAGGTTCGCCACATAACAAGTGCACACCGACGAGAGGAAGGCAAGACGATTCGAACAGGGACTGAAGCCCTGGTTGTATAGCAAAGTGTCAATGTTTCTATTGAACACTTTTGCTGGAGTGTTAGAGAAGGCCATACTCGCTGAGGGTGGAAGCGATGCAGTAACTAAGTACAATTAGGATAAGAAGAAGAAGAAAAGTGAGAATGAAGGCAACAATAAAACTGGTGGGAGTAGTACTGGGGGTAATCATAGTCAGAAGAGGAAGTGGTCTGATAATTCGCTAAATTTGGAAGTCAACAGGAGGCGGAAGAAGAAGATAGAAGCGTGTCCAACCTGTGGAAAAACTCACTTGGGAGTTTGCATGAAAGGGAAGCGAGTGTGCTACAATTGTGGTCAGGAAGGCCACATAGCACCAAACTGTCTAAACCCAAAAAAGGGTGCCTGCTTCACATGTGGCTAAAAGGACCATCTTGCAAGAGATTTTAATAAGAAGGGATCGGGAGGGACGAGTTCAGGAGGAAATAGAGGAAATACTGGTGGAAGCACTCTAACCATTGCAGGACCAACCGCAACCAATAAATAAGCGACCCGAGCGTTCAACGTCAGCGGTGCAAGATGCGGTGCGATCTCGCGATGTGGTGTCAGGTATCATTCCGATCAATAAAGTTAATGCGTATATATTATTTGATTCGGGTGCTACTTACTCATTTATATCCGATGACTTTGCTAAGAACTTAGAATTTCTTAATGATGAGTTAGAATACCCCATGAACATAGAAATTGCGAATAGAGAAATAATCCACATTAAGTATGTGCACAAAAGCGTAGAGAGTGGATATTAAGGGTAATATCATGAGCGTAGATCTTATCCCTATTCGACTCTGAGAATTCGATGTTATTTTGGGTATGGACTGGTTATCCAGTTGTGGGGCAGTAATTAACTACCAGAAGAAACGTATTAACCTTATGACTCTGTCAAAGGTTGTGTTTTATGGTAGCAAGTCGCCTAGACAAGCAAGTTGTCTGATGATGATGCAGGCTAGGAGGTTGTTAAGGCAAGGCTGTGTAGGATATCTAGCTTACATAGACGATAGTCGTAAAGAGAATCCGAAAATAGATGAGATACCAGTAGTGAGAGATTTCGCAGACGTATTTCCGGATGATTTGTCAGGACTTCCTCCAGATAGAGCAGTTGAATTCGTGATCGATTTGGCTCCAGGAATGGCTCTAATATCGAAGGCACCATACCGAATGGCACCGATAGAGATGAAAGAACTGATGGTTCAACTACAAGAATTACTGGACAAGAAATATATACAACCAAGCGTATCACCGTGGGGAGCGCTGGTTTTATTTATGAAGAAGAAGGATGGGACAATGCGACTCTACATAGACTATAGAAAACTGAATAAGGTCACGATCAAGAATAGATATCCATTACCGCGAATCGACGACTTGTTCGATCAGTTGAAGGGAGCAAGATACTTTTCAAAGATAGATTTGAGGAGTGGTTATCATCAACTGAAGGTGAGACCAGAGGATGTACCGAAGATAGCGTTTAGAACACAATATGGTCACTACGAATTTTTTGTAATGTCATTTGGTCTAACAAATGCTCCTGCAGCATTTATGGGCTTAATGAATGGAGTGTTCAAGCCGTTTTTGGACAAATTTGTAGTAGTATTTATAGATGCCATTTTGGTATATTCAAAAACCAAGGAAGAACACGAAGAGCATTTGAGGTTGACATTAGAGACATTGAGAAGAGAGAAGTTGTATGCTAAGTTTTCGAAATGTGAATTATGGATTGAAAGAGTACAATTTCTTGGACATGTGATCAATCGGGACGGAATTTCGGTGGATCCCTCCAAAGTCAAAGCTATGATTAACTGGGATCAGCCAAAGACGCTGTCGGAAGTAAGAAGTTTTCTTGGATTGGCGGGTTATTACAGAAGATTTATTTAGGATTTTTTTTTCCAAGATCGAAACTCCACTGACGAATTTGACTAGGAAATCGGTGAAATTTGTTTGGACGGAGAAGTGTGAGGAAAGCTTTCAAGAATTAAAGAGGAGGTTGAGTTCAGGACCTGTGTTATCTCTTCCAGATGACATAGGAAATTTTGTGGTTTATAGTGATACATCGCATAAAGGACTTGGCTGTGTGCTTATGCAGAATGGCAGAGTCATTGCGTATGCGTCGCGATAACTGAAAGATTATGAGAAGGGTATCAGACCCATGACTTGGAGCTAGGCTGCGAGAGGTTTTGCTTTGAAAATTTGGAGGCACTATCTCTATGGGAGAAGTGTGAAATATATATCGATCATAAGAATCCAAATATATTTTACACAAAAAGACTTAAACATGCGACAAAGAAGGTGGTTGGAGTTAATTAAGGACTACGATTGTGAGATTCTATACCATCCGGGTAAGGCAAATGTGGTGGCCGACGCCCTAAGTAGAAAAGGTCAGGAGAAATTGATGATGTTGACCGCTTAGGAGGAGCTAATTTTAGCAATGGAGAAGCTAGAATTAGAAGTGAAGTATCCTATGGAGATTGACGAGAAGTTGTTCCAGATGCAAGCTGGTACAACTTTATTGGATAAAGTTAAGGAGGCTCAACTTCAGGACGAAGAATGTGAGAAAGTGAAGAAGAAGGTATCTGAAGGGGTGAATCGAGATTCAAAATGAGCGGTGAGGACTACTAAGATTTGATAGCAGAATTTGGGTACCACCAGTACCAGAGATTAAGGAAGAAATTTTAAGCGAGGCTCATAACTCGCGATATTCGATTCACCCTGGTAGTACCAAGATGTACCAAGATCTTGGACAACACTTTTGGTGGCCAAATTTGAAACGAGAGGTTGCAGAATGTGTTGCCAAGTGTCTGACATGTCAAAAAGTGAAAGCAGAACATCAGAGACCGAGTGGGTTACTACAACCTTTAGAAATCCTAGAGTGGAAATGGGAACATATTACGATGGATTTCGTGGTTGGCCTACCGACAACTCAGAAAGGCTACGACGCAGTATAGGTTATTGTTAACCGATTGATGAAATCCGCACACTTCCTTCCGATCAAAATCAGATTCAACTTAGATCAGTTGGCAAGGTTATATATGAAAGAGATTGTTTCAAGGCACGGAGTTCTGGTGTCAATTGTTTCTGATAGGGATCCACGCTTTACGTCGAACTTCTGGAAACGTCTACAGGAATGCCTGGGTACATAGTTACGAATGAGTACGGCATATCACCCTCAGACAGATGGATAGAGTGAAAGAACAATTCAAACATTGGAAGATATGTTAAGAGCTTGTATAATGAACTTTAAAGGAAATTAGGATGACCATCTACCACTCGTAGAGTTCGGCTACAACAACAGTTACCACGCTAGTATTGGCATGCCACCCTATGAAGCGTTATACGGCAGAAAGTGCAGAACTCCACTATATTGGGATGAAGTTGGCGAACGACAACTACTAGGCCCAGAATTGGTACAACAAACAGCAGAAATAGTCAAAGTGATCCGAGCGAGATTGACAGCAGCTCAAGATAAACAGAAGAAATACGCTGATCCACACCGTAAGAATGTTGAGTTCGAATTGGGTAGTTATGTGTTTTAAAGGTCTCTCTCTAGAAGGGAAAGATCAGATTCGGAAAGAAAGGAAAATTAAGCCCAAGATTCATTGGACCCTTTGAAGTTCTACGAAGGGTCGGAGAAGTTGCTTATGAGGTAGCCTTACTGTTAAGGTAATTTGGAGGAACCACAACGCTGAAGAAGTTACGTGGGAACTCGAAGAGAATATGATGAAGAATTATCCTCAATTGTTTACTTAGATTGTTATATGCGATTCTGGGGATAGAATCTTTATAAGGGGGGAAGAATGTAACGGGACGAATTATTGAGTTATGATTCTGGGGACAGAATCCTTTTAAGAGGGGAAAGATGTGACAACCGTAATTTTGTAAATTAATTTTAATATTTATTGGATTGAATAAATATTTTTTGATGAATTAATTATTAGATTAAATAATTAATTAATGAAGTTGTGGTAGATTAATTTAATTATGTGTTATATTTATTAAATTAATGTGGAGAATTTTATTATTCAAAGTATGTGATTATGTGAGCTTATTGTATTAAAAGAAATATTTAATAAGCTTAATGTTATTTTTTTTAATTAATTTAATTATGTGACTATGTGCATTATTGAGAAATTATTATATTTTATTTAAGTAAATTAAATAAGATATTGATTTATTTTATAAAGGAGTGTGACATTATTTAAACTATATGATAATGTTTTATTAAATTAAATGGTTTTTAAATTATTTTCTATCTAGCCAAACATGGCACTAAGGGAGGTTATGGGCAGTTAACCCATGACTGGGTAACTGACCACCAATGTGTCAGTTCCTTTTCTATTTATCATACGTCTTCTTATTTTCTATTATTCTTCTAAGTCTGATAAAAACATTACACAAAGAGAGTTTGAGAGAATTGTTGAGAGAGATTGCTTGGTGTTTGAGAATTATTGAGGAATGCTTTAATCCATCTCCTATTATTTTATCTACGCTTGGGTAATCTCTTCAACCCAATTATTATTTTTACGTCTTTTAAAGTTTTCATGAATATGGCTTAAGTTTTCTGTTAAGTTTCAGTAGTTGGAAAGAGTAGGAATTATGTGATTATGTGCTAATATAACATCATAGCATGTTTTAATATATATTATATGGGTTTCCATATCTTCAGTTTCATGAAATTATACAGTAAAAGATTTCAGAGTATGTGATATGGCCATATGGCCTTATAACGTGATTTTTATATGCCAAACATAAATTATTTTCAAAATTCACACATTGATATGATTATGCATGTTAAAATGAACAAAATGAAACTTGAATGGTTGGATTTGGCTTTATAACGAATTCGTAGCATTAAAACCCATGCTTTTGTTCAAGAACTTGAAGAACATCAAGAATAGTCCAATTTGCATGCTTTAATTCTGTGATTATGTGTTTAAATAGGTGAAAAACACTCCATAGATGTTAAGTATTGATTATGTATGAATTATAACATATGGGTATGTGTAATTTGGTGAAATTAGTGTTAAGAAGTGTTGATTTCGCGGAATTCTGTGTTCTTCGCGAACTAGAAATTCAGAGTCTGGGGTTTCGCCATATGGCATAACTCCAGTTCATTTCTCATGCCATAGAGCTATCGTATCAGTAAATACTAATCATCCAACAGCAAATAGCCAAGAGCCAAGATAAAAGAGGCACCGCAAGCGCCACTTAGTAGAATGTCCAGAAAATGCAATTTTTTAATGTTCAAGTATAGAAATGAGTTAGTAACCTAGTCTAATGATTATAAAAACTTGTTAGATCTATAATAAGATGTTAAAATAAATTCTTAACATGTCCATAACACAATTACGTGTGAACTGAATGATCAAATGCATAGTTACCTTATTGTTTGTGAAGTCTTAATTTTTGACAATAAGTGTAGTAATTAACTAAGTATAGTCATGAACTCGAGTTAGACAAAGAATAAACTTGTGATGTTTATTACGTGATAATTGATTGGTGTTGTGAACATGAATGATATGTAGGATTTAAATCAAAGAAAGAGTTTTATTAACGTGTAATCTACGTACGAGGCAAGTTTCTAAACCTTATCTTGTTACATTGAGCAAGTTTTCTAACTCTACATTTACGTTGAGCAAGTTTCTTACCCTAAACTTTCATTGAGCAAGTTTCCTAACCCTACTTGTTATCGTTATATAAGTTGATTAATTCATCTTTCGATATTGAACAAGTTCTCATTTTTATTGATCAAGCATGTCTTGTATATTAAAGTTTATTAATCTTCAAGCATGATGTTGTTATATAATAATTATTCTATTGTATACCTTTTGAGATGTTATTCAAGTTAAATATTCATTTACTGTTAAACCTTGTTAGACTAGTGAATCCTTATTGATTCGACTAGTCCATAGTTGATGAGCGTTCTAAATTTCGTAACCCTTGATGAATTATCCAAACCAAACTTCCTTTCAAGTGCGGACTCGAATGTCAAACCGAGATGAACAACCTCAGATAGGGGATTATTTACGCTTTAGCGTTAAGATATTGTGCATAGTATGGTACTAAAGGTTGATCCCCTAAGTAACGAGAAGAAGAGTCCATAGTCTTACGATCGTTAAAGGTTTCAAGTATAAACACTTGACAACCTAGGACATAGTTCAAGGTCTTATGACCCTCGTAAATTCTTTTGATTCTTGTTATTCATTCTTGATTCAAAAGTTGAGCTTTTATATTCGAAGTTATTATTTTTCTCGCATGTTATTATTTATTGTTATATTGTTATACTTGTGGGCAATCGTGCTCACTCTTGCGAATAATAACATTGCAGTTAAGAACGAAAAAAATGTATTTAACCTTCCACTAGTAAGAAGGGCAAGGGCAAGCTTAGCAAGTAATGGTGATTATTTATGTGGTTATGTAATGATATTTAGAATTGATGTTAATTAAGACTTATTTGTTTATGTTTTCGCACAGATGATTTAAGGTTAGAGTAACCTGGGATTTATTTATTATGCAGTTGATGTAACCCCATAAGGGGAGAGATTTATTATTTATTTCTATCTATTGCATGGTTTGTATTTATTTATGGGTAGATAGATAGATGATGTTTGTACAGTGAACACCAAATCCTGTGTAAATGGAAGTACCAGATTTGGGGGTGTCACAATCCCTACACCACGACCAAGGATATTCATGTAATCATCAATGGTCATGATTATACCGAATAATCCCTGGTCATAATCATACCAACAATTGTCCATCAATGAACTACAAGCCAATGAGGACTTTTACCACATCATTAGTCACATTACAGTCATGATTATACCGAATAATCCCTGTTCATAATCATATCAAGTCCATCTATGCACGTAAGCCAAAAATGACTTTAAACACAATATAAGCATGAGGATGATGACAATGACATAATAATTCAATAAAACAAGTTCAAGGATAAATTTTAAAGATTTATAATTTAATTTATCCAGCAATCAATAACGTCCAAATTGTCAACATGATACTGCTTTGTAGAGTAAAATTCAAGAATAATATTCATGTACCAAAAATAATTTGGACAGAAAAGAAATATATTTTTTAGGTGAATAGTACCCCGTGAATAGTACTTCGGGAATAGTATCCCATGAATAGTACTTCGGGAATAGTACCCCATGAATAGTACCCCGACACGAAAAGTGTCCCGGATACCCGAGTGAATGATACTAGAGTGAATAGTAATCGGGTGAATAGTAACCCGTGAATAGTACTCTGGCACGAAAAGTATCCCGAATACCCGAGTGAATAATACTAGAGTGAATAGTAACCGGGTGAATAGTAATCCATGAATAGTAACTCGTAAAAGTAAAATACCAAAAAAAATGATATTCCATGACGAGTACAAAAGAAATGATATCTCATACGAGTATAATAGAATATACGAAACTGCAAATGGATTTTCACCCGCCATGCGGTAATCCACGAAGACAGATCATTGCCACAATTTAATAAAGAATGAATACGAAGGATCATTCACCATGCATGCGGTAATCCATATAGACAGTTTATTCCAATAGAATAATAAAGAATGGAATAACAGAAGAATTCACCATGCATACGATAGAACGCATGCACAGAAAAGTTATTCCCAATGTAATAATAAAGAATGGAACCAGTCACGCATAATCCGCATGCATGTGATATTCCAACGTAATAATAAAGAATGGAACCAGTCAAGCGTAATCCACACGCATACATGATATTCCAATGTAATAATAAAGAATGGAATAACAACAGAAATTCACTGTGCACGCGATAGATCGCGATGCATAAAAGTTATTCCAATAGAATAATAAAGAATGGAATAACAGAAGAATTCATCAAGCATGCGATAGACCGCACAGACAAGATATTCCAACAGAATAATTAAGAATGGAATAACAACAGAATTCACCAGGTATACGATAGACTGCACAGAGAGGTTATTCCAACAGAATAATAAAGAATGGAATATCAGAAGAATTTCAGCATGTATGCGGTACTTCGCATAGACAAGTTATTCCAACATAATAATAATGAATGGAATAAAAACCCTTACGAGTATTGAAAGAAAATAACTCTCTTCATGAATACGAAAGAATAATACCCCATACCTCGGAAGAAAACTGGATACTGGAATAGTGAGGTAGCAGACTTCTCTTCTTCTTTCTCTCTATAATTTCTCTCTATCATAATTTCTCTATAGCTTTAGTGAATTGGTGAGAAATGAAGGAAGAATGAGCTTCTATTTATAGAAAAATATAGTTTCGATAATTGCACATTTTGGGGCTCGAAATATTACAGTATAATACCTTCCTCTTTTCCTTCATTTTTATTTTAGTCCTGCAAGTATTATCAAACTTGCACCATCTCCCCTAATAGTAAATCATGTGAATCAATAGTTCTAGTCATGTGAAAATATGAATTACAGTATAGTACCTCCATCTATACCTCCATTTTTAACTTAGTTATGTAAGTATTATCAATCTTGCATCAACTCCCCTAATAGTAAATGAATGTGAATCAATAGTACACACATGTGAACAAATTGTTATAATCATGTGAATCAATAGCAATTAATTGCTCATTTATCCGGTTAATTACTCGATTGGTCAATATAACCTCCAGACATCAATTATTATCGAAATAAATGTCGATTTTCACTAATACTAATAATTCCAACACAATGGAACTATCAATTTCATCTTTAATCAACACGAACTTATTCATCATTAATATTATAACTCACAATATTTAACAACCAGGTCGTTCCCAGGAAAGAGAGGGCTTTCCAATAAGGATTTCTCCCTATTGGCGCGCAATTAGATTATCTAACCCCTCCTTGACAAAACTTCTAAACATTGTCAATATTGCAAATAATAATATGAATAACTTTGTTGTCTTAATTATTGATTTAATAATATAACATATTATACAGATGATACTGTGACCATAATTGAATCAATAATATGAGAGGTATGATGCAGCAATTACTGTAGCAATAATTGAGTATAACTGAGTGACTTCTTACGTAAGCATCAATAATTAATACTGTGTGCTACTATGCAATCACGCGTATTATTGTTCTTTTACTACCGAGTAGTTCAACAGTTTTAACGGTAACACTTTCGCCGTTATTTTTATAAAAAGATAATTCTGTCGTTTTCTTACTATTGTCAATACTTCCGTTGTGGGGTCCACCAATAATTTTGTCGTTGTACGGATATTCCCCGACAAAAAGAATATTCCCCGACCATACGAATATTTTATAACAACTTGCATACTTTGCAAAAAATTTCACATATCACCCTTAACTTTAACCTTTTATCAATTTAACCATTTACGAAATAAAATAATAATTATAAGAAAATTGAATACATTTATTTCATAAAATTTGGGGTCTTAGAATGGGTACCCGACTGGTGTTGAGTATGTGATTTCCACTCGTAGGATTCCTCTCTTTACTGATGGAGGATGGGAGCTCTATTTAGGAGAGTGTGCTATTAGGAGCACCACAGGAGAGATTCGTATACTGATCTTGCTTCCTGCCAGGCGTTATTGGCCTGTTTCACAGTCACCCGTCATTGATATCCCATTGTTGGGTGTTGACGGTTTTGCATTATCAAAGGGTCCCTGCACTAAGGAGATATTCTAGCATTGGTGGTTCCCTCGTACCATTGGAGCCCAGACCCGTGCCACTCACTTCATGGGGGATATGGTTCTTGGATCCGTGATGATGACGGATTAGTTATCTTGTGTCCGAGATCTGACTCATTTGACACAGATTGATAGTTTGACCTAGCTAAATTGATAGGGCACATTTCTTTATCCCAAGACTTAAGCGAGAGATCTTCGAGGCGAGATACTTTTGATCCTTCCAGTTCTAATGGCCGCCCTCGGGTGACCCATATGGCTTTTCTTTGGTGCAGATCCTCCTCAGATAGCCCCTCGACATCCTTGTGGATAAAGATCCAGTGACTCAGGAGGAGTTACATCAGGTGGACAGGATTGACGATGTAGACATTGACACCATTGTCTTCTTTTGATATTCATTCTTTTTATTTCTTTTGATAGGCCTCTGTTAGACACTGGGTGACTTCGCCCCATTCTCGCTATATCTTTTGATAGGCCTCTATTAATTGTAGGGCAGTTTTGCCTCATTTTCCTATATTTTAGCTGTACACAGATGTATTAGATGATGATATACTTAGGAATGTATGTACAGTTTTCCATTCCCTATATCATATTACCATCTATTGTTTATCATGCATGTATTATGTTATGCATATGTATATATGTTCAGAGATATTCAACTTTAACCCCTGGACGATCTTATGACACGGCCCACACAGATGTCTTCTTCGAAAGTTAGCCGCATTGACCATACCCCACCAGTATTGGTGGCCTCACACATGAGGTTATAGTATGATAGTATATCATAATCAGTCAGGGTGACTGTAGATCAGCTATTGCAATATACTATGACTCTCCTGATGTTTCAGGCTCCCGCAGGCTTTGTAGAGGGTATGTTGGAGCACTGGATACCAGAGAGGCAGGTTTTCTAGTTTAGCATCCACGAGTTGACTCCTACTCTGGAGGAGTATGCACGGTTGACGGTGTTGTCTTTGGATAGACCTTGCGCGCATATGGCCATTGGCTACATGAGCAGACAGTTCATGACTCTCACCGGACTGAGGCGTAGAGTAGTACAGGATGAGCTCACATCCGGCCATGTGATATCCCAGTGTTTTCTTTTTGACAGATTTGGCTCTGAGGATAGTTATACATGGCACTCTGGGGATTTCACCACACCAGAGGATCATTGGCGTCTGGCCAGAGTAGATGTCTTGTTATTATGCGTATTGTCGTATGTATGCATGCCACGATACATGGATGAGCTAGATATTGGCGTTATCATGGCAGTGAGAGCTCTCAGGGAGGGTCACACCATTGTACTGATGATCATCGCAGAGACACTAAGGTCAGCCACGTATTGCAGAACTTACCCTGTAGGGGTATTCACAAGTAGTTCGGTCATGTTGTATGTGTGGTTTATATCACACTTGAGACCGATTGGCATTTTCAGATGGCACAGGTATTGTTTCACCCATGAGATAGTTATGTCATACTCATTTCAGCCTGCGAAGTGCACAGATCCTGTATCTTGGTCCGTTTTCTTGGCAGGGATCAAAGATCCATTTGATATATTATCGTGTACAGGGCTTAGCTCACCCTACAACTTCATCACTCATGCTCTGGGCATGGATTATCTCCCTCTAGCTGGTTTAAGGGGCATGACTACTTACCACCCACTGGCCCTGATGTCTCAGTTTGACCAGTTTCAGGATTTCCATCCTTTTGATGGGGCATTGTGTAAGACCCCAACTTTTAGGAATAAAGAATAATTTTCTCGAAATATATTTTTGAATATTATGGTGTGGATATAATGTTATAGTTGTGGGTAATATTTATAAATTTTTCAAAGTAAGCAAGTGGTTATATAATATTCGATTGGTCGGGGAATATTTGTTTTAACAGGGAATATTAAGACGACGGCATAATCATTAAGTGGACCCCACAACTAAGTATTGTCGTAGTTAGAAAATGGCGAAATATCTTTTATGAAAATAACTACGAAAAGTGTTACCAATTAAAACCGTTGAACTAATCGGTAGTAAAGTAAAAGAATACGATGTCTGGCGTGGTTGCGTAGTAACTTGCAGATTGATTATTGATGCTTACGTGAGAAGTCACTCGGTTATACTCAATTATTGCTACTACAAGATTTGTCGCATCATATCTCTCATATTATTAATTCAATTATTGTCACAAGATCATCCGTGATAATATGTTATATTATTAAATTAATAATTGAGACAAAGAAAGTTATTCATATTATTATTTGTAATATTGACAATGTACAGAAGTTACATCAAGGAGAGGTTTGGTCACCTAATTACGGCATAATAAGGAGAAATCCTTATCGAAAAGTCCCCTCTTTCCTGGGAACGACCTGATTGTTAAATATTGTGAATTATTATATTAATGATGAATAAGTTCGTGTTGATTAAAGATGAAATTAATAGTTCCATTGTGTTAGAATTATTAGTGTTGGTGAAAATCGACATTTATTTTGATAATAATTGATGTCTGGAGGTTATATTAACCAATCGGATAATTAACCAGATAAATGAGCAATTAATTACTAGTAATTCACATGCTTATAACTATATGTTCACATGTGTGTACTATTGATTCACATGATTTACTATTTGGGGAGTTGGTGCAAGATTGATAATACTTGCATGACTAAATTAAAAATAGAGGTATAGTTGAAGGTACTATACTGTAATTAGTTTTTTCACATGATTATACTATTGAGTCACAAAAATGAACTATTAATTCACATGATTTACTATTAGGGGAGGTGGTGCAAGTTTGATAATACTTTCAGGACTAAATTAAAAATGAAGAAAAAGAGGGAGGTACATTACTGTAATATTTTGAGCCCCAAAATGTGTAATTATTGAAACTATATTTTCCTATAAATAGAAGCTCATTCTTCCTTCATTTCTCACCAATTGACTAAAGTCTCACAAGAGCAATTATTATACAGAGAAATTATAGAGAGAAAGAAGAAGAGAAGTCTCGCTACCTCACTATTCCGAAGATCCGATTTCTTCTAAGGTAAGGGGTATTATTTTTTTCATATTCATGAAAGAGTTATTTCTTTCAATATTTGTAAGGGTTGTTATACCATTCTTTATTATTACATTGGAATAACACATGCATGCTGCGGTCTATCGCATGCTCGGTGAATTCTTTCGTTATTCCATTCTTTATTATTACGTTGGAATAACTTTGTTTGTGCGATCTATCGCATGCCTCGGTGAATTCTTCTATTATTCCATTCTTTATTATTATTACATTGGAATAACTTTATATGTGCGGTCTATCGCATGCCCGGTGAATTCTTCTATTATTCCATTCTTTATTATTACATTGGAATAACACATGCATGCGATCTATCGCATGCACGGTGAATTCTTCTATTATTCCATTCTTTATTATTCTGTTAGAATAACCTGTCTATGTGGATTACCGCATGCATGGTGAATGATCATTCGTATTCATTCCTTATTAAATTATGAAAATGATCTATCTATGTGGATTGCCACATGGTGGGCGAAAATCCATTTGCAGTTTCATATATTTTATTATACTCAGTTGGTTAAAATTTTATCTTCTATACTCCATGAAATTAGTAGAATATGTTGGATATTTGCGCTTCATCCAGTATCTTTTCATAGAAATATTCTTCTGATCATTCTTGACTTTTACTCCACAAAGCAGTATCATGTTGACAATTTGGACGTTATTGATTTCTGGATAAATTAAATTATAAATCTTTAAAATTTATCCTTGAACTTGTTTTATTGAATTATTATGTCACTGTCATCATCTTCATGCTTATATTGTGATGAAAGTCATCTTTGGCTTATGTGCATAGATGGACTTGATATGATTATGACCAGGGATTATTCGGTATAATCATGACCGTAATGTGAGGAATGATGTGGTGAAAGTCCTCATTGGCCTGTAGTTCATTGATGGACAGTTGTTGGTATGATTATGACCAGGGATTACTCGGTATAATCATGACCATTGATGATTGCATGAATATCCTTGGCCGTGATGCAGGGATGATTCGATTTTATTTATTAAGCTGAGTCTCAGCGATAAAGTTGATGAAAAACTTTTTAAATCATAGAAGATAGTAGATTTTATGCTCTACTTGACTCTTCTAATGGATTGCTTATTCCATTGCAGTTGTTGATCTAAAACTTGTTGTCTATTATATTCTATCAGTTGTTATACTGTTGCAGGCTAAGGATAATTTATTCTGCATTATCTTAGTCATAATATTTCTTACTAGGATAGTTGAGCTCATCCTTTCTTTCACTTTATTCTCTTTGAAATGAGAATATAAATTTGGGGACGAGTCGGGGAACGGATTGACGGCCCAAATGGTTGTTTTAGTAGTCCTCACTATTCTATAAAATAGTGTGACAATAAATATAATGAGGACTCCATTGAGTGTGGATATTGTCTAGATGACAATATTCTTATTGAAACTCTTAGATTATGTTTTGTCATATTTTACACGACTGTTGTATAATTATGTTGTAATTAAATTTTGTACCATGTATTTGGCTACTCAAGATGGGTGATGTATACCTATTTTGGGGGCGTCACACATTGAGTCAGCTCTTAGCTTCTCGCCACTTATCAGCAGAGGATAGATCCAGGTTATATGTCTGTTGGGATCAGCATGAGCTAGCTGAGTTTCCTGTCAGCCATCCGAGTTGTTCTGCAAAGTATTCCGCATGGATGGAGACAGAGATGGCATTGACTATGGCAGTATCCACAGTGCAGGGATTGATTCCGATGATGGGGAGCCTATGGAGGAGACTTATATTCCCATCGAGGAGGATTTGTCTCTTTGAGGCATAACAGTTGTGATGGATTCTCCCACTACGAGTGCTCTTGTGATTCAAACATTCAAAGTGATGTCACATAGCAAAGTCTACATCTGATGACCTTTGAGAGAGATCAGGCTAGGGCCTTGATGTTGACAGCACTTGATGGGAGAGACGCCGCTCTATTAGAGAGGGATGAGGCCAGATCAGCCAGAGATGCATTGATTGTAGAGCGGGATGCTACTTTATCTGCCTGGGATGTGGCCGTCACAGATAGTACTTCAATGAGATCCCTTACGACTGGCATCCTTGTCGATATGAGTGCATACATTGATGAGCATCATGCCACCATGCAGTCGGCCTCGAATCTGCTAGCTCGTGTAGATACCATTGGGTAGGAGCTAGCAGCGTTACCTCCTTCTTCGGATAGAGATGTTATGTTAGATCTGATGGTCCGCATACATACAGATCCGTAGATAGACTTGTATTTTCTTGCACAGACTAGCTTTGCCATTTTGTCATGTACAACACATATGTTTATATCAAACAGTATTATATATGGCAGGGAAATATATTTTGATTTACTCCCCTTTCAGTTGTGCTTTGATACTTGCTTTATATTTGCATGTTTCATCAGGTCTTGTGATCTTGATGCATTCTGAAATCATCCTTGATGTGTGGACATTAATATGTCGCAGGATCTTTCAGAATGGATCATTGATCTTTGTGTATCCCTACCATCTTTGGTGTCTTGGGACTGGTTTTTGTATGTAGTTGTGGAGAGGAGTGTGGATTTTCCTCTTAGAGATTGACCGCACCACAGATGGTCGCCAATACTCCTATTTAAGAGGAGCCTAGTTAATTCTATCTCTTATGGATTAGTGTTGCTCTTCGAGGCATAACCGCAGATTAGATGGTCGCCGGATCTCCTATTTGTGAGGAGAGGTCAGGTAGTTCCATCCCTTTGGTCTGAAGTTGATGAAATGTGGTGGATTGAAGTTTGATCCTAGTACCGTGTGACAAGTATTTGTATTTTAGTAGGGGGTTAGATCGAACCATAAATGGCTGCCTACGTACTCCTATTGAAGAGGAGATCAAGTCTGCTTTTGAACCTGGTGTAAGAGGTTCAACACTGAATGGTGTAAGGGTAAAAATGTTTTTTGTTGTTTTTGTTTATGTAGGGAAAGGGTAGAAGTGTTTTTGTTGTTTTTTTTTGTAGAGAAAGGGCATAAATGTTTTTGTTTTTTTTTATTGCGGCCGGGCCATATAGAATATGGTTGCCTACGTACTCCCGGGTATCATGGAGATCAGGTTGACGTAGTTCGCCCCATGTTCAGGATGATTTGTAGCCAAAAAAGTTTGATCCCATGTTCAGGACAAACTACAGGGAAGAAAGTTTAATCCCATGTACAGGATAAACTGTGGGCGTAGAAATGTTTGATCCCATGTTCAGGACAAACTATAGGGGTAGAAAAGTTTGATCCCATGTTCAGGAAAAACTGCGGGTGTGAATGGTTCAATCCCTGGTGGGATAACCAAAATTGTGTAAGATGTGTAATGAAATGAAACCAGGCTGCTGGCTTGAGAAGTGTATTTTTCCCTGATGGGGCAGATGGGTAAAAAGGAAAGGTTGTGTGTAGTAAGGGTTAAAGAACCTGAAATGATTGTTGATTTGATCATCCAACGTCAGGATGTTTGCTTGCTGGTAACCTTAAACATAGTACCGTTTCACGGTGTCTGAGTTGATAAGCTGTGGAAATTCATCGCCATCCATTTCCTATAGTCTGCGAGCGCCTCCTGTCAATACCTCCTTGACAACAAACAGGCCTTCCCAGTTTGGAGAGAATTAATCCTTGGACTGATCTTGGTTGTCAATGATCTTTTTAAAAACCACGTCATATTGTTTAAACTGCCATAGCTGGACTTTCCTGTTGTAGGATCTGGCAATCCTTTGCTGATATAACTGACTATGGAAGATAGCCGCGGTTCGCCTTTCGTCTATTAGAGACAATTGGTGATACCTGTCTTGTACCCATTGGTCTTCATCCAGCTGAGCGTCTATCAACACTCTGAGAGATTCCATTTCCACCTCCATGGGGAGCACTGCTTCCATCCCATAGGCTAATGAATAGGGGGTTGCCCCAGTGGAAGTGCGTATTGATGTTCTGTAGGATAATAAAGTCAGAGGCAATAAATCAGGCCATCCTTTGTGATTGGCGGACATCTTTTGCATGATCTTCTTAATGTTTTTATTAGCCGCTTCAACAGCACCATTCATCTTTGGACGGTAGATGACGGAGTTAAGATGTTTGATGTGGAATTTACTGCATAACTCCTCCATCATTTTGTTGTTGAGATTCTTAGCATTGTCTGATACAATGACCTCTGGTTGTGTATATCGACAAATGACATTATTTCTAATGAAAGCAATGATGACTTCTTTGGTAACCCTGGGGAAGGATGTCGCTTCTACCCATTTGGTGAAGTAGTCGATCATGGTAAAAATAAACCGATGCCCATTACTGGCTTTGGACTCGATGGGCTCGATCACGTCCATTCCCCACATTGATAAGGGTCAGGGCAAACTCATATTGTAGAGTTCCCTTGGAGGGGTGTGGATAGCATTCCCATGAATTTGGCATTGATAGCACCTTTTGACGTGATCATCACAGTCAGCTTTGAGAGTAAGCCAGTAATGCCTTGTTCTGAGGATCTTCTTAACAAGTAGGGGGCCGCTAATGTGTGGACCACATACTCCACCATGGATCTCATCCATGAGCCTCTGAGCTTGATCCTTGTCCAGACATCTAAGGAGACCTAATCCCACGTCTCTTTTGTAAAGTGCATCTCCGCTCAGGTAGAATTTCATAGCAAGTCGATGGATCGGCCTTCTTTCAATCGGGCACGCCTCAGCGGGTGTAGATCCATCCCGTAAGAACTCCTTGATGTGTTGATACCAAGGGTGTTGGATGGGAGGTAGCTCATCCGATACTTCTCCAACATAGTTCCCATAGGCTAGTGCCTTTTTTAGGGCCAATGTGATGCTTGACATGTTTTCCTTGTCAGGTATGTGAATCAAGGAGGCCAAAGTTGCTAGCGTATCCATAAAATCATTCCTGTTATGAGGAATGTGTATAAAGGAGATCTCTTCGAACTCCGAAGCCATCTGTAAAACTTGTCGATGGTAAGGCAGCAAATGTAGCTCTTTAGTTTGATAGATTCCCGTGGATTGTCTGACTACCAACTCCGAATCCCCAAAGACAGTTAACCACCTGATGCCCATTGAACGGGCAAGTTTTAGCCCCATGATCTGACCTTTATATACTCAATTTGTGTTGTTGGTCTTGACAAATTGCAATTTTTAATGATGACGATATCTGCTCCCCGTCGGATATTAGAACTGCTCCAGTTCCAAAACCTTCCATGTTAACAGCTCCATCGAAATACATTCTCCACGTACGGCATGTATCGTATTGATGGTATTGTTGAACTGTCATTACCCCTTAATCGAGGAAGTATGTTTCCAAGGGTTTGTAATCCCCTGTTGGTGCGGCGGCAGTTGATCCGCAATTCCTAGACCTTTGATAGACTTTTGCGTCATATAGATGATGTCAAATTGTTGTAGGATCAACTACCATCTGGACAGCTGATAATTCAATATGGGTTTACTGAACACGTACTTGAGAGGATCCACGCGGGATATAAGATGGGTTGTGTGACCATGAAGGTAATGTTGTAACCTCATGGAAGCCCATGTTAAAGCACAACAAGTCTTCTCAATCAGAGTGTACTTGTGTTCACTGCTGCTGAATCTTTTGTTGAGGTAATTGATAGCTCCCTCTTGGCCTCTATCATCTTTCTGCCCCAGCATGCAGCCCATGGAATTGTCATTAATGGACAGGTACATGAAAAGGGGAACATCATCCCTGGGAGGTACCAAAATAGGAGCGTTAACCAGTTGCTCTTTGATTGTAAGGAAGGCTTTCTGACACTCATTGTTCCATTTCATGGAGGAGTTCTTCCTTAACAACTTGAAGATGCGTTCACAGGTTGTGAGATGAGAAATAAACCTGCTAATGTAGTTGATTCTTCCCAAGAATCCTCGTATTTCCTTCTCTTTCTGAGAAATGGGCATTTCCTTGATGGCCTGGATTTTGGCAGGATCCAGCTCAATCCCTCTGCGGCTGACTAGGAATCCTAGCAACTTGACTGATTGAACGCCAAAGGTGCACTTGGCTGGATTCAATTTCAAGTTGTACTTACGCAACCTGTTGAAGAGCTTTCTGAGATGGTCTAAGTGGGTTTCTTCCCTCCAGGACTTGATAATGATGTCATCCACGTAGATCTCTATCTCTTTGTGCATTAAATCATGGAAAAGAGTCATCATAGCTCGCTAGTAGGTTGCTCTGGCATTGATGAGGCCGAATGACAACCGTCTATAACAAAAGGTTCCCCAAGGCGTGATGAAAGCAGTTTTCTCACGATCCTCTTCAGCAACCATGATTTGATGATACCCCGCGAAGCAATCCGCAAAGGAGTACATGTCGTATTGAGCAGTATTGTCAATGAGAATGTGGATAAATGGAACGTGAAAGCTATCCTTAAGGCAAGCTTTGTTCATATCCCGATAATCCATGAAAACGCGCACCTTTCCTCCTGGTTTAGGCACAGGGACTATGTTTGATAGCCATTCAGGGTATGTAGACACCGTGATGATGCCCGCTTGAAATTATTTCTCAATTTCTTCCTTAACCTTCAAATTCCACTCAAGTTTCAATCGCCTGAGCTTCTGCCTGACTGACTTAAATTCCTCTTTAATGGGAAGGCGATGAAGGACAATGTCAGTGGACAAAGCAACCATGTCTTCATGAGACCATGCAAACACATCCTGGAATTGGGTTAATAGCGCAACCGTGTCATTCCTTTGGTTTGGAAAGAGGTCTGAACCAATCTGGATTAGCTTAGGGCTTTCTAAGGTTCCGAGATGGAAAGAAATAGTTTGATCAAGGTTGGGTTTAGGTTTGTCTTCGACCCATTCTTTGATCTCCTAAGGTATCTCAATGTCCTCTTGTATTTCCATCAAGTCTAAGTTCAACTTTCCATCAAAGTTACAATCCTTGTGGAGAAGAGGCACCATATCAGCAAGTACAGGCACATCTAAGTTCAGAGTCCTGAAACAAAATATGTTTTCACTTAATATATGAAACTGTTTAATCATACAAAAGTTAGCATGTACCTACAAAATAACTGCTAATACTGTACAAAAGTAAGCAATTAATGATATCTACATGGCAGAGGGATTTTAGGCCCGTTTTACCCTTGTCGACCAATGCATGGAGTGTTGTTCCAATTGTTAAGGGTAAAGTCCTGATGAACTGCAGTGATGGAGGGGCTGTCATCGTCCTCCTTCTCCTGAATGATGACCATAACATCTGGGCAATCATCTTCTGGGGTATATCTGTTTGTATGCTCATCATGGACAATGATACGTATGCCTGACATTATCATGGCGATGTCTTGTTTACGTCTCTGTTCCCTCTCTTTCACTTCAGGATCAGGAATCAGGACCTCTTTTGCTTTAACCGGTATTGGTTTGGGAAATAACATAGCCATTACGTTGGCTGGCACTTTTACCAGAGACTGTATAGGCTCAGGATTTGCAGGTGGAGATAATCGCCGTGTGGCGGAAGCTTGAGAAATCTGTTTGTGCTTATGAGGATTCCTATGACTCGAACTGGCAGAATAGCCTAGTTCGGCTGTCCCAGTTTGACTGGACACTTGAATTGGGTACTTAATGCCCTGATGATTTTTACCCAGCCCTTGTCCATGTCGATGACCCAATGATATCATTTCTTGAGTAGCCGACATTACTTCGACAGAAATCTTGGGTACGAGAAGTGGCATCCCAATAGGATAGTATTGCGTGTTGCTCACTTCCAGGGTGTGAAAACTAACTGGTTCAACTTCTGAATTGAAGCTAATGAGTGGTATATCACCCAATTCAGGACATTCTGGCCCAGCGTTAACAGTGACTAGGTTGTTGTTGATAATGTACTTGAGTTGTTAATGAAGGGTCGAAGGGACGGCTCCAGCCATGTGGATCCATGTTCTCCCTAATAATAGGTTATATCCTGAATCTATCTTGAGCACATGAAAAGATATGCAGAATGTATGGGGACCAATCTTAATTGGTAGTTCAATCTCTCCGACTGAATTTTGGCGGGATCTGTCAAAAGCTTTAATAACCGTATGGCTGCTTCGAATCCGTTTGAGGTTGACGCTCATCTTCACCAAAGTGGCATAAGGACATATATTTAGAGACGAACCTCCATCTATCAAGACTCTGGCTAACATATATGTCAAGTAAGGACAAACCGCATGATATCAACGACTTTTGCGATGGCCGGTCCCTTCCGAGCGTATGTCATCATTAGTGAACGATATAACATTATTGTTGAAAATGTGATCAACCAGATGTTGAAATTTTTTTCACATCCACTGATTTCGGCAAGTAGGCTTCTTCCAAAGCCTTCAGTAAGATCTTCATGCGATCCTCAAAAGAAAAAACCAAGTCCAGTATTGAAATTTGATGTGGAGCTTCTTTTAAGCTTAAAACCACCTTGGCTTCATTATGTCCCATAGTATAGAGGAATTTTTTAATCTTATCCATGGGAATTTTCCCCTTTGATTTGATGGTAGGCTTCATCACCCGTTGAAGAAGATACAGTGGATTATCCTTCAACACTGCAGCAGTTATATGAGACATGGATCTTTCAGCTTCTCCCTAATTCCATGGGACTTTTTGTAAGCTAACAACAGGATATTGTGGTCTGAATGGTAAGAAAATTGGCTCTGGTGCAGCCACGTTCAAAGGATTGTCAATACCTTTGAGTTAGATTTCTTGTATTGTGAAAGGTTTGACAGTCTAATCAGCCTCAGCGAATATAACTGCTACTAATCCCTTCCATTTGGTAGGACAGGTATTCCCACTCTCGAGTAGCACAGTGTCATCTTCTGCCAGTTGCAAGACACCACTGTCAATTAGATTCTGAATAAGGTGGCGGAGTGCCCAGCATTCTTCTGTGTTGTGACCGCGAGAATGTGAATGATATTAACATACTCCATCAGAGTTGAACCTTCTTGAACGAGGATTAATTGGAGTTAAAAGGGAGGTGATCCTTCCTTCATTAATCAGCATCTGAAATCTCTCCTCCATAGGTTGGCCCAGGTATGTAAATTCCCTTCTATTGGCAAAATCCTGACGGGATTTGGCTCTTGCTCTCTTTGCAACTTTGTCCTCCAGTGTTTCACTTTCTGAAGGCGATGATGGAATATTCATAACAAAAGGAAGGAGACTGACATGCTCCTGGCTAACTAATTGGCGTGTGACTTGATGCTCATGGATCACCAGTTCTGCCAATTGCTCAATTTGCTTGTAGAGAGCTTTCATCTTTCGTTCCATTGAAAATTGGAACTTTGCATAATCCCATTTGTTAACACCGTCTTTGAGGATCTAGGATGATTCACCATTGAGATTGGAACTCTGTCCACTGCTCTAATTAATCATATTAACCTCTTCTTCTTTGTGTTGAGGAAGAGGGTTGTCTTGCACATGAGGTTGATCTGGCTTGGTGACAACGATCTCACCGTTGTCTATTAAATCTTAGATCTTGTGTTTCAAGGCCCAACAATCTTGAGTATCATGCCCAGGTGCCCCAGCATGATAACCCACTTCTGAGTAGCATTGAAACCCTTCCCATTCAGGCTGGCTGGTGGAAAAGGATGTGTGATTTTCTTCTGAGTCGTCAGAAGAGTAAGAATATTCTCGAGCGAGTCCCCTAAGGGTGTGAACATTCGAGTGTGTTTTGCTTCTCCACCTTTAGGTAATGAAGGGTTTGAAGATTGTGCTTGAAAAGGGGAGTAGTTTCTCCTTTGGATAGGCATATTCTGATTGCCTTTTTGACCTTGTAGTATCAAGGAAACATCTTCCTCTTTCTTTTTATGGACCCTCCGAGGGTTGTTTCCATAAGTTCTAGACTGGATGTGCTCAACAACTACTTTAAGAGCGGCTAGGTCTTGAATCTTTCCTGACTTCAATCCCATCTCAGCCATCTCTCCGTGTTTGATCATTTCAGAAAATGGCTTGCCAATGCCAGCTAAGACTCTTTCATAGAAAAGAGCTTCTTGTATGTCTATGAAGGTCATAACCATTTCTGACTCTGTCAAAGAAGGAATAACTTGAGCAACGAGGCGCCTCCACCTTTGAGCATACTCTCTGAAAGACTCATTGGACTGTTTCTTGACCTTGGTAATCTGGTACCGATCAGGAGCCATCTGAGACTGAAAGTTGTATTGAGTGAGGAAGGCATGAGCTAACTCTTCCCTGCTATGTATCTTTGAGTTGTCTAATCTGGTATACCATGAACAGGCTTCTCCAGTCAAACTCTTCTGGAACAACTGCATTCTTAGCATCTCGTCCTCTACATAAGATCCAAGTTCTCCAATGAACACCTTCAAATGTGTGTAAGGATCCCCTAACCCGTCATACTTTTCAAAGTTAAGGGTTTTAAATTTCTCTGGATAATGAACACCAGGGAATATACAAAGATCAACATATGAAACACTTCCATATGCTCCAATCCCTGTGAGAGAACGAATGGTTTCTTCCATTTGAAGGACCTTTTTTCTGATATCACCGGTTTCGGGATCTCCTTTGAGATGGGTGTTATCAGGATCTTTGTTGGTTGTATCCAACTGAGGTTCTGGATTTGTTTTATCTGAACCTTGAGTTCCTCCCTGTGCAGAGGATTCTGTATGTGTAGGCATCTTTGGGCCCTGGGTAGACTAATACAGTTCTTTAAGCAGAACAGCCAAGTCAGTAATTTGTTTACTTAATCCGTCAAATTCTTCACGAGAAACGGGATTAGACTGGTTAGATGAAGACATGAT
The DNA here is from genome assembly GCA_020205615.1 of Panax quinquefolius. Taxonomy (NCBI): domain Eukaryota; kingdom Viridiplantae; phylum Streptophyta; class Magnoliopsida; order Apiales; family Araliaceae; genus Panax; species Panax quinquefolius. Next base: position 137,073,940 of record CM035155.1, read on the forward strand.
TGGCTGTAGGCTCGTGGCCTTTTTGGATTTTGAGCGGGTAACAGGCCCAATTGTTTCCCTACAAAAAACTTTTGTAGTGTAGTCTTAGGGATAATGTAAATGTTTACATGCTATGTGATGTTTCCGTTTTAGGAATATTATCCTACAAAATGGATGTTAGCTGTTTTGTAATACAGGATAGCATGCTAATTTAAATATGCATGTGCACATATTTCTTCATATTTCCCATTACAATGAGATTGATATGGCATGATTCTACGAATAAATGCTTTTTACAAGTAATTGAAAATGGGGAGTATGAAGAAACTTCCCTCCGCGTTTGGATTATCAGAGGCTGACCTATCTAAGGTTTACTCTCGTGACTTTTTGGCATGAAGGTTCCCAGATCATCGCAATCTACTTGACAGGAAGTTAATCCAATCTTTCAAAAATATGCATGTGCACATATTTCTTCATATTTCCAATTACAATGAGATTGATATGGCATGATTCTACGAATAAATGCTTTTTACAAGTAATTAAAATTGGGGAGTATGAAGAAACTTCCCTCCGCGTTTGGTTTATCAGAGGCTAACCTATCTTAGGTTTACTCTCGCGGCTTTTTGGCATGAAGGTTCCCAGATCATCGCAATCTACATGACGGGAAGTTAATCTGGTCTTTCAACTGGAGCGAATCTGGGTGGTGCCTTTCTTGAGCCTCGTTGGAATTAGTCTCCCTATGAGTCCAGTAATCAAACATCGACAGGATAACCTCCTGATGGAGGAACCACACAACATACATTCACATACAACGTGTCTCACCGTTTATGAAAATGATGACATGTGCGAAGCACTAATATCACAGATAGATATATTATAGTTCAGTAAGTAAATGCATTCATACACATTCATCATAAATGTAAATGCAACATCCACACACAAGCATATAATAGTTTTGAAAAGTTTATAGTAGCGGCTTAAGCCCTCTTACTGGTGTCCCCAGCAGAGTCGCCACCTGTCGACGTCGGGATTTTTATTTGTCCCTTTTTTGTTCTTGTTCTTTGGTGTTCTCATGTTAGGTGAGATTTGTTTGAAAAAATAAGTTATGAAAAGGTCCGACATATATATGTCGACGATTTGACTGTAAGAGTCGCCAGTTGGTGTTTTTAACTGGTTGCACCAACACAACCAAGAAAAGGTTTGCACATTGACCCAGTGATGTGACACTGCTAAACGGGTCTGTGAAACCGAGATTCATTTGGGTTCGGGGGCTTGATTATGCGGAGGGAAGGTGTTAGGCACCCCCCGACATCCGTGTTGCCATGGTGACCGCAACTTTTCAAGAAACTGTTATATAAAAATGTGTGTGTGTGGGTCAATATTCTTTTATTTGGAAGTAGTGCGAGGCCTCGTTCGCACCTATATACAAAGGGTTTGAATTTGTATGAAAAATTCAGTTTTAGCAAGATATAGCAATAAGGTTTTGTAAAAGAAGTTTTTCAAACCCTGTGCTCAATAGTAATTGAGACCTTTTGATACTTCCATTTAATTAAAATGTTCGGCTTGGTTGCTTTTATTTTCGAGATGCGAAGCATCTTCAAGAAAATAATATATAGCAGTGCCGAACTCCTCATGGGCATGAAAGCCATCTAAGGAAATTCAAACATCATGAATAATTTACAAGCTGCTTACAGCTGAAAATGTCCATCACGGGAACTGAATCTAGATTCAGTAGACTGAATATGTGATCACATAATTCCTAGGCTCACATGATGTCATAGTTTATATGAAAAGCGATGGCAGTTATATATATAAAAAGCGTAAATGTATATATATATATATATAGACATGATAAACCACCACGAAGCACCTCCATGGGGGATCAGAAATGTAAATAAAGAAGTAAATGCGATCAACCGCCACGAAGTAAACTCCAGGCGGGACTAAATGTAAAGAAAGCAGTAAAAATGATCAACCACCACGAAGTAAACTCCAGGCGGGACGAAATGTAAATATATATATATATAAGCGGTAAACACGCAGGATATATATCGATCCCGGCTCGGTTTATCATTTCAGCGATTTGTCTATATATATATATATATATAAGTAGTAAACGCACCGGATGTAAAATCCAGGCTCATCGAACAGAGTTCGACAACAGATTATATATAAAAATATATAAAAGCAGTAAACGCTCCGGATGTAAAATCCAGGCTCATCGGACAGAATTCGACAATAGTTCATATATATATGCGGACTCCCGCATTTTCTTATGCGGACTCCCGCATATATATCCTATGCGGACTCCCGTATATATATCATATCCGGACTCCCGCATTTTCTTAAAATGCGAATTATTTTTTTTGCTTTTTTTTGCGTTTTTTTTAAAAACAACTAAAAAAAATTATGGAACTTGAATTTTTACATAATACAGTGTTTTGGGTGTGATTTGGATACATATAACAAAATATGTCTGTACAGTGTATGCAGACTGTACATACATTTTTTGGTATAGGTATCCAAATCACGTCCATTTCACATATTTACGTAACATAGATATGTGAAAAACTTTATGAACACGAGACATACTTGGTGGTAAGGTGAGTTTATAGGCCACAGTTCCTACTCGATCGAGGATTAAAAATGGGCCAATGAATCGAGGATTCAGCTTTTTTCTCTTTCTAAATCTTGTAACTCCTTTCCATGGAGCAACACGTAACAACACATGATCTCCAATATTGAATTCCACGTCTTTTCGATGAATATCAGCATAACTCTTTTGTCGATCTTGTGAGGTTTTTATACGTTTTCGGATCATTTGAATCTTTTTCGTAGTCATACGTACCAAATCTGGTCCCAACAATGTTACTTCACCCACCTCATCCCAGCATACTGAAGAACGACACTTTCTTCCATACAACGCCTCAAATGGAGACATGTCAATACTTGCTTGATAACTATTGTTGTAGGAAAACTACACCAATGGTAAGAACTTGTCCCAACTTCCCTTGAAGTCAAGGACACAGAGTCTTAATAAATTTTCAAGAGTTTGAATAGTCCTTTCCGACTGCCCATCCATTTGAGGATGATATGTCGAAATAAATCATAAATCCGTGCCCATAGCTTTTTGCAAACTAACCCAAAATCTTGAAGTGAATCTTGGGTCTCGATCAGAAACTATGGATACTGGCATACCATGCAATCTTATGATCTCGTTTATGTACATACTAGCAAGACGTTCAAGTGTAAAAGTTTCTCTTATTGGTAAGAAATGAGCAGACTTGGTCAATCTTTCAATAATGACCCAAATCGCATTTATGCCTTGAGAAACCTTGGGAAGACCAGTAATGAAATCCACGGTAATGTTCTCCCACTTCCATTCTAGAATTCCAAGTGGTTGCAATGGACCTTTTGGTACTTGATGCTCCGCCTTGACTCGTTGACAAGTAAGACATCTTGAGATAAACATCGCTATCTCTCTCTTCATATTGCTCCACCAAAATGAATGACGAAGATCACGATACATTTTGGTACTCCCAGGATGGATTGCAAATGGTGTGTTGTGCGCCTCCATCATGATTTTATACTTTAAATCAGGGTCGTTAGGAACACAAAGTCTGGAGTTGACTCGAAGTATTCCTTCTTCATCGATTCTTGCTTCCAGAATAGCATCTTCTTGCACTTTCTTCTTCATACGCATCAGCTCCAGATCTGTAGTTTGAGCAGCTTTAACTTTATCGATTAAAGTCGGTTCCACTCGTATATTTGCCATCATCACATGGGTCCCTGGAGTCTTTAACTCTATTTCTATCCTTTCCAAGTCATACAAAATGGGTCTTTGCGTTGACAATATTGCACTCGTACCCGCATATGATCTTCTACTCAATGTGTCAGCTACTACATTCGCTTTTCCAGGATGGTATTTTATGGTATGATCATAATCTTTCAACAACTCAAGCCATCGTCATTGCCACATGTTGAGTTCCTTTTGAGTGAAGACATATTTGAGGCTTTTATGATCCGTATAAATCTCCACCTTCTCTCCATACAGGTAATGCCTCAAAATCTTAAGCGTAAAAACGACTGTTGCCAACTCTAGATCATGAGTAGGATAATTCTTCTCATATTCTTTGAGTTGTTGAGAGGCATAAGCTATGACTTTCCCATGTTGCATGAGAACACATCTTAACCCTTTGCTTTCAAGCATCATCCTTTGTAGATGACAAATCCTCCAAGCTAGATGGTATTGTCGAGCAGTCTTGAAATGAGTCTCCTCTTTAGTTCTTGAAAACTCTTTTCACATTCCTCGCTCAGCCCGAATTTTGTATCTTTTCGAGTCATTTGAGTTAATGGAGTAGCAATTCGAGAAAACCCTTCTACGAATCTTCGATAATAACCAGCTAAGCCGAGAAAGCTACGTACTTCGGTCACTGACTTAGGTTTCTCCCAGCTTTGAATAGCTTCAATCTTTGCTAGGTCAATAGATATTCCATGACTTGATACTAAGTGCCCAAGGAATGCTACTTCCTCCAGTCAGAACTCGAATTTCTTCAACTTGGTATAAAGCTTGTTTTCACGAAGCTTTTGGAGTATCAGCCTCAAGTGTTGCTCATGATCTTCACATCTTTTGGAATAAATAAGGATGTCATCAGTAAAGACGACCACAAAGTGATCCAAATATTCCTTGAATACTCGGTTCATCATATCCATGAAGGCAGCAGGAGCATTTGTCAATCCAAAGGACATGACTAGGAATTCATAATGCCCGTACCGAGTTCTAAAAGCTGTCTTTGGAATGTCATCGGTTCTAATCTTCAATTGGTGATATCCGGAACGAAGATCTATCTTTAAAAAGAATTTGGCGCCTTGCAACTGGTCAAACAGGTCATCAATGCGAGGCAATGGATATCTATTTTTGATAGTGACATGGTTCAACTCCCGATAATCAATACAAAGTCGCATACTCCCATCTTTCTTCTTCACGAATAGAGCGAGGAGCACCCCAAGGAGAAGTACTAGGACAGAATGAAACCGATGTCTAACAATTCTTGCGGTGGGTCTTCAACTCACGAAGTTCAATAGGAGCCATTCGATATGGGGCTTTGGAAATGGGTTTTGTCTTAGGGTTCAAGGTCGATAAAAAATTCAATTTCACGCCAGGGGTAGGCTGGGAAGTTCTTGAGAATACGTTAGGAAATTTATTAACAATAGAAATATCATTCAAAAATGGCGTATTTTTGTTTAGATCCGTGACATGAGCTAAGAAAGCTTGACATTCGTTTGTCGATAACGAATAGCTTTATATGGCTTGAGATGAGCGATGATTGATTTTAATGGTTTGGTTGCTTGAATTCGCATAATAGGTTGGTTAGGAATATGAAAGCTAACAACCTTACGAAAATAATCAATTTTTGCATGATGAGTAGTTAACCAATCAATCCCTAGAATCACATCAAATGCAAGTATTTTCAAAGAAATAAGATCGACGAAGTAACGTCTTGTGGTCTTGATTTGAACTAAACAAGACTTATAAGCGATTGGATGTAATGAAGGTTTCTTCCAAGCGGAGTTTCAACAGATAAGTCAAAGTCTAAATTCTCTCTGAGTCAAATTTAAGCGTTGAGCGCAGTAGGAGAAATAAAGAATGGGTAGAACCGGTATCAAATAAGGTATAGACTTCGCTAGAGTTTATGATAAGCTTACCTGTGATGACCTCGTTTGGGTTCCTTACTTTTTGGGAGGTCACAACAAACGCTCTCCCTTGAACTACCAGCTTTGACTTTTCTGGGACGGCCTTTGGTGCCTCCATCCCTGCTGAACTTACCTTCTTTGAATGACAAAATTGAGCTAGGTGACCTTCTCTTCCACAATTGTAACACGTTTTGGACAGCCGCATACAGTTTGAACTGATATGTCCCTCCCCTCCGCATTTAAAGCATATGATAGGTGGTCGGTCTCCTTCCTTAACAACTGGTGCTGATGCTGACATCTTTCCATCATTGTTGAATCTCCTCTTCTTGAAATGTCCATTCTTATTGCTTTGGCCATGATTCCCACCAAAGTGGTTACAATTTTTGGCATGTTGATTCCCTCCACGCTTATTGTCACCGCTTCGATGACTGCTATCACTGGTATTATCATTTTGTCGGCTGCTCTCTTTTGGTTGGGTTGACTCATTATCGCGCTCCAATAATTGAGCCCTATTAACAACATCTGAATACAAACATAGTTTACGAGAGATAAGATATTGACGTATCTCGGGTTTCTAACCTCTTAGAAACATTCGCGTCATTCTCTCCTCATTATCAACCAAATGGGACGCAAATCGGGACAACTCGGCAAACTTGGCTTCGTACTACGACGTGGTCATGTTGTTTTGCTCCAGCTTGATGAACTCTACCTCTTTCATATGACGAATACTTTCGGGAAAGTACTTATTGTTGAACAATTCTTGGAACTTCTCCCAAGTCATCTTCAGTGTGGCAGGTTGAGTACACTTTACAGATTCCCACCAGTAATCTGCCTCTGCTCGTAACATGAAGGTGGCAAAGGGAACCTTTTGCTCCTCTGAGCATCCCAAGACATCAAATATCTTACAGATATATTTTATCCATGTCTCCTCCTTAAGTGGTTTTGGCTCTCCAAAAAACTTCGGTGGTCCTAGTTCCTTGAACTGCTTAGTGGTGACCGTCCAAGAGTTGCTAGTGTTTCCACCTGCATTTTGGACAGGAGCCGCTCTTGCCTGATGTTGCATGAATTGCATAAAGCCTCTGAACATTCCATCGTTCATCATTTGGTTAGTGTTGTTATTTGCATGAGGGTTTTTGCCTTCCTGGTGCACATTATTTTGATTATTGATCTGTGGAGACTCAACGGTCTCCTGTGCTCCATTGCTATTCTCAACATTCTCAGATGTCATTTTCATATACTGCCACAAAACAAGGGTTAATTAACATATCACATATTATCCCTATACTCTGACCGACCAATTAAATACCAAATAAACTTAGGTAGGTCATACTAGTGAAGGAATTCCCCGTCTCTCCCCTCCTAGTTCTTGTCTCACATCTCAGTTAGGGATCATATCCCTAAGCTTTGATACCAACTGTGACGCCCCCAAAATAGGTATACATCACCTATTCTGAGTCGCCAAATACATGGTACAGAATACAAATACAACCTTAAATATACAACATGAGCTGTAAGTTTTAATAAAAATATTGTCTTCTAGACAGTATTCAAACTCAAAATAAGTCCTCAATGCATTTATTATCACACTATTTCATAGAATAGTGAGGACTACTAATGCTATCATCTGGACAGTCACTCTGTTCCCCGACTAGTCCCTGCTACGTTCTCATTTCTTGAAGAGAACAATGAAAGAGAAAGGGTGAGCTCAACTAGCCCAGTAAGAAATATTATTACTAAGATAATGCAGAATAATTTATCATTAGTCTTCAATAGTGTTAAACTGATAAAATATAACAAACATCAAGTTTAACTGCAGTGGAACAAGCAATCCATTAGAAGAGTCAAGTAGAGAATAAAATCTACTATCTTCTATGATTTTAAAAGGTTTTTCATCACTTTTATCGCTGAGACTCAGCTTAATAAATAATCCACATCATCCCTGCACCACGGCCAAGAATATTCATTAGTATCACGACCACAATTTATCCATGCACTACGGGCCAAGGATATTCGTGTTTTCATCAAAGGTCATGATCATGCCAACAACTATCCATCAATGCACTACAGGCCAATGAGGACTTTTACCACATCATTTATAACATTACGGTACCATGATTATCAAGAATAATTCTCGGTCATAATCATACCAAGTCCATCTATGCACTACGAGCCACGGATGACTTTCAACATAATATAAACATAAGGATGATGACAATGACATAATAATTCAATAAAACAAGTTCAAGAATAAATTTTAAAGATTTATAAGTTAATTTATCCACGAACTCGATAATGTCCAAATTGTCAACATGATACCGCTTTGTGGAGTAAAATTCAAGAATGTTCGAAGAATATTTCCATGAAAAGATCTTTGGATGAAGCGCAAATATCCAGGATATTCTACTAATTTCATGGAGTATAGAAGCCAAAACTTTAACCAATTTGGGTATAATAGAATATATGAAGCGCAAATGGATTTTTCGCTTCGCCATGCGATAATCCACGTAGAAAGATCATTTCCACAATTTAATAAGGAATGAATACAAAGGATCATTCACCGTGCATGCGATAATCCACATAAGCGAGTTATTCCAGCAGAATAATAAAGAATGGAACTGTGTCATGCGTAATCGCATGCAGACGAGAATATTCAACGAGAATAATAAAGAATGGAACCATGTCATATGTAATCCGCATGAGCATGGATATTCCAATAGAATAATAAAGAATGGAATAACAATGAATTCACCGGGCATGCGATAAAACGCCGCAGACAGAGTTATTCCAATGAGAATAATAAAGAATGGAATAACAAAAGAATTTCACCATGTATGCTGTACTTCTCATAGACAGGTTATTCCAACATAATAATAAAGAATGGAATAACAGCTTTTACGAGTATTTGAAAGAAAATAATTCTCTTCATAAATACGAAAGAAATAATACCCCTTACCTTAGAAAGAAGAGTATTCCGACTGGTAGGGCGAGAATATTCTTGAAGAAAACTTATACTATTTTCTACGCTCAAAGCTTCTTAAAACTCTAAAGAAATACGCTCAAGATTATAGAAGAAGAATTCTTTGAATTTTTAGTGTGTTTTCAATTCTAACTAAGCATCCTATTTATAGGAGAATGAAAAGGATACTATGCTATAATATATAAATATTCTATTTATAAAATATATATATATATATTATTTAAAATCTAATAAAACAAATAACTTTATAAAATATTCTATTTTATATAAAAAGATTTTACTATGCAAACACTATGCAGTACTATGCAAACACTATGCATAATAAAATATAATATATTCTACTTATAATCTAATAAAACAAATAACTTTATAAAAGTATTCTGTTTTATAAAAAGATTTTACTATGCAAACACTATGTAGGCACTATGCAAACACTATGCATAATAAAATATATTATGTTCTATTTATAATCAAATAAAACAAAAACTTTATAAAAAGTATTCTGTTTTATTAAATTTATAATAATAATAAAGCAAAATTCATCATCATTATTATAATTCACACTATTAATCGACCAGGTCGTTCCCAGGAAAGAGGGGGCTTTCTAGTAAGGATTTCTCCCTATTGGTGCGTAATTAGGTGACCAAACCTCTCCTTGACAGAACTTCTAGACATCGTTAATATTATAAATAATAATATTAATAACTTTGTTATCTCAATTATTGATTTAATAATATATAAAATATCGACAATAATTGAATCAAATAACGTGAGATACTATTCAACAATTACTGTAGCAATAATTGAATAAAACTGAGTGACTTCTCACGTAAGCATCAATAATCAATATTGTGTGCTACTATGCAACCACTCGTATTACTGTACTTTTAACACCGGGTGTTTCAACAGTTAACGGTAAAACTTCCGCCGTTTTTTTCATAAAAATATTTTTGTCGTTTTCTCAATCCGACAATAATTCCATTGTGGAGTCCACCAATGATTGTGTCGTCGTACGAATATTCCCTGTTACAATGAATATTCCCCGACCAATCGAATATTATATAACAACTTGCGTACTTTGCAAAATTTATAAATATTACCCACAACTATAACATTATATCCAATTTACTCCATAATATTAAAAAAATGATATTTATAGAAAATTCATTTTTATTCCTAAAAGTTGGGGTCTTATAATTTTGCCCCTCACCGAGGTTATCTTCAGTTTGGGTTGATAAAGAAGACGTTGCTCAAGGTTATCTCTGAGATTGGACTGCTGCAAGTGCTGAAGGTCCTCAGGGTCATCTTTGAGGTGTGCCTGTCTTCCCGGGGTTATCTCAGGGTCTTGAACTGAATGTCTTGGTGTGAGTTTCGAGGTTGAAGCTGCATGCATTTGAAACAAGCATTTTCGGGGTTATCGCCGGAATTGCAACTACACTCCTTGGGGTTATCTCCAAGGTTGACATTGTCTTTCCCGGTGTTGTTTCCGGGACTGAGACTGAATATCTCGGGGTTGTCTCTGAGATGGATCGGCCTTCTCCAGTGGAATTTCCGGTATTTGAACTGCATGCCTCAGGGTTATCTCCGAGGTTGGAAATGCTACTCCCGGTGTGTTTTTTGAGATGGACTGAACCTCCGGTTGTATTTTCGAGATGAATATGAGCTGTCTTTTAGGGTTATCTCTGAAAGAAGATTTTGCACTTCCTGCAATGTTAATAACAGGTAGGCAAAAAATTTCAAGTGTCTACAGTAGGCAACCATTTTTTTAATGGCCTGGTCACAAAAAAATAAAACAAAACAACAAAAACACATTTCTACACCCTTCTACACCTTTTCACAAACAGCGTTGAACCTCTTACACCAGGTTCGAACTACGCAGACCTGATCTCCTCTTCAATAGGAGTATGTAGCCAGCCATTTATGGTTCGATCTTACCCCTACCAAAACATAAAATCTTGTCACATGGTGCTGGGATCATCCTTTAATCCACCACATTTCATCGGCTTCAGACTAAAAGGATGGAACTACCTGACCTCCCCATAAATGGGAGAGTTGGCGACCATCTAAGCTGCGGTTAAGTCCTCGAAGAGCAACACCAATCCATAAGAGATGGAACTATTTGGGATCTCCTCTTCAATAGGAGTACTGATAACCATCTGTGGTGCGGCCAATCTCAGAGAGGAAAGCCACACTCCTCTCCATATCTACATACATAAACCAGTCCCAAGACACCAAAGGGTAGGGATACACATAGATCAACGATCCATTCTGAAAGATCCTGAGACATCTCAATGTCCACCAATTGAGGATGAGTTCAGAATACATCAAGATCACAAGTCTTGAAGAAGTAGGCAAATATCAAGCAAGTAATAAGGCACAACTAAAAGGGAAGTGAATCAAAATATATTTCTCTGCCATATATAATGTTGTTTGATATATACAATATAAATTGTACATGACAAAATGGCTAAGATAGTCTGTGCAGAAAAATACAAGCCTATCTACAATCCCATGGATATACGAGCTATCAAGTCCAACATGGCATCTCTCTCTGAGGAAGGAAGTAACGTTGTAAGCTCCTGCCCAAGGGTATCTACACGAGCTAACAGATCCATAGCCAACTGCATGGTGACATGATGCTCATCAATATATACACTCATCTCGGCAATCATGCCAGTAGTAAGGGATCTCACTGTAGTACTATCTGTAATGGCTACATCTCGGGCAGATATAGCGTCATCCCACTCAATAATCAATGCATCTCTGGATGATCTGGCCTCATCCCGCTCAGTAATAACGGTGTCCCTATGAGCTCGAACATCATCTCTCTCTATTAGAGCGGCATCTCTCCCATCAAGAGTTGTCAACATCAAGACTCTAGCCTAATCTCTCTCAAAGGTCATCAAATGAAGTCTCTGCTCTAAATACTGTGCTGAATGCTGGATCACAGTAGCACTCGTACTGGGAGAATCTACAAGAGTTGTTGGCAACCTAGTGAATAGCTCTTCCTCGGTGGGAAGATCAATGTCCTCTATGGACTCCCCATCATCAGAACTAATCCCCGGTACTGTGGATACAACTGCAGCAGATGCCGTCTCTATCTCCATCCATGCAAAATACTCTGTCGAACAGCCCGGATGGCTAACAAAAAATGTAACTAGCACACACTGATCACAACAGGCATACACCCAAGATCTGTCATCGGCTGACAAGTGGCGAGAAGCCAAATGCTGACCTAATGTTCCCTCAAAAGGATGGAAGTCCTAAAACTGGTCAAACTGTGACATCACAGCCAGTGGGTGGTAAGTAGTCATTCCCCTCAAACCAGCCAGAGGGAGATAATCCATGCCAAGTGCATGAGTAATGAAGATGTAGGGTGAACTGAGCCCTGTACACGGCAAAATGCCAAATAGATCTTCGATCCCTGCCAAGAATGCCAACCAGGACATAGCATCTGTGCACTCCGCTGGCTGAAAGGAGTAAGATATGGCTATCTGATGGGTAAAACAATACCCATGTCGTCGGAAGGTGCCAATCGGTCTCAGATGTGACATGAACCACACATACAACATGACCAAGCTACCTATAAATACCCCTGCAGGGTAGGTACAGCAATACATGGTTGATCTCAATGTCTTTGTCACGATCATAGGCACAATGGTATGACCCTCCCTGAGAGCTCTCACTGCCATGATCAAGCCTATGTCCAGCTTATCCATATATCGTGGCATATACACATATGATAATATACACATCATGAGTATATCTACTCAGGCCACATGCCACTGATCCTCCGACGTGGTGAAATCCCCTGAGTGCCGTGTATAGCTATCCTCTAAGCCAAATCTGTCTATCAGAAAGCACTGGGATACCACATGGCTGGATGTAATCTCATCTTGTACTACTCTACGTCGTAACCCAGTGAGAGTCATGAACTGCCAGCTCATATCGCCAATGACCATCCGAGCGCAAGGTCTGTCTAAGGGCAAAGCCGTCAACCGCTCATACTCCTCTAATGTAGGAGTCAACTCCTGGATCCCAAAGCAGAAAACCTGCCTCTCTGGTATCCAATACTTCAGCATACCATCTACAAAGCCCATAGGAACCTGGAACATCAGGATGGTCGGGAATCTTTGTAATAATCGATCTGATCACCACATGCGGAGGTGACAAACTATCATACCACGACCTCAAACGGGAGGCTACCAACACTGGTGGGGTGTGATCAATGCGGCTAACTGTCGAGGAAGACATCTGCGTGGGTCGTATCATAAGACCATCCAGGGGTCAATGCTGAATATCTCTGGACATACATATATATGCATAACATGATACATGCATGATAAATAATAGATGGTAATATGATGTAGGGAATAACAGTACATACATTCCTAAGTACATCATCATCTAATATATCATCTCTATACAGCTAAAAATACAGGGAAATGGGGCACAGACGCCCAATAACTAACAGAGGCCTATCAAAAGATATAACGAGAATGGGGCACAACCACCCAGTATCTAAGAGAGGCCTATCAAAAGATATAATGAGATTACACATCAAAAGAATATAATAGTGTCAATGTCTACATCGTCAATCTTTTCCACCTGATGTAAATCCTCCTGAGTCACTGGATCTCTATCAACGGGGTTGTTAGGCCTATATAATGGAGGATCTGCACCAGTAAAAACCATATGGGTCATCTGAAGGGCCAGCGCCAGAGCTAGAAGGATCAAAAGTATCTGTCTTTAAAGGATCTCTGCCCAAGTGCCAGATAAAGAAATATGCCCGGTCCAACTGTCGGGTCAAACTATCAATCTGTGTCAAATGAGTCAGATCTCGAACACAGGCCATCCAATTCGTCATCATCACGGATCCAGGAACCATATCCCCCATAAACTAAGTGGTGCGGGTCTGGGTTCCGATGGTACGAGGGGACCACCAGTGATGAAACATATCCTGAGTATACGGACCCTCGGCGGTGTAATGTCGTCGGCGCTTTATCAATGGGATATCAGCGATAAGCAACTCGATCTGGTCGATAACGCTAGCGGGGAGGAAAGATCGGTTCTGAATCTCTCTGTGTAGTGCTCCTAATAGTACGCTCTCTTAAATAGAGCTCACATCCTCCATCTGTAAAGAGAGGAATCCGGCGGGTGGATATCACGTACTCGACACCAGTCGGGAACCCATCCTCAAACCTAACGGTGAAATGTTCCCCAGAGTAGGGAATCCAATTAATGGCATCAGCTGTCAACAACTCCAACTATAGACGACAATGGGTGAAACCCTCAGCTACAGGAACCTCCGCTAATATGGAGTGATGCCATCGCCGTCCTCGTGGATAGGTCTCCAAACCTAACACACTCATAGGACATAAATATGGGAGCCTCTCGTAGGCCCAGAACTGCCAACATAAAGGCAAACATCTGTTGTCAGTCAACACTCTTAACCTGTACATGGGAAATCAAAAGAGAAATACTCACCAGCAGAAATGGGTAAAATCCTAACTAAGCCTCTTTCAAGCCTTGCGAACGCATGCGCATGCCCTGAGGAAATAGGCGAAGGTATAGGAGCCCCAATCATACTCTCCAATACGGTCTACATCTCGTGTATCACTGATCAAAGCAAATGATATCGTTAAAGAGTTATCTGCTATGAAGCAACCCTTAATGATCATCAGGAACAATTTCCAAAGAATGCGATCATTAACTCTCACATCATCAGGTATGGGATCACTCAATAGCCTGCTCATAGCATCTACGCTTAAAGGACCTGTACGAACTGTCCTGCTCTTGAGCACCTCAGCCGGGACTCTAACAAGGATCTAACGGCAGTCGGGGTAATATTCGCCGTACAAAGCACTGGCGCCCCTCCAAACTCCATACCTGTGATAAACTGCCAATCCATCGGCGTCATCATCACCTCATAGTCTAAGAAATGGAGAGACTAAGTTTGGTGAAACCAGTGCTCAAACAATGCCCTGAGATAACCCCAGGGACAACGATGGGGGAGGATGGAAAAGAACGCCTCAAAGCCCCAACTATGCATAATTTCTAGATAATTTGGATGCAAAGCCTGATACAGAAAGTGAATACTGTGCCAGTTCCCTCGAGGCTGTGTAAAGCTCTGGGATTCAAGTAAACTGAATTAAATCCAGCTTTTACCTCATTTGCATTCAAGTAAACTGAGGGGTGTCGACTTAAATCACCCAGAAGCTCTGGGATCGTCATCTGAATGCCTTGAAGATCCCTACGGGGAACATGAGCAATAGGAGCAGGGTCCACAACTGGTATATCCTCCTCGTCCTCCACATTTGGTACCTCAACCCGGATAAGATGAATAATCGCCTCCACCAGACGACGAGGCTGTCTAACAAAACGAGGTCGAGGCACGTCAGAAGCCCTCCTCCGCACACCTGAAGTGGTCCTGTGGGAACTACTCAACTGATCCGGATCCATATATATATTTGGACACAAGTCTCCAAATCACCTCAGAAAGGGTGCGGTAAATTCTAACCTGAAGCTTTTTCAATGCATTATTTTAACATACGCCTACAGTAGAGTTAAAAATGCATGACTATCCAATGCCTACATTTTGGAAAAAATTTTCCATAGTCTCCTTTGTAAACAGGACTATCCACATGCACATAGGCATGACTAGGTGGCCATTCAATAGCACACCTACCCACAGTCATAAACATCCTATATGCATCACACATTAAAGTCATAATCCATAAGGGTAGCTTAATTACCAGGATTACTTTGCTTTACTACCTTTGCTCATTTGTCCTCAAATAGGATAAGAAATAGAAGAAAAAGGTGTCAATTTGACTGTTTCAAAAGTTAAATTTTTTCACTTCATTATGTTCAGCATGGTTAAAATACTAACATTTACTATGTTGAATATTTTTTATCAAGTCATATTAGCATGCATATATATTACTATGTGTTTAGATGCATTTCATGTGATAAATCATTTTCCAACGGATAAAAACTACAAAAAAAGACATGCATACATTAGCAGGACAGTGCAGAACACTTGTACGGTGACAGAATTTGTAGAAAGACGCCCGAACTCAGCAGATCTAAAGAAGAGCTCTCGGATTCTCTGTGTGGCACAACTTGAAAATGACTTCTGAAACTAACAAGCCTACAAGTACACCCACGGTTGGCCACAAGTGTACCTGCAGCTCCCTTAGGTGGGGTCCACCCCTTCGGCTCAGTCTAGTTTGAGTTGCAAAGGAGATCTTACAAGCTGAAAAGGCCAAATCAGGAATAAAAATGTTACGCGATTGAGCGAAATAGCCTAAAATCCTAGCTTTCAAAAACCAAACTATACGTCTACATATCACTCATTGGTATTCACCCAGACACAGGTTTCACTATACTGATGATCACAACTATTGAAAACTATACGCGGCAATACCTCAAAAAGGTCTGATGCCATCAGTTTGGGGTTGTAACTCTAAAACATTCCCCAGCGGGGATTTTATTCAATTCAGCCATTGATGTATACGTCAACAAAGGTCCAGCCACCTTGACATCATTAGCCATTGGCAGGTAAACCCAACGAAGCGTCAGGAACCATCCGACGATCTCATCCGTTGATGCACATATCGACGAAGGTCAAGCAGCCTTGACATTTTCCAGCAGGGAT
This sequence comes from Panax quinquefolius, assembly GCA_020205615.1. Taxonomy (NCBI): domain Eukaryota; kingdom Viridiplantae; phylum Streptophyta; class Magnoliopsida; order Apiales; family Araliaceae; genus Panax; species Panax quinquefolius. The sequence goes on from CM035155.1 coordinate 137,090,250, forward strand.
CTCGTCCGTTGATGAACATGTCAGTAAAGGTCAGATATCCCTGACAACACAGACTGTTGGTAGTAACTCTGACAGAGCATTAGAAGGACCTGGCGACAAAAACCGGGAAGGACCATCCTCATCTGGGAGGACCGATGATGGAATATGTTATACAAGGTCTCCTCAGACAAAACACATCCCCACAGAGTCTCTTCTATATGAGAGATACATCTTTAGTGGAAAGTCTATACCAAGGATTAAATACTTTGGTGATAACCCCAACGTCAAAATCCTGAAAGTTCCTGAGAACTTTAGATCACACGTCCAAGTAGTTCATCATAGTCTTCAGTGATAACTCCGGCCCCATCGAAAGTTGTGGGAGCCAACAGTCATCACATCCCGTTGGAAAATGGTCCAACAAACCACATACATTATGCATTTGCATCATACTGCTATACATTGCATCATGATTATCATGTCACATTTCAAGTGTCTAGTATTCTTTATCCTATCCATGCCATTACACGGCATGAATATGATAAAGAGGGGAATCTGTAGACACTCAAAATTTTGCATTTTTGTTACTAACCTGGCAGGAGGGCAAAATCATCTTCCAGAGATAACCCTGGAAGTCAAATCAATTCAATTTCAGAGATAACCCTGGAATCTTCAGTCTTTCCATCTCATAGATAACCCTGAGATGTCTAGCTCGAGTCCCAAAAATAACACCGGGAGTTTCAGTTTCAATCTCGGAGACAACCACGAGGAATACAGTTCCAGTTCCGAAAATAACACTGGAGAAGTCATTTCCATCTTGGAGATAACCCCGAGATACTCAATTCTAGTCCCGGAGACAGCCCCAGGAGATTCAGTTCCAACCTCAGAAACAACACCGAGTAGTACAGTGGTAGTTCCAGAGATAACCCCGGTAAAGCTCATTTCAACCCAGCAGTCAGCTTCAACCTCGGAGATAGCCCCGAGGCACTCAGTCCCAAACCCAAAAATAACCCTGGGAGGTCAGACACACCTCAGAGACAACCCTCGTTCAGCACTTGCAGCAGCCAAATCTCAAAGATAACCCTGAGCAACGACTACTATATCAGCCCAAACTGGAGATAACCTTGGTGAGGGGAAAAATCATCATTTTGTCACCTCGATCCCACATACGCGTCGTCTCAACACATTTTTAACATACATTCTACACATCAGTGACCTATAAGAACCAAATAGCTCCAATCCCGAGTGACTACTAGACAGGACAGCACACCGGATAGAATTTGAAGACTTGAAGACCAATGGCATGGTCCCATCTTCCTGACTTCTTACAACCTCTAATCCCATGTCATTTGTGTATCTCTTGACAACAGCACTCTGAAACAGGTCTTATACACCTCAATTGGATGCCCAGATTGAAGTTCTGAAAGTTCGAGCGGACATCACGTTGCATGCGTGCACGTACTTTGAGACTGCAAGACCCGTGGAGCCCGGGACACCCCGGGAAGCCGCAGGTGCACCTGCGGCTCCCCCCTCTATAAATAGAGGGCTTAGGGTGGCCATTTTTTAAGAGAAAAAGGCGAGGAAGCCCTGTCTAATTTGCTCTGTACACACTATAAACTGAGTGCTTTGTCATTTTAAACACTTGTGAGCTCATATATTGCTACTTTTTACCGGTGGGAACCGAGTGTTCATCCATTTAAATCTATTAAATTCTTCTTTGGCAGTCCACTGTAAGCCTTCGTACCTTTCTTAAAGCCTTTTCTCCACATTTTCATGTTGAGAGTCATGTTGTGTGTGTTTTCCTGGACTTCGGTCTGTGGCTTTTTATTTCATTTTGTATATATATATATATATATATATATATATATATATATATATGGACTAACATTATCGACTTATGCCTCGATTGAGCTTGGACTCACGTATACTCATACCTTCTATCCGGGCTTAGGCACAGGAACTATATTGGTAGGTTGATACCATGATAATGTCGGCTTTGAATTGTTTAACAATTTCTTCTTTGACTTTCAGACTCCACTCAGATTTTAGTCGCCTGAGCTTCTGTTTGACTGACTTGAATCCTTCTTTAATGGGCAGGCGATGAACAAAAATATCAGTAAACAAACTGATCATGTCCTCATATGACCATGCAAAAAACATCCTAGAACTGAGTTAGTATAAAAATCAGGTCTTTTCTTTGTCTTGGCCTGAGGTCCATGCCTATCTAGATTTCTTTAGGGTTTTCTAAGGTACCGATATTGACATAGGTGGTTTGATCAACGTTTAATTTGTGTTTATCTTTGACCCATTCTTTGATCTCCACAAGCACCTCATAGTCCTCTAACTCTTCTTGCTCAATCCCCATCAAGTCAAAGTCCAACTCTACATCAAGTTGTAGTCATTATGGAGATTTGGCATTCCACTAGCAAGACTAGACAAATCCAACTCTGGAGTCCTGAAAATAAAATGTTTTCACTCAATATATGATATTGTTTGATCATACAAAGCGTTAGCAAAAGCATGAAAAAAGTAACTACTAGTATTGTGCAACAAAAGTAAGCAGTTAATAATATTTACACTTTAGGGCAGATGGACTTTCTGCCCTTTTTACCCTTTTCGACAGATGCAAGGAGTGCTGCTCCAATTGCCTAGGGTCAAGTCTTTGTGGACAGCTGTGATGAAGGGATAGTTGATGTCCTCCTCCTCTTTGATGATGACCATGACTGAATTCATATTTGGGTCAGTATTTTCCTTTGATCGGTTCTCTTTGGCCCTATTTATGCAAGGGGTCAGGATTTGATCTTCTGAACAGTCATCATCTAGGATATCCATGTTCATACCCTTAGTATACACCAGAAAGTACATCTTTGATAACTGGTTTTACATTTCTTGTTTGCGTCTCTGATTCCTTTCCTCGCTTTCTCTTGATCCGGAATTAGGACTTCTTTTCCACTATACGGCTTGGGCCTAGGAATCAGCATACCCGCCACAGAAACAGGAATTTTCCTCATAGGCTTTACAAATCCTACATTTGTAAGATTTGATAGCAAAATTATAGAAGAAGGAATCGGTAGATATTTGTACGAGTTCCGATGATATGATCCAAAGGAATAGCCTAATCAACCTTTCCTGTCTGGCTAAGAATTTACACTAGACTTTTGATTCTTTGTTGACTCTTCCATAACCCTTGTCCAGGCTGAAAACTCAAGGATATCATTTCCTGACTTGCCAACATTACTTTGGTGGAAACCCTGGGCTTCAAAGCTGGGGCCCCGATAGGTTGATATTGAGTGTTGCTCACCTCAAGGGCTTGAAAACTGACAGGCTCAATTCTTTCATTGAGACTGATTAAAGGCATATCACTTTCTGCATGAATAGGATATTCTATTTTGGCACTGACAGTGACCAGATTACCGTTGATGATGTATTTAACCTATTGATGAAAGGTGGATGGAACTGTTCCTTCCATATGAATCCATGGCTCCCCAACAGCAAATTATATCCTGTGGTGATGTTTAGCACTTGAAAGAATATATAAAAGGTATGTGGACCAATCTCCATTGGTAGTTCAATTTCTCCTACAACATTTCGTCGAGATCCATCAAATGCTCTTATGACTATGTGGCTGCTTTGGATTCGATTGGGATTAATCTTCATTCTTTCCAACGTGGCATAGGGACAAATGTTCAAGGAAGATCATCCATCTATTAACATATATTCGACCACATATCCTGAAGACATCACTGTTATGTGCAATAGCTTACAATAACTCATCCCTTCGGGTGGTATGTCATCATCAGTGAAAGATGTCACATTGTTGTTGAAAATGTGATCAACCAAATGATGAAACTTTTCAGTGTCTACCGTCTTTGGCAGGTAGACCTCTTCCAGTATTTTCACTAAAACCTTACAATGATCTTCAGAGGACAATACCAAGTCTAGAATGGATATTTGTCGGGGTACTTTTTTCAAGCTTTGCACTACTTTGGCTTCATTATGCCCCATTTTGCAAAGGAATTCTTTAATTTTCTCCTCGAGCACTTTCCCCTTGGATTTGATGACTGGCTTCATTACTCGCTGAGGTAGATACAGCGAGTTTTTACTCCTTTGACCTTCATTCCTTGCATTGCAAGAGGTTTTGCAGACAAGTCTCCTTCAAAGGATATGAATATTATAACTTTTCTCCATCTCTGTGTTCCTTGAGGGAATATCTTCTTTTCTTCAGGCAATACAGTATCATTATTTTCCATTTGCAGGTCACCATATTCAATCATATTCTAGATTAGATGACGAAGTGCCTAGCAACTTTCAGTGTTATGACCCCGAGTATTGGAGTGGTATTGACAGACCCCGGTAGCATCAAATCTCTTAGAACGTGAATTGATTGGGGGTAATAGTGTTGTGATCTTCCGTTCATTGATCAACATCTGCAAAATCTCCTCCATTAGTTGATCCAAAGGAGTGAACTTCCTTTGGTCGGTGAAGTCCCGACGAGCCTAGGATCTTGTTTTCCTTGCAAGTTTTTCTTCTAAAGTTTCATTCTCTTAGACTTGTTGTTGATTCCTTGTGATAAGGGAGAGGAGACTTGTATGCCCCTGACTGATCAGCTGCCGAGTTACTTGGTGCTAATGTATCACCAGTTCTGCCAGTTGATCAACTATTTCTTTGATAGACTTCATTTCTCGCTCTATCATAAACTGAAATTCTAAATAATCCCACTTATCAGAATTATCCTTGTTTGTTTAGGGAGAGTCACCTACATATTTAAGCTAATTGGAACTTTCTCCACTCCCTCTGCTGATCATGTTGACATTTTATTCCTTGAGTTAAGGGAGATGGTTATCTTGCACATATGGTTGTTCTAGTTTTGTTACCACGATCTCACCACTATCTATCAGATCATGGATTTGTGCTTAAGAGATCAGCAATCTTGGGTATCATGCCCCAGAGCTCTAGAATGATAAACACATTTCTTGCTTGTATCAAAATTCTTTCCACTTAGATTAGCTGGAGGAAAGAGCTGGATAATTTTCTTCTGTGTTATCCGAAGCTTGAATATGTTTCCAATGAGTCCCCTAAGGGGGTGAAAAATCTTTGACGTGTGACCTCTCCAACTTTTTGCTGTGGAGGATTTGAGGGTTGTGCAGATGCTTGAAAAGGGGAATAGTTTTTTCTTTGGATGTACAAGTTTTGATTGCCTCTCTAAGTTTTTCCCTGCAGCACCAAGGATACATCTTCTTCTTTCTTTTTATGAACCTTCTGAGGGTTATTCCCATAATTTCCAGCTTGAATGTGCTCAGCCACACCCTCTAAAGCAGTGAGGTCTTTAATCTTCCCAGACTTCAACCCCATCTCAGCCATTTCTCCGTGTCTCAGCCATTTCTCCGTGTTTAATCATTTCTGAGAAAGGTTTTCCTATGCCTGCTAGGACCCTCTCATAAAATGGAGTTTCTTGTATGTCAATGAAGGTCATACCATCTCAGTTTTTGTCATTAATGGGATTACTTGAGCAGTCAGACGTCTCCATCTTTGGGCATACTCTCTGAATGACTCAATATTCTTTTTTTAACTTTGATAATTTGATATCTATCTGGAGCCATTTATGATTGGAAACTTTATTGGTTTAGAAAAGCATGGGCTAGTTCTTCCCAACTATGGATTTTGGAATTGTCCAATCTGGCATACCATGCTCTGGCCTCTCCAGTTAGACTCTTATGAAATAACTGCATTCTTAATTTTTCATCCTCGGCATAGGATCCGATTTCTCCAATGAACACTTTTAAATGAGTGTAAGGATCTCCCAATCTGTCATATTTCTCAAAATTAGGAGTTTTGAAATTTTCTGGATAATGAACCCCAGGAAAGATGCAAAGGTCTGAATAAGTCACGCTTCTATACGCTTCAGTCCTTTTGATTGACCAGATGGTTTCTTCCATTTGTTGAACTTTCTTTCGAATGTCACCAGTTTCTTGATCTTCTTTAAGATTGGTGATTTTAGAAGTTTTGTTGGATTTTTCAGTTTGAGGTTCAGGTATCTGTACTTCCTTTTCTTTCTTGTCTGTACCCTGGCCTCCTCCCTGTGCAGAGGTTTCTATTTGAGTGGGTATTTGTTGACCCTGAGTCTTTTTGTTTTGTTATTTCAAGATGACATCTAATTCTGCTATCTGATTTCTTAGTCCCTCAAACTCCTATCGGGAAACAGGAGTAGATTCGGGTTGGGCACTTGCAGCCATGTCTGAATGTGGGTTTAGTGCCTTTTTGGACTTTGAACGGGTAACGGGACCAATTATTTCCCTATAAAAAGACTATATAGTTTAGTCTTGGTAAACATTAATAGTCTACATGCTATACAATGTGTTTGTTTTAGGGGTTTTTTTAATGTTTTCCTGCAAAACAGATGTCAGTTGTTTTGATGACGGGATAGCATTACAGTTTTTGATAAGGAACGGAATGTATATTTACATCTTTTCTTTTATATTTACATTAAATTTGTAATTTATATTGAATCAGAATTTACATGGAATTTAAAAGGGAAAGGCATGAAGAGACTCCCCTTTCGTGTTTGGTTTATCAGAGGTTGACCTATCTTAGGTTGCTTTCACGGCTTTTTGGCATGAAGGTCCCCAGATCATCGCAATTTACTAGATGGAAAGTTAATCCGATCTTTCAATTGGAGCGGATCTGAGTGGTGCCTTTCCTGAGCCTCGCGAGATTATTCTCCATTGAGTTCAGTAATCAAACACCGACGGGTTTGCCTACTGGTGGAGGAATCACACAACATACATTTACATACATTGTATCTCATCGTATGAAATGATGACGTTGTGCGAAGCACTAAAACAACATGCAAATATTGTGCGAAACACTAAAGTGCGGTAAATAAAGCATTTATTTACATCCATTCAATGTAAATGCAGCATTCACACACAAACAGATAAGAAGGGTTTTTGAAAAGTTTGAAAAGCGTCTGAAGCCCTCTACTGTCCCCAGCGGAGTCGCCACCTGTCGACGTCGGGAAAAATTTCCTCTTTTCTTGGAATTCCTATTTTTACCCTTTATTTTTTCTATGTGTTGAATTTTGTTTGAAAAGGCGAATTTGAAAAGAGTCCGACACAAAATGTCGACGATTTAAAAATTCAGAGTCGCCAGTTGGTAGCTTTGAAATGGTTGTACCAACTCAACCGAATTTGAAAAGGTTTACACAAAGACCCAATTATTGGACTCTGTTTAACAGACCTTGGAAACCGAGATTCATAGAGTTCGGGGGCTTGATTAAGTGGGGGAAAAGTGTTAGGCACCCCCCAACTTCCGTGAAAACACGGTTACCGCATCTTTTCAATTCCCTAATTTATTTGAAGTGTGTGTGTGTGTGTGTGTGTGTGTTAATTGGGCCTAAGTGCATTATTTAGAAGTAGTGTTATGCCTCGTTTGCACCTATATACAAAGGGTTTGACTTGTATAAAATTTCAATTTTAAGCAATATGTGGAGAAATGATGTTTTGAAAATAGGTTTTCAAACCTTATGCTCACATAGTAATTGAGGCCTTTGATACTTTAATTTTATTCCGTATTCGGCTTGATTTGATTTTATTCTCGAGATGCGAAGCATCTTTGATAAAATAATATACATATAAGTGTCGGGTTCCTTATGGGCATGAAATCCATCTAAGGATGTCTAAACACCGCAAATATGATCTGCAAGCTAACTGTACAGCTGAAAAAGGTCCATCGTGGGAATCAGATCTAAATCCGTCAGCTAGATCTTAGATCCTGTGGCTCCTAGGCTCACATGGTTGCTTAATATTTACAAAAAACTAGAAAGAAAACTATATTTAAATAAATCTTAGTCATTCTAGCTCAACGGTTCCAATTTTGTAACTTTTGAACCGGTTAAAAGTTAGATATGGCTAGATTTAGATAAATCTAGTCTACAGATTTACATATTATGGATTTACATTGAATGAGCAGCTAAAATAAATATTTAAACGCAGTAAACAATTTATATATATATATATATATAGAGAGAGAGAGAGAGAGAGAGCAAGGATCAAGAGCATTCCTCTTATCTAGCATTACTCCTTAAATAGCACTCCTTTATTAAAACTACGTCGTTTTAGAGTTTCTTTTAAATAAAACAAGTGGGGCCGCGGGTGGCATTTTTATAAATAAAAGGAAAGCAAATGGGACCACTCTCGTTTAAGAAACTCCAAAATGACGTAGTTTTAATAAAGGGGTGTTATTTAAGAAGGAATGATAGATAAGGGGAATGCTCTTGATCCATATATATATATATATATATATATATATATATATATATATATATATATATATTAAAGCAATAAAAGTTTCAAATATGAAAAATCTTACGATTGTCTTTGCATAGAAGGCTTCAAACTGCTTTTGGAGCTTGAAAACTCGGTTTCTACCGGTTAAAATTTGATATGTTGTAGAATATATGTATACAAGTGTTTAGAAAGAAGATTATTGAAGTTTGGAACACTATAGGAGTGGTTCAGAGCTGAAATAGACAGAGTTTTCTCTCTTTTTTCCTTTTTTTCTTTTCTTTTTGGCTGATGGGGGGTCTTATTTATAGACCAAAGTAGCTGCGGTGGTGGGCACGGGCCCCGTGGGTCCCATTGTCTCGAAGTACGTGCATTCGGGCTAACACGTTATCGCTCGAACCTTCATAACTTTCAATCTGGGAATTCGATGGAGGCGTGTTATACCTTTCCGAAAAGCCCTTGACGAGAGCTACATAATAACATGGGATTTGACATTTTCTGAATCCGGGAAGATGGGTCCATGACCAGATCTTCGAGTCTTCACAGTCCATCCGCTGAGTTGTCTTATGCTATTTTCACTCGGGATTGATGATATGGTTCTGCATGACTTTTTTTGCAATGATTTGTGCTAAATTAATGTTGAGTTGGCAAAATTACTATTTTGCCTCTCCCGGGTTGGTTTCGAGCTTAATGCAGTTGTAGCTGTCTTTTCTCAGAGTTGTCTCCGAGGATGGTTTAATGTTTCCCGGGGTTATCACCAGGGTTTGGCTTGATCTCCTGGGGTTGTCTTCGAGGTTAGATTTGATCTCTCGGTATTTTCTCCAGATTTCGACTTGATCTCCCGGGGTTGCCTCTTGGAGTTGGATTTTGATTTCCCGGGGTTGTCTCCAGATTTGGACTTGATCTATCGGGTTATCTCCGGAGCTTGGATTTGATCTCTTGAGATTGTCTCCAAGGCTGGACTTGATCTCTCGGGGTTGTCTCTATGGCTTGGATTTGATCTCCCGGAGTTGTCTCTCGGAGATAATTTGACGATTTTGCCCTCCTGCATGGTTAGTAACAGGAATGTAAAATTTTGAGTGTCTTACAATTATTTATTCTATAATTTTTTTTAAAGATTTTTTTTCTAATTTAAATATACAAAACAAATATGAGAAGTAGAACTACCATGAATTCCCCTATTATTCTTTAGCTTGTTAGATTTCTATTCCCATTCTATTTCAGTGTATTAATTAATTATAGATTTATAGTAATTAAAAGGTGGTTTTCTTATTTTGAAAAAATACATAACACCTGCTTTTTATAAGGTGACAACTTTATCATGAAACAAAATAAACGAAATCAATTATATTCAAAAACTAAACTAATGGAAACATGATACCTGAATTTAGTGAACAATATATTGGAAGCAATTCACAAAATCTAATCTAGTAGAAATACATAATTTTCAAAATTGCCAATAGTTTAAACAAGGTTATAATGACTGATGAATTATATATAGACAACAATCACTTTTGAATTATATACTTGGACTTGTATATTTTAAAAAAGAATTAATTGCATATTATATCCCAAAATATACACTCTTTTACTATTCGTAATTCGATGTTTAAACACATCTTTTTTTCATTATTAATTATTTATGCAATTCTTTTACTTCAATTGATTGAAACTACATTATTAAATACTTCATCGACGTATATTAATTAGTATGACCTATTCAAGCAAATTAATATATTTTTATATTAAAATTAATGTCATTCATTAAATTTTTGAAAATAATAAATATTATAATTAGTAGTATTTTGTAGGTATACTATTTTCTTTATTGCATTACCTAAAACTAAATGAATCTAGAATAATTTTGAACTTGAAAATGATCTCAAATTGACTTTAAAAATAAAACTTAATTATTATACATAGTAAAGTATCTATTTTGTAATTTTTAATATAAAAGATTTTATTTAGTAAATTGTTATACATAATTAGTTGAAGGCCTCAAAATACTTTATTAATTATTATTTAAAGATTTAATTAGTATGTTTTTGGATTATTTTGTTCTAGTTATCTTGGATGGAATTTTTAATTTTTAATTTTAAAGATGTGATGAGGGTAAAAGATTAAAAGAAGAAGTCTATTAGGTTTTGGATTTGTTTTTTTTTTTATTGATAGAAGAAGTTTAAAAGTATTTTAATTTTAATTAAAAAATGAACATATATTTATTAGATTTAATTTTTATTGGGGGAAAAAGTTTAAAAATATTGAAGACTGTGAGAGTGCTCTGTTTTGTGAGGAAGCTGCTCTATTTTTGTTTGGAGTTTTCTCTTAGTTACTATTAGATAATTACATACAACATATTGTAATATCCTTGTAATTAAGTGTAATCTCATAATTCTTGCAATTAGTATCTTTGTAATTAATTGTAATTTCATAACTCTAGCAATTAGTATCCTTGTAATTAATTGTAATCCCGTAATTCTAGGATAGTATCCTATTTAGGTACTTAGACAACACTCAATCTTGTATATATATATTCATTCTTAATCAATAAAAAATCAAGCCATTGTTTCTCAATATTTCTCTCTCTGTTTTCTACATGGTATCAAAGCTCCCACGTTCCTGACCTGTTTCTTTCTCCCCCCCTTTTTTTTTGGCTCATAGTTCTTATTCAACCATAATGGCTTCCGAAGACACTTCTGCATCTTCCGCTGCTTATACCACCATTCAAAATACCCAAGAACCAAATAATTCACTCGTTACCATCAACACTTCAAACATCACAAAATTGACCACCACCAATTACATCACGTGGAACCTCCAAATCCAAAGTCTATTAGAAGGATATGATCTTTATGGATTTCTTGACGAGTCTCATCCCAGTCCCACAGCAACAGTCACTACTAATGGTAAGTCTGCTCCAAATCCAGCTTACACAACATGGAAGCACCAGGATCGTCTTCTCTTCAGTGCACTCGTTGGTGTAGTTTCTCTACCTATTCAACCTCTTCTTGCCCGCACTACCACCTCTTAAGAAGCCTGGACCACCTTGGCTAACACCTATGCCAAACCATCCCGTGGTCACATCAAACAAATTAAGGACCAATTGAAACACTATGCCATGGGTTCCAAGACGATATCCGAATATATGCAATTTATAAAGAATAGGGCTGATGAACTTGCTCTTCTTGGAAAACCCATTGATGAAGAAGATCTTATTGATAAGATTCTTGATGGTCTTGGTGAGGAATACAAAGGAATTGTTGACGCAGTTAATGCACGTGAGACACCCATCTCTTTTGTTGAAATTCATGAAAAACTCATTAACAAGGAGACATCTCTCCAACAATCACATGCACCACCATCATTCCTTCTGGCCACCGTCAATCCTATCAACAAACACAACAATCACTCTTGCCGACCTTCTCCCCTTCCTTGGCATCCTTCCACAGCCACCTTTCACAATCAAGGACAACAATCTAATATTCCTCGTAATGATCGACCTCCACCACGTCCATATCTTGGGTATTGCCAAGGTTGTGGTATTCAAGGACACACTGTCAAAAAATGCTCCCTTTATCGTCTTGTCAACGCCCAATCCTCGCTGGCTCCATCGAAATCACGTCCACTAGCTCCACGTCCTGCTACTCCATGGCAACCGCTGGCACACTTTGATCTCTTGAGAACACCGACACTCCCACCTGGCTACTTGATAGTGGGGCATCACACCATGTTACCACAGACTTGACTAATCTTTCACTTCACACTCCTTATGTAGGGTCTGATGACGTTATGATCGGCGATGGCTCGAGTCTTCACATTACCCATACCGGTTCCACCACACTTCCTACCCCTACTCGCACCTTCAATTTACATAATATCCTTTGTGTGCCTAATATGAAAAAGAACCTTATTTCTATATATCAATTTTGCAATACAAATCATGTTTCTATTGAATTCTTACCCACTGTTTTTCATGTGAAGGACTTGAGCACGGGGGAAATTCTTTTAACGGGAAAGTCTAAAGATGGTGTCTATGAGTGGCCAACCTCCTCTCCACAATTATCGTCTCCGCTCATTGCTTTTTCCAGTGTCAAGACCACTTCCTCCGAGTGGCACTCTAGATTAGGTCATCCATCATCACATATTCTGCAGCATGTTATGTCAACATTTTTTTTACCTTACTCTATCTCACTCAAGGCTCATTCTAATGCATGTTTAAGCAATAAAAGTCACAAGCTTCCATTTTCTACATCAACAATTGTTTCATATCATCCCTTGCAAGTCATATTCTCTGATGTTTGGACTTCTCCCGTTTATTCTGTTAATGATTTCAAGTATTATGTTATTTTCGTTGATCACTTTACTCGTTATGTATGGTATTACCCCTTAAAGAAGAAATCTCATGTCTGTGATGTTTTTCTCCGCTTCAAAACACTAGTAGAAAATTACTTCAAACACTCCATTGTCACACTTTACTCAGATAATGGTGGAGAATATCGAGCATTAGATCAATTTTTGTCCCTTCATGGAATTTCTCATCTTACCTCTCCCCCACATATACCTGAACACAATAGTTTCTTCGAGCGCCGACATCGATATATTGTTGAAACTGGTCATTCTCTACTTACTCATGCCTCACTCCCGCTCACATATTGGAACTATGCATTTGCCACCGCGGTGTATCTCATTAATCGTATGCCCACACCCACACTATCCCTTTCATCTCCTTATGAGTCACTATTCTGCTCTCCACCAAACTACACAAAGCTCCGTATTTTTTGTTGTTTATGATATCCATGGCTTCGTCCTTATTCTAGTCACAAAATTGAGTCTCGCTCCATCCCGTGTGTGTTTGTTGGGTACTCCCTCACCCAAAGTGCCTATCTTTGTCTTGATCCTTCTACTTCTGCACTCTATATATCCTGTCATGTTCGATTCGTGGAATCTATTTTTCCATTCAAAGTCATCTAAGTCATCCAAGCCCCGACACACTACCAAATTGGTTTCCATCGGCGTCATTTCTTCCCGCTACAGTTGGACCACTTAACACACCCTCCACAGCCTCGCCCTCGGACTCGAATTCCTCTCATAAACAATCTCCGGTCGACCACTCCTCATCCTCTCTACCAGAACATTCCCCCACCACCAATAATAACCCACATAACCAACCCTCTTCTTCTTTACCACTCTGTCCAGACCCTCCTCCTCTAATACCACCCACCAACACCCACACCATGACCACTTTTGCTAAAAACAAAATTCATAAACCAATTCAGAAACTTAATCTTACTGCTACATTAAACCCTCAACTTGAGCCGCAAACATTGAACCAAGCACTTAAAGATACTAAATGGCGTCAGGCTATGTCCAAGGAGTATGATGCTCTTGTGCGGAATGGCACATGGGAACTTGTCCCACCTAATTCCACGCAAAATCTTGTTGGTTGTAAATGGATTTTTTGAATTAAACGTTTACCTGATGGCTCCATTGATAGGTACAAAGCGCGACTAGTTGCTAAAGGGCTCCATCAACGTCCTGGTGTTGATTATCATGACACATTCAGTTTGGTTGTTAAACCTACCACTATTCGCTTGGTACTCAGCCTTGCTATTAGTCGTGGGTGGTCTCTTCGCCAACTTGATGTCAACAATTCCTTTTTACAAGGTCATCTCTCTGAAAATGTTTTTATGGCGCAACCGCCGAGTTTTCTTGATCGTGAGACTCCCACATATGTGTGCAAGTTACACAAGGCTATATATGGTCTCAAACAAGCACCACGAGCATGGTACCATGAGCTCCGACAATTTCTTGTAGCATCTGGATTTACAAACTCTCATGCAGACATATCCCTTTTTGTCTTCAACACCTGCGGTAATCTAGTCTATCTTCTTGTGTATGTTGATGACATAATTATTACGGGAAGCAATACCACAGCAGTTCAACATTTTATTGATCTTCTTGGCAAAAGATTTTCCATCAAAGATCTTGGGAATTTGACTTACTTTCTTGGTGTTGAAGTTGCAACTACTTCTACTGGTTTACTTCTCTCTCAACGGAATTATATCACAGATCTTCTCGCTCGCACAAATATGACTAGCGCCAAATCTGTCACCACTCCTCTTGCCACCGAGCCCACACTTACAGTTCTTTCCGACACTGCTTTGACCGATCCTTCTGAATACAGATCAGTTGTTGGAAGTCTCCAATATTTGTGTCTCACTCGCCTTGATATTGCATATGCTGTTAATAAGTTGTCCCAATTCATGCATCGACCTACTACTGATCATTGGAATGCTGTTAAGCGCCTGCTTCGTTATCTTTCTAGTACAGCTGATCATGGTCTTGCATTGCACCACAACACACCTTTATCTCTTCATGCCTTCTCGAGCCGACCGGGTTGGTAGGTAATAAGGACGACTACACCTCCACCTAGTGTGTTTATATTGTTTACCTCGGTACGCAATCGATATCCTCGGTCCTCAAGAAACAACATACGATTTACGCTCCTCCACTAAAGTCGAATATGAATTCTATCTTCGCTACAACCGCCGAAGTTACGTTGGATTTGTTCTCATTTGTCTGAGCTTGGTGTTTCTATTTCTGCTGCTCCGATTATATATTGTGACAATGTTGGGGCAACTCATCTCTGTTCCAATCATGTCTTCCATTCACGAATGAAGCATGTTGCGATTGATTATCATTTTATTCGGGATCAAGTACAAACTGGAGCTTTACGTGTCACCCATGTTTCCTCCGAAGATCAATTAGCCGATATCTTAACCAAACCTCTCCCTCGCACTTACTTTCAGTTCTTGAAGACCAAGATTGGACTCTCCACAGGAGCTCCATCTTGAGGGGGCATATTAGATAATTACATACAACATATTGTAATATCCTTGTAATTAAGTATAATCCCATAATTCTTGTAATTAGTATCTTTGTAATTAATTGTAATCCCATAACTCTAGCAATTAGTATCCTTGTAATTAATTGTAATTCCATAATTCTAGGATAGTTTCCTATTTAGATATTTGGACAACATTCAATCTTGTATATATATATATATTCATTCTTAATCAATAAAAAATCAAGCCATTGTTTCTCAATATTTCTCTCTCTATTTTCTACGGTTACTACCTTTATATATTATACACATATATAGATGTAGCAAAAAGGTTAGTCAGGCATGCTTTTTGTTTTTTTTTTTTAATTTTCAAAATACAAACACAAAATAGCCAAATATTAATGTTTTTTGTACTCCCTTCTTCTTAAATCCCAATTAACCTTTTAACATTTTTTAAGCAAATTAAATTGATTACTATAGAACACACTTTAAAAAAATATTTAATTGTTTCCTAATATTAAATTTTAATTAAAAAATAATTCCAAACTACACCATAAACTAAAAATCTATAACCCCTATTGCTATGAGAATACTGTTTAGTTTACCTAAAGAAAATGCTACCTTAAAACCTACATTACCACTATGTGCCACATAATTAATAATTATAAATAAATTTATATAAATTATAAAAGAATTCTCTCCATTTTAAAACTTAAAACAAGAATCGGTTTAACTAGAATTTTCATGTGTACAATTTTTTCTGCTTGATTAGCTTCAAATTTCAATTGTGATTTGGTGATCAGACTTGCTCTCTAAAAGTTTGTTATCCCCTTCATTATTTAAGCGACACTTTTATAATTGTTTTAGTAACACTTGAAACTTTAAGCGACACTTATTGATTTGCCAACAACATTTTTGTTTAGTTCCAAAACTCCATGTTTTTTGGTATTTACCCCAAATCTATACCACAAATCAGCCAAGTCCATATGTCTCTAATCATGTTCTTGGCATGTAGGTCAATGTGATTGTGGTGCCAAGGGTGTGTGATAACTAAACTAATATAACTAGTCCTTTTTGTGTATGCAATTAAGTTGGCATCAAAAGCATGTTGCTCAACAATTAACATCCTTCCTTTAATTTCCTCTATATAGTAGATTGGTTTTTGGTTTATTATGGTTGTGATTCAATTACATTAAAAATAATTACCATGAACTTTTTTAAAGAAGACAACTCAAATACTACCTAGCTTTAATTTTCAGTGTCCTCCTAAGAAAAATGGAAATTGCAAGACAAGATGAAATCGAAGACTTGTCAATTTCCCCTCCTCCAACTGCAGGGTCTATGCAGATTGCAGGGAGCAATGGCTTTGGCCACAACATTGAGTTCATGTCACAAGCTTACCTTAGAAACAGGAGCTGCTCACAGATTGATATTGAAGACGATACATCCAACGCCATTAAAGATCGCCCCCTTCCCATTTTTCTCAAGGTTTTTCTATACTTTTTCGTGTTAGTTTGTGTTCATATGACTTTACAAATTCAATACTTTAGGGGTTTGTTCGGTTGCTAGTATTTACAAGAACTGAACCATTTTTGGTGCATTGTATTTTAACCTCAAACACTGCGTCTGTGTCTGTGAGTTGAATAAACTATGTTTGAAAAAACTTCTAGACGAACAAGATTTTCAAGTGCATTTGAACTTCCAAACGCACTAAATGCTCCAAATGTTGTGTAAAAAACATGCTTTTAGTGCCATAAATGATGCCTTGATATTTTTGGAATTTGATCATTTAGGTACAAGTGAAAAAAAATTCCGTCTTTTTTGTGTGTGAGATCTTATACTATCTAGGGATGAGTTTCATCCTAAGAGCCTAAAGGGAACCTGGGGAAGGGGCAAGGGAAGGGGCAAGGGAAGGGGCAAGGAGGGGAACTGGAGAACCCAAGGAAAACTTATATTCAATCTGTAGTGTCTACTGATTCTGACTTTTGGCTTGTTTATATAATGCAGTTTATGGATGTGGAATACAAGGTAAAAATCAGTCAAGCTGCCTCTGGCAACCCCTTGAAGGCAATAGTAACAAAAGTAGCCTCACAATTGAATCATGATAATTACAAGCAGATATTGAAGGGTATAACAGGAAGCCTTGGCCCTGGTGAGATCCTTGCTTTGATGGGTCCCTCTGGCAGCGGAAAAACTACCTTGTTAAAGATAATAGGGGGAAGACTGCATGAGAATGTTAAAGGAACCATCACTTACAATGATATTCCTTACAATCCAGTTCTTAAAAGAAGGTTAGAGAACTTTCTATGCATGTATAAATAAATCCCTCCAAAAAATTTACATTTAACTTTATGAGTTTAAATTTGATACATTGTCTTAGCTTGACTTTTCTGGTTAAATCGACCAATTTAAAATTAAAAATTAAGCACGTTTAATTATAATTTTGAACTCACAAAAATTGGAAGTAGTAGTAAACTCGATATAGTTTCTTATGGTTATAATTCTTCCACCTATATTTATAAGAAAATAATATAAATTTTTATTCCAAAAAAAGGTTAATTTGACTAGAAAAGTCAAACTAAGCCGTTTTTGAGAGACTGAAGGAGTATTAGTTTTGTCTAACATAAGTATTTCACTAATAACATGTCATAATTTTAACGACGCTCGTGTATACATTGACAGTATATTAAACTTTGATTCTAACTTTTTACGGGATTCTTTTTCTTTCTTTTTTACAGGATTGGTTTTGTGACACAAGATGATGTGCTTTTGCCCCAACTTACAGTTGAGGAAACCTTAGTTTTTGCTGCATTTTTAAGACTTCCAAGCAGCATGAGCAGAAGGCAGAAATATGAAAGAGTTGAAATGATTATCAAGGAATTAGGCCTGGAAAGGTTTGGATGGAAAAAATAAATATATTAGATGATTATGAAGCTTTATAATATGAAGTAAATGTAAATTATCATTATTTTGATTTGATTTGATTAAAATTTATGTAGTTGTCGCCGGACACGAGTAGGAGGAGGATTTGTTAAAGGAATATCAGGGGGAGAAAGAAAAAGAACCAGCATTGGATATGAAATATTGGTTGATCCATCCTTATTGTTGCTTGATGAACCAACTTCAGGCCTTGATTCCACCTCTGCAAATAGACTACTACTTATCCTTCAAGGTGTTGCTAAGGTATATATATATATAGAACTAACTATCTGTGTATAAATTCTTTACTTGATGTATGCTTTAATTACTCCATCCATCCCAAAATAACATTCAAAGTATAGGGTGCTTTTAATCAAAATTAAAGTTTGGGATGGAAATCGATTTTAAGCCTAAATTATAGGGTTCAATTTGTGATTTATTATGTAAATACATTTTTGAAAATTAATTACATGGATGGATTTATAGGCAGGAAGAACAATAATCACAACAATCCACCAGCCCTCAAGCAGAATGTTCCATATGTTCAATAAGGTTCTTTTAATATCAGAAGGCTATCCTTTGTACTATGGAAAGGCCAGAGATTCAATGGATTACTTCTCCTCTATACGTTTCATCCCACAAATAGCCATGAATCCTGCAGAATTCTTGCTTGATTTAGCAACTGGCCAAGTGTATGATATTAGTGTTCCTGACGATATTCGGCCACTTCAGGGTAATCGTGAATATGAAAAGGCTGTTCTCAAGGTAATCAATTTGCTCTTTCATATGCCCTTTTAACCAATTTAAGGACGGTTTCTCCATTTTTGTTTGTCAATGGCATTTTAGTATCTACGACTGAAATGCAAAATGGAGTTGGAGCCAAAAGAAAAAGAAGAGAATCATCGGGCAACAAAGACACTAGAGCATCTTCAACTAGCAATTCGAGTGAAAAAGGACTGGACAATGACTTGGTGGCAACAGTTCATAATATTGACTAAAAGAACATATAGAGAAAGATGCAGGGATTATTTCGATTTGCTAAGGCTAGGACAAGCCATTGGAGTTGCAGTCTTACTAGGCCTTCTCTGGTGGAAATCTAACATGCATACCGAGGCTCAACTCAGAGACCAGGTAATAATAATAATAATAATAATAATAATAATAATAATAATAATAATAATAATAATACAAAATACATTTCCTAATATATAACATTTTCTTTTAAAAAAATTGTGTGCAGATTGGGTTGATGTTTTACATCTGCATTTTTTGGACATCTTCATCATTATTTGGAGCAGTTTATGTTTTCCCGTTTGAGAAAAACTTTCTGGTGAAAGAAAGGAAAGCGGACATGTACAGATTAAGCGTGTACTATGTGTGCAGCACATTGTGTGACATGATAGCTCATGTTCTTTATCCTACATTTTTCATGTCCATTTTGTATTTTATGGCCGGATTCAAGAGAACAGTCCAGTGCTTCTTCATGACATTGTCTGCAATCCTTTTAGTAGCCATTACCAGCCAAGTAAGTCCAAATTAATAAACCCCATTTCAGAAATACATTTTCTTACAATTTTATTTTTATTCAAATCAGGGAGCTGGAGAACTCTTTGGAGCTGCAGTATTGAGTATTAGAAGGGCAGGAATGATTGCTTCTCTAGTACTAATGTTGTTTCTTCTCACAGGAGGTTATTACGTTCAGGTAGTCAAATTTAATTTACCAACCCACCCAAATCTTCGCGAACAGAACTCGACTCGACTTAAGTTCGAGTTGAGCTTAAACAATTTTTTTTGTTCATAAACATAAGCGAGTCGAGTTGGAACAAGCCTTTTTGAGCTCAACTCGACTTGATTAAACAAAGCTCGTGAACAACTTGTTTATTAAACAAGTCGAGCTCGAAAACCACATCTGGGCTCGACTCGACAAAAAAAAGAGTAGAATAAAATAAAATCTTTACAAATATTATCAATATTTGCTCTTCTGGGTGGGACTAACTAATTTCCCTATGCTATGTTTTATGGTGCAGCACATACCAAAATTTATGCAATGGTTAAAGTATGTGTCTTTCATGTACTATGGATTTAGGCTGCTCCTTAAAGTGCAATATTCAGGGGATGAATTATATGACTGTGAAAGCAGAGGAGGATGCAGGGCTCTGCAGAGTTCACCTTCATTTGACACCGTCAATTTGAAAGGTGGCTTAAAAGAAGTTTGGATTCTTCTGGCGATGGCGTTAGCTTATCGCCTTTTTGCTTACATTTGTCTTCGCAGAAAGATTAGCAACTACCATCTTTGAAATTTTGTGTTTGTTTCTTATATAATTTGATTGAGCAGGGGAGGGGGGAAGAAAACAGAGCAACAGGCTTATTTCAATAAAATTATCATGTGTTTTGTTTGTTATTCTGACTTGAAAATCTTGACCGGATTAGAAAAAAGTAAGGCAAACTATAGATTGATTAACCTCTTCGGTAGTTCCAAATTATAGTTGGTTTTTCAATGTTTAGTCCTCTAATTAATTTTTCAGTATATTCAGTCCTCAAATTACAATTTTTTTTCACCCCATAATTCACAAGAACAACATTCTGTAATCTTAGCAACAGGGGAAGGCTTAAGGATTTACACAGTCTGGTGGTGTGAGATATCACATTATTCGAAAATCCTAGTTATTGATATTGGAAGATCTAGCCGATTCTTCATATGTATCATTTATGGGTTCAATGGAATTCATAGCCCTATCAAATAGAGATTTTTTCTTTTCGATTGTTAATACTATATATACAAGGACCGCTACTACAAAGAGTATTACACCATTGATCGTGAAATATCAATATGTTAGTCTCCAAAATATAGGAGCGACAATTTTTAACACCACACATTAACACGACACGACGATACAAAATAAGAGGGTTAATGTCCAGTATAAACAGTTTTCTTATCATAAATAAATTAACAAATTTAACACGAAATTTAAATGTGTGAGACGCTGGTTGATATGTTTAACACGAAAAAAATATATATGATAAGAAGTTATAATTTATCTTAAATATTGTGTTTTTTTTCTCTTAATTACTTTTCTAAGTGCCTTATCTTGTATTTTGTTAAATATATATTATTATTGTACTGAGTAAGTAACATTATTATTCAATAAATAAGTGAATGACGTTGTATTTTTTTTATTTAAATTTTTATACTAAACGGTTAAAGAGGTCAACATATTTAACACTATTAATTATCAAAATATAACAAACCACTTATAAATTTAAGACAATCTTTTTACTAGTCCTTAAACTATAGGTGTTTTTCAAGTTTAATTTTTTCCTAAGTATTTTTTTTTGCATCCTTATATTTTATAATTTCCATTGTCTTAGATTTTCGGTATAAGATAGAGTAAACATGAAAACAACTATAACATGACGATTAAGGTTGTGTTTGATAAACATGAAAATTAAGATCTAAACAATTATGATGTCTTAATAAATTAGATCATCTGAATGGTTATGTGGTCTGAATGTAAGTTGTCTCTTAATGACATTATTTTACCATTTTAAAGGGTAGAATTTTATTTAATAATTTTAAATATTCAATTTAATAAAAATGAGTGCATAATATTGTTGAATATATTTATATATAAAAATTATCAAAAAAAATTTCATTAAGAGTCACTCTTAATTATTAAGATTTCATTTTCGTCTTACTGGATTAAGAAGTCATTCGGAGGTAGAAAAAAAAAAAACACCATCACGCTCTTAATGAATAAGAAGTAAATCAATTAAGGGACAATCAGATATAAATAAACA
Organism: Panax quinquefolius; assembly: GCA_020205615.1. Taxonomy (NCBI): domain Eukaryota; kingdom Viridiplantae; phylum Streptophyta; class Magnoliopsida; order Apiales; family Araliaceae; genus Panax; species Panax quinquefolius. The sequence goes on from CM035155.1 coordinate 137,112,069, forward strand.
GCACCTAAGCCTAGAAGAAAAAAAACTACAATTCGAAAACTAAATATGAAATATTGCTATATTTTGAAAAATAAAATGAAAAAAATATAATTTAAAGACAAAAGACACAAAAAATAATAATTAATTAAGTGACTGCGTGAAAATCAATTATCATTTATTATCCAATTTTTCCCCGGCCATTTTTCTCATCACACGTGAAACATGGAGAATTATATGTATATGTGGTCCCCAGCCCCACATGTACATAAATTCAAATAATTGAATGTATATCGTATACTCTCCCCGTCATTTTTAAATTTTTTAATATTTATTATTTAATAATTTCAATAAAGTATTAATGAAGTATTAGTTGTTTAATTTTTAATATAATCTTAAGTATTAAATATAATTTTAATTTTTTAAATTTTTATCTAATAAATAATATATTTTTTTCAATACAAAGATAATATTGCTATTTAAAATTATTTTTAAGTAATAAACATGGTATTAATTATTTTTTTAATATGTATGTTCATTTTAAAAGATAAATAATAAAGGGGTGACTAGTAGTAACTATATATATATATATATATATTAGTTGTGTCTGCATCTTTTGACATTATAGTCTTTATATAATAGTATGATTTATTCTAAATTTTATGATTCGGATAATTTATTAGGATAAACGAATTTTATTTAAATCAGTTATATATATATATATATATATATATATATATATTTAAAAAAGAAATGATTGTGGTGGGGTCTATAAGTGACTACATTACCCAGAAAGAAGAACCAACCATTATATCCCCAAACAAAACTGTCAAATTTCGCTTCCCAAATCCAATCCCAATCCCACCTGTGTCAGCCTCACACTGTTCCTTCTTGCCTTTTTCTTTTTCTTTGTCTCTCTCCTGTACTTCATTAATTATAACTTATACTCCAATCCAATTTCAATTTTTGAGGGAGAGATTTTCTCTCTCTCTATCTCTCAATTAAATGGAGCTGGTACCATTTTCAGACCCCAAATCCGACTCAACCTCCGCCAATCCAGCATGGCAAGAAATGTTCCGATCCGGCTCCGTTCGAAAACCAGACCCTTCTCCTTTGAAACCCACGCCGCCGCCGGAGCCCAACGCGCCACCACCTCCCGCCACCCAAAACCCAGATCAGAATCTCCTTTCCGGCGAACCCCAGGTACGTCTTGCCGTTTATATAGCCATGGCGCATGCTGGTCTAGCCTTTATTATCTTTGTACTTTATGGTATTTGTAAATTACTCGAAGAATATCTCCGACCCATTCAGTGGGCTGTGCTATGTTCAATCCCCTTGAGAGGAATTCAACAAGCCCTTGTTGAATTTTGGTCTGAGCCATTGAGATTAGGCCTCACTGAAACTGTATTGGCGGTACCTTTGTCTATATTTAGGGGTTGTGTGGGTACCCTTGTTGATATTCGTGATGTTTGCTTCCGGGTTCTTTTTCGCCAGAAGAAAGCTAATGGTTTGAGGCGAAAACGAAGTGGGTTTTTGAAAGTGCTCCGGTGGCTAGTCTCTTTTTGGGTTTTTGTGATGGTTTATGAGCAATTTGGTGGAACTGGGTGTATTACTCTTCTTGTGTTAGGATTTATGTTCACTGCTAGTAGTGTCGAAACAACTATGTCTGCTGTTCACTCATTTAGGAATCATAGTTTCCGACGAAGTCCTTATAGTGCATTTTTTACCAGAGGGATATTGAAAAGATTGGAAACCATTGTGGCAATTGGGTTGATTGTAGCAATGATTGTTGGGTTTTTAACAGGGGTAATTTTCTTTTCTTATAAAGTGGGACTTGAGGGGAAAGGCGCAGTATTTTCATTGAAATCCCATGTAGAAGAGAGTAATTATGCTGAGAGAATTGGGGTGAAGAAATGGATGGATGAAAATGATGTGCCAGGGATGGTGGATAGATACAGTACGCAATTTTATGAAACTGTGTCTGATCAGATTGATAATTTGGCAATGCAGTACAATATGACTGAGTTTGTTACTGGGATTAAGCATTTTGTGATAACTCAATCATCGAATTCTTCTTCCAAGTCCACTGCTTTGATGACCCCATCCCGTTACACTGAGAAACTTCTGAGTTTGAAGAAGAGATTTACGAATCGTGAATGGGGGGAAATTTATACAGAATCTGATGCAATCTTTAGGGAATTGCGGGTTACAAGGGAGGATTTGGTCAATAAGGCAAAAGGGTTTGCCTTTCAAGGATTGGACGTGATGCAAGGTGTATTTTCCAGTAGTAAATCGGTTCTAGGTGGCAGCGCTAAGCTCGTGTTTATTATTGGCAACTCCATTGTGTCTGGAGCAGCTGGCCTTTTCAATTTTGTGTCTCAGTTAATGATTTTCTTCTGGGTTTTGTATTATCTTATCACATCAAATTCTGGTGGAGTCACAGAACAAGTGATGTGTATGATTCCCATTTCTCAATCAGCAAGGTCAAGATGTGTTGAAGTTCTTGATAAAGCTATATCAAGTTCTCTGTTGGCAACCGTTGAGATTGCTGTCTTTCAGGGATGTCTCACATGGCTTTTGTTTAGACTATACTCTATCCATTTCTTGTACATGTCAACTTTACTTGCATTTATCAGCCCTTTATTGCCAATTTTCCCCTATTGGCTCTCAACTATTCCAGCCGCCCTGCAATTGGTACTTGAAGGGAGATATATACTGGCCCTCGGCTTGTCTAGTATTCATCTTGTTCTTATGGAGTACGGATGTTACGAAATTCAAGAAGATATCCCTGGTTATAGTGCATATCTCACTGGTCTTAGCATCATTGGTGGAATGACACTCTTCCCATCTGCTATAGAGGTAAGAGGGATATGATTCATTTCTTGCTCGTTTAATCATGTCTCTCCTTAGATTGCTCATACGAGATTTCTATGCTAGTTTCTCTGTTTGTTAAGTTGTTTAGAAATTTGACTTTGGTATATTCAAGATATCTGACTTGCTATTCACCAACTGATGTAAATTCTTTCATGATAGTTTATTACAGTTGATGCATTTATTTTATAAGTTCAAATAATCCTCGAGTGTCCACACATTAACTCTACGAGAATTTTGTAGCCTAACTTGAAAGATGCACTAAACAAGATAGTCGAGTGTTTACCGAAAATAAATTAAATAAATGGAGCTATTAATTTCTCTCATCAATATATGTTAGCTACCATGCTAATCTATCATAGATGATTCTATCTGTATGTAATTTATTTGGCAGCCTTTGTTTAATTGTGCTTGCTCTTACATGTGATTAGTATTATTTTGTTGAAATGAAATACTTGATTTGAATCTTGTAACTAACAATATTGCTGGGGCGTATTAATAATGCAGGGAGCAATAATGGGGCCACTGATAGCTACTGTTGTGATTGCTCTTAAAGATCTGTACGTAGAGTTTGTTTTAGATGAACCGAAAGAAAATGGCAAGTAGAAACCAGTTCATAAGAGTTGAAGAACTCGTGAAGCTAAATTGGTTGGACTGGAAATTGTTGCGTAAAAGCAATTCTTGTTGGGGATCCATTCATGGGCCTTTCTTCACCAGGTTTATCGTGGTGTCTTCTACCGATATTATTTTTTTTTACGTGGTATCTCTTCATATTGTAGCTGTTGGGATCCAATCATGAGTCTCTTTTCACCCTTATGATGTGTTCCATTTATTTTTTTCGATTCGTACATCTCTTCAGATTGCTGTATATGGTGTTTCTTCTTTCCTGATCCGTGTGTAAAAATTTATGGGTAAATTTTTATCCCTCGACTTATTTAAAGATGGTGTACATTATACCTGTTTTCCTTTTATACATAGTTTGGTATCATAACTGAAACAATTTTAGAAAGTTATTTTTTTCTGTTTCCAGGTCATTTCAGGTCTTCTTGCTGGAGTATAACAAAGTAAAATTATTTTGCTGTTGCTTTGTTATTCAAACAAGCCTGATAAATTTTAGGAATGACATATTTGAGCAAATACTTGTAATGTTAATAATAATGTATACCTCTTCATCTAATAAAATATTATTGGGATTTGACGGTCATTTTTGTATAGTAAGATAATAACTTTTAGAATTTAAGACTAGTAGAAGTTTTGGGTGTAATTTTGTATGTAGAAAGAGTTCTATTTACAATGTAAATGAGATAGCTTCATATTAATTAGGTTCTGGAATTTTAGACTAGTAGAAATTTTGGTTGTAATTTGCAAGAGTCTCATTTATAATGTAAATGAGATACCTTCATATTAATTAGATTCGTGAATTAAGAAAACTAAAGGTCCAACATACTATAAAAATATTATTGGTGAGTTCAAAAGTAAAATTTTGAATACAATATAAATAATACTCCATCTGTTCTTTAATATAGGTCATTTTAGAGTTGTGCACAAGTATTAAGGAAATTATTGTATAGCATTAACTATAATATCAATTGTCTATATTGTCTTTGTATTGGAAGAAGATATTGTTATTTATTGGACAGAAAATAGTGAGAGAATTAAAATTACATTTAATATTTGGGGTAATATTGGAAACTAAGCAATTAATGCTTACTTGAAATTCTCAAACGACTTATATTAAGGAACAAAAATATTTCTCTAAAACGATTTATATTAAGGAACGGAAGTAGTAATAATAATGTAAAGAATTCATTGGATGTCTAATAATAAAATCAAAAAACTATTGGACTTTGCATGCTTAATGCTAAAACCCAAAAAAAAAATATTGAACTATTGATTTGACCAAAAAAAAAGAGTCATAAAAACTATCGAGTCAACTTGCGACCAATCAAAATGATTTTTTTATTTCTTGTTATATTTTTATATTGATGAAATAAAATTATTGGTATTTTCCCTGTTGTAATAAAGTTTTGCCAATTAAACCTAAAAAAAACAATGAAATTAGATCCTTAATATTTTATCAAAGATTAATAGTTCAACCCCAAAAAAGAATCCCATTTCAAAATTTTAAGTAAATCTGCAAATTTTAAAATTAATGACTCCATTTAATTTTAGTTAAGCTGTTGTAATTATTATTCATTTCACATAAAGAGTTATATTTGTCAATCTTATTTGTTTCACAAAAAGTCTATTTTTTTAGTAATTATAAGTGTTATGTAATAAGATAATCAAATATACTCTGAGCAGTATTCAAAATTAAACCATTAATGCTCGCATGGTTTAAAATTTAAACAATCCAAACATACTACAGATATTTTCTTACATAATATTACCCAAAAAGCACAATAAAATGCAAAGATACAGCCTCCATCCATACTTTCTCTTCCGAAACAACTTGAAATCATTAAGAAACTTTTGAGCAAAGATGGTTACTGAAACTTGCTATCCCAACAAGGCACACTGTTGCAATTCCGAGTATATATCACTGCATCTATAGTTCAAATATATTTTTCTCGGATTACTAGTGTCCAAAGTAAATTATTTCATGTATTTCTGGAGAAATTTCCGGTGGAAGTCGCTCCTAATAGTGTCGTTGATGAAGCGTTTCGGGATCTTAGCCTCGCCACGAGCCTGGTTCTTAAAAACCACATCATCATCCCACCTGTAACACAGATATTAAAGAATTTAGAACCAGATAGGAGTTGATAATGCAAGGGGGGAACCAAGTTACTCGGGATTCAGGGAACAAACCTTCTTTTCACGTTGAAGGATGTTGCATTATTTAGCAGAGGGTTTCCTCGGATCAATTCAGCCTCTTTAACTTTTAGCTGCTCTTCTTGTTCTTGGCGCTCCTGCAGGAAGCATAAAACAACACATCAAAATCACTACGTAGATATAACTTTGAAATTTTGATGTAAAAAAGCAGGCTGCATTGTCACTCCATGCTCTGGTAACTTGATCCCAAAAAATGCACAAAATTCTCTATTGAGAGTTATGCAGATAACCATAGTTTCTGATAGGATACACAGCAAACTTGTACGTGGATTACAAATATTTCCCCTCCAACCCCTTTTTATGGAAAACAGAGTAAAATAGAAATAAAATAAAATAAGCATGCATGGCATGCAGTGCAGGTATGGGATGATACCATAAAAGATTAGACAACCAGATCTCATCATTTTATAGCTTCACGAAACGTCAAACATTTCAGGAAAAAAACAGCTGCATGAGACAACCCCAGAAATATATGAAGAAGAAACTTACTTTTCGGAGTTTCTCCTCTGCTCTTTCCTTTTTTATCTGTTCAAGCTCAGCCAAAAGAGCTTCTGTGTCATCCTCATCCTCATCCTCGTCCTCGTCCTCATCACTAACATGAAACAACTAATAGTTTAGCAACTTTCGACAAAATAAATATTATTAGTTGAGCACCGTTCAAAAAAATAAAATAAAAATCTTTCAAGAACAAAATCACTGAAATAATTTGAATATAACAAAATTGATGCTACAAAGACATTTAGAGTAATTCTCACTAATATTACCAACGTGATAAGTAGATTTTATACCTATTTATCCGGTATCAATTACCTTTATTTGTTGCTTAATCCCGTGTTTATAAAAAGCTTTATAAGCAGTTTTGTTTTATTTTGTAGATTGCATGTTCAGAAACTCTCTTGGTGGCATTTAAGGATAAATGGAGGAAATAGGAGCTTAAAAGTGATAAAATATTGAAGTTATGACCAATGGCAAGAAACAGCAACAACAGAAGCAGAAAGCCAACACTGGTGCATAGCGCGGCCGCGCCATAATTGCACTATGGGACAGCGCAGCCGCGCCAGTCCCTATCCAAGAATGCCCTGTAGCACGGCTGCGCCCAAATTAATCTTGTGGGTAGCGCAGCCGAGCCGAGCCGCGCCAGTCTAACTGCCCAGATTTTGACTTTCATTTAATCTGACCAATTGGATTGTAGCTTGAGCAAGGGGTCATATTAGGGCTTATTAATAAAGACATATCAGTATGTAAATATTCGTTCCATCTTTTGGGATCATTAGATTAAATATGCTCAGTGTTCTAAAAATCCCCGTCTAGGACCGCCTAGGCGCTAGGCCCCCCCTTGGCGCCCACGCCTAGGCACTAGGCCCCCTAACACCTCACCTAGGCCCAAGGCGACAAAAAAATTCCTCCAGGAAATTAGGCGGGGCATAGGTGGGGTCTAGGCGGAGAGATTTTTTTTTAGTTTAATAACTACTCAAACCAAATCTTGATATATTTATTTACCATATTCATAATACATGTTGTAGCATATCAAATCACAACAAGAAATGAACAATATCAAGTCAAAATGGATAATTTTATTATAGTTGTAATGTTTTGAACTTGTACCAACTTCAAATTATATAAATGATGATACATTTGTAATATTTAGTTTAATTCAATATAATTCTTAAATTTAGTTTCTTAAGTTTTAATATCAAGTTAAATTCTTGAAATTTTAAATTTTATTATTTAATAACAATCTTGTTTATGAATAAAACTAATACGTTAAAAATATGTTTGAACTTTGAACAATTGCATGTTTGTGTTTGAACTTTGACACTAGCAATATGGATGTGTTTGAACTTTAAGCAAAGGCCTTTATTATCTTTATTATAGATTATTTTGTTTTATATTATTGTTTTGTTTAGATAAATGTAAAATAAAATATTAAAATTGGCTTAAAATAAAAAAATCTCGCCTAGGCCCCGCCCAGGCCCCCTAGGCGCTAGGCCCCCCTCGGCCGCCCTCCTCCCGCCTAACGCCTTTTAGAACATTAGATATGCTACTTTTCTATATTTCCTAGATTAGATTACATTAGAGTAGATTAGATTAGAATTGGAGATTGAAGCAATTGAAAAGCATTGAAGAATCAGAATTGAAGCAAAAGATATCAGCTTTGCATGCCTAAATCCCTAGCTTCTCTTTACTTCTATCTTTATATTCTTTTAATGTATATTCAATTGTGGATCATGGATTCTTGATCAATTATGAATTAAACTCTATTTTGAGATTGCAATGGATCTTGCTGTGTAATTTACTTTGATATACTTCCTTGTTAGTCTTATTCATTATTCTTGGATTGTCTATTATGATTTGTATTGAATTGCTTAATTGTCTAGCTAACAATTATTGTGATAATTCATATGAAATTGAAAAACGGATTATGGGTTTAGATCTGATCATAATAGCATGTGTTTGTGACTTCTACATGGCGATAGAATTTATGATTCGTGCCTAGGATAGAGATATACCACATATAGTCTATTGAGAACTTGAACTTCAGCCCTCTTTAATTGTAATTCACATAGAGATATAATGGGTTAGTTAATTAGGGTGTTCATATTCATTCTATCATCTGTGGATTTAATGTGATATGGATATGGTGTATTGAGAAATGGTCATATTTTACATTTGTGTTCTTGATTAACAATCCGGTATAATTAATTTGGCCTAACAAGAAGTGTGTTGATTTAAGTGAATCAATGAGTGAAATAGTAGTATCAAGTATTCATTATCTAGTTTCATTCTAGGAGTAATTAGTATTAGCTTAATTAATTATATTTTAATTCAAAATACTAAATCAATCGTTTAAATAAGATTAAGTTGGTTACGGGTTAGTGCTTATCGTTAAAATAAGATTAAGTTGGTTACGGATTAGTGCTTGGTAGATTTTGTTAATAATTCCTCGTGGGAATGATACTCTACTTACTCTTTATTACTTGTTGACTGTGTATACTTGCACGCATATATTGATAGTGAATACGACCAACAGAAAGCAGTTCTTCTCATGGAACGGATATGGGAATGCAAATTGATATTAGTTAAAATGTGATACGCTATATAGCTTTACATGAATGCTTGTACTTGGGAATCGTCTTAAAATCTAAGTACCAATAGAACTATGTTTTTCATAAAAGATATTTAGTAGCATCAAAATGTTACTTAATTTAGTCCAAAATAATGTTTGAGCATCCACTACAAATTACAAATAGAATATAGATATTTATGTAATTATGGATAGAAAAACAAAGAAATATTTCGGTACCATGTTTGGGAGCACGTGTTGACTAGGTCAATCAAAGTATCTAGTGCCATTGGTTCTTACTATAAAAAATAAAAAGAACTCGCAAACAAAAATAAACTGGGAAAGGCATCAAATTGCAAACCCAAAAAAATACAAGCACCAGTGACAACAACCTGGGGCCTGAAAGAGAATGAGAAAAGACGGGTTGCGAGACACTGAGACCAAATAAGTGAAATATAGGACAGACATGCCTATTATCACCATAGAGTTTGCTAACTGCCAATATAAGGTTAGAAGTGATGAAACAAGTCAACTATACTTATTAGTTATTAAAGGCAAAAAGACGCACCAAGGCACAAAGGTCTCCCGGGAGCTTAGGTGCAATGCTAGGCTCACACCTCATTGGATTAAGATGCACAACCTCAAAAAATACATTATACTTCATTCCAAATTATAAGAACTTTTGAAAGTTAACTTTAGATATTCCAACTCAAAATTGATAATATTTATTAAAAATTACGAAGCAATAAATATTATAATTAGTAGTAATTTTTAGATAGTTTACAATATTCATCATTACATTGACTAAAATTAAATGAATCTATGTCAATTTTGAATTTAAAAATGTCCCAAGTTGACTTCAAAAATATTATATTTTGGAACGGGAGTATATTATATACATAATGACCCAAAAAAACTATTGAACTTATTAGGTTAAGCTATCAAAAAACATACAAAATGTTTTTTTAAACCAAAACCATTTGAACTTTCAAACTATTATCAAAAAAGCCCAAAATTTAACCAAATGAGTTGACGTGTAAATATTAATTGTTCTAGTTTTGGGCATTCTTGACAATTATTTGAAAGTAAAATGGGTTTGGTGCAAAAAAAATAGATTTTATGTGTTTTTTTGATAACTTGACAAGAGTTGAATCGTTTTTTCATTCATCAAGTCTCTCTCCCTCCTTCCCTGCCTCCCGCTCTCTCTCTCTCTCTCTCTCTCTCTATATATATATATATATATATATATATATATATACATACATATATGTGTGTGTGTGTATGTATATGTATGTATGGTGTCATATCATAACCATAAAGTGTTAAGAAATAAAGTGACAATATATGGCATAAATACACAGAAAACGAGGGAATTGATATTTTCACAAGCTCCCTCTCCAATGAGTGTACGTTCCATTTACTATTTATGTGAGAACGTTCCATTTACTATTTATGTGAGAGGAAACTTGTGAAAGTATCACTTTTTTTTGTGAAATTATTAATTCCCTAAAACAAAAGAAAGAAGAAAACAGGGAAAAGAGGAGAAAGGGGGTTAAGATGAAAGAGAAAAAGTAAAAGAAAAACAGGGGAAGAAAAAGAGGCGAAGGCGAGTGGGATAAAGAAGAAAAAGGTGGAAGTAAAAAACAGATGACGAAAAAACAGGTTAAGGAAAAAAAAGCAGAATTAAAAGGATAAGCAAAACCCAAGGAAAAAGGGGAAAGAAAAGAGATGGAAAAAAGGGAAGTAAAAAGGGGATAAAATGAATAAAAAAGGGAAGAAATATGATGGAAAAAAATTATCCGGAGCCTTGCTTTAGAAGATTTCAATAAGGCACGCCTTAATTGTGCCCAATGCCTCAGGCTTACACTCAAAAAGAGCGGCTCTTTGAGTACGCCTCGCCTTAGCCAAAAGAAGGCCAAGAGATGCATCTCCCCTTGCATTGGGCCTGGGCAAGTGCCTTCAACAACTATGAAACCAACTTCCCATCAAATCTATAATCAAAATGATTGCATAGACAAATGTAGCACTAACTAGTTCTCACAAATGTAAATGGTGACCAACCTCTCATCATCACTCTTGACTTCCGCATCAGCATCATCAGCATCAGCACTACGTGGAATTATACGGTCTTCAACCTCCCTCTTTCTGCCTGTAAAAGCATATGTGATTAGTTGAAAGAAAAGTCTGGGGGGGAAATGTTCGTGAACTTGAGACTATTGTTCGACACATTTATCAAGTTGTCAGGAGGATTTACCTTCCAAAAGTAGATGCCCCCCCTTCCTACGGTCTCTGTCCTCTGCGATGTGCGATCATATTCAAGTTGGTTTAAATGTAGCCAAATAATATCAAACGTCATAAAAGCAAGCACAGGAAAACAAAAACATGTATGACGGGAAGGAACAGCCAGCTTTAATAATATAGGCATTACCTTTCGAGGAGAAATGTCTCCGCTCACTCTCCTCCAACTCCTCCCGAAGATTCCTCCTCTGCAGTTCATCCTGGGTGTCTTGCCCTTCCTTTCTGTAACAATGCATAGCAATAATAATGATAATCTATAAACTGGAATCAAAATGAGATTCATAATGGGGAAAATGATGTAAATTCCACAACAAGTCAATATCAAAGGTGCAGCTTTAGTAGATACAATTACAGCCCTATCTAAAACTAGTTTGTCCAACTAGAATGATTTGTTATGGTTCTCATCCACATGAAATCAAGGAATTGGAGAGTTCCAAGGGATTCAGGATTCAGAATATCAGATGCAACTTACATGGTTAAATAGGGAACCGAAACTGAAATATGGTTGTCAGCTCCAAATAGTAGGCTCTTCAGCACTCAATCAATATGAAATACATCTTTCTTTCGGTGTTCTGAAAAGTGGCAGCCGCCTAGGCATAAGCACTGCCCAACCTAGGCGAGTAGGTGCTAGGCGGCTCAAAGAATGTAGAGAATAATTATGCAGGGCTAGACGACTGCCTGGGCAGGCGAAGCAGACTGGTTTAGTTTAGGTTGTCTGTAGTTGTTCGTTTTTTGGCAATGCTATTTTATTTTTTAACCCCCTCTTCTATTTAAAGAATGAACCTGAAATGAACCTCTAATTTACCAACAAAGCATAGCAATCACTAAAATCTATCAACAGAAGACTGGAAGACGGGAACTAATAGTACATCATTATTATTCTTTTATGTGTGTAAATGTGTTTAATAATGCATTAATTTTTATTACAAATACAAAAAAGTCTTAGTTTATAACAAATATAAAACATAATAATAATAATAATAAAACTGAAGGAAAATGCCTAGGCCCCAGCTACAAGGCTTAGATGCTTGAAACTCCCTCCGCTGTCTAGGTCTGTCTAGCGCTATTTAAAACACCACTTTATTTACTTTGTTCCTCACAAGCATTTTCCGACATTATTTAGAATTAGTTAAAATTATTGCTTTCACTCTCTCACTCGGCAAGTATACTATGCAAATTCAGTTGCTTGTTCTGATTATATTAATATACCATGATATAATTTCTTGGTTGTAAGCTGAATGTCACTTGTCATGTCTAGTCATTGATGAAGGTCAATCAAATGTGAAGAAATGAATCTTTTTCGTCTTACAATTCATAGATCTTTTGTACCATCAGAACCGGGCTATGTTTAATAAATGCTAGAGTTGAATCCCAAAGTTGCATTAGCCAACAAGTAGTTATTTTCCCTTAATAGACAGTTCAAGTTTGTAGAAACTTCTTTTTTCCTCCATAACTACTTAAGTCGATATATTCTTATGGATGCACATCTCATATAGGTCATAAGCTTGTTAATTGTCTCATCACAAAGGACATCACATTAATGATTAAACCCACCAAAAAGGATTTCCCCTTGGTAAAAGGTAAAATAATTTAAGCTCACACTTTTTTATTTAACAAATAATTCATGCCAACAGCTTAATATATTAGAGCACGCCTGATTTTTTGTTGTTGGTTTTTGTTTTTTCTTTTTTTGGTGAAAGCGCTCTCAATTTGTTAGGATTTTTATTAGTGGAAACCTATATCCTTAACATGTTAATCGTTCCTCTATGTTCTGTCTTGACAATTACTCTTCTTTAACTAAATACAGTCGGTAACCAACTTAAATCACGTCTTCAGGAGAAAGACAAGTTAATAAGTTCCCAAATCAGCCAGTCAAATTTATATTCTGGGTTAATCCAGCATGGCAATCAGGAAACACATACAGCCTGCTTAAAACCTAATTCATGGCTATTGCATTTAGCTCACCTCTTCAGACTTCTTATTATATACATCTCCTCCTCTAAAAGGAAGTTTTGAATCCTTACTTGGCGCACACAAATTCCCCAAACAGCATACAATCTTCCAAAAGCTAAAACATAAATAACATACAGATTAAGAAAAAAGGTACTAACCTGGGTTTTAGGGTTGTGTGAGAGGCAATGTCCCTAGAAGAATATTTCTGTGATGGTCCAAATATTCGAGTTCCCCCTTGTTCGTTACCCCCTTTAGCAGGTGCCCATGTCGGTCGAGCTGCAGTCGTCATGTTTTCCCACTTTTGTCAAACTATATACGACAACAAAAGAAATTACTCCATCAGATAAAGTACAAATCTAATACACAGCTCAAAAGTACAATAACTAAAGCTAATAATGAAGCTTACGAGTAAAAGCCAACTCAAAGGCCTGATCACCATTTTTAAAATCATTAATTAAGCAAATATATAATTCAGATTTTACAAAATGACAAACCTTGAAATCATTACTAAAATATATGAAGGTTATTAACAATACTAGATTTGAACAAATTTTAAGGATAAGTTTTTTTCCATTTTACCCCTAAACCCTAACTTTATAGATTGTATGTGCGAATTATTGATTTTAGATGATCAATCTGAGCATAAACTTCAATGGAGAACGTATGTATTATAGAGTAAATTCAATGATAATGATTTGTTCGATGTAAGAAAACCCTAAAACGAACTTTCTTTCGCAAAAATAAATAGAATTAACGCAAATTCAAACTCATTATAACAATTAAAATCAATATAAACCCTAATCGAAAGTATTGAAAGTGAAACTTCTGAAATTCGAAGCCCTAACTTTCATGAAACTGAGATGAACTTACCTTCAGACGATGATTTCTCTCGATTTGGTGACTTCTCGATTTTCTCAGACGGAGCGATTAATTGATTTTTGGGGTAAAGAATAAGGAGCCAGTATTTACTTTTCTGCCATTGTCGATTTTAAAGAAAAACAGTGTTTAAATACGACATCGTTTGGTAAAATTAGCGGTAATTGATCAGGATCACGTATCCTTGCAATTGGGCTCAATTTCGATTTTTCCAAATTTCAAATATATTGCGAAGTCCACTTAAATTGAGAAATATATATAATAGATTCCCCCTTTCAAGAATAGGTAGTTATTTTGAACTAGCTCATGATTCTTTGCAAAGACCATATTTTGTTATTGTTTATATTTTTTAAATGAGAGTACGTAAAGTGAGAGAGCTACCTCAAGCTCCTACACGAAGTATATTTTTGTAATAACAATATTTTAATATACCAATATATTAATTATAATACTAATAGATTAATAGTATGTACGATAATTTTGTGATTTTTATTTTCTTCTAAAGTATATTATTTAACTAATACTTTATAACTAATTATAATCTACAATAGTAGTGTATCTATTTGTATAATACAAATACAAATGATAATATTAATATTTAAATTAATAATTTATTTGTTTATATATTCATGTACTTATGTAATAGTAAAATTATATTTAAACTCAAATAATTATACTTATATAATTTAATAATAAAAAATTATTATATAAATAAAAAAATGTGTGAGGTAACCTTCAAAACGATGCCATTTTACATAATTGAATATACTTCCTCCCATGTTATGTGCTGATGAGTTTGTTTTAGACCTACAAATCGAATATTTTTAGACATGGTAATTGGTTATCCTTGAGTGTTTACGGTTACTTTTTGTGTGTTTTGTTAGTTCTTGGAGGCACAAAAGAGATCTAAAAGGGAGTTGATGATAAGTTAAAAATATATAACTGCAAATGCACAACGTCTTATTGTAGATTTGGCAAGTGTAGGTCGACCCACAAAGACTAGATCAATTCTTTAATATATCTTTAATTAATATTTTAGGCAAATTAGAAACAAAAATGGTAGAGAAAATTTATTGTAAAACCCTAATTTTTATGAATAAAGATTTAATTTTTCTAAATATTATTTTGAATAGTAAGGTGTTGATTTGATATAATGCTATAGTTATGAGTGATATGTGCAAATTTGCAAAGTAAGCAAGTGGTCATAAAATTTTTGTTTGGTCGGGGAATATTCTTTTTGTCGAGGAATATTCGTACGGTGACTCAATCATTAGTGGACCACATGGCGGAATAACTGTCGGATATAGAAAGCGACAGAAATAATCTTTTCATAAAATAACGGCAAGACTTTTACCGTTAAACTGTTGAAATACCCGGTAATAAAAGTATAGTAATACGCGTTGTTACACAGTAGCACACAGTATCTATAATTATTGATGCTTACATAAGAAGTCATTCAGTTTCATTCAATAATTGTCACAATAGTTGTTGTATAGTATCTCATATTATTGATTCAATTATTATCACAATATCGTTTGCACAATATTTTATATTATTAAATCAATAA
Organism: Panax quinquefolius; assembly: GCA_020205615.1. Classification (NCBI taxonomy): domain Eukaryota; kingdom Viridiplantae; phylum Streptophyta; class Magnoliopsida; order Apiales; family Araliaceae; genus Panax; species Panax quinquefolius. The sequence continues at coordinate 137,127,506 of CM035155.1, forward strand.
TTGAGACGACACAGTTATTCATATTATTATTTGCATTATTGACAATGTTTAGAAAGTTCTGTCGAGGAAAGGGGTTTGGTTATTTAATTGTGCGCCAAAGCCCCATCTTTCCTGGGAACAAGCTAGTTGTCAATATTGTGAGTTATAATATTAAATGATGAATAATTATTGAAAGATTAAAAATGTGTTGATTAAAGATAAGTGATTTGTGGTAAATATTTATTCAATTTTTTGATATAAATAGAGGGATTTGTCATTAGGTATTTGTTGTAAGTTTGACTTATTATTTCATGGGGAAATGTGCTAATTTTTCAGACCGTTGGTTGAAGTTATAATAATAAATCAATATAAACCATTGGTTGAAGTTATAATAGTAAATCAATATGAACCGCTGGTTGAAGTTATAATAGTAAATCAGTATGGACCATCGGTTAAAGTTTTAATAGTAAATCAATATAGACCGTCCGTTTAATAGTAAATCAATCTGAACCGTTCGTGAATCAGTTACTATTTAGTCCATTCTCCTATAAATAAAAGATCATTACTTTATTATTTCTTACAAATTTACTAAAACTATATGTAGACACTCGAATTTATTTTTTCCTGTTACTAACTATGCAGGAGGGCAAAAACGTCTTTTGCACTTTAGAGATAACTCTGGAGGACCACAACATCAATTTCAAACTCAGAGATAACCCTGAGGATATTCAGAGTCAACTGCATGACAACCTCAAAGATAACCTTGCGAAAAGACGGCTACAAATGTGAGAAAATCGGAGATAACCCCGGGAGGGGCAAAATGGTCATTTTGCCAACTCAACTTCACTTCAAACCAAATACACTCATTTCAACCCAAATTGCTTCAATAGAAGTCCTACACGACCTATATCTTAACTTCGGAGTGCGAACTACGCAAAACAGCTCACCAGATTACTTGACGAAAACCCGAAAATGTTATTTCGGTCATGGACCCATCTTCCCGGAATCAAAAAAGGGCAAATCATATGTCATTTTTGTGATGCCCCCAAAACAGGTATACATCGCCCATCTTGAGTCGCCAAATACATGGTACAAAATTCAAATACAACTTAATTATACAACAGTTGTGTAAAATACGACAAAACATAATCTAAGAGTTTTAATAAGAATATTGTCATCTAGACAATATCCACACTCAATGGAGTCCTCATTACATTTATTGTCACACTATTTAATGTAATAGTGATGACTACTAATGCTATCATCGGACCGTCTACCCGTTCCCCGACTAGTCCGGCCACGTTCTCATTTCAAGAAGAGACGAAAGTGAAAGAAAGGGTGAGCTCAACTAGCCCAGTAAGAAATATTATGACTACGATAATGCAGAAAAAATTATCATTAGCCTTCAACAATGTTAAACTGATAGAATATAATAGACAACAAGTTTAACTGCATCGAAATAAGCAATCCGTTAGAAGAGTCAAGTAGAGCATAAAATCTACTATCTTCTATGATTTAAAAAGTTTTTCATCAACTTTATTGCTGAGACTCAGCTTAATAAATAAACCACATCATCGAGTTATCCCTGCACTACGGGCCAAGGATATTCATTAAATCATCAATGGTCATGACTATACCGAATATTCTCTGGTCATAATCATACCAAAAACTGTCCATCAATGCACTACAGGCCACTGAGGACTTTTGCCACATCATTTATAACATTACAGGTCATGATTATACCGAATGATCCCTGGTCATAATCATACCAAGTCCATCTATGCGCGTAAGCCAAAGATGACTTTCATCACAATATAAGCATGAGGATGATGACAATGACATAATAATTCAATAAAACAAGTTCAAGAATAAATTTTAAATATTTATAAGTTAATTTATCCTGAAACCAATTACGTCCAAATTGTCAACATGATACTGCTTTGTGGATTAAAATTCAAGAATGCTCAGAAGAATATTTCCATGAAAAAATACTGGATGAAGCGCAAATATCCAGGATATTCTACTAATTTCATGGAGTATAGAAGCCAAAACTTTAACCAACTGAGTATAATAGAATATATAAAGCGCAAATGAATTTTTAGCGCCATACGCTAATCCACGTGACAAATCATTTCCATAATTTAATAAGAAATGAATACGAAGGATCATTCACCATGCATGTAGTAATCCACATGTAAAAGTTATTCCAACGAGTAATAATAAAGAATGGAACCAGTCATGCGTAATCCCGCATGCACAAGATGTTCTAATGAGAATAATAAAGAATGGAATAACAATGAATTCATCATGCATACGATGAGCCGACAAACAAAAGTTATTCCAATGAGAATAATAAAGAATTGAATAACAGAAGAATTTCACCATGTATGCGGTACTTCGCATAGACATGTTATTCCAACATAATAATAAATAATGGAATAACAACTCTTACGAGTATTGAAAGAAAATAACTATCTTCATGAATACGAAAGAATAATACCCCTTACTACAATAACGATATCCCTTACCTCAGAAGAAAACTGGATACTGGAATAGTGAGGTAACAAACTTCTCTTCTTCTTTCTCTCTATAATTTCTCTCTATAATAATTGCTTTGTAGCTTTAGTGAATTGGTGAAAAATAATGAAGGACTGAACTTCTATTTATAGGAAAATATAGTTTCCATAATTGCACATTTTGGGGCTCAAAATATTATAGTATAATACCTTCCTCTTTTCCTTCATTTTTAATTTAGTCCTGCAAGTATTATCAAACTTGCACCACCTCCCCTAATAGTAAATCATGTGAATCAATAGTTCTAGACATGTGAAAATACGAATTACAGTATAGTACCTCCATCTATACCTCCATTTTTAACTTAGTCATGCAAGTATTATCAATTTTTCACCAACTCCCCTAATAGTACAAGAATGTGAATCAATAGTACACACATGTGAACAAATAGTTATAATCATGTGAATTAATAGCAATTAATTGCTCATTTATCCGATTAATTACCCGACTGGTCAGTATAACTTCCAGACATCAATTAATATCAAAATAAATGTCGATTTCCACTAACACTAATAATTCTAACACAATGGAACTACCAATTTCATCTTTAATCAACACGAACTTATTCATCATTAATATTATAACTCACAATATTTAACAACCAGGTCGTTCCCAGGAAAGAGGGGGCTTTTCGATAAGGATTTCTCCTTATTGACGCGCAATTAGATGACCAAATCTCTAATTGACAGAACTTCTAGACATTGTAAATATTATAATTTAATAATATAAATAATTTTGTCATCTCAATTATTGATTTAATAATATAACATATCATGCAGATGATAATGTGATAATAATTGAATCAATAATATGAGAAATATGATGCAAAGAATTATCAGAGTAATAATTGAATATAAGCGAAAGTGACTTCTCACGTAAGCATCAATAATCAATACCGAGTAAGTGCTACTATGCAACCACGCCAGACATCAGACTTTTACTAATGGGTAGTTCAACGGTTTAACGGTAGAAACTTCCGCCGTTATTTTTATAAAAAGATAATTACGTCATTTTCTAACTACGATAATACTTCCGCCAGGGGGTCCACCAATGATTGTGTTGTCGCATTTAATATTCCCTGTTAAAACGATTATTCTCCGACCAATCGAATATTTTATAACTACTTGTTTACTTTGCATAATTTGTAAATACTACCCACAACTATAACATTATATTATATCCACACCATAATATTCAAAAATATATTTCAAGAGAAATTAATCTTTATTCATAAAAGTTGGGGTCTTACAACCTCCCCTTCTTATGAAATTTCGTCCTCGAAATTAGGGTACGTACCTAGTATATCGAAGAGGTGGGGATATCTTGACTTCATCTGAGATTCTAACTCTTGAGGTATAACCTTTGAGTGTTGAATACGATCCTTCTTATCCAAGATTTTAACACGTATCTCCTCATACGTTAAATCTTTTGCTATATCATCTAGTTCTAATTTAATAATGTGGTTCGGGTCATCCACATATTTACGTAACATCGATACGTGAAAAACGTTATGAACACGCGACATACTTGGCGTTAAAATGAGTCTATAGGTCACAGTTCTTACTCAATCGAGGATTTCAAATGGGCCAATAAAATCGAGGGTTGAGATTTCCTCTCTTCATCGGTTTTTGCTTCTAGAATAACGCCCTCTTGGACCTTCTTCTTCACATTCATCAACTCTGAGTATGTAGCTTGCACGGCTTTAACTTTATCGATTAAAGTCGATTCTACTCATATATTTGATATCACCACGTGGGTCCTTAGAGTCTTTAACTCTATCTTCATCATTTGTAAGTTATACGAAATGGGTTTTTGTGTTAACAATATCGCACTCATAAATGCATACGATCTTCTACTAAATGCTTCAGCTACCACGTTCGCTCTTCCACGATGATATTGAATGGTATAGTCGTAATCTTCAACAGCTCGAGCCAACGTCTTTGGCACATTATACGTTCATTTTGGTTGAAGAAATATTTAAGGGTTTTAGAAATGGGTTTTGTATTGGGGTTAATACAAAATTCGATTTCACGCTCTGGGGGTAGGCCAAAAAGTTTTCAAGAATACGTCAGGAAATTTATTAACAATAGAAATATCATTTAAAAACTGTGACTCTCATCCAAGAATTGGATAGTACATGAAATGAAGGTTTCTGCTAACGAAGTTTCAACCGATAAGTCAAAGTCTAATTTCTCCGAAGTTAAATTTAAACGTTGAATGCAAGTAAGAGAGATAAAAGAATGGGTAGAATTGGTATCTAATAAGGTATAGACTTCGCAAGAATGTATAATTAACTAACCTATGCTAACTTCGTTCGGGTTACTCACTTTTTGAGAAGTCACGAAAAACGCTCTTCCCAAAACACAAGACTTTGTTTTTATCAGTATTCGCCTTTGGTGCCACCGTGCCCCATTTGGACTTGATTTGATTGCGGAAAAAAATTGGGCTAGGTGACCTTCTCTTCCACAATTAAAACACACTTTGGACTGCTGCGTACAGTTTGGACTGATATGTCTTTCCCCTCCACATTTGTAACATACGACCGGCGGTCGTTCTCCTTCCTTAACAACAAGTCTTTGATCTTGGCGTCTTTCCATCCATCATTGAATCTCTCTTCTTGAAATGTCCATTCTTATTGTTTTGGCCATGATTACCACCAAAGTGATTACCATTTTCGCATGTTGATTCCTCCACGCTTATTGTCACCGCTCGATGATCGCTATCACCGGTATTATCATTTTCGCTTATTTGCTCTCTTTTGGTTGGGTTGACTTATTATCAAGGCTCCAATGGCGAGCCCTATTAACAACATCTCGATACAAACAAAGTTTATGAGAGATAAGATATTGACGTATCTCGGGTTTCAAACCTCTTAGAAACATTCGTGTCATTCTCTCCTCATTATCAACCAAATGGGACACAAACCGGGACAACTCGGCAAACTTGGCTTCGTACTGCGACACGGTCATGTTGTTTTGCTCCAGCTTGATGAACTCTACCTCTTTCCTGTGACGAATACTTTTGGTAAAGTACTTATCGTTGAACAATTCTTGGAACTTTTCCCAAGTCATCTTCAGTGCAGCAGGTTGAGTACGCTTACAGATTTCCACCAGTAACCTACCTCTGATCGTAACATAAAGGTGGCAAAGGGAACCTTTTGCTCCTCGGAGCATCCCAAGACATCAAATATCTTATAGATCTGCTTTATCCACGTCTTTGCCATAAGTGGTTTTGGCTCTCCAAAAAAATCTGGTGGTCCCAGTTCCTTGAACTGCTTAGCGGTGACCGTCTGAGAGTTATCAGTGTTTCCACCTGCATTTTGGACAAGAGCCGCCCTCGCCTGATGTTGCATGAATTGCATAAAACCTCTGAACATCCCATCGTTCATCATTTGATCGTTGTTATTTACCTGAGGATTATTGTCTTTCTGTTGCACATTATCCTGGGTATTAATCTGTGGTGACTCAACGGTCTTATGTGCTTCATTGTTTATCTCAACATTTTCAGATGCCATTTTCAAATACTGCCACAAAACAAGGGTTAATTATGATATCACATATTATCCCTATACTCTGACCGACCAATTAAATATCAAATAAACTTAAGTAGGTCATACTAGCGAAGGAATTCCCCGTCTCTCCCCTCCTAGTTCCTGTCTCACATCTCAGCCAAGGATCATATCCCTAAGCTTAGATACCAACTATGACGCCCCCAAAACAGGTATACATCACCCATCTTGAGTCACCAAATACATGGTACAAAATTCAAATACAACTTAATTATACAACAGTCGTGTAAAATATGACAAAACATAATCTAAGAGTTTTAATAAGAATATTGTCATCTAGACAATATCCATACTCAATGGAGTTCTCATTACATTTATTATCATACTATTTAACAGAATAGTGATGACTAATAATGCTATCATCTGGACCGTCACTCCGTTCCCCGACTAGTCCCGGCTACGTTCTCATTTCTTAAAGAGAACAGTGAAAGAAAGGTTGAGCTTAACTAGCCCAATAAGAAATATTATGACCAAGTTAATACAGAATAAATTATCATTAGCCTTCAACAATGTTAAACTGATAGAATATAATAGACAACAAGTTTAACTGCAGCTAGCGGAACAAGCAATCCGTTAGAAGAGTCAAGTAGAGCATAAAATCTACTATCTTCTATGATTTAAAAAGTTTTTCATCAACTTTATCTCTAAGACTTAGCTTAATAAATAAACCACATCATCGAGTCATCCCTGCACTACGGGCCAAGGATATTCATTAAATCATCAATGGTCATGACTATACCAAATAATCTCTGGTCATAATCATACCAAAAACTGTCCATCAATGCACTACAGGCCACTAAGGACTTTCACCACATCATTTATAACATTACAGGTCATGATTATACCAAATGATCCCTGGTCAGAATCATACCAAGTCCATCTATGCACGTAAACCAAAGATGACTTTCATCACAATATAAGCATGAGGATGATGACAATGACATAATAATTCAATAAAACAAGTTCAAGAATAAATTTTAAAGATTTATAAGTTAATTTATCCTGAAACCAATTACGTCCAAATTGTCAACATTATACTGTTTTGTGGAGTAAAATTCAAGAATGCTCAGAAGAATATTTCCATGAAAAGATACTGGATGAAGTTCAAATATCCAGGATATTCTACTAATTTCATGGAGTATAGAAGCCAAAACTTTAACCAACTGAGTATAATAGAATATATGAAACTGCAAATGGATTTTCGCCCGTCGTGCGGTAATCCACGTAGACAGATCATTTCCACAATTTAATAAAAAATGAATACGAAGGATCATTCACCATGCATACGGTAATCCACATAGACATGTTATTCCAACAGAATAATAAAGAATGGAACCAGGTCATGCGTAATCCGCACAGACAGGATGTTCGGACAGAATAATAAAGAATGGAATAACAACAGAATTCACCAGTAAAGGCGATGAGATGCGCAGAATGAGTTATTCCAACAAAATAATAAAGAATGGAATAATGAATAATTTCACCATGTATGCGGTACTTCGCATAGACAGGTTATTCCAACATAATAATAAATAATGGAATAACAACTCTTACGAGTATTGAAAGAAAATAACTATCTTCATGAATACGAAAGAATAATACCCCTTACTACAATAATGATATCCCTTACCTCAAAAGAAAAGCGGATAATTGGAGCGGTGAGGTAGCGAGATTTCTTCTTCTTTCTCTCTATAATTTCTCTCTATAATAATTGCTCTGTAGCTTTAGTGAATTGGTGAAAAATAATGAAGGAATGAACTTCTATTTATAGGAAAATATAGTTTATATAATTGCACATTTTGGGGCTCGAAATATTATAGTATAATACCTTCCTCTTTTCCTTCATTTTTAATTTAGTCCTGCAAGTATTATCAGACTTGCACCACCTCCCCTAATAGTAAATCATGTGAATCAATAGTAAATCATGTGAATCAATAGTTCTAGACATGTGAAAATACGAATTATAGTATAGTACCTCCATCTATACCTCCATTTTTAACTTAGTCATGCAAGTATTATCAAATCTTGCACCAACTCCCCTAATAGTACAAGAATGTGAATCAATAGTACACACATGTGATCAAATAGTTATAATCATGTGAATTAATAGCAATTAATTGCTCATTTATCCGATTAATTACCCGACTAGTCAGTATAACTTCTAGACATCAATTAATATCGAAATAAATGTCGATTTCCACTAACACTAATAATTCCAACATAATGAAACTATCAATTTCATCTTTAATCAACACAAACTTATTCATCATTAATATTATAACTCACAATATTTAACAACCAGGTCGTTCCCAGGAAAGAGGGGGCTTTTCGATAAGGATTTCTCCTTATTGGCGCGTAATTAGATGACCAAACCTCTCCTTGACAAAATTTCCAGACCTTGTAAATATTTCAATTTAATAATATGAATAACTTTGTCATCTCAATTATTGATTTAATAATATAACATATTATGCAGATGATACTGTGACAATAATTGAATCAATAATATGAGAGATATGATGCTGCAATTACTGTAGCAATAATTGAATATAACTGAGTGACTTCTCACATAAGCATTAATAATCAATACTGTGTGCTACTATGTAACCACGCGTATTACTGTACTTTTACTACCGGATAGTTCAACAGTTTAACGGTAAAACTTCCGTCATTATTTTTATAAAAGATAATTACATCATTTTTAACTACAATAATACTTGGTTGCCAGGGGTCCACCAATGATTTTCTTAGTCGCATACGAATATTTCCTGTTAAAATGAATATTCCCTGACCAATCCAATATTATATAACGACTTGTTTACTTTACAAAATTTATAAATATTATCCCCAACTATAACATTATATAATATCCACACCATAATATTCAAAAATATATTTCAAGAGAAATTAATCTTTATTCATAAAAATTGGGGTCTTACAATTGTGTAGCTCTCAGAAAGATCTTTCCGGAATGGTATGGCACGCTTCCATCGGACTCCCGGATTGAAAGTTATGAACGACCGAGCGAACAACGCGTTATCCAAGTGTACGTACTGCGACACGGCGGGACCCACAATGCCCTGGGCCTCCCGAGCAGCCGCAGGTAGACCTGCGGCACCCCCCTCTATATATATGGGGCTTGGGGTGGCCTTATTTGAAAGAGAAAGTGTGAGGAACCCTGTCCAATTGGCTTTGTACACACCATAAACTGAGTGCTTTCTTATTTCAAACACTTTTGAGCTTATATTCTCATTATATTTTTACTGCATGGAGCCGAGTACTCATCCATTTAAAGTTATTGGAGTCGTCTTTGGTAGTCCACTGTAAGCCTTCTTATACACTTTAAAGCCTTTCTCTTCATCTTTTTACACTATTCTACACATTGAGAGTCGTGTCAGATGTACGTATGCAGGACTTGATCCGTGGTTTTCATTTCTGTCGTATATATATACTTATATATGTATATATTTATATATGGACTAACATTATCGAGTTATGCCTCGATTGAGCTGAACATTATATGTGGAGGCGTTTACTTGCTTTTTTATATATATATATATATATATATATATATATATATATATATATATAATTATTATGGGATATATATCGATGAGCACTGGATTTTACATTGAGGCGTTTACTACTTATATATATATATATATATATATATATATATATACTTATATATATAATTGTTGTCGTACATATCTCGATGAGTCCGGATTTTACATCCTGGCGTTTATTCGCTTTTTTATATATATATACTTATATATATAATTGGTGTCGAATATATCTCGATGAGTCCGGATTTTACATCCGGGCGTTTATTCGATTTTTATATATATATATATATATTTATATATATATAATTGTTGTCGGACATATCCGATGAGCCTAGATTTTATATCTGGTGCATTTACTGCTTATATATATATATACACACATTTTTGTCAGGCCTGGAGTTTACTTCGAGGCCTTTTACTGCTTTATTTACATTTAGTCCCACCTGGAGTTTACTTCGTGGCGGTTGATCGTCTTTACTGCTTTATTTACATTTAGTCTCACCTGGAGTTTACTTCGTGGCGGTTGATCGCATTTACTACTTTATTTACTTTTCTGATCCCCCATGGAGTTGCTTCGTGGTGGTTGATCATGTCCATATATATATATATATATATATATATATATTTACCGCTTTTATATATTTACATTTCCGATCCCCCGTGGACTTGCTTTGTGGTGGTTGATCATATACTATTTATATATATTTGACTTTTATATATATAGCGCTATCGCTTTCCATACAAACTGGTATTATATGTGAGCTCAGGAATCATGTGATCACAGATTGATCTCATGAATCTAGATTCGATTCGTGATGGACATTTTCAAATTTAAGTGACTTGTACATTATTTGATGCTATGTTCAATTTCCTTGGATGGTTGTCATGCCCATAAGGAGTTCTAAGATCAGCTTTGTATATTATTTTCTCGAAGATGCCTCGCATCTTGAAAATAAAAGCAAACAAGCCGAACATTTTAATAATAAAAATGAAAGTATGAAAAGGTCTCAATTCCTATTGAGCACAAGGTTTGAAAAAACCTTTTTTTACAAAACTTCATTGTTATATCTTGCTTAAAACTGAATTTTTCTATAAATTCAAACCCTTTGTATATAGGTGCAAACGAGGCCTCACACTACTTTTAATTAATTGCACATTGATTCACACACACACACACATTCATATAACAGTTTCTTAAAAAGTGGCGGTCACCGTGGCAACACGGATGTCGGGGGTGCCTAACACCTTCCCTCTGCATAATCAAGCCCCTGAACCCAAATGAATCTCGGTTCACGTAGAGACCGTTTAGCGATTGTCATATCCTTTGGGTGATGTGCAAACTTTTTCGATTGCGTTGGTGCAACCAGTTAAAAACACCAACTGGCGACTCTTAACAGTCCATCGTCGATATTATACATGTCGGACCTTTTTCACTTGTTTTTTCAAACAAATCTCACATTAACATGAGAACACCAAAGAACAAGTAACGAAAAGGGACAAATAAAAATCCCGACGTCGACAGGTGGCGACTCTGCTGGGGACTCCAGTTAGAGGGCTTAAGCCGCTATTACAAGCTTTTCAAAACTATTATATGCTTGTTTGTGAATTTTGCATTTATATTTATGATGAATGTGTACGAATGCATTTTTACTTATTGCACTGCAAAATATCTATCTGTGATATTAGTGCTTCGCACATGTCATCATTTTCATAAATGGCGAGACACGTTGTATGTAAATGTATGTTGTGTGGTACCTCCATCAGGAGACTATCCTGTCGGTGTTTGATTACTGGACTCGTAGGGAGACTAATTCCAACGAGGCTCAGGAAAGTCACCACCCAGATTCGCTCCAGTTGAAGGACCGGATTAATTTCCCGTCAAGTAGATTGCGATGATCTGGGAACCTTCATGCCAAAAAGCCGCTTGAGTAAACCTAAGATAGGTCAGCCTCTAATAAACCAAACGCGAAAGGAAGTCTCTTCATACTTTCCCATTTAAATTACTTGTAATTTCAATTACTTGTCAATCTCAATGTAATGGAAAATATGAAGGAATATGTTTGCATGCATATTAAAACTTGACATGTTATCTTGTCTTATAAACAGCTTACATCCATTTTGTAAGATAATATTCCTAAAATGGATACATCACATAGCATGTAACATTTATACATTCCCTAAGACTAAACTACGTAAGTCTTTTTGTAGGGAAGCAATTGATCCTGTTTCCCGTTCAAAATCCAAAAGGGCATTAAGCCCACAGTCAGATATGGATAAAAGTGCCCAACCTGATCCTACTTTTGTCTCTCGCAAAGAGTTCAAAAAATTAAGCTATCAAATTACGGAGTTGGCTGTTATGCTCAAAGAACTACACCAATCTACTCAGGGTCCATAAATACCCATCCACACGGAATCCTCTGCACATGGAGGAATCCAGGGCCAAACAATGCCCACTCAACCAGAGTCATCCATACTAGGGGGCAGTCAGGGTATTGGCAAAAAGATGGTAACCCAGATACCAAAACCTCATTCCAATAAAGAAATCACAAATCTCAGGGATGATCGAGAAACTGGGGATATAAGAAAGAAAGTCCAACAAATGGAGGAGACCATCAAATTCAATCAAAGGATGGAAACTATGGGAGTGTCACATATTCTGATCTTTGCATATTCCAAGGGGCTCGCTATCCTGCCAAATTTAAAGTCCCAGAATTTGAAAAGTACAATGGGGAAGGCGATCCCTATACGCACCTAAAAGTGTACATTGGCGAACTGGGATCTTATCTTTGAAGATGAAAGCCTCAAAATGCGACTTTTTCAAAAGAGTCTCATTGAGAGGCTAAAGCTGTCACCTTGGACTTGACAATGCCAAAATTCACAACTAGGAAGAATTGCCCACGCCTTTCTAAATCGAAGACAGTTTTCGATCACAAATGGCCTTTGGATCGATACCAAGTGACTAAAGTCAAAAAAAAATCTTGAATCTTTCCGAGAATATGCCCAAAGGTGGAGACATCTAGCAGCACAAGTTATTCCATCAATGACAGAAACTGAGATGGTAATGACGTTTATTGATATCCAAGAGGCTCCGTATTACGAGAGGATCCTAGCAGGTATAGGAAAGCCATTCTCGGAAATGATCAAACACGACGAAATGGCAGAGATGGGCCTGAAGACCCTAACTTTTTTTGAATAAAGAAAGATTTTTCCCGAAATATATTTTTGAATATTATGGTGTGAATATGATATAATGTTATAGTTGTGGGTAATATTTGAAAAATTTTGCAAAGTAAGCAAGTTGATATAAAATATTCGTTGTGTTAGTGAATATTCGATTGTCGGGGAATATTCGTTTTAGCAGGGAATATTCGTACGATGGCACAATCATTGGTGGAACCCACAACGGAAGTATTGTCGTAGTTAAAAAATGACATAAATATCTTTTTATAAAAATAACAGCGGAAGTTTTACCGTTAAACTGTTGAACTACCCGGTGGTAAAAGTACAGTAATATGCGTGATTTCATAGTAGCACACACGGTATTGATTATTGATGCTATATGAGAAGTCACTCGGTTATACTCAATTATTGCTCATGAAGAATTGCGTGATAAGATCTCACATTATTTGATTCAATTATTGTCACATTATCATCTGCATAATATTTTATATTATTAAATCAATAAATTGAGACAACAAAGTTATTCATATTATTATTTGCAATATTGACAATGTCTAGAAAGTTCTGTCGATGAGAGGTTTGGTCACTTAATTGCGCGCCACTAGGGAGAAATTCTTATTGGAAAGCCCCCTCTTTCCTGGGAACGATATAGTTGTTAAATATTGTGAGTTATAATATTAATGATGAATAATTGTTGAAGTATTAAGAATGTGTTTATTGAAGACAAGTAAATTACAAAAAGTTAGAGGGGAATAATGCAAACTTGGAAAACTTTAGGGGTACTAAAGTGTAATAAGTTAAATCAATCTGGACCATTGGTGGTGGTTTTAATAGTAAATCAATTTGGACCATTAATGGTGGTTTTAATAGTAAATCAATCTGGACCATTGATGGTGGTTTTAATAGTAAATCAATTTGAACCGTCGGTGGTGGTTTTAAAAGTAAATCAATCTGGACCGTCAGTGGCGGTTTTAAAAGTAAATCAATCTGGACCGTCGGTGGTGGTTTTAAAATTAAATCAATCTGGACCGTTGGTTGTGGATTTAATAGTAACCAATATGGACCGTTCATTCTAATAGTGAATCAATCTGGACCGTTCGTGAATTAGTTACTATTTAGTCCATTCTCCTATAAATAAAAGCTTAATTCTTCTTTCATTTTCACCAATTCACTGAGATTCACAAGAGACACTATAGAGAAAGAAACTATAGAGAGCAAGAAGAAGAGTATTCTGCTACTTCAATTTTTTAGTATCCTGCTTTCTACTAAGGTAAGGGGTATTATTTCTTTCGTATTCATAAGGAATACTATTTTTCGTATTCATCCTTTAGTATGTCGGAATAACCTGTCTACGTGGATTACGTACTGTATAACAGGTGAAAATCCATTTACAATTTTTGTATGTTAATTCTTTTCATATTCTTAAATCTAAACTTACTATGGTAAGTATTGCTTCTATAATCCTTGAAATTAGTGGAATATCCGAGAGTTTTGCGCCTCATCCAGTATCATTTTATTGGAATATTGATATGAACTTTCTTATTAAATATCAATATTTTCACCGAAATACTATTCACGGGTTACTATTTACTATAATATTATTCACTCGGGTATTCGGGGCACTTTTCATGTCGGGGTACTATTAACGGGATTACTATTCACTCAAATATTGTTCACTCGGGTATTTGGGGCACTTTGCATGTCGGGTTACTATTCACGGGGTACTATTCCCGAAATACTATTCATGTGGTACTATTCACTTGAGTACTTATTCAAGAAAAATTTATTTCTCTTCATGTCAAATTATCTTTGATACATGGATATTATTCTTGAATTTTACTCTACAAAGAAGTATCATGTTGAAAATTTGGACATTATTGAATTCGGATAAATTAAATTATAAATATTTAAAATTTATCCTTTACTTTCTTTTAATTGAATTCTTATATCATTGTCATCATCCTCATGCTTATATTGTGATGAAAGTCATCTTTGGCTTATAATGCATAGATGGACTATTGATTGGTATGATTATAACCGAGGATAATTCAGTATAGTCATGATTATTGATGATTACACGAATAATTCTTGGCCCATAGTGCAAGAATAATTTGTGGACGTGATACTAATGAATATCCTTGGCCCAGTAGTGCGTGGATGATTCGATGATGTGATCTATTTATTAAAGTCGAGTCCCAACAATAAAGTTAATGATAAACTTTTTAAATCATAGAAGATAGTAGATATCATGCCTACTTGACTCTTCTAATGGATTGCTTGTTCCACTTCTGATTAAATTTGTTGTCTATTATATTCTATCAATTTAACATTGTTGAAGGCTAATGATAACTTATTTCGCATTATCTTAGTCATAATATTTTTACTAGGCTAGTTGAGCTCACCCTTTTACTTCCATTGTTCTCTTGAAATGAGAACGTAAATTTTAACTAGTTGGGGAATGGAGTGATGACCGAGATGGTGTTATAGTAGTCCTCACTATTCTATAAAATAGTGTGTCAATAAATGTAATGAGGACTCTATTTGAGTTTGGATATTGTCTAGATGACAATATTCGTGTAAAAACTCTCAGCTCATATTGTATAATTAAGTTTGTATTTGTATTCAGTACAATGTATTTGGCGACCCAAGATGGGTGATGTATACCTATTTTGGGGGCGTCACAGTTGGTATCAAAGCTTAAGGATATGATCCCTGGCTGAGATGTGAGATAAGAACTAGGAGGGGCGAGATGGGGAATTCCTTCGCTAGTATGACCTACCTAAGTTTATTTGGTATTTAATTGGTCGGTCAGAGTATAGGGATAATATGTGGCATGCTAATTAACCCTTATTTTGTGGCAGTATTTGAAAATGGCATCTGAAAATGTCGAGATAAGCAATGAAGCACATGAGACCGTTGAGTCACCAACGATCAATACCCAAGATAATGTGCAACAGGAAGATAATAATCCTCAGGTAAACAACAACACCGATCAAATGATGAACGATGGGATGTTTAGAGGCTTCATGCAATTCATGCAACATCAGGCGAGAGCGGCTCCTGTTCAAAATGCAGGTGGACACACTGGCAACTCACAGATGGTCACCGCTAAACAATTCAAGGATCTTGGACCATCAGAGTTTTGGGGAGAGCCAAAACCACTTAAGGTGGAGACGTGGATAAAGCAGATCATTAAGATATTTGATGTCTTGGGATGCTCCGAGGAGCAAAAGGTTCCCTTTGCCACCTTTATGTTGAGAGGAGAAGCAGATTACTGGTGGGAATAAGTAAAACGTACCCAGCCTGCCGCATTCAAGATGTCTTGGGAGAAGTTCCAAGAGCTATTCAATGACAAGTAATTCCCCGAAAGTATTCGTCACATGAAGGAGGTGGTGTTTATCAAGTTAGAGCAAAACAATATGACTGTGTCGCAGTACGAGGCTCAGTTTGTCGAGTTGTCCCGGTTCACATCCCATTTGGTTGATAATGAAGAGAGAATGACGCGAATGTTTCTACGAGGTTTGAGACCCGAAATACGTCAATACCTCATTTCTCATAAACTGTGTTTGTATTCAGATGTACTATTCACGAGTTACTATTCACGGGTTACTATTCACCCAGTTATTATTCACTATAATATTATTCACACGGGTATTCGGGGCAATTTTTATGCCGGGGTACTATTCACGTGATTTCTATTCACCCGATTACTATTCACTCAAATATTGTTCACTCGGGTATTTGGGGCATTTTTCATGCCGGGTTACTATTCATGGGGTACTATTCCTGAAGTACTATTCACATGATACTATTCACGGGGTAGTATTCACCGAAAAATTTATTTCTTTTCTGTCCAAATTATTTTTGATACATAGATACTATTCTTGAATTTTACTCTACAAAGCAGTATCATGTTAAAAATTTAGACATTATTGAATTCTGGATAAATTAAATTATAAATCTTTAAAAATTTATCCTTTACTTTCTTTTAACTGAATTCTTATATCATTGTCATCATCCTCATGCTTATATTGTGATGAAAGTCATCTTTGGCTTACGTGCATAGATGGACTGTTGATTGGTATGATTATGACCAGGGATAATTCGATATAGTCATGACCATTGATGATTACACGAATAATTCTTGGCCCATAGTGTAAGAATAATTTGTGGACGTGATACTAATGAATATCCTTGGCTCGTAGTGCAGGGATGATTCGATGATGTGATCTATTTATTAAGCTAAGTCCCAGTAATAAAGTTAATGATAAACTTTTTAAATCATAGAAGATAGTAGATATCATGCTCTACTTGACTCTTCTAATGGATTGCTTGTTCCGCTGCAGTTAAACATGATGTCTATTATATTATATCAGTTTAACATTGTTGAAGGCTATTGATAACTTATTCTGCATTATCTTAGTCATAATATTTCTTACTGGGCTAGTTGAGCTCACCCTTTTACTTCCATTGTTCTCTTCAGGAAATGAGAACGTAGCCGAAACTAGTCGGGGAACGGAGTGATGGCCCGAGATGGTGTTATAGTAGTCCTCACTATTCTATAAAATAGCGTGTCAATAAATGTAATGAGGACTCTATTTGAGTTTGGATATTGTCTAGATGACAATATTCGTGTAAAAACTCTCAGCTCATGTTGTATAATTAAGTTTGTATTTTTATTCAGTACCATGTATTTGGCGACCCAAGATGGGTGATGTATACCTATTTTGGGGGCGTCACACCTGAGATGTAATAGATAGGCTTCCACTGAATCATAGTCTATCGAGATAATCAAGAGATTGCAGAAGACAAGGCAGAATCATAGAGCATCTAGGATCATAGTGTATTTGATTTGAAAGGCCTCTCCAAAATCGTAGAATGGTCCAAACACCTGTCGAGCCAAACCAGAGGTCGTAGTGTGGTCTCGGAAGCGTAGAGTCTGCAAGACAAAACAATTAAAGATCGTAGTGTACCAGTACTTAAGCGAAATCGTAGTGTTCTCGTTTAGCAGTATCAGATCAAGCACCAAGGTGGCAAGACACCACGATCAGAATCGTAGAGCATCATCTGTCTGTGTCAGAAACATCGAGCCTCGTCCATTTGTTTAAAGATAAATCACAGCAAATATGGAATGAGTTATAGACGTTGAAGTCCTCGAGAGTCCCAATGACACAACATTCATCCTTAGTATATAATAAAGAAACGTATTGAAGAAGCTAAGGAAAATACTTTGGGTCAGCCGAAAACACCTTTTTAGGTGTTAGGATAAACAGCAGTCTATTGTGTCAGTGGGCCAGTCTGCTAGTCATAAGTTGTACAAAAAGTCTCCATCAAAGCTCAGAAATGACAAATGCATTTAATGCTTCAACGGGTGTCTTCAACAGATATATTTCAAAGACATCATATATACAAAGCTTCAACAGATGAAAGATTTAAGCAAGTACTGAAAAAATGCTAAAGAACACTCAACGCTCAACTCTATGATCTGAAAAAGAAAGCTTGCTCAGCTACTCAGTTCTTTCGAACTCAAGCTTAACGGAAACTGAGTAGCACCATTCAAGAACTCAACTACCATCAAGTGAAGTAAGAAATTCCAAGTCAAAATGACTTGAAGAGTTCTAAGTGAACTGAGAAGTACCAAGTCTGCTGCACTTGAAGAGTTCAATAGTGAACTAAGAAGTTCCAAGACTGCTGGTCTTGAAGGAATCTGTGAGATTGAGGAGTTGTAAAGATATCCTTAGTGGATTTCCTACTCGAGGAGTAGAAGAGTGGACTAGGAGCTTTGAATGCTTTGAACCACTTAAAATTACTGTGTCTCTTATATTCTTGTCATAACCCGCCATAACTCGCCATAATCGCTTTACTTCTATTAATTCATTATATCTTGAAGGGAAAACAAACATCTTAATTCCGCTGTGTTTAAATCATTATCAAAACTAATAAGAATTTTGATTAAAAAGAATTTTTAAAATATCTGTTCAACCCCCCTTCTAGATAACTATTGTGCCTCCGGTTCGGTACAAAAAGAACCGGATTCGGTTCGATACAAAAAAACTGGTATATACCGATTTTTTGGTACGGCGTTTTAATGGCTCGGTTTTATCGAACCGGTATATATCGATTTTCTAATTTTTTATTATTATTAATAAATAATTAATAATAATAATAATAATAATAAAATAATTATTATAATAATAAAAAAAATTAATAAATTAATAATAAAAAAAATAATTATATTAATTTTCGGTAAAAATCTAAGATCAACCAAGATCATAGGTTTCAGATATATATTCAATTCCATCGATGCAGATTATCGGTATCAAAATTTGTCTGATTTCGGTACCGATCCTGTTCGGACCAATTTTTACCGGTTGAACACCCCTACCTATTGCAATTGGCACAAAATTTTGTGGCATCCTTGAATAGACTAGGCCAATAAAAACCACATTGGAGGATTTTGGCGGCTGTCTTTTTTCCTCCAAATGTCCTCCACAAGCTTGGTCATGACAAAGTGACAGAACACTGCTAAACTTATGGTCGGGTACACACCTCCTAATGATTTGATTAGGGCAATATTTGAAAAAAAAGGGGTCGTCCCAATAAAAGTGTTTGACTTGTGAAAGAAACTTGGATCGGTCTTGTTTATACCAATGGGAAGGAATCTCACTTGTAACTAGGTAGTTCACAATATCACCAAACCAAGGTATAACCGATATAGAGAAAAGGTGCTCATCTGGAAAAGATTCATTTAAGGGCAGTTCAGAGTTGGATTCCACAACTAAACGGGACAAATGATCAGCTACCACATTTTCAGACCCTTTTTTGTCCCTTATCTCTAGGTCAAATTCTTGAAGCAATAAGACCCAACGAATTAAACGAGCTTTTGAATCTTTTTTGGAAAGAAGATGTCGGAGGGAAGCATGGTCAGTGTAAACAATAATTTTAGACCCAATAAGATAAGATCAGAACTTTTCTAGGGCAAATATTACAGCTATAAGTTCTCTTTCAGTAGTGGAATAGTTCAATTGGGCATCATTCAAAGTCCTACTAGCATAGTATATGACATGGGGAATCTTGTTGATTCTTTGTCCTAGAACAACACCAACTGCTTAGTCAGATGCATCACACATTAACTCAATTGGTTGACTCCAATCAGGTGATTTGATTATAGGAGCTAAAGTTAACTCCCTTTTGAGTTGTTCAAAGGATTGAAGACATTTTTCATTAAATTCAAAATTTTCATATTTACCTAGAAGATTGGTTAAGGGTCTTGCTTTCTTACTGAAATCTTGAATGAATCGCCTATAAAAGCCTGCATGTCCTAGGAACGAATGAATTTCTTTGATTATCCTAGGTGGTGGAAGATTGGCAATGAGGTCGATTTTGGCTTTGTCTACTTTAATTCCCTTTTCAGATATGATATAACCAAGAACTATTCCTTTTTTAACCATGAAATGACATTTTTCCCAATTTAGGATTAATTTAGTTTCCTTACATCTCCTTAGAACTAAGTCAAGGTGGTGAAGGCACTCATGAAATGTAGACCAAAATATGGTAAAACCATCTATGAAAATTTCTAGGAATTTCTCCACCATGTCAGAAAAAATATTCATCATGCATCTTTGAAAGGTAGCAGGAGTACTACATAGCCCAAAGAGTAGAAAACAATATGTTAAGGTTCCATAAGAACAAGTGAGTGTGGTCTTTTCTTGGTCTTCTAGGGCTATGGGAATTTGAAAGTAGCCTGAGTAACCATCAAGGAAATAATAATATGCATGACCAGCTAACCATTCTAGAATTTGGTCTATGAAGGGTAAAAGAAATGATCCTTTCTTGTGGCAGAATTGAGTTTTCTATAGTTTATGCAAACCCTCCAACCAGATTTGACACGAGTGGGAACTAACTCATTAGCTTCATTTTGAACCACAGTTAAGCCAGACTTTTTAGGTAAACAGGACTTACCCACGAGCTATCAGAAATGGGATAGATGATCCCAATATCTAGACACTTAAGAATTTCTTTCTTAAAAACCTCTTTTAGAACCGGGTTTACCCGCCTTTGTGGGTCTCTCACAGGTTTAGCATCATCCAAACCGGAAGTGGGAGGCTCTCGTGAAAAATTCTTTTTTGCTAGAATTGACAAAGTGAGGTTCGTAAGAGACATACAAAGTATTGTGGGCTTTATTCGCATGCATCCACAGGTAACATAAAATAATGTACTTGTTATATTACCTATGAATTTAATATTTTTAATTTTTGCTCATAGTAATTTATCAATTAGTTTACTGCAATTTCAAGCATACTAGTGAGACCCCGAATTTTATGAAATGAAAGTATTCAATTTTTTTTATAATTATTCTATTTAGTAAATGGTTAAATTAATAAAAGGTTAAAGTTAAGGGTGATATGTGAAAATTTTTCAAAGTAAGCAAGTTGTCATAAAATAATCGGTGATAAAAGTATATTAATATGCGTGGTTGCATAGTAGCACACGGTATTGTACAGTATCTTTGATTATTGATGTTTACGTGAGAATTCACTCAGTTTTATTCAATTATTGTCACAATATTTTAAATTATAAAATCAATAATTGAGACGACAAAGTTATTCATATTATTATTTACAATATTGACGATGTCTAGAAAGTTCTGTTGAGGAGAGGTTTGGCCACCTAATTGCGCGCCAATAAGGAAAAATCCTTATCGGAAAGCCCCCTCTTTCCTGGGAATGATCTGGTTGTTAAATATTGTGAGTTATAATATTAATGATGAATAAGTTCGTGTTGATTAAAGATGAAATTGATATTTCCATTGTGTTGGGATTAATAGTTGTGACGCCCCCAAAATAGGTATACATCACCTATTCTGAGTCGCCAAATACATGGTACAGAATACAAATACAACTTAACTATACAACAATCATATAAAATACGACATAACATAATCTAAGAGTTTTAATAAGAATATTGTCATCTAGACAATATCCGCACTTAATGGAGTCCTCATTACATTTGTTGTCACGCGATTTAACAGAATAGTGAGGACTACTAATGCTATCATTTGGACCTTTACTCCGTTCCCCGACTAGTCCCGGCTACGTTCTCATTTCCTGAAGAGAACAGTGAAAAAAAGGGCGAGCTCAACTAGCCCAGTAAGAAATATTATGACTAAGATAATGCAGAATAAATTATCGTTAGCCTTCAACAGTGTTAAACTGATACAATACAACAAACATCAAGTTTGACTACAGCGGAACAAGCAATCCATTAAAAGAGTCAAGTAGAGAATAAAATCTACTATCTTTTATGATTTAAAAGGTTTTTCATCACTTTTATCATTTGGGACTCGGCTTTAATAAATAATCCACATCATCCCCCTGACTACTACCAAGGATATTCATTAGTATCACAACCACAAATTATCCATGCACTACGGGCCAAGGATATTCGTGTATTCATCAATGGTCATGATCATGCCAACAACATTCCATCAATGCACTACGGGCCAATGAGGACTTTTACCACATCATTTGTAACATTATGGTCATGATTATACCGATTAATCCCTGGTCATAATCATACCAAGTCCATCTATACACTACAGGCCACAGATGACTTTCAACATAATATAAACATGAGGATGATGACAATGATATAAGAATTCAATAAAACAAGTTCAAGAATTAATTTATCAAGGAACTAATAACGTTCAAATTATCAATATGATACTTCTTTGTAGAGTAAAATTCAAGAATGCTCATAAGAATATTTCCATGAAAAGATACTGGATGAAGCGCAAATATCAAGGATATTCCACTAATTTTATGGATTATAGAAGTTAAAACTTTAACCAACTAAGTATAATAAAGAATGAAATATCAAAAGAAATCACCATGCATGCGATAGAGCATTACGAGACATAAAAGTTATTCTAACGAATAATAAATAACTAAGGAAACTAGGTCAAAGCGTAAATTGCTACGATAGGATATTCCAATGTAATAATAAAGAATGGAATAACAATGAAATCACCATGCATGCAATAGAAGCCAAGCATGCATAAAAGTTATTCCAATGTAATAATAATTAATTGAACCGTGTAGGGTGTAATAAGCGACAAGACGGGATATTCTAACAGAATAATAAATAATGGAACTGTGTCATGCGAAACGCACGCATACATGATGTTCCAATGAATAATAAAGAATGGAATAATGTAAGAATTTCACCATGTATCGGTGATTGCAGATAGACAAGTTATTCCAACATTATGATAAAGAATGGAATAATGGAAGAATTTCACCAAGTATAGGGTAGCCCATGATACAAAAGTTATTCCAACAGAATAATAAAGAATAGAATAACAAAAGTTCTCTTCATGAATACGAAAGAAATAATACCCCATACCTTAAAAGAAACTAGATATAGGAGTAGTGAAGTAGCAGAATACTTTTCTTCTTTCTTTCTATAGTTTCTCTCTCTAGAGTTTTAGTGAATTCGTAAGAAATAATGAAGGAATGAGCTACTCTTTATAGGAGAATGGACTGAATAGTAACTAATTCATGAACGGTCCAGATTGATTTACTTTTGAACGAACGATCCATATTGATTTACTATGCAGTATAAATAAAATACTCTAATCAAACAAAATCTTTTAAATAAAATATAATATATTTTATTTATAATCTAATAAAAGGAATAACTTTATAAAAGTATTCTGTTTTATATAAAAAGATTTTACTATGCAAAACACTATGCATAATAAAATATAATATATTCTAGTTATTGTCTAATAAAACAAATAACTTTATAAAAGTATTTTATTTTATATAAAAAGCTTTTTCATTTTATTACATTAATAATACTAATAAAATAAAATTTATATAAATATATATATATATATATATATATATATATATATAAACTTCGTGACTTCATAAAAAGACACCTCAATATATTTAACAACATTTATCATCATTATTATAATTCACAATATTAATCACTGTGCGGTAGTTCCCTGTGAAAGAGGGGCTTTTCAATAAGGATTTCTCCCTATTGGCCAAGTAATTAGGTGACCAAACCTCTCCTCGATGTAACTTCTAGACATTGTTAATATTGCAAATAATAATATTAATAACTCGTCATCTCAATTATTGATTTAATAATATATAAAATATCGACAATAATTGAATCAAATAACGTGAGATACTATGCAACAATTCATCGTAGCAATAATTGAACAAAACCGAGTGACTTCTCACGTAAGCATCAATAATCAATACCGTAGTGTACTACTGCAACCACGCCAGACATCGCATTTTTTAACAAGGGTGTTTCAACAGTTAACTGCATAACTTCCGCCGTTATTTTCATAAAATATTTTTTATCGTTTTCTCAATCGACAATAATTCCATTACGAGGTCCACCAATGATTGTGCTTCAGTTATCTAATATTTCTGTTAAAACGAATATTCCCCACCAATCGAATATTATATAACAACTCATGCATACTTTTTAAAATTTATAAATATTACCCCAACTATAACATTATATCAAATTCATTCCAGAATATTCAAA
This sequence comes from Panax quinquefolius, assembly GCA_020205615.1. Classification (NCBI taxonomy): domain Eukaryota; kingdom Viridiplantae; phylum Streptophyta; class Magnoliopsida; order Apiales; family Araliaceae; genus Panax; species Panax quinquefolius. The sequence continues at coordinate 137,151,947 of CM035155.1, forward strand.
AATGATATTTATAGAAAAATCATCTTTATTCATAAAAGTTGGGATCTTACAATAGTGTTAGTGGAAATCGACATCTATTCCGATAATAATTGATGTCTGGAGGTTATATTGACCAATCGGGTAATTAATCGGATAAATGAGCAATTAATTACTATTAATTCACATGCTTATAACTATTTGTTCACATGTGTGTACTATTGATTCACATGGATGTACTATTAGGGGAGGTGGAGCAAGATTGATAATACTTGCATGACTAAATTAAAAATAGAGGTATAGATAAAGGTACTATACTGTAAGTATTTTTTTACAAGTATAGAACTATTAAGTTACATGATTGTACTATTGATTTACATGATGTACTATTAGGGGAGGTGGTGCAAGTTTGATAATACTTGCAGGACTAAATTAAAAATGAAGGAAAAGATGAAGGTATTATACTGTAATATTTCGAGCCCCAAAATGTGCAATTATCGAAACTATATTTTCCTATAAATAGAAGCTCATTATTCCTTCATTCTCACCAATTCACTAAGACTCACAAGAGTAATTATAGAGAGAGAAGCTATAAAGAGAAAGAAGAAGAGAAGTCTGCTACTTCACTATTTTAGTATTATGTCTTCTTCTGAGGTAAGGGGTATTATTTATTTTATATTCTGAAGAGATATTATTTTTCGTATTCGTATGAATATTATTTTCGTTCAACAGTCGTAAGGGGTATTATTTATTTCATATTTTGAAGAGATATTATTTTTCGTATTCGTATGAATATTATTTTCATTCAACAGTCGTAAGGGGTATTATTTATTTCATATTCTGAAGAGATATTATTTTTTGTATTCGTATAAATATTATTTTCGTTCAATAGTCGTAAGGGGTGTTATTTCTTTCGTATTCGTAAGGAATATTATTTTTTTTCAATATTCGTATGAAATAATATTTTTTTTTCATACTCTGTAGTATGTAAGTAATATTATTTCGTTTCGTATCCCTAGTTCTACACTCATTTTGTTGAAGTATTGCTTCTATATTCCATGAAATTAGTAGAATATCCTTGATATTTGCGCTTCATCCAGTTTCTTTTCATAGAAATATTATTCTTAGCATTCTTGATAATTATTGATCTTTTTATGCCGGAATACTATTCACGGGTTACTATTTACCCGATTACTATTCACTCAAATAATTTTCACTCGGGTATTCGGGTCACTTTTCATGTCAGAGTACTATTCACGAATCACTATTTATAGGTTACTATTCACCCGATTATTATTCACTCTAGTATTATTCACTCGGGTATTCGGAATACTTTTCATGCCAGGGTACTATTCACGAGGTACTATTCCCGAAGTACTATTCACAGGGCACTATTCATGGGGTACTATTCACCCAAAAAATATATTTCTTTTTTGTCCAAATTATTTTTGATACATGAATATTATTCTTAAATTTTACTCCACAAAGTAGTATCATGTTGAAAATTTGGATATTTTTAAACTCTGGATAAATTTAAAGTCTTTAATATTTATCCTTGATTTTGTTTAATTGATGCTTATATCATTGTCATTATCCTCATGCTTATATTGTAACGAAAGTCATCTTTGGCCCATAGTGCATAGATGGACTGTTGATTATTGGTTTTACAGTTGTATATCTTTGGCTTACATGCAAAGATGAACTATTGATTATTGGTTTTACAGTTGTTAATCTTTGGCTTATGTAAGACCCCGAATTTTATGAAATAAAAGTATTCAATTTTTCTATTTTGGTAAATAGTTAAATTGATAAAAGTTTAAAGTTAAGGGTGATATGTGAAATTTTTTCAAAGTAAGCAAGTTGTCATAAAATAACCGGTAGTAAAAGTACAATAATACGCTGTGGTTACATAAGAGTAATACCAGATTGATTATTGATGCTTATGTGAGAAGTCACTCAGTAAATACTCAATTATTGCTACAATAATTTCGTGATCATATCTCTCATATTATTGATTCAATTATTGTCACAGAGATCATCTCGCATAATATGTTATATTATTAAATCAATAATTGAGATGACAAAGTTATTCATATTATTATTTGCAATATTGACAATGTCTAGAAGTTCTGTCAAGGAGAGGTTTAGTCACCTAATCAAGGCTACCAATAAGGAGAAATCCTTATCGGAAAGCCCTCTCTTTCCTGGGAACGACCTGGTTGTTAAATATTGTGAGTTATAATATTAATGATGAATGTTATTAAAAATCAAATTTGAGTTCAGAGTTGAATTTGGAGACGCGGACGTGATATTTGAGTCCGGAACGATGAAATTAGTAGAAATAGACTATAAACACAAAATTTGTCGGGTTGAACTTTTGGTCAAAAAAGTCAACAGCTGATTTTTTTTTGGAAAAAGTCAAACTTGAAATTTCAAAAATGAAATTTTTAAGAAAAATATTTCCATGTGTTTGGGATTGTTAGTGTTAGTGGAATTGACATTTATTTCGATAGTAATTGATGTCCGGAAGTTATATCGACCAACGGGTAATTAATCGGGTAAATGAGCAATTAATTGCTATTAATTCACATACTATTAACTATTTGTTCACATGTGTGTACTATTGATTCACATTCATGTACTATTAGGGGAGGTGGTGCAAGATTGATAATACTTGCATGACTAAGTTAAAAATGGAGGTATAGGTGGAGGTAGTATACTGTAATTTGTATTTTCACATGATTATAACTATTGATTCACATGATTAAACTATTGATTCACATTATTTATTATTAGGGGAGGTGGTGCAAGTTTGATAATACTTGCAGGACTAAATTAAAAATGAAAGAAAAGTTAAAGGTATTGTACTGTAAGATTTCGAGCCCCAAATCGTGCAATTATCGAAACTATATTTTTCTATAAATAGAAGCTCATTCTTCCTTCATTTCTCTCCAATTCACTAAAGCTTTAGAGCAATTATTATAGAGAAAAATTATAGAGAGAAAGAAGAAGAGAAGTATGTTACCTCACTATTCCAATATCAAGTTTCTTCTAAGGTAAGGGATATTATTATTATAGTAAGGGGTATTATTTCTTTCGTATTCATGAAGAGAGCTATTGTTATTCCATTCCTTATTATTCTGTTGGAATAACCTGTATGCACGGACTACCGTATACATGGTGAAATTCTTTTATTATTCCATTCTTTATTATATGTTGGAATATCCTGTCTGTGCGGATTACGCATTACCTGGTTCCATTCTTTATTATTATGTTGGAATAACCTGTCTGTGCGGTCTATCGCATGCCTGGTGAATTGTATTGTAATTCCATTCTTTATTATTCAGTTGGAATATCCTGTTTGTGCGGATTACGCATGACCTGGTTCCATTCTTTATTATTCTGTTGGAATATCCTATCTGTGCGGATTATGCATGACCTGGTTTCATTTTTTATTATTCTGTTGGAATAACCTGTTTATGTGGATTACCGCATACATGGTGAATGATCCTTTGTATTCATTCCTTATTAAATTATGGAAATGATCTGTCTACGTGGATTACCGCATGGCGGGTGAAAATCCATTTGCAGTTTCGTAATTTTTCTGACCCTCAAAAATTCTGGAAAAATTTGAAATGATAATTTGATGAGTCTTCTAGATTGTGTCCAAAAATGGAGATTTTTGGATGTATAGATTAGGAGTTATGAATTTTATGGAAAAAGACTATTTTAAAAGTAAACCCTTATAACTCCTTGTGGTTAACTCCAAAATTGGTGAAATATTTATTGGGAGTACATGTATATAACAGAGTATATACCGTAAATTTTGAAATTTTTGGATAAAAGTACAATTTATGATAAATGTCTAAATATTTGGCGAGTTTTTTAATATATGAAAAATAAGAAATGAATTTTAAAAATTCTGAGAAAAATATATGTTCAATATGGGACTATATTCTGTTAAATCTCAGAAAAGAAATATTTTTGGGACTGATTTGGTATTTTTCATGAAAATGAACTAGTTATGATCAAATGAATTAAATATGTTATGTGAAGTAACAAAATTGAAAAATAGGATTTTATGGCTTGAGAATCCTATATAGGGTATATGTAGATTTTTGAAGAGGGATTTGATCATTGGTGATAAAATCTTATGAGTATGGCATTTTGAATGATTAAATGCATTATTTGGTAAATTGTAAATAATTGAAATAAATTGTTTATAAGTTTAAGAAGTGATTAAAATATTGTTATAAAATTAATAATATTAGATTATGAGTTTATTAAGTGATTGATAATATTTGGATAAATTTAAAGTCTTTAATATTTATCCTTGTTTTCGTTTGATTAATGCTTATATCATTGTCATCATCCTCATGCTTATATTATGATGAAAGTCATCTTTGTCTTACGTGTAAAGATGGACTGTTAATCATTGGTTTTCTAATTGTATATCTTTCGCTTACGCAAAGATGAACTGTTGATTATCGGTTTTACTGATTGTATATCTTTCGCTTACGTGCAAAGATGAACTATTGATTGATGAGTATCTTTGGCTTATGAGCATAGATGAACTATTTATTGGTATGATTATGACCAGGATCATTCGGTATAATCATATCCAAAGAATGTTATAGATGATGTGGTAAAAGTCCTCGCCGCCCATAGATGCATTGATGGGACGAGTTATTGGTATGATTATAACTGTGGATTATTCGGTATAATCATGACCATTGATGATTACATGAATATCCCGGTAGTAGAAAGCGGGGATGATTTGATGATGTGGATTATTTATTGCTTTAGTCTCAAATGATAAAATATTGATTATACACATTTAATTAAAAGATAGTAGATATCATGCTCTACTGACTCTTCTAAAATACGGTTGTATGTCTTTGGCTCGTAGTGCAAAGAATAAATTGTTAATGAATATCTTTCGTCAGTAGTGCAAAGATGAATTTATTAGTATGATTATGAAGCAGGACTTGTGATTTGGTATAACCATGATTTTTATGTTTGGTGAAGATAGGTGATGAAAATTATCTTCGATCCAAAGCGAAGAGGAATTTAGAATTTCAATTATGATTATGAAAGTTATACATATGATTGTGGATAGAAATTGTTGATTGATGTTACTGAGGATAAAACATTATTGGTGGACTTTTAACACGGAGAAGATAATAGATAGACGATGGTCTATTTGACTCTTCTAATGGATCGCTGATTCTCACGCAACTATGGTTGAAAAGTTTTATCATCTACCATATGTTCTAAATCTCGATTTATTATCGACGAAGGCTATTGATAATTTAATTATCTTTAGTCATGATATTCGTTCATCGAGTTATCTCGTGCTCACCCTTTGCTTCACAATTCCTTTCGTGTAATAAGAGTGTATTTGGGTTGAAAGCGAGGATAACAGGAAATAATGTGATGGTCCGAGAGATCGTCAAGTTTCTTAATACATTATAAAATGGCATGACATGCAATGAGATAATTGTATTGAGGACCTAAGATGTGTGTAAGTATTTTATACGTCATTTAATAATTGATTTTGGTGAACAACAATAGGGTGATGAGAACCCGACTTTGAAAGCGTCAAAAGTGCACCTCATTAGAATGAATATGATAGTAATCTTCTCGTTCTTCTTTGGGGTCTTAAAATATTTGTTTATGTATTTTATATGGCATTGTAACAATTTAAGTTTGGATCTCGCTCTTTAGATAATATTGTATTAAAACTCACAAACTTATTTGTTGTCGACTATCGCATTTACATTTCAGCGATTAATATAAATGAAGTTTGTATTTGATTTTTATAGAGTGATATCTGGCAACTCAGAATGGGTCGTGTTGACCTATTTTGGGGGCGTCATAGCTTACGTGCAAAGACGAATTGTTAATTGATAGCTTTGGCCCATAGTGCAAAGATGGACATGTGTATGACATGATCATAACCACTGGTGATAATAACGAATATCCTTGGCCCGTAGAGCATGGATAATTCGATGATGTGTTTGGCAGGATCATGACCATTAGTTAACAGTTGAATTTCTTTGGCCGTAGTACACTGACAGACAATTGATTGGTATGATCATGACCATTGGTTTTATAGTTGAATATCTTTGGCCTATAGTGCAAAGGTAGACAACGAATTGGTATGATCATTGTTATTACATTTGAATATCTTTAGCTTTTGGGGTAAGGATATTGAGTAAACATTCTATTAAGCCTTTATGGCAAGGAGAAACTGTTGATTTACATGATTATAAATATGAATTGTGGATTTAACTATAATCTTTGGTGGTTCAGGTGAAGACAGGTGATGAGAGTTCTTTTTGTCTTGGGTATAACAAAGAACTGTTGATGAGTATTACAGGAATGAAATATTAACGATGGCATTTTAATCTAGAGGAGATAGTAGACATTATGTTCTACTTGACTCTTATAATGGTTTGCTTATTCCGCTGCAGTTGTTGATCTAAAACTGGTTGTCTATTATATTCTATCAATTGTTATACTGTTAAAGGCTAAGGATAATTTATTCTGTATTATCTTAGTCATAATATTTCTTACTGGGCTAGTTGAGCTCACCCTTTTCTTTCATTGTTCTCTTCAGGAAATGAAAATATATATGGGACGAGTCAGGGAATGGAGTGATGGTCCATGATAAGTGGCTTTAGTAGTCCTCACTATTCTATGAAATAGTGTGATAATAATGGTAATGAGGACTCCATTGAGTGTGGATATTGTCTAGAAGACAATATTCGTGTTAAAACTCTCAGCTTATGTTTTTTCGTATTTTACACGACAGTTGTATAATTAAGTTTTTATTTGTATCATGTACCATGTATTTGGCGACTCAAGATGGGTGATGTATACCTGTTTTGGGGGCGTCACAGTTGGTATCAAAGCTTAGGAATATGATCCCTGACTGAGGTGTGAGACTAGAATTAGGAAGGGAGAGACGGGTAATTCCTTCGCTAGTAGTATGACCTACCTAAGTTTATTTGTTATTTAATTGGTCAGTGAGAATATAGGGATAATATGTGGCACGTCAATTAACCCTTATTTTGAAATTATATTCTTGAATGATATCTGAAATACAAGAGATAAGAAATGGGAAAATCATTATAGAGAGAAAATAACCGGGAAGGTACAATCCAAAAAGAAAGCAAGGTATTCTCATCTCTTCAAACTACCAGGTACGTAAATTTCGAGGGCGAAATTTCATAAGGAATGGAGATTGTGAGACCCCGAATTTTATGAAATAAAAGTATTCAATTTTCTTATAATTATTCTATTTAGTAAATGGTTAAATTGATAAAAGGTTAAAGTTAAGTGTGATATGTGAAAATTTTTCAAAGTAAGCAAGTTGTCATAAAATAATCGGTGATAAAGTATAAGAATATGCTGCGTGGTTGCATAGTAGCACTTCTGCAGATTGTACAAAGATCTTTGATTATTGATGCTTACATGAGAATTCACTTAGTTTTATTCAATTATTGTCACAATATTTTAAATTATTAAATCAATAATTGAGATGACAAAGTTATTCATATTATTATTTACAATATTGAGAAAGTTCTGTCGAGGAGAAGTTTGGTCACCTAATTGCGCGCTAATGGGGAAAAATCCTTATCGGAAAGTCCCCTCTTTCCAACGAATGATCTGGTTGTTAAATATTGTGAGTTATAATATTAATGATGAATAAGTTCGTGTTGATTAAAGATGAAATTGATATTTTCATTGTGTTGGGATTAATAGTGTTAGTGGAAATCGACATCTATTCCAATAATAATTGATGTCTGGAGGTTATATTGACCAATCGGGTAATTAATCGGATAAATGAGTAATTAATTGCTATTAATTCACATGCTTATAATTATTTGTTCACATGTGTGTACTATTGATTCACATGCATGTACTATTAGGGGAGGTGGTGCAAGATTGATAATACTTGCATGACTAAATTAAAAATAGAGGTATTGATGAAGGTACTATACTGTAATTATTTTTTCACATGTATAGAACTATTAAGTCACATGATTGTACTATTGATTCACATGATGTACTATTAGGGGAGGTGGTGCAAGTTTGATAATACTTGCAGGAATAAATTAAAAATGAAGGAAAAGATGAATGTATTATACTGTAATATTTTGAGCCCCAAAATGTGAAATTATCGAAACTATATTTTCCTATAAATAGAAGCTCATTATTCCTTCATTTTCACCAATTCACTAAGACTCAAAGGAGCAATTATAGAGAGAGACGTTATAAAGAGAAAGAAGAAGAGAAGTCTGCTACTTCACTATTCTAGTATCCAGTCTTCTTCTGAGGTAAGGGGTATTATTTATTTCATATTCTGAAGAGATATTATTTTTCGTATTCGTATGAATATTATTTTTCGTTCAATAGTTGTAGGGGGTATTATTTATTTCATATTTTGAAGAGATATTATTTTTCGTATTCGTATGAATATTATTTTCGTTCAACAGTTGTAAGGGGTATTATTTATTTCATATTCCGAAGAGATATTATTTTTCGTATTTGTATGAATATTATTTTCGTTCAACAGTTGTAAGGGATATTATTTCTTTCGTATTCGTAAGGGATATTATTTTTGTTCAATATTCGTATTAAATAATATTTTTTTTCCATATTCTGTAGTATGTAAGTAATATTATTTCGTTTTGTATCCCTAGTTCTACACTCATTTTGTTGAAGTATTGCTTCTATATTCCATGAAATTAGTAGAATATCCTTGATTATTGCGCTTCATCCAGTATCTTTTATGGAAATATTATTCTGAGCATTCTTGATAATTATTGATCTTTTCATACCAGAATACTATTCACGAGTTACTATTCACGGGTTACTATTTACCCGATTACTATTCACTCAAATAATATTTACTCGGGTATTCGAGGCACTTTTCGTGTCAGAGTACTATTCACGGGTTACTATTCACTCTATTATTATTCACTCGGGTATTCGGGATACTTTGCATGTCGGGGTACTATTCACGAGGTACTATTCTCGAAGTACTATTCACAGGGCACTATTCACCCGAAAAATTTATTCTGCATTATCTTAGTCATAATATTTCTTACTGGGCTAGTTGAGCTCACCCTTTTCTTTTATTGTTCTCTTCAGGAAATGAGAATATAATTTGGGATTTAGTCTGGGAATGGAGTGATGGTCCATGATAAGTGGCTTTAGTAGTCCTCACTATTCTATAAAATAGTGTGATAATAATTGTAATGAGGACACCATTGAATGTGGATATTGTCTAGAAGATAATATTCGTGTTAAAACTCTCAGCTTATGTTTTGTCGTACTTTACACGACAGTTGTATAATTAAGTTTTTATTTGTATCATGTACCATGTATTTGGTGACTCAAGATGGGTGATGTGTACCTGTTTTGGGGGCGTCACACTATTAGCTAGTTGGATGGCCTTGCACTATATAGTCTTAGACCAACCTTCTAATATATTTTTAATTCTACAACCTTCTTTGCAAACAGTAGAGAGTAGTCCATGTAGTGAAAACAGTGAAGGTGAAGTTGTTAATTTGTTACAGCTGGTATACTTCTGAGGAGAACTATAAGCTTATACAGTTTACTTTCTAGAATTTTAGGCTCTTAATAGATAGATCTGCTTTTGTTCATTTTGATCACTTTTGTGCATATTAGTGCATTCTATTTGTATCAAATCAAACATTGAAATTGCAACTGGATGTGTGGATTGAAGGAATAATTTATTGTTGGGTGATATATTTCTTTGATTTTTTTTATTTCAACAATTGTTGTTTGTGTTATGTATTTATTGATTATCATCAAAGATTTTACATCATAGAAAGGTAGTGAGTAGCCGAGTCCTTGTATATAATAATGAGTTTTTAGTTTATGCCCTTTTCCTAGATTGTATGTTCGTATTTGTTTTGTTCTTTTTTATTTTCTTTCTTTCATGGTATAGAGTTTTCAGATCACGTAAGGATATACTCAAACTATAAATCATCATTGTTGGGCCATAATACTTTAGACATGTTGGGTCGGGGTCTTGAAAGTATTGGGCCGGATCATTGGACCAGACCATTAGGTGAATAATGGCTTTATTTGGGCTTTGACCGATGATCATTTCAAAGATAAACTTTGACGGTTATTCTTGCATTTCATTAATGAGGATTGGATAGAGCCTAGTTGGTGGTTAACTGTGATGGGATTATCCGGTGGTTGCGTGCAGTTGGCTGATGTCATAACAGGTCAACGACATGCAAAACAAAAAGGAGTAGTATATGATTGCTGAGGATAACACAAAAGAAGTAACTGATATTTTATCTATCAAACTAAACATTAGAGTTAATCACTAGGACTGAGAAAAAAAATGGGTATAACCGAAGAACCAAACCGATCCGAAATAATTTAACCGAAATTTTCTGATAATTCGGTTATTTTTAACATTTCGGTTATATCCAAATTTTTTTACGGTTTTCGGTTAGTTTGTACGGGTTTTACTTTTGGGTTATTCGGGTTAACCGAATAACCGAATAAAGCTTTGCAAAAGTGAAATATTTACATAGCCGAACAAAGCACATTAGCACACTACATATCTACTTTACTAAATTAATTACTACCCAATAGCCCACTCTATAAATAAAGCACACTACAGATCTACTTTACTCTCTCAGATCTCGAATTCTCTCAGAACAAAGCACACAATAACCATTAACCAAGCTTGGCCTCTTTGTATTTGCTATGAGTGAATCTACTCTGGGGTAAAACCACTGCGATTGCCTTTGACCATACCTTTACCTATGCCTATATGAATATCTTAAAGTTGCAGATCCAAAGCGAGTAGTTGCTTCAGTAGAGCCGGTTGATTCTGGCGATCCTGTTGATGAAGCAGTCAATGAAGAAAGACATGGTTGAGTTAGTCATACCGTCGGACAAAAAGAGGACATTTTTGGGTAGGTTGAGTTGGGGTTGGTGTTCTCTGCTTCCCCACTATTTTCACTGTGTAATGTATTAGTTTGGTCGCTGCATATTTTGTCCTTCATGGTGTTAGAATAAAATAATTTTATTTTTGCAGTTCATCACATATGAGCCGAATTTGGATTTAGATATTGTTATATAGTATTATACAAGCTGCCTTTTTTGTTTCTTAATTGTATGATTAAACCAACCATTTAATTTAGGTAATTGATATTGATAATGGTCGGAGGCAAAATAAAAACTGAAGTGAAATTTCAAAGGCATCAGTGATTTGGAGCTTCTAGCTTTGCCTCTTGGTGATGAGTTCCGGACAAAAAGGGCATCAGTGATTTGGGTTTTCATTTTTTATTGTCAAAATTAACCTTCATTTTTTCATGTTTGCTGCGAATCGAAATATCCTGCATTTTATGAAATTCAGTTATTAACCGAATAACCGAATAATTAGTTCGTTTATTCGGTTATCATGTAGTTCAGGTAGTTTTTCGGATATTCTAAACAGTGTAAATTCGATTTTCGATTATAACCGAAATGTGAGTTCGGTTCAGTTATTAACCGAATGCTCACTCCTACTAATCACCTACATTGTTATCCTTGTATCTGCCTGTACTAACTCTTACGCCGGAGCTATCCCCCGACGGTTCAAATTGTCAAGCTTCTGGTATTAACGTGTTTACTGTGTAGGATTGGACGCATTTTTACGTGATTGGGGCTCGTAGAAAGATCTTGGCGTTAACAATCATATTCCACAAAGTTGTTGGTGGTGGTTTGAATCTAAGAAGCCTGATATTGCTCAGGTTGTAGTTGTGTTTACTTTTGTTTCTTTTCTTTTTGTTTCATATTATCTTGGTTAATGTAGACAAGGTTATGTAACATATATTCCCAGGTTATTGATATTATCCCTATAAGAAGCCTAAAATTGGCGCTAACATTGGCGCTAGAAGGAGGGTTTTTTTTTAGTGCTTCTTGAGTTTCAATCACACTAGTTATCTGTTTTACGTCGGAAGTTATGGTGAAAGTAAGACAACTACTGCCGAAGGACAGCCGATGGCTACAAGTTCATCTGTGCAACGAATCTCTGTCAAGGATCGGTTGGGTCCTTCAAAAAGTATTCACGATAGCACTACATCCAAAGATGTTTCAGAAGGCTCTCAAGTAAAGGCTCATAGTGATAACAAGAGAAGGTTATTTTATACTGCTGATAAAGGACCTGACCATGGTCGGAGAAGGGTAGAAGGCACACCACCTATAACCCAACACCAAGGTGGTCAGACCGATAGGGCATCCAAGTTGGCCAAGATGGCCGAAGAAGCTGACAAAGCCTTAAAGGTTCTTCTAAAACAGAGGGAAGAAATTGCTGAACAGATGGTTCGGATGGAAGAAATAAAAGATGAGGCGTCAAGTTATGCTCAATCTGAAGAGCATAACAGGTCCATGGAAAGGCAACCAAGAAGAGGAAAGGAGCCTGTGCACTCTGCCGAAGAAGGTTAAGAAGCCATAATCCTGAGGGACCGAAGAGGGTACTTCACCCTATCGGTTCTCGGGATCATGATAGAAGAAAACACCGGAGCAGGTCAAAAGGATACACACCTGAGAATACAAAGATGGCACTCCGCCTTGAGTATTCTCACCATAGTGGCAGAGCTCCACACCGAAGCAGATCCAGAAGTCGCACTCCTGAGAATTCGAAGAGGGCACACCGCCCTGTGGATACTCATCATCGGAGAAGTCCTTCTAGAGATGCAGATTCAAATGGTAAAGGTCAGTCTACTCAGAAGAAGGAGAGCTCTCCAAAGAAAGAAGTATCTTCACAACCGGAAGGAGTGGAATTTTTGGTTAAAGAATTAAAGGAGCTTCGGAAACAGCTAGCCGAAGTTCAATAAGTGAAAGAAACTTCGGGAAAAAAGGCTTCTCCTTTTTCATCAGAGATTCTTAAAGAAAAGGCTGACTCTACTAAAAAGCTTCCATATATGGAGAGTTACGATGGTTCAGGTGATCTATATGATCACAAGTAGGCGTTTGATAGGCTGATGGACTACTATGATTTCTCGGATGCAACCAAGTGCCAAACTTTTGTAATGAAACTAAGGAAGGATGTGAGGCAGTGGATGGGAACTTTGCCTTCAGATTCAATCTCATCTTGGGAAAACTTATATAGCAAATTCCATGCTCATTTTGAAAGCAACAAAAGGAGAGGAAAGCCTACTGGCTCGTTGGCTCAGGTTCGACAATATTCGAATGAATCTTTGGGCCAGTATGTAAAGAGATTCGGAGAAGCGGTTGGCCAAGTGACTGATCTCAATGATCTTTAGGCGGTTGGGTTGTTTCAGAATGGCTTAGACCTGGTAAAGTCAGAGAAGCTGGTGAATAAGTTGATGTTTCACCACCTGAAGAGTTTTGCCGAAGCCTTTGATAAAGTAGAGGGATATATTGTAGTGGAAGAAGCTATGAACAGTTTGAAATGTCCTTCTTCGGATAGGCTAAAAGACAAAGATAAAGATAAAGTCGATGGCGATGGCGATCAGAAGAAGAACGGGGGGAATAATAATCGTTCAGATGGGAACTCCAAGAGATACAACAACAATTAGCGTCAGGGAGGAAGTCGCCCACCTATTCCGAGCCAGTAGGTGGATAAGGTATATACTCAGCTGAACACAGATAGGGCAGTTATTTTGGATCAAATAAAAGACCAGCCTTATTTTGAACTTCCTCGGGACAATCTTAAGCCTGGGACTGGTAATTCTCCTAAGTATTATGATTATTATCAGGCAGCTGGGCATGGAACTAATGATTTCCGGAGTTTAAAGGAGTTCATTCAACAAAATGTCCATAATAGTACTCTAGTTCAGTATGTGGCTGGAAGGGAGCCTCAAACAGAATAGCAGAGGAACGTCAGGCCTGTTTAGGTCGCTCAACCTGTTTAACCTGCACAACCAGCTCCAAATCAGCCAGCAAGGCATGTTGTGGATGTAATTACTGGAGGAACGGCTGGTAAGATTTCTGGAAAGAAGCGTCGTGGATAACTGGCTTCGGTCATGTCAGTGGCGGGTACACTCCCAAAGACTGAAAGACCGTATCCAGGTACGAATATATCCTTTACTGATGAGGATTACCCATCTGAGCCCATCGAACCTCATAAAGAAGCCTTGGTAATTGCTGCACAAGTGAGTTCAGTAAATATTATTAGAGTTTATGTCCTAGAGGCCAATTATTTGATATAATTGCTTAACATTTTGATATTATATTTGATTGAATAAATGAATGATTTTATTATGGTTTTATTTACTGCATTATATAAATGTTAACATAATAAAAATCCTTAGAATAGTGATACAAATTATATAGTTTCAAGTATGTGACTTGAACATGAGATTATATAATTACAATTAGTATCATTGTTCTTAAATGTCCCTAGTCGAGTATCATTGTTGATGGGACAACAATGATGCATTAAGACTAGTATGTGGATTGACTGATGACCAAATCTCATTGGTCATAAATATATGAGATATTAAGTCAATGTATAGGTACATGTTAGAGAATGATGCACTGGATAGACCCACCATGAGAATTCTATGTGGAGCATTATGCGAAGTGTCATTAACAATTCTCATAGTGACAATGATGTAATGGTCCTCCGACCTGAAATCACTATATTATTACACGGGAATTTATGTACTTTAATATCATCAAATGTCACCTTTAATAGGGTGGACTATAAAGGTGATTATTGGGTACATCATGAATCGTGTGAAGAATATGAGTGATCTAGATGGAATTTAACCACCCTATATATTAGGGGTGATATCCATAGGCCTCTTGATTGAGTAGGACTATGAAATGCATGGCCATGCTCAAATAGTGATTTGTTTCATATAGTCTACTCACTGATCAAGAAAAACTCAGATTAAATTATGAAGAGTATGACACATTCCATGACTCGAGTTTAATCTAGGATATTAAGGTTAAAAGGATTAAATTACATTGAAACATTGGTCACGAAAAAGGTCAGATCGAATCATCGATCTTATTATTACTTGGGTAGTAGTGATGCATTACTAGATGCCGCCACCGCTTATAATTTTATAATATGATTTTAAAATTGTTGCCAATGTAATAATAACCTATGTGGTTACACACATAAAACATAATTTAAAAAGGAAATTAATTTAAATTATAAGGATTTAAATATATCAATATGATTGATAGTATTTTAAATCACGAATTTAAATTAAAAAGGATAATTTTTATATATGTATATTAATTAAGTAAGACTTAATTAAGATATATATAAAAATTTGATTTTAATAATATTAGGTTTTGATTAATTCCTCCTAACTACTATATATATGATATATATCAGTCATTTTAGGGATTACGTCAAAAAATACAAAACCCTAGCCGCTCTTAGAGAGAGACTAGAGAATACTGATTTCAAAAATCCTCATCCTTGGTGGCTAATCTGCTGGTTCCTTCTTCTCGCAGATCGTAGGACAACCATGAGCGCTCATTGTGGATACTGTAGAGACGCAGATTCATTTGAATTGCGTTGGAGATTCGACCGCATCGATTCTAGCTTTAATAATCGGTATAATTTCTAACCTCTGATTTAATTGATTTTTCGCATGGATCCTGTTTAGGGTTTCAAAATTGCTTTTAAATTATTTTATTTCTGCTGCGTTTTGTGTCAAAATCCCTACAGATATGAAGTGTATGATGATCGATAATGGGTCTTTTGTTGATATTCTATACGCCCATGCTTATCAGATGATGCATCTGGATGGGCAAAAGATGGAGATCAGTCAGGAAGCTCCTTTATATGGCTTCAGTAACGATCCAGCCAAGGTGGCGGGGACTATTGAGCTGTCGGTCATATTTGGTACTTCTCCACAATAGGTAGAAATAATGTGCAAATTTTATGTTGTGCATGTAGACTCGGCTTACAACGCCATATTGGGAAGACCCACTTTGACTGCTCTTCAGGTAGTAAAGTCGATTCCTCACTTTAAAATCAAGTTCCTAACGACACATGGAGTTGGTGAAGTGGCTAGGGATCTGGATTTGGCTAGACAATGCTATCGGAATGCTATGATTTCTTCGAGAGTAGGGGTCAGTAAGCAAAAATAGGCTATGGCTATTGAGATTGAGCCCTTTACTGAAAGCAGTTCAGAGCCATTAGTCATGCCCGCCGGAGAGACTGAGGAGTTCGAGCTGATTCTAGGTAAAAAGGACAAGACGGTGAAGATAGGTTCAGGTCTGCCGGAACCTCTCCGGACGAACCTAATAGAACTACTTTGATGTTATGCTGACATTTTCGCCTGGGTGCCTAGTGATATGCCTGGGGTGAGTAGAAAGGTTGCAGAGCATCGGTTACAAGTAGATCCAACAAAAAAGCCAGTTCGGTAAAACAGATGGATATTTACACCAGAGCGACAGAGGATTATTGAAGAAGAAATTGCAAAGCTGTTGGCTGCAGATTTCATATTCGAAATAGACTATCCGGAGTGGATGGCAAATGTGGTGCTGGTCTAGAAGCAGAACGGCAAGTGACGAGTTTGCATAGATTACACGGATTTGAATAAGGCTTGCCCGAAGGACTTTTATCCCTTACCTCGTATTGATCAACTCATTGATGCGACTTCAGGGTATGCATTACTCAGTTTTATGGATACTTTCTCAGGATACCATCAAATTTCTATGTGCAAAGAGGATATACCGAAGACAGCGTTCATTACGCATCGGTCGGTATATGCTTATAAGAAGATGACGTTTGGATTAATAAATGCGGGGGCCACCTACCAACTGATGATGAATTTTATCTTCACCAAACAACTAGAGAGGAATATGGAGGTCTATGTTGATGACATGATCGTTAAAAGCATGACTGTGCAGGGACATTTGGATGATTTAGAGGAATGTTTTCGGACAGTACGTCATTACAATCTGAAGTTGAATCCAACCAAATGTACCTTTGGACTTGGTGCAGGAAAATTTCTAGGATATCTAGTTAGCAAATGGGATATCGAAGCCAACCCAAAAAAGATCCAGGCCATTATAGACATAAAGTCTCCTCAATCCTATAAAGATATTCAACGTCTGATGGGTAGAATAGCAGCTTTAAGGAGGTTTATGTCAAAATCGGCAAAAAGATATTTGTCGTTCTTTAACATGTTGAAAAGGCCAAAAAATGCTAAGATGTTCCAATGGACTTCGGAATGTGAAGACGTTTTCCAAGGAATAAAGAAGTATTTGTCTTCGGTGTCTTTGTTGGTGAAACCTGCTCCTACTGAACCGTTGTACTTGTATTTGGCAGCTAGTTCTTTAGTAGTAGGAGCAGTTCTGGTGCGCGAAGTTAAGGGTAAGCAGTACCCAATTTACTATGTAAGCCATGTTCTAAGGGATGCTAAAACAAGGTATCTGAACCTTGAGAAATTTGCTTTTGCTTTGATCATAGCTAGTCGAAAGCTTCGGCAATATTTCCAAGGATGGTTGATGGTAGTATACACGGATCAGCCACTGAAGAAGGTTCTAGGCAAGCCTGAGGTTTCGGGGAGGCTCGCTGCATGGACAATGGAGTTGTCTCAGTTTTTCATTGAGTATCATCCTCGGACGGCCATTAAAGGGAAAGCCCAGACTGATTTTGTGGTCAAATGTTCATTTTTTGAAGCTGATAACAGTTTGGGAGAAGCACAAGCATCTGACAAAGCAGTTGCAGTACTTCAACAGAATCTGAGTTTATGGATGCTGTATGCAGATGGATCTTCTACGTCGGACATCAGTGGAGCGAGTATTATCTTGACGAGTCCGGAGGGATTTAAGGTGCAATAGGCTATCAGATTTAGGTTCAAAGCAACGAACAATGAGGCAGAGTATGAGGCGGTGCTAGCAGGATTACGACTAGCCAAGAGTCTCGAAGTGTAGAGATTAATCATCTATAGTGACTCTCAGTTGGTCGTCAAGAAGATTTCAGGGAAATATGAAGCTCGAGGTTCAAGAATGATTAAGTATCTTGCAGAGTTAAAGGATCGGCTTTAGTATTTCCTTTCCTATGAGTTTCAGGGGGTTGATCGCAACGACAACTCTATTGCTGATGCGTTATCAAAGTTGGCTACTACTGAAGCAAGCACTTTTGATGGTTCGATGTATTTAGAGATTTTACAACAGCCAGGTATCCAACATGAAGTGTAATGTGTGTAGAACATTCTAATTGTTGGATGACTCTGTACTTAGATTATCTAGCAGATGGCGTACTTCCTTCGGACCAGATGTTGGCTAAGAAGGTTAAGTATAAAAGTGCCAATTTCCTATTGATTAATGGGGATCTTTATCGAAGAGCTTTTTCATCTCTATTATTAAAGTGTTTGGTTCCTTCAGAAGCTGATTATGTCCTTCAGGAAGTCCATGAAGGTATCTATGGCGATCACATGGCAGCAAAGTCGTTAGCTTACAAAGTACTTCGGCAGGGGTATTATTGGCCTACAATCTTTAAGGAGGCTACTAAGTATGTGAAGACGTGTCAGAAGTGCCAATTGAATAGTCCAATCCCAAATCAACCACCAGAAGAGCTATACTCGATTTTATCTCCTATACCTTTTGTTGTCTGGGGGTAGATATACTGGGTCCATTCTTCACGAAAGCGAAAAGGTCAGTCGGGCTTTTGTTATAAGAAGAATTGATTATATGACCAAATGGGTGGAGGCGAAGCCACTTAGATTGATAACAGGGCAGGAGTGCTTAATTTTTTTTTAAGGAATCTATAGTGTTTCGTTTCGGAATTCCAAAGGTGGTAATATCGGACAACGGACGCCAGTTTGTGGGATCAAAATTTGAAGCATTTTTGAAGAAACTAGGGATCCAGCACAGAAGGACTTCGGTAGCTAATCCACAGTCTAATGGGCAGGTTGAAGTAACCAACAGAACCCTTCTGAATGGGATTAAGCGTAGACTGGATGAGGTTAAAGGAAGATGGCCGGAGGAGCTGCTTAGTGTATTATGGGCTTATCGAACTACTAGGAGGACTACAATGGGAGATTCACCTTTCAGGTTGGCTTATGGTACTGATGCCTTAGTCCCTATGGAGATTGGGTCTACAAGTCTTCGGGTTAGTCAGTTTAAAGAAATATACAACGATAAAGGGCTGAAAGTCAACATGGACTTATTGGAAGAAGTCAGAGAAGCAACTTTGATAAAGTTAGCAGCTTATCAGCGTCGTGTAGCCAAGCACTATAACAAAGGGGTAAAGCTTCGAAGGTTTGAAGTGGGAGATCTAGTTCTTAGAGAAGTAGAAGCTTTTATAACTCAGAATTTGGGAAAGCTGATGCCGAATTAGGAAGGTCCTTATGAAGTTATTGAAGTACCGAAGCCGGGGAATTATCGGTTAAGGGCATTGGATGGATCTGAAATTAAGAATACTTGGTATGTCGGGAGGCTTCAGAAGTATTTTCAGTAGAGACAATATCATTGTACAGAAGCATGTAATTATGTTAATCATCATCAATAAAAGAAAAAGCTTTTTTTCCAATTGGTGTTCTGATTCAATGATGTTATGTTCAAAGGTGTAAGGAGGTTCGGTTGGTTTTGCCTCGCCATGAAAATGGTGGACATGCTGATTCGGCCATTCGATGGCGAAACGAATGTTATGGAGGATAACTGGTGTTCGGAGGTTCAGTTAGAACCATTCGTCTTAAAGGCGGCGAATCAGTTTGTTGGAGATAATTGGCATTCGGAGGTTTGGTTAGAACCATTCATCTTAAAGACGGTGAATCAGTTTGTTGGAGATAATTGGCGTTCGGAGGTTTGGTTGGAACCATTTGTCTTAAAGGCGGCGAATCGGTTTGTTGGTGATAATTGGTGTTTGGAGGTTCGGTTGGAACCATTCATCTTAAAGGCGACGAATCGATTTGATGGAGATAAATGGCGTTCGGAGGTTCGGTTGGAACCATTCATCTTAAAGGCGGTGAATCGGTTTGATATAGATAAATGGTGTTCGGAGGTTCGGTTGGAACCATTCGTCTTAAAGGCGACGAATCGATTTATTGCAGATCTGTCTCACACTTCGGTAACGAATAAGTATTGCATTACTTTATTACCTGATTTTGTTTAAGTGTTGAGTTCAGATTATATTATAACTTGATCTTGTTTGTTGTTCAGTTTGCTTGAGTATTGATTAACAGTTCAAGATAGATTTGAAGGAATTTGTACATTTTTCAAGTTGATTGATGGTGAATTATTAACAAGAAATGCTCACAAAGGAGTAATAAGGAATAAAGTTGATATTTCATTAATATAAATTGTTTACAAAAAGATATAAATTTGTGCAGAAAGTTCTAAGGCTAAGGGGAAGGGAAGTTATCTTTAGGCCTCATCATCATCGCCGTCTGAAGAGTCGAGAAGTGTGGGATCCACCGAAGCTACAACAAGTTTTGCCTTGTCTTTGCTTCGACAGACCTTGAACCCTTCAGAATATATATGGACGATCTCATTGTTCATCTCGGCGAATTTTCTGTATTCTGCCTGAATCTCCTTGCGAAGATCTTCAGTCAAGGGCAGACCGAAATCCCTGAGGGCCCAAAGCTCTCGAAGCTCCTCTTCAAGCTTACGACATTTTTTCAGATATCGTTCTTCCTTGGCTTGGACCTCGTTGAATTGTGTTGCCAAGATCTGGTTGGATTTTGCCAGATCTTCATTCTTCTTTTTCAGAACTTCGTTCCTCTGAATTAAGTCAACATTCATGTTAACTGTTGTTCGATGAACGACTTCGGTGGTCTCTAATTTCTCTTTCACTTGGGTAAGCTCCTTTCGGAGGCACTCATTGTTGAAGAGAGCGATATCGTGGTCACTTCTCTCTTTAGCCAAAGCAGACTTTAATATGGCGTTCTCTCTCAGGGCGGCATCCTCTTCGGCTTCAGCTTCTTTGTATTTGGGACGGAGACGCCTGAAGATAGCGTTTGCCTACAGATGTTCAGAATTAATCAGTTAATTCCAACAGATATATATAATTCCAAAATAGACAAGTTATTGACAACTTACTTTGGCTTGGTACTTCATCCCCTCATCGATCAAGTCCATGATGGAACTGTTACCGAAGCAGTGATCGTCGGTATCACGCACAAAGGAATTTTAGAGATCGAAGGGAAAGTTCTCGTTGAGTTCTGGCCATAGAGTGGGGGAGGCCACCGCTTCGGGCCTAGACTCGAAAGAAGTTGGTTTTTGAGGAGAAGGTATAGGTTGTTTAGAAGGAGGTGGAGGTTGAGTATTTGTTTGTTCGGGAGGAGGCGGACATTGGCTGTTGTAGTTTCTGGAGGAGGTGTTGGTTGGTTGTCAGAAGGTTGTTTTTGTTTGCGAGTAAGGGATGAAGAAGGCTCGATTTGTTCTTCAAGTTCTTCACCAAAAATTTGGATTTCAATGGGGATTACAGGTGGTAGAGCGGCTTCAGTAGCTGGTACTCGCAGTTCTTCGGCAGAGAGAGGGGTTATTTTGATTTTCCTCTTTTTAGTACGAAGAACTTGAGTTCCTTCGTCCAGAGGCATATTGAGCAGACTTTCGTTGAAGGTTGGTGGGGGAACAGGTTTGGCTTTCCGGAAGCCTCGCTTTTTTCGGCGAGGTTGACTGGTTTCTGTGGTAGAAGCTGGTTCGGTAGTTTGGGGATCAACTGTTTGGGTTTCAGAAGTGGGGGGTTCAGCAGTTTGGAGTTCGATGGGGGTTTCAGAATCATTGGCGGATAGGAAAGCTTCGAGATCTCTACGATCGGACGAAGTTGGCTTAATCAAAGATACTGCAAAAAATAAGAAATCATCATTCAGAACAGTTTATCAAAGGAAATTCAGCAAGTTATGCAATGAATAGAGTTCAGGACTTACATTTGTGGTCGTACAACCATGCCTGTTTGGTTAGGAGTTCGAAGCTCCATTCTTTCTTTGGGAAATTCTCCAGGAGCATTATCATTTCGCTTACACATTCTTCAGAAATGTCCCCAACGTCTGCAGATAGCTTTTCAGAAGTAGTCCATTTCGGAATAGAGGATATCTCCGGTCCCTTGACGAAGAACCACTCCTTATGCCATCCTTTGTTGCTTGAAGGAATGCTTATCAAGGAGCGCATCTCGAAGTTCTCACCAGGCTTCAAGGATTATTTGCTCAGTGCTTTGAATCCCTTTTCACGGGACTTGCCGACGTAATAGACGGAGAAGAAGAATTCGAAGGTAGGTGTAACCCCTACCTTATAGCAGAAGGAAATGAAAGCCAGAATGTGGATGTAAGAGTTAGGGACAAGTTGGGTGAATTAGACCCCAACAAACCCTAGAAGAGTGACGAGAAAAGCATGTAGAGGGAAGTGAACTCCCTTCTCCAAGAGAGTAAGGGGAATAGCAGTCCAACCCTCCGGTCTTTGGTATATTTTTTCAGTGGAGGAAGGTTGTCTCAGGTGATGGGTCTCCGGTATCTAATATCGCTCTCGGATGATGCGAATATCTTTCTCAGAAAGAGTAGAAGGGGAGTTGGCATGAGGAAATTGTTCTTCCCTTTTGAAGAACTCAGAAGGATTGGGGATGGGTTTCAGAGGTGGAGATTTCTTGCTTGGAGTAGCAACAGATTTAGGGTTTGATCCCGAAGCCACTTTGGTGGGGCTTGGGGAAGGAGGAATAGTGGTCAGGGGAGTCACAGACAGAGGTATATCCTTACCGAAATCTTGGGAGGCCATTGTTAGAGATTTGCAGAGAGAAAGGAAAATCGGGAGGAAGAAGAAAGCTAAAGCGTTGAGAATTCAAAATTAAGTAAGTGAAACCGTCAAAATTGGAGGAGTTGGGTTTTTATAGTGGCTGTCTCTTCAGTTGTTCACCAAGCACGAGGCCGACGCATTTAATGTGGGTAATGATGGTGAATTTGGAGAGTTACTATCCGGATTTTTACTTTTAATTGAGTGAGATTCCGATTTTGGTTGGTCTTACCAGCTGGGTTTGACTCAATGTTATTTGGGCTTTCAAATTGGGCTTAATAGAAATTCATCTGGATTTCTTTATATCTTGGGCCAATTTCATTTATACTCTTTTATTAAACATTCTGCTTAATAAAAGATTGGGGGGCAATGTTGGGCCATAATACTTTAGACATATTGGGTCGGGGTCTTGAAAGTATTGGGTCGGATCATTGGGCCAGACCATTAGGTGAATAATGGTTTTATTTGGGTTTTGACCGGTGATCATTGCAAAGATAAACTTTGACTGTTATTCCTGCATTTCATTAATGAGGATTGGACATAGCTTAGTCGGTGGTGAACTTTGATGGGATTATTCGGTGGGTTGCGTGCAGTTGGCTGATGTCATAGCAGGTCGGCGGCATGCAAAACAAAAAGGAGTAGCAGAGGATAACACAAAAGAGGTAACTGATATTTTATCTATCAAACTAAACATTAGAGCTAATCATCTCCATTGTTATCCTTCTATCTGCCTGTACTGACTCTTACGCTGGAGCTATCCCCCGACGGTCCAAGCCGTCAAGCTTCTGGTATTGACGTGTTTACTGTGTAGGATTGAACGCGCTTTTACGTGATTGAGGCTCGTGAAAAAATCTTGGCGTTAACAATCACATTGCACGAAGTTGTTGGTGGTGGTTTGAATCTAAGAAGCCTGATATTGCTCAGGTTGTAGTTGTGTTTACTTTTGTTTCTTTTCTTTTTGTTTCATATTATCTTGGTTAATGTAGACAAGGTTCTGTAACATATATTCCCAGGTTATTGATATTATCCCTATAAGAAGCCTAACATTTTTGTTCCAGCTAATGATCCAAGTTCCTTCTAGTGGTTCTATGTTGATGTACTTGCAATTGCTCGTGCTTGTGGACTTTCAGAGAGTACAATATGAAGACATCAATGAAAGCGTCAATCCTAGTAGCCCATACCCTCTTCCATACCCTCTTCCAAAGGACCCTAATACACTCTTTTGAAGTTCAATAATGTCATAGGACCATCTCAACTATACATTTACAATGTACTTTTCTGCCTTCTTAGTACTTATTTTATGATCTGGTATACAATATAGTGAGAAGAGATTTGGAGTTGAGGAAGAGATTTGAGATTGAGGATAGAGTTTTCTTGGTATACAATATATTGGGTTGATTCCTTGTGTGACTCAGATAAAAAATTATGATGAATACATGTTTTGCATAATTGGACACTGTTTACTTGTGTATCACTGTACATTTTTTCACAATTTTTTTATATATATTTTTTAATGAGATTGTATAAATAACTTATTATTTTATTCACAATTGATCACACCTAAGTAAATTAAAGATTCTTTTTTCTTTTAAACGCTTATAAAACATTTACAAGTATACAAAACTCAATAATCATATTCGTCTACAACAACTTATTTCAAACTCAATATTTTTGGTACGGTAACCAAACACGTTAAACATTATCATTGTAATTTATAAACACTATAAAACATTTTAAAATTATTTCCCAAGTTAAATAAAATAAAATAAAAAATCTGCCACCCATAAGTGTTTCATGCTCCTCCTACAACTCTACAACCTCATACAAAACTTGCTAGTTGGAGTAGGTAGCCAACCGCTTCCTCAGCCATCATCTCACAACCACCGTGTACCCGCCAGAATTCGAAATCTTATAAACCTAATTCTAATCCAAAGTAATATTAACTGAAACAAAATCATCATCGTCACTTTGCTTTTATCCCAATTCTAATCCATTTTTTATATACACCAATTTTTTACTTCCACTCCAACAAACCAGTAGCTCTCAGCTTTTGCTTACCAACAAAAAAAACAGAGCAATGTATTTAAGTTAGGCCAACAGTCACATTACATATGGAGCTAATAGTATTCCCTTCGAGTCTAAGCTAATCTGTTTGATTCTTGGTCACCATCTGTTGTACCCAAACTTCACCTTCCTTAATTCTGTTTCGTTTTCCCAAAATCCCTTTATTTTATAGCTCCATTTTCAAGTTATATCACAAAAACCCACTATTAAACTTGTGGCAATTTTCAACTTTTAGGCCTTAAATTTGTTAATTGTTATATGAACTTCACCTTCCTTTTTCTTTTTCTTTTTTGCTTTTCAATCCCCTTATTTTCAGCTCCAATTTCATCAATGTTGGTCCATTTTTATTCCTTCTGAACTTATATCACAAATACCCAATATTAAACTCTGTTTTTCACGGCTATTTTCTTCTTTTAGGCCTTAACATTGTTGATTTGTTATATGAAAATGAATACCCGTTATTTTTTTACACCAGAATTGTTGTGTGGTTCAGGGAATTCAGTCTCATTTTCATCAATCTCTGCGGTGGGGGATGATGATCCAACGGCTGTGATTGCCCGAAACAGGGCAATTCGAGTTCCCCCTTCTTCATTCTTGATAAGAATGGCAATGAGGGTATCAAGAGCAAGGTGGTATAGTTTTTTAAGGAGGGTGTTTCATTACCAGAATGGATCAAGGTCGGATCTTGGGTCGAATCCGTTTAATTCGGATACTTGGATGGTAATGGAGTTTATAGCTCTGTTTCTTCAATTACTGATCATTTCTTATACATTGACTGTTTCCAAAGAGGAGAGACCCGTTTGGGCTGTGAGGATATGGGTTTCAGGTTATGATTTTGGGTGTGTTTTTAATCTGGTTTTGCTCTGCTGGCGTTTTTGGGTTCTCCGGTTAACACAAGGAAATGGTTTGAGCCTCAATGATACAGAACAGCAGAGGAGTAATGAAGATTCTAGGTAATAAGTTAGTCTTATTTACACTTATTCATTTAAAATATTAAACTTTAGGTACAAATTATGTTATGGGAAAAAAACTGTTGCACATAAGCTCTCTCTTTTCTTTACATTATGAACAGGAGTTTGAATTTGATGAACAAATTTCGAACCTCTATGGAGCTGTTCTTCGCAATATGGTTTGTAATGGGCAATGTTTGGGTGTTTGATTCTCGATTCGGATCGTTCCATCGAGCTCCTAAGCTCCACCTTCTCTGCATATTTCTGCTTGCTTGGAATGCCATAAGCTACTCTTTTCCCTTCATATTGTTTGTGTTGCTATGCTGCTGCGTTCCAGTCATTAGCAGCCTACTTGGGTACAACATGAACATGGGCTCACTTGATCGTGGGGCATCTGATGAACAACTTTCCGAATTACCTAGCTGGAAATATAAACATGTTGGTGCTGATTTAGAGCTGGGAAATTCTGCACTTATGAACGAGAAGAATCAAGTAAGCTACAAATCGTAATTATTTTTATTTTTATTTTTGAATTGATTGGGGGTAATAAGTGGGTTTTAGGCCTAGTGGTGCAAATCCTATTGAACTAAGTGCATGTTTGGTTATATAGCATCTTATTTCAAATACAACTTATTTAACTTGCAAACGTAACAGTTATTGAAACTCATATGTAATGCACCAAAAGTGGTTACTTTACAATAGGAAAAATCCTAGTTACTTCAGCAAGATTTGCACCACGAGTAATGCAACGTAAGTAGATAGAAGTTGTCTAGTTTATCTAGACAATGCAGGATTGTACTGCACGACACTGTTAAAAGTTTGTATAGGTAAATTAGACAACTTCTGTTTAGTTACCTAGTATTTTTGTACTCTTAATTATCTGGCCTAGCGAGACTTTTGCCGACTGACATTTAACCCTATGAACACGAGACATTTAATTAATTCGACGCCCTAATTCTCAATTTTTCAGTGTAATTTGATTAGACCTACACAAGTAGGTTCAAAGGGTACTTTTTACCTTACAAAAGTGTTTTGATTTTGGCAGGAATGCTGTATTTGTTTAGCCAAATATAGAGACAAGGAAGAGATTAGGCAACTGCCATGTACCCATATATTCCATCTCAAGTGTGTGGATCAATGGCTCAGAATTATATCTTTCTGTCCTCTTTGTAAACAAGAACTTAAAAGGTAACAAAAAAAAGAAGTGGGAAAAAAGCAAGATGGGCAAGTCAAGGAGCTGGATTTGATCTTAAAACCTTCACTTTTTCTGGTGTTCAAAGAGATACAAAATTGTATTATACATTTATTTACATGGTTATTTGAGTGAATTAAATCATTGTACATTGGATCTATTCAATACCTGAAAACATGTGTTTTTGTAACATGAAAGTTTTGGTTCCATTGGGTTGGGGATTTGTTTAATATTCCTCTCCATTAATTATAAATGTTTCTTTGACTATTATTGCTTGATAGATTTAGGTATACATTTGTATTTAGGGAACTGATAAATCCACAACAGAAAATAATATTTTCACATAAAAATTTTCGCTATACATCTATAGCGACACTTTTCAAATAAAAATATCAAAAAAAATATTGTGAAAATATCAATATTCTCGGGTTTAGACTTTGGGCCTAAGCAACTTGCGCTTGGCCCTATTAGTATTTAGACTTATTTCTCAACACCATCCTTGAAAAAATAAGGTCACTTGAAGTGGAATGAATGTCTCATAATTATTATGACAATGGTGGTAGAGTCGGTCCCAAAACTACCGATTAAAAGTGGTTCAGGATAAATTTGGAATTGGTAAATACCAAATTTTTTGAAATTTAACATCATGGAGGTACAAGTGGTAGGGGTTGGGTCGAGCCAAATTTATAGCCTTTTTTTTTTTTTTTTTTTTGGCAAAGTCATGTTACACGATTTGTCAATTTAACTCAAAATAAAAGAATAAAAACCATTTTTGCAGCTGCATGAAGCTAGGGAGAACCATCTAAATATAATCTAATTTCCCTCTTGAGATCCCAAATGGAGTTCACTACTTTTAATCATTTTTGTACTTTCTTACTTCCAGCAAGAAGCATGCATGTGTACTCCTTTAAACTATTGATGGTTAATATTAAGCCCACTTGATTCTACTTTCCCCTTCCACTATATATATATATATATATATATATATATATATATATATATATATATATATATATAGAGTACTGAAACAGAAAACATTTGACAAATATCATCAAACCAATTTCATTTAATTAATACAATAAATAAATCTGGAAAAAAAGTGTCCCTCAAGAAAAAAAAAAGAGAATCGAATTATTACTAGTAGTAATTAAGCAATTGCTTTGGTTCTATAAATAAATCACATGTATGCATATACGTTGTAATCATAATTCAATTAAAAAATTTCACAGATGAAGGTTTCATTGTAGAGATTGGTCTACATATTCATGAATCCTTTTTAGATATTAGTTATTCTCATGTGCGGAGAGAGGGGAACACAGTAGCACATGAATTGGCTAGAATGGCTCAATTTGCATGGGATTAACTTTCCTGTTAGGTGTAAGTCGAATATAGTAAAGTAGTTCGGTATTCGATTCGAGATCAGTTCAAAAATATAATTCAAAATTCAAATTTAAAATTGATTCGAGTCGAATATGATTCATTCTCATTTTTTATTTAATGACACGCGAGTTAAAGTTTACTTTTTTAACAAGGATATGATTTGCTTAAAAATAAGCTTGACAAATTGTTTAACATAACAAGTGATTGTGAGAAAAATACATTAAAAGTTTTTAAATTTATAACTTTTAATGAAGACCTTTTTTCATTTAGATACTCCCTCCATCCCATTATATCTGATATTCTAAAGAGTTTTTTTCTTCCTAAAATATTTGACGTTCTACAAACCAAGAATATTTTGTCTATTTGTTTTCTTTTCTACCCTTCCTTCTCCACCACCATTAATGACTATTTTCTCTATTTTCAAAAAACAGTTCAAACTCTATTCTTTAAATAGGAGAGAAAATTAGGAGAGAGAGTGTGAAATCAAGTTTGGTGTTAATGTAGAATTAAATGAGATCAAAGTATTAATTAAGGGTAAAATAGTAAAATTACATTTATTCTTAATGTATGTGAAAATCTCTAGAACGTCAGATATAATGGGATGGATGAAGTATTTAATATCAGGTGGATCAAAATTTTATGATTTCTGCCATTACTCAACCAATAATAGATGTATAGTAGACAACATAATGGCCGTGCATTTGGAGAATCTCAATTTATTAGTAGCAGCACAAAATATTACCTAAAAGCATCCTGTACTCTTAAAACATTTTATACCTTTTATTTTCCAAACTTCTAATTTACCCTCCTAAGTATAGAGACTTTTCAAAAATATCCCTGGGGCAGTCATCCCACTGCCTCCGATGTGGGTTCACCCCTATTAAGGCGTTTTAGAATTGTGAACAAGTATTAAAGAAATAATTGTATAACATTAAATATAAATATCAATTGTCTGTATTGTCATTGTATTGGAGAAAGAGAGTGCTATTTATTGACCAAAAAATAGTGAGAGAACCAAAGTTATATTTAATACTTGGGATAATATCGGAAACTAAATAATTAATACTTACTTAAAATTCTCAAACGACTTATATTAAAGGACGGAGGGATAATCTTATATAATAGTAATTGACATGGAAGTTTGACCAAAATTTATTTAATCTTATAAATAAAATATGCAAAATTCAGCTACCTTGTGGAGCTGTAAAATGTAAATAAAATTTAATAGAGGACTGAGAAAATTAAATTTTATCACACACAAATACAAAATCAGTGTTGCTGCCCGTTGGGCCACCAAGCTGCCCTACCCTCATGATTTTTGTGAATTGTGTGGTGTTTAAGTGGTTAATATTTTAGCACGTGATACACATTTATAAAATGTTGTTATTGTTACATTTTGTGAAGCCCACTTGCCATCCATTTTATTAGAAAAAGTTTTGGCAGACCGGAAATTAGGACAAGAAAATGTTGGGACATTTTTGATTTTTTTTTGTGCGATTCTTAAAAAATATATAGTATTTGTCAACAATTTTTTTTTATAAAATATAGTGTTTTAGGTGTAATTTAAATATATATACTGTATTTTATAAAAAAATTCTGTTGGAATAAATACTATACACTTTTTAAGAGTCACAAGCAAAAAAAAAAAATCAAAAATATCTAATTTTTTTGTCCCAATTTTCGATCTGTGTAGAAGTGCTCATTTTATTATAACCAAAATAAAGTGTATTCAATATGATGAACACACTGCAATTATGTAAGATTAAATTAGTATTTTCAATGTTCAAATTATAAGATTTTTGAAAGTTAATTTCAGATATTTTTAAATTTAAAATTTAGATGTTTTTTAAAAATTATGAAATAATAAATTTATAATTATTAATATTTTTAGATAGTTTATAATATATTCATCATCTTATTGTCTAAAATTTAAAAAAAAATCATGTCAAATTTGAATTTAAAAATATATTAAGTTGAATTTCAAAAATAATAATAATCTTATGCTATAAATAATAATCTCTTTTTGTGTGATTTTATAAATAAATTTGATAATAAAAGAAGATACAATATCTTGTCAAAAAATATATCAGCATACTTAACCAAATTTAGCTACAGTGACCAAATAAAAGACTATGGATAGATACAATTTTTTATTTAAAATAAATAAATAAATAAAGTTTATTTACTGAAAGAAATAGTGAAGATAATTAGGATTGGTAAAAAACAAATAAAGGAATATATATTAACTGGGTAATTAGAATTGGTTTAAAAAAAATAGATAAAACAAGCATCTTCCACAATGTCTGCAAAGAGAAAGACAAATGAGAAACAGGCCACTTGTGGAATCCTAGACAGACATATGGAGGAGGAGGAGGAGGAGGAGGAGGAGGGCATCCATAAGAATTCACGTGCTACATGTCAGCCTCTCCTTTGTTTTTTTAACTCCATTCCCTCATTCCCAAAAAGAGAGTTGTAATATTTTGATTATATTATTTTCGGTATCTTGACTTCGGCTTTGGTGGTGGTGGAGGTTGGTCCAGAGCATATTCTCTGTTTTTATTTTTCATATTCTGATCACATGATCTCTTATTTAATTTTAAAATTAATTAGTGTTAGTAAAAAATTAGATATTAAAATTTAAGTAGGAGACACTAAAAGGACATGAAAAATAGAAACAGAAAATTTATTCTCTGATCCAAAATATTGGTCTAACCTCCTTTTTTCTGGTCTAATATGTGGACCAATTATCAAATCAAAAAAGCTATCATGTGGATGAGTTGTTAGTTCAATTAATAGTTAAGTCGTTATTAAATGGGTGATATCATAAATATATAAAATATATATTATTAGTAAGGATTAATATGTATATACACAATTGTATATTACACATTAGAGCTATGGTTGACTGCTACTACTGGTATTATCGACTTGCCGGCTGCTCTCTCTTTTGATTAGGTTGACTCATTATCGCGCTCCAATAACTGAGTCCTATTCACAACATCTGAATACAAACACAGTTTATGAGAGATAAGGTATTGACGTATCTCGAGTTTTAAACCTCTTAGAAACATCCGCGTCATTCTCTCCTCATTATCAATCAAGTAGGACGCAAACCGAGATAACTCGACAAACTTAGCTTCAGACCGCACTACTGGCCATATTTTTTGCTCAAGCTTGATGAACTCTACCTCCTTCATGTGATTTAATACTTTCGGAAAGTACTTGTCGTTGAATGTTCTTGGAACTTCTCCCAAGACATTTTGAGTCTGGCGGTTTGAGACGCTTTTACTGATTCCCACCAATGAATCTCTGCTCGCAACATGAAGGTGGCAAGGGAACCTTTTGCTCCTGAGCATCCCAAGACATCAAATATCTTGTTGATCTGTTTTATCCACGTCTCCGCTTTAAGTGGTTTTGGCTCTCAAAAAAACTCCGTGGTCACAGACTCCTCGAATCGCTTAGTGGTGACCGTCCGAGAGTTGTTAGTGTTTCCACCTACATTTTGGACATGAGCCGGCTCTCTTCGATGTTGCATGATTTGTTAGCCTATGAACATCCCATCGATTGTTATTGTTTATATGAGGATTATTGTCTTCCTGTCAGACATTACCACAGGTATTGATCGTTGGTAACTCAGCGGCCTCATGTGTTTCATTCTTATCTCAACATTTTTAGATGCCATTTCAAATCATCGCCACAAAATAAGGGTTAATTAACATATCACATATTATCCCTATACTCAATGACCAATTAAATACCAAATAAACTTAGGTAGGTCATACTAGCGAAGGAATTCTGTCTCTCCCTCCTAGTTCTTGTCTCACATCTCACCGGGGATCATATCCCTAAGCTTTGATACTAATGTGCGACGCCCCAAAATAGGTATACATCACCCATCTTGAGTCACCAAATACATGGCATGTAATACAAATACAAACTTAATTTATCTGACCATCGTATAATATCGACAAAACATAACGGAGAGTTTAAAGCAGAATGTTGCCTTTCTGCATAATATCCACTCTCTAATAGAGTCCTCATTACATTTATTGTCACACTATTTTATAGAATATTGAGGACTACTAATACACCATCTCGGACCATCACTCCATTCCCGACTAGTCCCATTACATTCTCATTTCTCGAAGAGAACAATGAAAGCAAAAGGGTGAGCTCAACTAGCCCAAAGAAGAAATATTATGACTAAGATAATGCGAATAAATTATCATTAGTCTTCAACAATGTTATGTTAAACTGATAAAATATAATATACATCAAGTTTAGCTGCAATTGAATAAACAATCCATTAAAGAGTCAAGTAGAGCATGATATCTACTATCTTCTATGATTTAAAATATTTTCATCAATTTTTATCATTTGAGACTCAAATTTTAATAAATAAACCACATCATCGAAGTTATCCTCGCACTATACCGAATAATCCTCGGTCATAATCATACCAAAAGCGCCCATCAATGCACTACTCTGTGCCACCGAGGACTTTTACCACATCATTTATAACATTACGTGGTCATGATTATCTTTGAATAATCTCAGTCATAATCATACCAAGTCCATCTACGCACGTAAGCCAAAGATGACTTTCATCACAATATAAGCATAAGGATGATGACAATGACATAATAATTTAATAAAATAAGTTCAAGGATAAATTTTAAAGATTTAAAATTTTAGTTTATCCAGAAATCAATAACGTCCAAATTGTCAACATGATACTTCTTTGTGGAGTAAAATTCTAGAATGCTCAGAAGAATATTTCCATGAAAAGATATTGGATGAAGCGCAAATATCCAGGATATTATACTAATTTCATGGAGTATAGAAGCCAAAACTTTAACCAACTGAGTATAATAGAATATATGAAACTGCAAATGGATTTTCGTCCGCCATGTGGTAATCCACGTAGACAGATCATTTCCACAATTTAATAAGAAATGAATACGAAGGATCATTCACCATGCATGCAGTAATCACATAAACAAAGTTATTCCAATGTAATAATAATGGAATAATGAAGAATTCACCAGCGCGCGTAATCCGCATGCATAAAGTTATTCCAACATAATAATAAAGAATAAAATCGAAGTCACGCAGAAACCGCATGCATGCATGTGATATTCCAATGTAATAATAAAGAATGGAACCAGGTCATGCGTAATCCGCATGCATGCGAGGATATTCCAAATGAATAATAAAGAATGGAATAACAACAGAATTCACGGGCATGCGATAGATCAAGATGCATAAAGGTTATTCCAATGTAATAATAAAGAATGGAATAATAGAAGAATTTTACCATGTATGCGGTACTTCGCATATACAGGTTATTCCAACATAATAATAAAGAATGGAATAACAGCTCTTACGAGTTTTGAAAGAAAATAATTCTCTTCATGAATACGAAAGAATAATACCCCTTACCTTAGAAAAAATTGGATATTGGAATAGTGAGGTAACAGACTTCTCTTCTTCTTTCTCTCTATAATTTCTCTCTATAATAATTACTTTAAAGCTTTAGTGAATTGGTGAGAAATGAAGAAAGAATGAGTTTCTATTTATAGAAAAATATAGTTTCGATAATTGCACGTTTTGGGGCTCGAAATATTACAGTACAATACCTTCAACTTTTCTTTCATTTTTAATTTAGTCCTGCAAGTATTATCAAACTTGCATCACCTCCCCTAAGAGTAAATAATGTGAATCAATAGTTCAATCATGTGAATCAATAGTTATAATCATGTGAAAATACGAATTACAGTATAGTACCTCTATCTATACCTCCATTTTTAACTTAGTCATGCAAGTATTATCAATCTTGCACCAACTCCCCTAATAGTACAAGAATGTGAATCAATAGTACACATATGTGAACAAATAGTTATAATCATGTGAATTAATAGCAATTAATTGCTTATTTATCCGATTAATTACCCGACTGGTCAGTAAAACTTCCAGACATCAATTAATATTGGAATAAATGTCGATTTCCACTAACACTAATAATTCCAACACAATGGAACTATCAATTTTATCTTTAATCAACACAAACTTATTCATCATTAATATTATAACTCACAATATTTAACAACCAGGTCGTTCCAAAGAAATAGGGGGCTTTCCGATAAGGATTTCTCCTTATTGGCGCGCAATTAGATGACCAAACCTCTCATTGATAGAACTTCTAGACATTGTAAATATTGCAATTTAATAATATAAATAACTTTGTCGTCTCAATTATTGATTTAATAATATAACATATTATGCAGATGATATTGTGACAATAACTGGATCAATAATATGAGAGATATGATGCAAACAATTATCGTGTAGCAATAATTGAGTATAACCGAGTGACTTCTTACGTAAGCATCAATAATCAATAAGATGTGCTACTACGCAACCACGCCAGACATCTTGTACTTTTACTACTAGGGTAGTTCAAAAGTTTAACGGTAAAACTTCCCACCGTTATTTTATAAAAGATAATTATGTCATTTTTTAACTACGACAATACTTCCATTGTGGGGTCCACTAATGATTATTGTCGTCGCATTTAATATTCCTATTAAAACGAATATTCCCAACCAATCGAATATTATATAACCACTTGCTTACTTTTGCAAAATTTATAAATATTACCCATAACTATAACATTATATTATATCCACACCATAATATTCAAAAATATATTTTGAGAGGAATTAATCTTTATTCATAAAAGTTGGGGTCTTACAATGGATATGACATACAAATACAATAAGAATGCTCTCTCTTTTCTACTAATCGTCATTGTTCTTAATATTTAGTATAATTTTTTATAACACGTTATCAGCACGATTCTCTACCCAATTTTGGGAAGAAAAAAAAAGGTTCTCTCAACTCACTGTAAGTATTATTTCATTACAATTAAATTTGATATACATATAAAAAAAAAAATTTACAAAAGACGCGTGAGACAATAATGATAATGGACAACTCTGAAGTTTCTGAGAATACAAATTACGTAAGTCCACTACTTTTATGATGTAGTAGTATTAGTATAAACAAATAATCATTCCACCTCCAATTCTCCCACTTTGAAAGTGACTAGAGAAGGGTAAACATTTTTATTGTCTTCTTAAATTCATACTTAGTTATTTAATTTCTTACGTATTTATATATTTATATAGATGTCAAATCTTATGAATTTGAATTTGTTGTCCTTGATATATATCGAGGAAGAATTACGTGTCATGGACTCTTGATACTGATATTCATATAAAAACAACTTTGAATAAATAATTAAGATTGACAAACATGCATCGCTGTAGGATCATGCAAAATCAATTATTTTTATTCGACATCATCTCCATGAAAAAAAATATTGATAAAGACATGTTAGAAAAAAATTATTTATTATATTTCATGCCTCGAATATGCTCCTGCAGTAGCAAAATTGTGAGTTTAAGTTCATAATATATTCCCTAAAGCGATAAAGGAAATTGTATTCCTAGAAGTGATGTCATTTCTTCTAGTGGCTAAACAAATAATGAGTTTTTGTCGAAAAATTATCAATCTCGTCCGACCGGTTCTACTCCATTCCCTGAAGTGAATGGAAACTCATTCGATAAACATAGAGGAAATTATGGTTGTGGTCGTGGGCGTGAAAGGAACAATCAATATAGAAAAGAGAATGTACATGTTGTACTTCTAAACATTTGGTAGATTTGTACCATGCCTCCATAAAAGAAAAAAGGAAGGTAATTGAAATAAATTTTAACTATCATAATGATCTTGAAGTTCACATGAATTATCTTGACTTTCCAAATAGAGTGGCTATATCTCATTTTGATGTCTCTGATATCCTTGAGGATGTTTATGGAAATGTTCATACCAATCCATTATTTTTATTATAGTAAGTATTTTTATTTTGATATGTTTTATTTATGTTTTAAGTAATAATTGTTTAATTTATGTTTTACATGTATGAAGATGTATGGGCCAGAAGCTTATCAAACTTAATTAAAGGCTCTCGAAGATCGATTATAATGTTGTCAAAGGGCATAAAACTTTGTATTGATGATCCTTTATATTCTTCCGAGACAAGCAAAAATTTGCTCAGCTTTAAGGATATACGTTATAATGGTTATCATATTGAAACCAATAACGAAGGCAGTGAAGAATTTCTTTATATTACTTCAATAATATCAGGCCAGAAGCTCATATTAGAAAAACTGTATATTTTCTCTTCTAGGTTATATTATACTAAAATGAGAATAATTGAAACAAATGTTGTAATACACCAGAAGTGTGCAATACACCAGAAGTGTTCGGATCCAAATGTTTTTATGATTTGGAATGATCATCTAGGATACATTCATGAGGGGGAGCTAATATGAGCTGCACTCTTTTTTCCTTAACCAAGGTTTTTTTTCCCATTGGGTTTTTCCTGGTAGGATTTTTAATGAGGCAGCTTTCAATGCGTATGACTTTACAATAGACATCCAATGGGGAGTGTTATAAAATTATACATAGTGTGTGGATGTCTAGATACATTCCTACCCATGTCTAGATACATTCATACCCCTCTTTATTGCAATGACCTTTGAGCTTTTAAACTCCCATATCCTTTAAGTTTTGAAACTCCTATGACCTATGAGTTTTGAAACTTCCAAGTATTTATGTATATGTGCTTATAAATAGAAGTATTGTCAAGAGGATGGATGTGATATACAAATACAATGAAAATGCTCTCTCTTTTCTACTAATCATCATTATTCTTAATATTTAGTATAATCTTTTATAACAGTTGAAATGCTATACAAAAATTATCACACGCTCATAAGTATTTAGATGGAGTCCACTCATTTAAAGGGGGAAAAAGATTTTTTATTGTAATATAAGTGGGCTCCACCATGGACAAACTATATTGACCGAGTTAATCTGCTCCATTTTTTATTGGTTATAATTTAACTCAGACAATGGATATTATATTTTGAGTTGTTTGTTAAAAAAATTTAAATTAAGTATTAATAAGATTTTAGAGACATAATAAATAAAAATAACGTGTTATTAGTTTTAGGGCAAAAAAAGTAATTTTAAAAATAAAACAAGTTAAGACTTTATTTGGAAATATTTTATAAAAATATAAGTAGATTTAAGAAAACAACACATAAAAAATGATCACATAATACTCACATAAATATATGCATATTGTGGGCCCCCGCTTGACATGTGGGGCCCGTAGTATCCATGTGTGTGTACGTGAGCAGTATGTGACCCTTTTTATGTGATAATAGTATTATTTTTAATAAAACAACAAAATGGTCCCTAACTGCAATGTCGTTTTGATACTTACTATTTGGACTTTGATATTATCGTTAGAACTGAGCAAAGAATCAAATTGAAACCGAAATCGCACCAAAAATCGTACAAATCGCACAAACGGTTTTGACGATTTTAGATGGGTTGAAAAATTAAATTTACGGTTTCGGTTTGGTTATTAGCTAAAACTGCACGCATAAAACCGAAACCAAACCGCACCATGAAAATTAATTAATTATATAATTCTATAAAGGAGAGATGTTTCAATTAACCTTGTGTAATGAACCTCCCATGAAAATTAAGCTACTAATTCTGAATTTGAATGGTATCGATCTAAATGATCCCATCACCATACAAATCTCATACAATTATCCCTTAATTGTAGAAAATTATTGGATTACACACTGCTTGAGCATATATATGTATATATACTTCATAAATTATATATATATAGCCCGGCTGTGACGCCCCCAAAACAAGTATACATCACCAATCTTGAGTCGCCAGATAAATGGTACAAAATACAAATACAACTTAATTATACAACAGTCGTATAAAATACGACATAACATAATCTAAGAGTTTTAATAAGAATATTGTCATCTAGACAATATCCACACTCAATTGAGTCCTCATTATATTTATTGTCACACTATTTAATGAATAGTGAGGACTACTAATGCTATCATCTAGGCCACATTACTCTGCTCCCCGACTAGTCCCGCCACGTTCTCATTTCTGAAGAGAACGGTGAAAGAAAAGTGAGCTCAACTAGCCCAAAGAAGAAATATTATGACTAAGATAATGCGAGAATAAATTATCGTTAGCCTTCAACAATGTTAAACCGATACAATATAACAAACATCAAGTTTAACTACACGGTAGGAACAAGCAATCCATTAAAAGAGTCAGTAGAGAATAAAATCTACTATCTTTTATGATTTAAAAGGTTTTTCATCACTTTTATCATTTGGGACTCGACAATAAATAATCCACATCATCCCTGCACTACGGCCAACGATATTCATTAGTATCACAACCACAAATTATCCATGCGCTACGGGCCAAGGATATTCGTGTATTCATCAATGGTCATAATCATGCCAACAATTGTCCATCAATGCACTATGGGCCAATGAGAACTTTTACCACATCATTTGTAATATTACTACCATGATTATATCGATTAATCCTCGGTCATAATCATACCAAGTCCATCTATGCACTACAGGCCATAGATGACTTTCAACATAATATAAACATGAGGATGATGACAATGATATAAGAATTCAATAAAAACAAGTTCAAGAATTAATTTATCCAGGAACTAATAACGTCCAAATTGTCAACATGATACTTCTTTGTAGAGTAAAATTCAAGAATGCTCAGAAGAATATTTCCATGAAAAGAATCTTTGGATGAAGCCAAATATCAAGGATATTCCACTAATTTCATGGAGTATAGAAGTCAAAACTTTAACCAACTAAGTATAATAAAGAATGGAATAATAAAAGAAATCACCAGGCCGCACAAACAGGTTATTCCATCATAATAATAAATAACGGAACCGAAGTCAAAGTAAAATTAAGACCAAACGAGGATATTCCAATGTAATAATAAAGAATGGAATAAAAACAGAATCACCATACATGCGATAGACCGCATAGTCAGGTTATTCCAAAAGAATAATAATTAATGGAACTAGGTCTGGCGTAATAAGCACCAACAGGATATTCCAACAGAATAATAAAAAATGAAATAACAAAAGACTTCACGAGGTACGCGATAGGCCAAATGCAGAAAAGTTATTCCAATGAATAATAAATAATGGAACGGGTCATGCATGTAATACGCATGAGATAGGATATTCTAATGAGAATAATAAAGAATGGAATAATGAAGAATTTCACCATGTATGCGTGATGCTTAGATATACAAAGTTATTCGACATAATAATAAAGAATGGAATAATGAAGAATTTCACCAAGTATAGGGTAGCTCACATTATACAAAAGTTATTCTCGAGAATAATAAAGAATGGAATAACAGAAGTTCTCTTCATGAATACGAAAGAAATAATACCCCTTACCTTAAAAGAAACTGGATATAGGAGTAGTGAAGTAGCAAAATACTTTTCTTCTTTCTCTCTATAGTTTCTCTCTCTAGAGTTTCAGTGAATTCGTAAGAAATAATGAAGGAATGAGCTTTTATTTATAGGAGAATGGACTGAATATAACTAATTCATGAACGTTCCAGATTGATTTACTTTTAAACGGACGATCCATATTGATTTACTTATAAGATTAATAAAATATTCTAATAAAACAAAATTTTTAAATAAAATATAATATATTCTATTTATAGTCTAATAAAACAAATAACTTTATAAAAGTATTCTATTTTATATAAAAAAAATTTACTATGCAAACACTATCGCATAATAAAATATAATATATTCTAATTATTATCTAATAAAATAAATAACTTTATAAAAGTATTCTATTTTATATAAAAAGATTTTACTACGCAAAAAATACTACGCAGCAATTATATGCAACACTATGCATAATAAAATATAATATATTCTAATTATTGTCTAATAAAATAAATAACTTTATAAAAGTATTACATTTTATATAAAAAGATTTTACTATACAAAACACTACGCTTAATAAAATATATTATATTCTAATTATTGTCTAATAAAACAAATAACTTTATAAAAGTATTACATTTTTATATAAAAAGCTTTTCGCTTTTATTACATTAATAATACTAATAAAACAAAATTTATATATATATATATATATATATATATAAACTTCGTGACTTCATAAAAAGACACCTCAATATATTTAACAACATTTATCATCATTATTATAATTCACAATATTAATCGAAGGCAATTCGATTCAAGGAAAGAGGGCTTTTCAATAAGGATTTCTCCTATGGCGTGCAATTAGGTGACCAAACCTCTCCTGGCGTAACTTCTAGACATCTTTAATATTGTAAATAATAATATTAATAACTCTGTCATCTCAATTATTGATTTAATAATATATAAAATATCGACAATAATTGAATCAAATAACGTGAGATACTATGCAATAATTACTGTAGCAATAATTGAACAAAACTGAGTGACTTCTCACGTAAGCATCAATAATCAATACCGTGTGCTACTATGCAACCACGCGTATTACTATACTTTTACTACCAAGTAGTTCAACAGTTAACGGTATAACTTCCGCAGTTATTTTCATAAAATATTTTTTGTCGTTTTCTCAATCCGACAATAATTCCATTGCGGGGTCCACCAATGATTGTGCCATTGTACGAATATTCCTTGTTAAAACGATTATTCCCCGACCAATCGAATATAATACAACAACTTGCATACTTTGCAAAATTTATAAATACTACCCACAACTATAACATTATCTCAAATCCACACCATAATATAAAAAAATATTTCAGGAAAATTAAATCTTTATTCATAAAATTTAGGATTTTACAATCTCCCCTCCTTATGAAATTTCATCCTCGAAATTTACGTACGTACCTGGTATGCTGAACAGATGAGGACACTTCATCATATTCTAACTCTTGAGGTATAACCTTTAAGCGTAGAATATATTCCAAGATTTTAACATGTACATCTTTATACGTTAAATTATCCGATATCTCATCCGGTTCTAAATCAATAATGTGGTTCGGGTCGTCCACATATTTATGTAACATCGATACGTGAAAAATGTTATGAACACGCGACATACTTGGTGGTAAAACGAGTCTATAGGCCACATTTCCTACTCGATCAAGGATTTCAAATGGGCCAATAAAATCGAGGGTTGAGATTTTCTCTCTTCATCGATTCTTGCTTCTAGAATAACACCCTCTTGAACCTTCTTCTTCACATTCATCAGCTCTGAGTATGTAGCTTGAGCGGCTTTAACTTTATCGATTAAAGTCGATTCTACTCGTATA
The DNA here is from genome assembly GCA_020205615.1 of Panax quinquefolius. Taxonomy (NCBI): domain Eukaryota; kingdom Viridiplantae; phylum Streptophyta; class Magnoliopsida; order Apiales; family Araliaceae; genus Panax; species Panax quinquefolius. Next base: position 137,193,530 of record CM035155.1, read on the forward strand.
TTCGTTATCATCACGTGGGTCTCTAGAGTCTTTAACTCTATCTTCATCATTTGTAAGTTATACGAAATGGGTTTTTGTGTTAACAACATTGCACTCAGAACGATACTTATCGATCTTACTCAACGTGTCAGCTACCACGTTCTCTCTTCCACAATGATATTAAATGGTATGATCGTAATCTTCAACAGCTCGAGCCAACGTCTTTGGCGCATTATACGTTCGTTTTGGGTGAAGAAATACTTGAGGATTTTAGAAATGGGTTTTGTACTGGGGTCAATACAAAATTCGATTACACGCTCTAGGGGTAGGCTAAGAAGTCTTCAAGAATACTTCAAGAATTTATTAACAATAAAAATATTGTTTAAAAACTGTGACTCTCATCCAAGACTTGGATAGCACGTCACATTGATATCTATCAACTTGCCACCATTATTCACGACGTTCCCTACGGATATTTTAGCTTCGGTGTATTCCAAGACTTGGAAGTTACCAGCGAAGGGCTCGGGGCTCTTTACTTATGGCTTGATATGACAATGATATACTTTAGTGGTTTGGTTGCTTGAATTCGCATGATAGGTTGGTTAAGAATATGAAAGCTAACAACCTTACGAAAATAATCAATTTTAGCACGATGAGTAGTTAACCAGTCGATTTCTAAAATCACGTCAAAGGCAAGTATTCTCAAAGAGATAAGATCGACAGGTAACGTAAAAGTGTTGATTTGAATCAGCAAGATTTATAAACAGTGGATGTAACGAAGGTTTCTTCTAACCGAGTTTCAACCAATAAGTCAAAGTCTAATCTCTTCGGAGTTAAATTTAAATGTTGAGTGCAAGCAAGAGAGATAAAAGAATAGGTAGAACCGGTATCTAATAAGGTATAGACTTCGTAAAAATTTATAATTAACTAACCCGTGCTAACTTCGTTCGAGTTACTCGCTTTTTGAGAAGTCACAAAAACGCTCTTCCTGAAACCACCGACTTTGTTTTGTCTGTATCCGCCTTTGGTGCCACCGTCCCAGCCGGACTTGACTTCACTATACAACAAAATCGAGCTAAATGACCTTCTCTTCTTGAAATTTCCACTTCTATTATCTTGGCCATGATTACCACCGAAGTGGTTACCATTCTTGGCATGAGAATTTCCCCCACGATGGTCATCATTGTTTCAATGGCCGTTGCCACCGGTACGATTATTATCGTATTGTTGGTCGTTACCTTTTGGTTGTGCTGACTCATTATCGCTCTCCAATAACTGAGCCCTATTCACAACATCTGAATATAAACAAAGTTTGTAAGAAATGAGGTATTGACGTATATTGGTTTCAAACCTCTTAGAAACATTCGCGTCATTAGCTCCTTATTATCGACCAAATGGGATGCAAACCGGGATAACTCCGCAAACTTAGCCTCGTACTGCGATACGGTCATATTATTTTGCTCCATTGCTTATCTCAACATTTTCATATTCCATTTTCAAACACTATCACAAAACAAGGGTTAATTAACCTATCACATATTATCCCTATATTCTGACCGACCAATTAAATACCAAATAAACTTAGGTAGGTCATACTAGCGAAGGAATTCCCCGTCACTCCCCTCTTAGTTCTTATCTCACATCTCAGCCAGGGATCATATCCCTAAGCTTTGATACCAACTGTGACGCCCCCAAAACAGGTATACATCACCAATCTTGAGTCGACAGATACATGGTACAAAATACAAATACAACTTAATTATACAATAGTCGTATAAAATACGACATAACATAATCTAAGAGTTTTAATAAGAATATTGTCATCTAGACAATATCCACACTCAATGGAGTCCTCATTACATTTATTGTGAGACCCCAGATTTTATCAATAAAGATTTAAATTTTGACGAAATAATTTTTAATATTATGGTGTGAATTTGAGATAATATTATAGTTGTGGGTAGTATTTATAAATTTTGCAAAGTATGCAAGTGGTTATATTATATTCGATTGGTGGGGAATATTCGGTTTAGCGAGGGAATATTAAATACAATGGCTCAATCATTGGTGGACCCTATTAATGTAATTATTATCGGATTGAGAAAGCGACAAAAATATTTTATTAAAATAACGGCGGAAGTTTTACCGTAGTTTCTTGTTGAACTACTTCAGGTAGTAAAAATACGAATCGTGTGGTTGCATAGTAAGACACGCGGTATTGATTATTGATGCTTATGTGAGAAGTCACTCGGTTTGATTCCATTATCACGATTAATAATATGAATTATTATAAGCGATAATGACGTTTTGTTTTATTCAGTATTATTAACGTAATAAAAGCGAAACATCTTTTATATAAAATAGAATACTTTATTAAAGTTATTCTATAAATAGAATATATTATTTATTTTATTATGCATAGTGTTGCATAGTGTTTTGCGTAGTATTGCATAGTGTTTGCATAGTAAAATGTTTTTATATAAATAGAATATATTATATTTTATTTAAAAGATTTTTCTTTAAATATGGACCGTCGATTAAAGTAAATCAATCGGGATAGTTCATGGATTAATTCTTATGCATTCCATTTTCCTATAAATAGAAGCTCATTCCTTCATTATTTTCTTTTTAATTCATTGAAACTCTAGAGAGAAATTATAGAGAGAAGCTATAGAGAGAAAATTATAGAAAGAAGAAGAGTATTCTGCTACTTCACTACTTCTATATTAGGTTCTTTTTACGGTAAGGGTGTTATTCTTTCTTCTTGAAGAGAACTTACATTATTCCATTCATTATTATTACATTGGAATAACTTTTGTAAAAGTGGTATACCCTATACATAACTCGTATATGGCGGTATACCCTATACTTGGTGAAATCCTTATGTTATTCCATTCATATTTATTCATTGGAATAACTCAGATATCATGATTTTACCTATACTTGGTGACATTCTTCTATTATTACATTTGGAACATCACATGCGTGTGTTTTACAGGACTGGTTAAAATCTTTATTATTCCGTTGGAACATCCATGCATGTGTGTTTTACTTGGGACCTGGTAAAATCTTTATCATTCTGTTGGAATATCCTATCATGTGTGTTTTACACAGGACCGGTTCCATCTTTATTATTACATTGGAACATCACTCGGTGTGAATTTCACGACACTGGTTCCGTTATTATTATTATTCTGTTGGAATAACTCGCCTATATCAAATACCGCATGCATGGTGATTTCTTTTGTTATTCCATTCTTTATTATACCCGGTTAAGTTAAAACTTTGACTTCTATACTCCATGAAATTAGTGGAATATCCTTGATATTTGCGTTTCATCCGATATCTTTCATGGAAATATTCTTCCGATCATTCTTGAATTTTACTCTCACGAAAAAAGATCATGTTGACAATTTGGACGTTAATAATTCATGGATTAAATAATTCTTGAACTTGTTTTATTGAATTATTATGTCATTGTCATCATCCTCATGTTATATTATGTTATCTTTGGCTTACGTAAGCATAGATGAACTTAGTATGATTATGACGAGGATCATTCGGTATAATCATGACTTGATATAAATGATGTGACAAAAGTCCTCGGTGGCCTATAATGCGATGATGGATAGTTTTTGGTATGATTATGACGAGGGGTGATTCGGTATAGTCATGACCATTGATAATTTGATGAAAATCCTTGGTAGTCGTGGTACGGGGATGATTAGATGTGGTGGTTTATTTATTGTCGAGTCTCGTGATAAAAATTGATGAAAACCTTTTAAAACCTAAAAGATAGTAGACTTTATTCTCTACTTGACTCTTTTAATGGATTGCTTATTCACCGCAGATTAAACCTGGTTGTCTATTGTATTTTATCGGTTTAACATCTTTGTTGAAAGGCTAATGATAATTTATTACGCATTATCTTAGTCATAATATTTCTTCTTTGGGCTAGTTGAGCTCACCCTTTTCTTTCATTATTCTCTTGAGAAATGAGAACATATTTGGGACGAGTCGAGGAGCGTAAGTAATGGTCGAGGATAGCATTAGTAGTCCCTCACTATTACGTGAAATAGTGTGATAATAGTTGTAATGAGGACTCCTTTTGAGTTTGTATAATATCTAGTAGACAATATTTGTATTCAAACTCACGATTTTATGTCGTATTGTACCTACGACAGTTAGGTTAGTAAGTTGTATTTGAATTTATGTACCATGTAAGTGGCGACCCAAGATGGGTGGCGATACCTAATTTTGGGGCGCCACAACAGTATCGAGCTTAGGATATGATCCCGGCTAAGATGTGAGAATAGTACTAGGAGGGGAGAGGCGGGAATACCTTCGCTAGTATGACCTACCTAAGTTTATTTGGTATTTGATTGGTGGTCGAGAGTATAGTGATAATGTGTTGCATGTCAATTAACCCTTATTTTGTGGCGGTGTTTGAAAATGGCATCCAAAATGTTGAGAATAAGAATGGAGCATGTGAGTGTATTGATTCTCCACAGATCAATAATCGAGGACAATGTGCAACAGATGGCGATAATCCTCCGTAAACAATAACACCGATCAATTGATGAATGATGAGACGTTTAAAAGGTTTTTAGAATTCATGCAAACATCGGTGAAAGCGACTCACATCCAAAACGTAGGTGAAACACACGAAACTCTCGGCGGTCACCGCTAAACAATTCAAGGAGTTGGGACCACCGGAGTTTAAGGAGAGCCAAAACCACTTTTGGCGGAAGCATGGATAAAGCGATTACCAAGATATTTGATGTCTTGGGATGCTCAGAGAGCAAAGGTTCCTTTTTGCCGCCTTTATGTTCTTGTGGAGAGGCGGATTCATGGTGGGAATCCAGAAAGCGTACTCAACTTCTTGTCTTGAATATATCTTGGGAGAAGTTCGGGAGTCATTCAACGACAAATACTTTCACGAAAGTATTCGCCACATGAAGGAGGTGGAGTTTATCAAGTTGGAACAAAACAATATGACCATGTCGCAATACGAGGCAAAGTTTGCGGAGTTATCACGGCAGTTCGTCCACTTGGTGGATAATGAAGAGAGAATGGCGCGAATGTTTTAAGAGGTTTGAAGCGGAGATACGTCAACATCTTATTTCTCATAAAGCGTGTTTTTATTAGGATGTTGTAAATAGGGCTCGATTAGTGGGAGCGCGATAACGAGTCAACGCAACTAAAAGAAAGTAGCCGGCAAAATTATAATACAAGCGAGAGTAGTCATCGAAGCGGTGACAACAAGCGTGGAGGAATCAACAGGCCAGATATGGTAACCACTCGGTGGTAATCAGGGCCAAAACAATAAGAATGGACATTTTAAGAAAAGGAGATTCAACAATGATGGAAAGAGCGTCAAGACCAAAGACTTTTGTTGTTAAGGAAGGAGAAGGACCACCTATTATATGCTTCAAATGCGGAGGAGAGGGACACATCGATCGAAATGCATGCCATGCCATCCAAAGCATGTTATAATTGTGGAAGAGAAGGTCACTTAGCTCGATTTTGTCGTTTCAAGACAAATTCAACTAGGATGGAGGCACCAAAGGTCATGTCCCAGACAAACCAAAAGCCCGTAGTTTAAGAGAGGCGTTTTTTTCTCGTGACGAGGAACACGAATAAAATTATCACGGGTAAGTAATCATAAGCTCTTGCAGAAGTCTATACCATGTTAGATACCGATTCTACCCACTCTTTTATTTCACCTAGTTGCGTTAAACGTTTAAATTTGACTCAGGAGAAGTTAGACTTTGACTTATTGGTTGAAACTTCGTTAGTAGGAGCCTTCGTTCTGCGCTACTATTTTTAAATCTTGTTTGATTCAAATAAACACTTTCACGTTACTGTCGATCTTATCTTTTGAAAATACTTGCCTTGATGTGATTTTAGGAATCAATTGGTTAGCTACTCATCATGCTTTTCGTAAGGTTGTTAGCTTTTATATTCATAACCAACTGTTATCACTGAATTCAAAGTAACCAAACCCTAAAGTTAATCACTGTTATATCAAGCCATAAGTAAAGAGCCCCGATCCTTTCGTTGTTAACTTCCTTGTGTGAAATGCACCGAAGCCAGACTTTCTGTAAGTGACGTCGTGACTGAAGATGGCAAGTTGATAGGTATCATTGTGAGGTGACATCCAGGTTAAGGGATAGAAGTCACGGTTGGTATTAATGTGACGTACTATCCAAGTCTTGGACGAGAGTCACGAGTTTTGAATGATATTTCTATTATTAATAAATTTCTGGCGTATTCTTGAAGACTTCTTAGCCTACTTAGAGCGTGAAATCAATTTCAGATTATTGACCTAGTATAAAACCCATTTCTTAAACCCTCAAATATTTCTTCAACTAAAATGAAGCAGTTTACGTGGTTTATGATGAAAGTCATAATAAAAGCATAGGATGATGAAAATCATGGGTATATGAAGTATTAGTAAGTTTTATGATGAGTTATGTTGGTTAGTATGTGAAAACATGAAAGTTTCTTAGAAATCACAAAGAGTTGAAAATCAGATTTTGGTAAAAAACGTAACATGAAATTCAATTGACCATATCTCTTTTTATATTTTGAATTTTTGAGTGAGGTCAAGTCCTAGAGTTAGATCTATGAGTTACCTAACTAATCCAAGTGGAATTACTGGAAAAGGTGTTGTAGATTTTTGTGTGGACTGATTTTAGCAAAGGAGGCCAAAGCTGTAAATTTCGAAAACGCTACTCGCCTAGAAACTTTAAGGGACTGTTTGGCCACTTAAATTATGAGAAAAATTCTGGGTTTTGGGACATGAAAGTATATGGTATAAAGTACCTCCTGTCCAAAAATGAGCTCATTCTCGACTTAAAATGAGCAAGTTATGACTATTTCAATATTTAGGTTTTTCGAAAAAACGCTATAGGAGTTCTATAACTCAGATGACCATGAAATTTAAACTGGAGGCTCACGTTAACATGTGTAAGGTCCTGCCAAGATTTGGGAATTTTGGAGTTAAACTTGAGGTAGCTAATTTCTTAAGGAATTAATTAGAAATTGATTTTTGAAAAATAGTAAATAATTTTAAAAATTTGAGAAAAATATATTTTCATTATGAGACTATATTATGCTAAATCCCAGAAAAGAAATATTTTTGGGACTGATTTGGTATTTTTCATGAAAATAGTTTAATTACTGAACATATGAGTTAAATATGTTATGTGAAGTAACAAAGTTGAAAATATGATTTTTATGGCTAGAGAATCCTATATAGTAGTATATGCATATTTTTTGATGAGGATTTGATAATTGGTGATGATATTTTATGAGTATGGCATTTTTGAATGATTAAATGCATTATATGGTAAAAGCGTAAACAATTAAGATAAATTGTTTATAAATTTAAGAAGTAAATATTGTTATAATATTAATGATATTAGATTATGAGATTATTAAGTGATTGAAAACATGGGGATATTCTTGAATCTGGATAAATTATATTATAAATGTTTAATATTTATCCTTTATCTCATTTGATTGATTCTTTATATCATTATCCTCATGCTTATATTATGTTGAAAGTAAATACGTTCAGCTGTAGTGCATAGATGGACTTGGTATGATTATGACGAGGATTGTTGGTATAATCATAATAGTAATTGAAAACACAATTATCTTTGGCCGTAGTGCATGGATAATTTGTGGTCGTGATCTTAATGAATACACAATTATCTTTGGTAGTAGTGCATGGATAATTTTGTGGTCGATACTTAATGAATACACAATTATCTTTGGTAGTAGTGCATGGATAATTTGTGGTCGTGATACTTAATGAATGGATTATCTTTTCGTAGTAGTGTATGGATAATTTGTGGTCGTGATACTAATGAATATCCTTGGCCCCGTAGTGTAGGGATGATTCGATGATATGAATTAATTATTGATTTGAGTCTCTCGAATGAAATATTAATTCATGGATGTGGTAAAAGTCATTCTTCAGTAGTAGTAGTCATTGATAGACTTGGTATGATTATGACCAAGGATTATTCGGTATAATCATGACCAGTAATTGAAAACACGAATATCCTTGGCGATTGGTGCATGGATAATTCGTGGTCGTGATACTATTAAGTGCTGCCTCAAAGATTATTGGTTTCTGAGTTGTATATCTTTAGCTTTGTAGTGCAAAGATGAATTGTTAATGAATAGCTTTGGCGATTTCAAAGATGAATTTAATATTTTTAAACGATAAAGGTATTCAAGGTATCCTCATCTCTTTATCATACAGTATCGTACCACTAATTTCGAGGGCGAAATTCCATAAGGAGGGGAGATTGTGAGACCCTAGATTTTATCAATAAAGATTTAAATTTTGACGAAATAATTTTTAATATTATGGTGTGAATTTGAGATAATATTATAGTTGTGGGTAGTATTTATAAATTTTGCAAAGTATGCAAGTGGTTATATTATATTCGATTGGTGGGGAATATTAGGTTTAGCGAGGAATATTCGTATAACTACTCAATCATTGGTGGACCCCACAATGTAATTATCATCGGATTGAGAAAACGACAAAAATATTTTATTAAAATAACGGCGGAAGTTTTACCGTGGTTCTTTGTTGAACTACTTGGTAGTAAAAGTATGCGATACGTGTGGTTGCATAGTAGCAGCACGGTATTGATTATTGATGCTTATGTGAGAAGTCACTCAGTTTGATTCCATTATTATCGATTAATAATATGAATTATTATAGCGATAATGACGTTTTATTTTATTCGTATTATTAACGTAATAAAAGTAAACATCTTTTATATAAAATAGAATACTTTATTAAAGTTATTACATAAATAGAATATATTATATTTTATTATGCATAGTGTTGCGTAGTGTTTTGCATAGTATTGCATAGTGTTTGCATAGTAAAATGTTTTTATATAAATAGAATATATTATATTTTATTTAAAAGATTTTTCTTTAAATATGGACCGTCAGATTAAAGTAAATCAATCTGGACTGTTCATGGATTAATTCTTATGCATTCCATTTTCCTATAAATAGAAGCTCATTCCTTCATTATTTTCTTACTTAATTCATTGAAACTACAGAGAGAAATTATAGAGAGAGAGTTTATAGAGAAAATTATAGAAAGAAGAAGAGTATTCGCTACTTCACTACTTCTATATTAGGTTCTTTTTACGGTAAGGGGTGTTATTCTTTCTTCTTGAAGAGAACTTACATTATTCCATTCATTATTATTACATTGGAATAACTTTGTAAAAGTGGTATACCCTATACATAACTTTGTATATGCGGATACCCTATACTTGGTGAAATCCTTATGTTATTCCATTCATATTTATTACATTGGAATAACTCAGTATCTGTGATTTACCCTATACTTGGTGACATTCTTCTATTATTACATTGGAACATCACATGCATGTGTTTTTTTACACAGGACTGGTTAAAATCTTTATTATTATCATTGGAACATCACATGCGTGTGTTTTTACAGGACTGGTTAAAATCTTTATCATTCTGTTGGAATATCCTATCGTGTGTTTTACCGGATGCAGTTCCATCTTTATTATTACTGTTGGAACATCCGTTGCGGTGTGAATTTCACACGACTGGTTCCGTTATTATTATTACATTGGAATAAACTTTCATCATGCAATACCGCATGCATGGTGATTTCTTTTGTTATTCCATTCTTTATTATACCCGGTTAGTTAAAACTTTGACTTCTATACTCCATGAAATTAGTGGAATATCCTTGATATTTGCGTTTCATCGATATCTTTCATGGAAATATTCTTACGATCATTCTTGAATTTTACTCTACTAAACAAGATATCGTGTTGACAATTTGGACGTTAATAATTCATGGATTAAATAATTCTTGAACTTGTTTTATTGAATTATTATGTCATTGTCATCATCCTCATGTTATATTATGTTATCTTTGGCTTACGTGCATAGATGAACTTAGTATGATTATGACCGAGGATCATTCGGTATAATCGTGACTTGATATAAATGATGTGACAAAAGTCCTCGGTGGCTGTGTAATGCGGTGATGGATAGTTTTTGGTATGATTATGACCGGGGTGATTCGGTATAGTCATGACCATTGATAATTTGATGAAAATCCTTGGTAGTAAATGCGAGGGATGATTAGATGTGGTGGTTTATTTATTAATTTGAGTCTCGTGATAAAATTGATGAAAACCTTTTAAAACCTAAAAGATAGTAGACTTTATTCTCTACTTGACTCTTTTAATGGATTGCTTATTCAGCTGCGATTAATTTGGTTGTCTATTGTATTTTATCGGTTTAACACTTTGTTGAAGGCTAATGATAATTTATTACGCATTATCTTAGTCATAATATTTCTTCGGGGCTAGGCTAGTTGAGCTCACCCTTTCTTTCATTGTTCTCTCTGTGAAATGAGAACATATTTGAGACGAGTCGGGGAGCGAAGTAATGGTCCGAGGATAGCATTAGTAGTCCTCACTATTACGTGAAATAGTGTGATAATAGTTGTAATGAGGACTCCTTTTGAGTTTGTATAATATCTAGTAGACAATATTTGTATTCAAACTCACGATTTTATGTCGTATTTACATACATGACAGTTAGGTTAGTAAGTTGTATTTGAATTTATGTACCATGTAAGTGGCGACCCAAGATGGGTGACGTATACTAATTTTGGGGCGTCACATTTATTATTACACTATTTAATGAATAGTGAGGACTGCTAATGCTATCATCTGTCTGATTATTCCGTTCCCGACTAGTTCCGCCACGCGTTCATTTTCAAGAGAATGCAGTGAAAGAAAGGGTGAGCTCAACTAGCACAAAGAAGAAATATTATGACTAAGATAATGAGAATAAATTATTGTTAGTCTTCAACAAATGTTAAACCGATACAATATAACAAACATCAAGTTTAACTACGGTGAATAAGCAATCCATTAAAAGAGTCAAGAGAGAATAAAATCTACTATCTTTATGATTTAAAAGGTTTTCATCACTTTTATCGGCGGACTCAAATTTTAATAAATAATCCACATCATCCTCAGACTATGGCCAAGGATATTCATTAGTATCATAACCACAAATTATACATACGCACTCACAGCCAATGATATTCGTGTATTCATCAATGGTCATGATCATGCCAACAAAAGTCCATCAATGCACTACGGGCCAATGAGGACTTTTACCACATCATTTGTAACATTACGGCTATGATTATACTGGATTAATCCTCGGTCATAATCATACCAAGTCCATCTATGCACTACACGTGCCACGGATGACTTTCAACATAATATAAACATGAGGATGATGACAATGATATAAGAATTCAATAAAACAAGTTCAAGAATTAATTTATCTAGAACTAATAACGTCCAAATTGTCAATATGATACTTCTTTGCAGAGTAAAATTCAAGAATGCTCGTAAGAATATTTCCATGAAAAGATATCGGATGAAGCTTAAATATCAAGGATATTCCACTAATTTCATGAAGTATATAAGTCAAAACTTTAACCAAGTGAGTATAATAAAGAATGGAATAACAAAAAAATCACCGTGCATGCGATAGACAAAGATGCGGGAAGTTATTCTAATGAATAATAAATAATGGAACCAGTCAACGAAATTCCAATGTAATAATAAAGAATGGAATAACAATGAAATCACCATGCGTGCGATAACCGCATGCATGATTATTCTAACAAAATAATAATTAATGGAACTGTGTCAGCGTAATACGCATTGGAGCGGGATATTCCAAATGAATAATAAAAATGAAATAACAAAAGACTTCACGGTACATGCGATAGTAATCGATGACAAGTTATTCCAATGTAATAATAAATAATGGAACCAGTCATGCGTAATAATACGATGCATGTGATATTCCAATGTAATAATAAAGAATGGAATAACAAAAGAATTTCACCATGTATGCGGTGCTTAGCGTATACAAAGTTATTAAACATAATAATAAAGAATGGAATAATGGAAGAATTTCACCAAGTATAGGGTAGCCCAGCAGTATACAAAGTTATTCTAATGTAATAATAAAGAATGGAATAATGTAAGTTCTCTTCATGAATACGAAAGAAATAATACCCTTACCTTAGAAGAAACCTGGATATAGGAGTAGTGAAGTAGCAGAATACTTTTTTTCTTTCTCTATAGTTTCTCTCTACAGAGTTTCAAAGTGAATTAAGTAAGAAATAATGAAGGAATGAGCTTCTATTTATAGGAGAATGGGGTGAATAATAACTAATTCATGAACGATCCAGATTGATTTACTTTTTAAATGCAGATTTATCCATATTGATTTACTATACAAAGATTAATAAAATATTTTAATAAAATAAAATCTTTTAAATAAAATATAATATATTTTATTTATAGTCTAATAAAACAAATAACTTTATAAAAGTATTCTATTTTATATAAAAGATTTTACTATGCAAACACTATATGTGCTTTATGCAAACACTTATGCATAATAAAATATAATATATTTCTAATTATTATCTAATAAAATAAATAATTTATAAAAGTATTCTATTTTATATAAAAGATTTTACCATGCAAAATACTACGCAGTGCAATTATGCAACACTATGCATAATAAAATATAATATATTCTAATTATTGTCTAATAAAATAAATAACTTTATAAAAGTATTCATTTTATATAAAAAAAAATGCAAAAAAACACTACGCATAATAAAATATAATATATTCTAATTATTGTCTAATAAAACAAATAACTTTATAAAAGTATTTGCATTTTTATATAAAAAGATTTTACTATACAAAACACTATACGCATAATAAAATATATTATATTCTAATTATTATACTAATAAAACAAATAACTTTATAAAAGTATTACATTTTTTATATAAAAAGCTTTTCAGGTTTTATTACATTAATAATACTAATAAAACAAAATTTATATATAATATAAACTTCGTGACTTCATAAAAAGACACCTCAATATATTTAACAACATTTATCATCATTATTATAATTCACAATATTAATCGACCGAAGTCGTTCCTGAAAGTGGGGCTTTCTAATAAGGATTTCTCCCTATTAGTAGCTGAATTAGGTGACCAAACCTCATCATTAGCGTAACTTACAGACATCGTTAATAGTGCAAATATTAATATTAATAACTCTATCATCTCAATTATTGATTTAATAATATATAAAATATAAACAATAATTGAATCAAATAACGTGAGATCTTATGCAAACAATTATTATTGCAATAATTGAACAAAAGCGAGTGACTTCTCACGTAAGCATCAATAATCAATCACTGGTAAGTGCTCTTAAACGACGCCGCGTATTACTATACTTTTACTACCGAGTAGTTCAGCGATTAATCTGATATAACTTTCGCTATTATTTTCATAAAATATTTTTGTCATTTTTTCTCGATTGATGATAATTCCATCTGTGAGGTCCACTGATGATTGTCTTGGTTCAGACGAATATTTCTCGTTAAAACGATTATTCCCACCAATCGAATATAATACAACAACTTGCATACTTTGCAAAATTTATAAATACTACCCACAACTATAATATTATCTCAAATCCACACCATAATATAAAAAAATATTTCAAGAAAATTAAATTTTTATTCATAAAATTTGGGATTGTACACCGGCTCTCTCCAGCTATAGGAACGATTTTTTCCATCGCTATAACATAAAAAATCAGGTTTCTACGCTATATAGCGACGGAAAAAACCGTGGCTATAGCCATTTCGTTCTTAGTTCGCTCCTTCCTTCGAGATATATATATATATATATATATATATATATATATATATATATATATATATATAATGTAAGACCCCAACTTTTATGAATAAAGATTTTTCTCTAAATATCATTTTGAATATTATGGTGTAGATTTGATATAATGTTATAGTTGTGAGTAATATTTATAAATTTTGCAAAAGTAAAGATGTTGTTATAAAATATTCGATTGGTCGAGAAATATTCGTTTTAATAGGGAATATTTGTACGACGGCACAATCATTGGTGAACCCCACAACGGAATTATCATTTTAATTAGAAAATGATGTAAATAACTTTTTATAAAAAAAATAACTAAAGTTTTTACCGTTAATTATTGAAATATCCGGTGATAAAAGTACAATAATACGCGTGGTTGCATAGTAGAACACGATATTGATTATTGATACTTACGTGAGAAGTTACTTAGTTTTATTCAATTATTGCCATAGTAATTGCTGCATAGCATCTCACGTTATTGATTCAATTATTGTCACAATATTTTATATTATTAAATCAATAATTGAGATGATAAAGTTATTCATATTATTATTTACATTATTGATAATGTCTAGAAAGTTCTATCGAGAAAAGGGTTTGGTCACCTAATTGTGCACCAATAAGGAGAAATCTTTATCGGAAAGCCCCTTCCTTCCTGAGAATGATCTGGTTGTTAATATTGTGAGTTATAATATTATTGATGAATATTATTAAAAATGTGTTTTGAGAAGCCAGGTGAGTTTAGATAAATTGAGAGAATTTTTATGAAGTATTTATTGTAAATTTGGCTTATTATTTGGACCCCCACTTACCAATTTTTTAAAATTGTCGGGAGAAAGTTATCTCAATTATATATATATATATAAGTATATATATATATATATATATATATATATATATATATTATAAATGATCACGGGTTGGGGGGGGGGATATCATGGGTGGGATTAGGTGTTATATATATATATATATATATTATAATAAGTTTTATTTTTATGAAAAATAGAATATATTAAATTTTATTATGCATAGTATTTGCATAGTGTTTGCATAGTAAAATCAAAAAAATTCAGTCAAATTCGTGATTCCTTACTGTGTAGTTCGTGATTTTCTAAATTTAAATAGTATCTTTCCATTCTCCTATAAATAGGATGCTTAGTTTAGAAGTGAAAATCACACCAGAATCAGAGAATTCTTCTTCTATAATATTGAGCGTATTTCTTTAGAGTTTATGGAAGCTTTGAGTGTAGAAAACAGTTCAAGTTTTCTTCAAGAATTTCCCCGCCATACCTGTCAGAAGTATATTTCTTTTAAGGTAAGGGGTATTATTTATTTCATATTCGCTTACGATATTATTTTTCGTATTCGTAAGGAATTTTATTTTCTTTTATTATTCGTAAGGGAATATTATTTTTGTTCAATATTCGTAAGGAATATTATCTTCGTTCAATATTCGTAGGAATATTATCTTCGTTCAACAGTTGTAAGAGATATTATTTTTTTTGTTCAATATTCGTATGAAATAATATTTTCTTCCATACTCTGTAGTATGTAAGTAATATTATTTCGTTTCAGATTCTTAATTCTACACTCATTTTGTTAAAGTATCGTTTCTATACTCCTTGAAATTTGCGGAATATCCTTGAAATTTGCGTTTCATCTAGTATCGTTCCACTAAAATATTTTTCTAGACATTTTTTATAAATTTTGATCTTTTCATACCGGGGTACTATTCACGGAATACTATTCACTCGGGTACTATTCACCCGGGATACTATTCATGACAAAAATTAATTTCTTTTTTGTCCAAATTATTTGTGATACAATATTATTCTTGAATTTTACTCCACAAAGCAGTATCATGTTGATAATTTGGATATTATTGAATTCTGGATAAATTAAATTATAAATCTTTAAAATTTATCATTGATCTCATTTAATTGAATTCTTATATCATTGTCATCATCCTCGTGCTTATATTATGATGAAAGTCATCTTTGGCCCGTAGTGCATAGATGGACTGTTGATTGGTATGATTATGATCAGAGATTATTTGGTATAATCATGACCTGTAATGTTACAAATAATGTGGTAAAAGTCCTCATTGGCCTATAGTGCATTGATGGATAGTTGTTGGCATGATCATGATCATTGGTGATAAGACGAATATCTTTGGCCCGTAGTGCATGGATAATTCGATGTGAATTATTTATTGAGCTGAGTCTCAGCGATAAAATTGATGATAAACTTTTTAAATCATAGAAGATAGTAGATATCATGCTCTACTTGACTCTTCTAATGGATTGCTTGTTCCACTGCAGTTAAACTTGATATTTATTGTATTCTATCCGTTTAGCACTGTTGAAGGCTAACGATAATTTATTCTGCATTATCTTAGTCATAATATTTCTTACTGGGCTAGTTGAGTTCACCCTTTTGCTTTCATTGTTCTCTTCAGGAAATGAGAACGTAGCCGAGACTAGTCGGGGTTGTAGTAGTCATCACTATTCTATAAAATAGTGTGATAATAAATATAATGAGGAATCCATTTGAGTTTGGATATTGTCTTTGAGACAATATTCGTGTAAAAACTCTCAGTTATGCTTTTGTCATATTGTATAAATGAAGTTTGTATTTAAATTTTATACCATGTGTTTGACGACTCCAAATGGGTGATGTATACCTATTTTGGGGCGTCACATTTAATTATTTGAATTCAATATCTTTTATGGTTAAAAGAATTGAAGTTATTGAAATTAGACAAATCATGAAACAACCCTCTCGAGTTAGCAACGTGCTTCTGAAACTCGGTGTTGGATGAAGTAGTACTAAATATTCTTCCTTACGAATTATTTTTCCTTTTTGGATGTGTAGAACGAGGGATAAAAATTTCGGTGTCTTTGCTTTGATCTCTTTTACAACTTTAATATTGTGTGATGTTAAATTTTTAATTTAAATTGCATAAAATTTAATCTGTTGTTTCAATTGGTTTTTGAACCGAAATCGCACCTAATGAAACCGAACTGCACCAATTACAAGCAGTTTCATGTGCGATTTTGAATTTATCAAACTGCACGTGTGCGATTTGAAGTAAACCGCACCATGCTCACCCCTAATTATCGCACTTGACCTTTATTAAACCGATGAATATATGATTAAGAAAAGACCATAGTTCAAATATCATGTTAATTATTTAATTTAAAATTAATTACTTCATTTTTTAAAAAAAATTAGAGATATAATTTAATTTTTGAGATCAAACGACGACATATTAAACTTTAAAATTGGAATGACTCATAAGATTTTAGAATGAAATAAATTTTGTGATTAATAGTTTTTGTTATATACTTTATAATTATAATAATTGTATTAACTAAAATTAAATAAATTATATCAATTTAAAATTTAATATATTGTCGTTTTATTTCAAAAGTCATTATATATTTAATTTTAGTACGGAGGAAGTATGATTAAATGAAGAAGTCCCTTGAGTATATATAATAAGTTTTCAAGTTAAATTTAATGGATATGAGACTTTTAATCCACATAAAATGTCAAAATTGGAAATCCACATCAGTAGGAAAATTACATGCTATAATTAAGGTTGTAAAATGAGTAAATAGTTCGGGTTGGGTTCGATTTGTATTCACCCGACTAAAAGTTTGATTCGAGCTCAACTCAAAATATAAATGATTCAAATATGAGTAAATTTTAAAGTTCAATAAATTACTCGAACCTCCTCAAATTATAATTTTTTATTGATACTCGGATCATATTCGTTCAAAAAGTTCAAATTGTTCGTGCTCAACTCGGTAACTTAACGAGCCTCAATTAAATTTTATTTTATACTTGATAAATTTTGTTAAACAAATATGAGTAACTTAATACTCAGCTCGACTCGATTCATTTACACCCTTAACTACAATGAATCAAATCATTCCAATAAGCAATGCCATTGGTGATCCATTATGGATTTGTACTAATCCAATATCCAGCAAGATGATATTTAATGGAGTATTAATGTTAACTTATGTGACGCCCCCAAAATAGGTCCACACAACCCATTCTGAGTCGCCAGATATCACATTAAAAAATCATTTACAAACCTCATTTATACAACTGTTGAACTATCGTGCAAAAAACGACCACAGTTAAACTGTGAGTTTTAATACAAATATATATAACTCTCGTGGTGCCTTGACCACAAGACCTTACAACGGTACCTTACATAAAGGTACAATCAATAACTTTTTTAAAATTAAAATCTTTGGAAAATACTCAAGGAAACATTCGTACATAGGAGGTCATGCATATATGTTATGATAGATATCATATGTCCACAGAATTATCCTTGGTTGACCCAACAGTCCCCAAAGAAAAACAAGAAGATTACTATCATCTTCTTTCCAATGGTGAGTCTTCTCTTGACATATAACTATCTCCACTGTCTCCAAGTGAAAATTATATTTCAAATAAACTCCAAGATCATATAGGTAGTGCTCGTAGATATACTCAGCCAGTGGATGTGCACAACCCTGTCTTATGATAACACGAGGTTGTATATCATTAGACATCTTGTATGATAGTGGCAAAACACTCTTTCAAAGTTGGGTTCACCTCACCCTATTCGGTTCACCAAAATTAAATATCAAATGACATATACAATACGACACACTTATCTAAAGTTCTCAATAAAATTATTTCCATACTATTTGGGAGAACCTCAACATTCTGAGACCACCGATTTCTATTCTCCTCGTCATCCCGCTCGACTACTAAGAACACTCTTATTACCTGAAAGGAATTATGAAGCAAAAGGGTGAGCACAACTAGCTCATTAAGAATATCATGACTAAAGATAATTAAATTATCAATAGTCTTCGTTAGTAATAAATCAGAGATTTAGAACATATGGTAGATGATAAAACTTTTCAACTATAGTTGCAGCGGAACGAGCAATCCATTAGAAGAGTCAAATAGACTATAAAGTCTATTATCTTCTCCACATTAAAAGTCCACCAACAATGTTTTATCTCTGTAACATCAATCAACAATTCCTTTCTACAATTATGTGAACAACTCATAATCATAATTGTGATTCTAAATTCCTCTTCGCACCCAGGACGAATATAATTTTCATCACCTATCTTCACCTGAAACATCAAAAATCATGGTTATACCAAATCACAATTTCGCTTCATAATCATACTAATAAATTCATCTTCTGACTACTACCAAAGATATTCATTAACATTTCATCTTTGCACTTTCTGAGGACCAAAGACATACAACCGTATTTTAGAAGAGTCAAGTAGAGCATGATATCAACTATCTTTACTGAATTAAAAATGTATAATCAATATTTTATTCTTTGAGACTCAAACAATAAATAATCCACATCATCGAATCATTTCTACACTACTACCAAGGATATTCATGTAATCATCAATGGTCATGATTATCTTGAATAATCCACGGTTATAATCATACCAATAAGCATCATCCATCAATGCACTTTCACGGCCAATGAGGACTTTTACCACATCATCTATAACATTACGGTCATGATTATACTTAACGATCTCTGGTCATAATCATACCAATAAGCAGTTCATCTATGCATATAAGCCAAAGATAATAATCAATCAATAGTTATGTGTGACAACAAAGAGATTTTGTAATTTAATTTTTAATATTTATTGGATTGAATAAATATTTTTTTGATGAATTAATTATTAGATTTAATAATTAATTGATGAAGTTTGTGGTAGATTAATTTAATTATATGTGTTTTATTTATTAAATTAATGTGGAGAATTTTATTATTCAAAGTATGTAATTATGTGAGCTTATTGTATTAAAAGAAATATTGAATAAGCCTAATAGTATTTTAATTAATTTAATTATTAATTAGAGATTTAATAATTTGACATTATTATTAAAGGAGAAATTTAATTATGTGACTATGTGAATTAATGAGAAATTATTATATTTTATTTAAAGTAAATTAAATAAGATATTGATTTATTTTATAAAGGAGTGTCACATTATTTAAACTATATGATAAGGTTTTATTAAATTAATGGTTTTGAAACCTATTCTAACTAGCCAAACATGGCACTAAGGGAGGTTTGGGAGCGATTACACCATGATAGGTGGCGACCTCCACAACGTCGATCTTCCTTATTTAGTATACGTCTTCTCTTTTATTTTTATTATTGCCTAAGTCTAGAAAAGTAGAAACAGAGAGAGATTGAGAATTTTTGAGGGAGAATTGTAAGTGAATTGTGATTGAAGAAGGATTGAGAAGGAATTCATCTCCTATTAATTCACTCTACGCATGGGATTTAAATCGAGGAACGAGTTTAATTAAAAGTGTAATCTACGCACGAGGCAAGTTTCCTAACCCTACTTGTTATCGTTATATAAGTTGATTAATTCACCTTTCTACATTGAGTAAGTTCTCATTATTATTGACCAAGTCTGTTTTGTTATAAATCTTTCAAGCATGACGCTGTTATACAATACTTATTCTATTGTATACCTCTTGAGATTGTTATTCAAATTAAATTATCAGTTATTGTTAAACCTTGTTAGACTAGCGAACTCATAATGATTTGATTAGTCCATAGTTGATGAACGTTCTAAATTTCAGAACCCTTGATGATTTATCCAAACCAAACTTCCTTTGGTGCGGACTCGAATGTCAAACTGAGATGAACAACCCTGTAAAGAGGATTACTTATGCGTTAACGTTAAGATATTGTGCATGATAAAGATGGTACTAAGGGTGATCCCCAAGTCACGAGAAGAAGAGTCCATAGTCTTATGATATTAAAGCTTTCAAGTATAACACTTGACAACCTAGGACATAGTTCAAGGTCTTATGACCCTCGAATTTCTTTTTACATTATTCATTCTTGATTCAAAAGTTGAGCTTTTATATCAGAAGTTGTTAAATCATTCGCATGTTATTATTCAATTGTTATATTGTTATATTTGTGGGCAATCGTGCTCACTCTTGTGTAATAATAATATTGCAGTTAAGAACAAAAGAGCAGATGAGCCTTCCACTAGTAAAGGCAATGGCAAGATTAGCAAGTAATGAAGACTGATTATTTATGTGGTTATGTAATAATATTTAGACTTTATGTTACTTAAGACTTATTACTTGTTTATGATTCCGCACAGATGTTTTAAGGTTAGAGCAACCTGGGATTTTATTTATTTTGCAGTTGATGTAACCCCATAAGGAGAGATTTATTTATTATTCTATCTATTGCATGATTTGCATTTATTTATGGGTAGATAGATAGATGATGTTTGTACAGTGAACACCAAATCCTGTGGAAATGGAAATCACAGGATTTGGGGTGTCCTGAGTTAGTATCAAAGTCATGAGGTTATGAACTTTAGGTGGGGGAACAACCTTAGGTAATAGCCTTATAGGAGATCGAGAACATAGTGGTGGTAAACTCTTATCGAGTTCTAAGAAATGAATTTCTAAATTCATTGAAGATAATAAAAGACTTTATGTGCTTATGTGTTAAATTATGTGTTCACTAGCACGGATTAGTAACTAAAACTTAAAAAATTTTGTTGTCAGGATGTCGGATGTTGGAGGAGCTAGTCGAACTGGGGAGGAGGAACCCCGAGTACCTATAGAGGAGGAGACCCGAGACATTCATGTTGTCAGGGAACAGTTGGTATAGAGAAAGCCATCTCCGTTGATCACTGTTGTTGGTCGGGAGCATGAGCCTGAGACTGATCCAGAGGAGGATTCTAATGAGGAAGAGGAGGAAGAGGAGTTCCCACCGAACTCCATTGATGCTGAGATGTATGATGCGCTTTATGATCGTAACATAGAGTTGCAGGACACTATCGGGAGCCGAGGAGAGGACTATTATTAAAGCAGAGTACCATCGAGCAGAAGGATGAGGAAATTGTGACTCTTCACACACGTTTGGGAAACGTGGAGTGGGATTTGGTTCACGAGAAGGGTCAAACTGAGGATAAGAATGAAGAAATAGAGAAGTTGAAGAAAGATCTGAAAGAGAGCTCAAAAAGATTGGCTTTAGCAGAGGAGGGCTGGGTAAGAGAGTCGCGTCGTGTTGATCTCGCAGAAGAGGATTGTCGTGCAAAGAAGGATAAGCTTGGGGAGACGTACTCTACACTTCACAATGCAATGGATGCGGCCCAGGATCGAGTTATGAAGTATCCAATCCAGTTTGAAGGTCTACCATTGTATATGCTTGATCGCAGGACGATGTCCCGCATTATGGAGGAGGAACGTGGCAAGGCTATCCAAATACTTTTAATAAGCGATGATAGTATTAGTTTAATTATGTGAAAACTATTTGGTAGTTAATGATGTAAATTCTGATGTGTTATAAACAAAGGAATATTTTGATGTTTTAAATCTTGTAGATTCTTTATCTCGGGATAGTTGATATAAATAGCAGTGATGCTATCTTATGATGTTAAAACTTTTGAATTTGAATGAAAATGTCAGAGTTTATTTGAATTGATGTGTTAAGTGAATTATGATTAAATGTTTTAGTTAAGCCCTGAATGTTTATTAGATTAAATAAGGACCTAATAAGCGTATGTTCTTAACAGAAATATGCCACCTAGAAGAAGACAAAACCGTCAACAAGCACAAGAGGAACCAATGAATAACAACGACGCCAATGCTAACCCTGTTCAGCAATTGGTGAACATGCTAGCCGGAGCAATTAACAATCAACCTCAAGCTCCACTAAACACCTCGTTCAAGGATTTCAAGGCGGTGGGACCGCCAGAGTTTAAGGGCTCCATAAACCCAATCGAAGCTCAGACCTGGGTGATGGAGATGGAGAAGGTGTTCAATGTCGCTAGAGTAAGGGAAGACTAGAAAACCGCGTATGCAACGTTTATGTTGAAGTCTGAAGCCAATTATTGGTGGCAGGCAAACAAAGTACGGGGAGGTGAAGGTGTAATAACTTGGGAGAGGTTCAAAGAGATGTTTTTCGAGATGTACTTTCCGACCAGTTCACAAAATTAGATGGAGGTTCAGTTTTTAGAGTTGAAACAGGGGAGTATGTCAGTAGCTGATTATGCGGCAAGGTTCAACGAGTTGGCTAGGTTCGCCACATACCAAGTACATACCGATGAGAGGAAGGCAAGATGTTTCGAGCAGGGACTGAAGCCCTGGTTATATAGCAAAGAGTCAATGTTCTAATTGAACACTTTTGTTAGAGTGTTAGAAAAGGCCATACTCGCTGAGGGTGGAAGCGATGCGATAACAAAATATAATCAAGATCAGAAGAAGAAAAAGAGTGAGAATGAAGGTAATAACAAGACTAGTGGGAGTAGCACTAGGGGTAACCATAATCAGAAGAGGAAGTGGTCTAATAACTCGTCAGCTGGAAGTCAACAAGGAGGGCAGAAGAGGAAGATTGAAGCGTGCCCAACCTGCGGAAAAACTCATTTGGAAGTTTGCTTGAAAAGGAAACGAGTGTGCTACAATTGTGGTCAGGAAGGCCACATAGCACTTAACTGTCCTAACCCAAAGAAGGGTGCCTGTAAGGTTTGTAATATTCATAGAACGCAATCAAATTGCAAAAATTAAGCGGAAGCGTGTAAAATCAGAGTTTAAAATTTTTTACAAACCATATACCCGGATCACCCTTTATGCACAATTATTAATTAAACGAAAAGATAAAGAATAAATCATACCCTTGAAGATCGAGCTTCCCTCGTGTACAAGTTCACCTCCAAATCCTTTCGCGTTCAACTTGAATCCACCGGGTTTGGTTCCTTCCTTTGATCAACGTTAGCCACCCATATGTTTGGCCTCTAGAGGTGATCCACCAAGGAATAATAAGAATTCAAGAAGAAGGGGTATTGGCTCAAACCCTAGCGATCTATCTCTATAGAAAGGGCGTACTCTCCAACAAATTGGAATTATTGCGTATGTTGAAAAAGTCAACAACTCCATCACCCATAATAAGACTCCTCTTATTTATAGATGTGGGCAACCCACCTTAACAATTAAGGAATTGGGATTTATTTAATTAATTAAATTCTTTTAATTAATTAAGCTCCCTAATCTTATTAGGGATAATTAATTAAACTCCTTTAACTAATTTTCCTTCCTAATCCAATTAGGAATAAATGAGAGTACTTATATTAAATTAATTCCTAAACTCTTTTAGAAATTAAAATAATAATAATTGTAACAATATTAATAAGACTCCTCTTATTAATTTATATTTAATATTTCTAAAATATTAAATAATAAATATTAAGCTATTTAATTTATTCTATCACCATAGATTAAATTAAATATACTTAACTTTATATTATTACGATTATGCCATTAACTTCTTAAATAATTATTCTTCCTTTTTATGGTGTGACCCTTTAGGTTCTCCATATTAAACCGGTTGTGAATAAATCAATTAGAACAATTCTAATCTTATTTAAATAAATAAATTAAATAATTAATTTATTTAAATAAATAATATTTATTCTATAATAGAGATAAGCCTCCTAGCGATCAACGACTTTCCAGATAATATAGATTTCAACATTAATCATAAAAGAACCTTTGAGTAAATAGTTCTGTATAATTCAATCCTTCCACCATACAATGTCCCAATTAAATATAAGACATGGAATTATTGTCAAGTCTTATTTTATTTAATTATATGTATTTCGATCCTTAAATGCATTAACTCAAATAATGCAAATTAGAAACTCCTTTCTAATTTCATTCTACCTTAACCAAGGACTCTTTGGGTTGTCATTTATCGAATCACATAGGACATTTCTCTTCTTTTATTAGAAGTGGTAGATTCTTTATTGATCATACATTATCTCCATGTATACAACTTATTATACCCAAGCATACCCTTTGATATACCCTAAGGGTCTTAAGGAATAAGTCAAAGTATAACTCATCATACACAAGATACTATGATGATCTCAAGTCCAAGGATTACTTGTACTACTATCACTACAGAATTCCTATGACAGCAAATAAAACTCCATTAGGTATTCCTTAGCGAGCCACGTTCAATTGAACTTATTCTCTAATAAGCACCTACATACTTGCTTTAGTGTCTCCACACAAATGATCGTGAGATCAATCATCCTCATCCAATGAGCAAAGCAACGTATGTACCAATCTATCCGGATTCACTAATCCCCAATTTAGTAATCCAATGATTGTGAACTATTTTAGTTTTAAGCTTTCTAAGAATTTAGATCTCATTAGAATGATCATCATCATTATTCTAAAAGCATTGCTTAAAACTATGGGTTTATCACATATTATAAAACAACATTATGTAGATAATTAAAAGCCTTTAATAAATTAATAATTTTTATTAATAAATGAATAAGATTGTTACAAAGTATATGCTTTATCATCAAACATGATTGGCTTGTGTGCATACTACTTTCAATCTCCCACTTGCACTAAAGCCAATCGTCATGGTATCTTATACTCTTCTTCTCTAAGTAGCGATTATCCTATTTTGTTGGATAAGCTTTAGTTAATGGATATGTAATGTTGTTCATGAGAGTCCACTATCTCTATAGTGATTTCCCATCTTTCAATGATTCTAATAATCAAATGAAAGTGCCACAACACATGTTTAGATCCAAGATGAGACTTAGGAACTATTCTTAGTTTTGTAATAAACTTTTAATCCAAACAATCAACTTGCAGCTTCATTTATAGCTATATACTTTGTTTTTATCACTAAACGGCAGAACTCTTTTTTTGTTTAGAACCTTTCAATTCATTGCACCACCGATTCAAGGTAACCCTTTACCTTAAAGTGGATTTTTCTCGTCGTCTTGGTGCATCGAAAAACTTGAGTGCATTAAGCCCTCTAGTTTTAATTAAGACCCACCATGAATATGATCACATCCTTAGTGCTTGGGTTAAGCACTTTAAGATGTTTTTCACCGACTCATAGTGAACTTCTCCAAAATATGGTGATCAACATCAGGTCTCGTACATTTTATTGCATACATGATAGTTACTCATGTGATCTCTCTTTTGGAGTCTTTGGGGACTATTAAGAGAGATACACTCCATAGCTCATCAACATGAGACAACTCTTGGAGTTTGCCATGCTAAACGACTTTAGCATCAAATGAATATACATTCCTTGGGTTAAGTCGAGCATCCTCTTAAATCTATCTATATAGATTTTATCCCCAATTAAGATACTCTTCCCAAATCATTCGTGGAGGAATTTTTAGATAAATTTATCTTTACTGATTGTAGTATTGGTATGTTATTCCTCATCCGTAGTATATCAACATATAATACTAGAAATTTCACGACGCTCCCATGACCCTTTTGTACACACACTAAGAAGTCTTACCTCATCGAATGTAACTACGGATCATCATCTTCTATGATGTGTACCTCATCATCATCATCCATGATGAATCCATACCTCCTAGGTATCTTTGGTACTTATTCGATTTACGATTCTTTATGGTACAATAGGTCTATCTACGAGTTCCTCTTATTTGACTTATAGTGTTTTGTGGTTATTGAACTCTTCAAGATCTATTATCTTCCCACTAGCCCCTTCAATGATAAACACCTTTATCTTAGAAGGCAGCGTGTTTCGTAACAAACACCTTTTGCTATGTAGGATTATAGAACATATGCCCTAAACTTACTTTAGGATGTCCCACAAATCTGTACATGTCAAATTTTGTCCCAAACCTATCCTTTGAAACCTTTTCACATAAGTTGGAAAACACCTTATCTTAACATATTTAAGATTAGGAATCCTCCCTGTCCATAACTTTTATGGAGTCTTGGGGCCGGATTTTGAGGTTACCTTTTTTCGTGAGATGTGCGACCATTTCTAGGACATTATCCCAGAAGGATACTGGAATGTCGGTAAAATCATTATGGACCGTACCATGTCCAACTAGGTATGATTTTTCATTCAGATACATCAATCAATTATTATGTATCGAGAGGCGTCCATTATGAGAAAACCATTTGAGATGATCTAGAAACTTATTGCACAAGTATTCCTTCCTTGATCCGATCAAAGAATCCTAATATTTTGCCAATTTATTTCACTTTTGAATTCTTTGAACCTTTCAAATAATTCACACTTGTATTTCAGCAAATACACACATTCAACTCTTTGAATGATCATCTCCTTTTCTTATACTAGTTTGTTCAATATGCAAAATTATTTTCATGTAAGTCAAGTATACAAAATTTATTAAGTAATATTCCGATTCTATACAAAACATTATTATTATAAATAGAACAACAATTGTTCTTAATTATAATACCAAAGATTTCATTGTCCAACAATAAAATGGAAATAATATTTTTTAACAAGAAGCGGGATACAATAACAACTTATTGACTTAATAGATTTGCCGTAGGCGATGCTATAAACTATAAGTTTCAATGGCTAATGTTGCAACCTTTGCTTCATTTCCCACACATAGGATTACTTATATTTGTTTAGCTTTCTACTTACGCTTGGTCCTTCATAAATCTATATTTATGATAACCAAAGTCGGTATCCAATACCCAAGTAGAACCTCGACTTAAAGAAAAAATTATTTTAAATCATGAACAAATTTGTATTTGTAACCAAAACTTCACTAAGCTTCTTTGGTTAGCCTCGCAAGATGCTTCTTGCGCTTTCTTTCGATGTCGGGCTTATTGTAGTGGAAGCAAACTCCTTTGCTTTATCCGTATCGCTTTTGCTCTTATTATCCTTTGTTTACGCCTTTCTATTTACCTTCTTTGAATCGTTCTTCTTTTCGGAAGATCCTTTGGCCCCTACCAAAGAAGACTTGATCTTTCTTGGTTTGAAAGTGACTCTCAACATTTTTTCAATATGTTAAGCAAATCGGTGAGGCGATATCTAGCTTATTCATATGAAAAATTCATAACAATTATGAAAGGAGTAGGGAGTGAGTGCAAGATCAAATCTTGGCTCAACTCTCCATCCATGACAAAACTCGTTGTCCTAATTGATCAATCAATTGATAATGTTAAGGACTTTTATCTGCATCTTTGTAGAGTGTCATCCAGTCATTGTAGATCGGAAGAGCTCCTTAGATATCTCGATATCTATCACCCCTACTTTCCTCACCATCAACTACTTGGTGTGCGGGGAATATAGTAGGAGCATCCATAGTTTCATCTTGTATTTCAAGCTCGTTACTTTCATAGATGCTTGAGCATGATGCATTGAGCCAATGTGCATCATCTTGCCACTTTCTAAAAGTAGCAATCTCTTCCTCGGAGGCATTATGCGCAACCATTGCGAGGATAAAGGCGTATTAAGGACATAAGATAGCCTTTTCATTTATGAGAACTATTCTCAAATTCCTTAACCAATCCGTTTAATTTGATGCGGTTAATTTAGCATCTATTATGCTTCGCAGATGATAGTAATTTTAGACATTGTAAAATTACGTAAATGAATTTGTAATTAACAACATTTTAACATACATTCTTTTATTAATTACCAAAATAATTTAGGTCTTGTTTTAAATTGGTATCTCCCACTATTTTCTTCAAACTATATTACCTCACTTATATAGTTCAAAAATCTAATTAAAGATTTGCTAGTGAGAATAAGGATCCCATTTCAAATGTATATAGCCTTGTGGTGACACAACAAACTATATATAAATAAATAGGTAGACAACTTTTGTCAATTACATCAACTATGCAACTCCTTGTCTTTTTGCCTCTTAGATTATTTTGATCAAGTGGTGGCACATCCAGAATCAAAATTATCCAAGTTAAGTCGACCTAGCACTCCATATATTCAAAAAAGAAAAATATCATCCATGTGGTGACACAACAAAACAATATTGTTCAATTTTCTTTATAAGCATCAAATGTGATAAATTAACATCTTAAATACTTAATACTTGCTTTGTGGTGACACAACAAACTCATATTAAATATTTAATACTCTATTAATTTATATCACTTTTAAAAGCGACGTTCGATATTCCAAATATCTTTGAACGCTTGGGACTTAATATAAAAAAAAATTGAGGGGTTTGTTATTAATTTGTCTCATCTTGTTTAGCGTGCATTATATATATATATAAAATACGCGTTATATTAATTAACATGCGAAGCATGTTTGCATAATATATAATATATATAATATAAGCATGCACATATAGAATACTATATTCTACGGATTGATTATGGACTTTTATTCTAGTTTGGTTCACTAGAGCCACCAAGTGAACCAAAAGGTCAAACCCTAGGGTGCAAGAAATAATATTTAAATATAACTATTACATTTAAACCGGGCTCCATTACAAACGGGTCTTCAAGCGCTCTTGCCCTTGATCTCCAATTTCTTTTAAAATTTAATTCTAACTATTCCTATTACAAAACTATTTAAAATAAATAGAAACCTTGATCGTGATCGAGGAAAGTATATAGGAGGAGATAGAATTTACATTCAGAGAAAAAATAATTAGAGAAGACGAAGTATGCATGGACCCCATTTAATAAAACCCATACATTCATGCATCCAACTAAAATAAAATCCAATCATATTGGTGATAGTCCATAATCAATCCCATTTATTATCATACACATCACCATATGCATCAATAAATAACATTCATCTTATGAATAATAAACATTTAATATATATATTGATATCATTTAATGGGCAAATTTAGTTAGTATAAAATCTATTTTGAATAAAAATAAACTCCTTTATTTTAATCCAAATTTAAATCAAAATAAAACTATTTTATTTTAATTTATCCAATTTTGAATAAAATAAATTATTTTATTTTAATCAAAATTTTTAATCAAAATAAACTCCTTTATTTTAATTAATTATGGAATCAATTCCATATATATAAAAATCTTTAATTAAAATAAACTCTTTTATTTTAATTAATTATGAAATCCAATTCCATGTAAAAAAATTATTATTATTATTATTATTTTTATTAAAGGAAACACGAATATTCTTTTCCTATTCTCAAATAAACTCCTTTATTTTGAATAATATGAAATCTTATTCCATATTTAAATAAACTCTTTTATTTAAGGAAATTAGGATTCTCTTTCCTATTCACAAATAAACTCTTTTATTTTGAATAATATGAAATTTTATTTCATATCTAAACAAACTCCTTTATTTAAGAAAAGATGGATTTATTTCCTATTCATAAATAAACTCCTTTATTTTAGGAAAATGAAATCCAATTTCAACTCCAATTAGTTATCATGGAATCCAATTCCAACTCTAATTAGTTAGCATGAAATTCTAATTTTAAAATTAAAATAAATCTTTTATTTTAAGATTAAAATAAACCTTTTTATTTTAAGATTAAAATAAACTTTTATTTTAATTATAAAATAATTAAAATATATATATTATTAATATATAATAACCGTTATATATTTTAATTTTAATATATAATCCGAATGGTTAATAGCAATTCGGTCAGGAGAGATTTTCTTGAATCGATTTCCGTGCATGCTTAAAAAAAAACTTGTTAACTGCAAAATCCTTGCCTCGATTTCCGTGCATGCTTCAAAAAATAAACTTGTTAATTTTTTTTTTCTTTTTCAAGCCTGCAACAATCCATGAAACAAGAAACAAGTCCGTGCCTTGTTTTTGACTACCGGTTTTTTTTTTTTTAATAAATTTTATACAATAAAATTATGCCCAATTAAATTGTTCTAAACACATATCAATATACATATCAAATTAAAACAATTAATAATTCGCATAAAGGTTTGGCTCTGATACCACTGTAAGGTTTGTAATATTCATGAACGCAATCAAATTGCAAAAATTAAGCGGAAGCGTGTAAAATCAGAGTTTAAAATTTTTTACAAACCATATACCCGGATCACCCTTTATGCACAATTATTAATTAAACGAAAAGATAAAGAATAAATCATACCCTTGAAGATCGAGCTTCCTCAGGTACAAGTTCACCTCCAAATCCTTTCGCGTTCAACTTGAATCCACCGGGTTTGGTTCCTTCCTTCGATCAACGTTAGCCACCCATATGTTTGGCCTCTGAGGTGATCCACCAAGGAATAATAAGAATTCAAGAAGAAGGGTATCGCTCAAACCCTAGCGATCTATCTCTATATAGAAAGGCGTACTTTCTCCAATAAATTGGAATTATCACAGTATGTTAAAAAAGTCAACAACCCCATCACCCATAATAAGACTCCTCTTATTTATAGATGTGGGCAACCCACCTTAACAATTAAGGAATTGGGATTTATTTAATTAATTAAATTCTTTTAATTAATTAAGCTCCCTAATCTTATTAGGGATAATTAATTAAACTCCTTTAACTAATTTTCCTTCCTAATCCAATTAGGAATAAATGAGAGTACTTATATTAAATTAATTCCTAAACTCTTTTAGAAATTAAAATAATAATAATTGTAATAATATTAATAAGACTCCTCTTATTAATTTATATTTAATATTTCTAAAATATTAAATAATAATATTAAGCTATTTAATTTATTCTATCACCATAGATTAAATTAAATAAACTTAACTTATATTATTACGATTATGCCATTAACTTCTTAAATAATTATTCTTCCTTTTATGGTGTGACCCTTTAGGTTCTCCATATTAAACAGGTTATGAATAAATCAATTAGAACAATTCTAATCTTATTTAAATAAATAAATTAAACAATTAATTTATTTAAATAAATAATATTTATTCTACAATAATAGGGATAAGCCTCCCTAGCGATCAACGACTTTCCGGATAATATAGATTTCAACATTAATCATAAAAGAACCTTTGAGTAAATAGTTAAAATACAATTCAATCCTTCCACCATACAATGTCCCAATTAAATATAAGACATGGAATTCTTGTCACAAGTCTTATTTTATTTAATTATATGTATTTCGATCCTTAAATGCGACAACTCAAATAATGCAAATTAGAAACTCCTTTCTAATTTCATTCTACCTTAACGCCAAGGACTCTTTGGGTTGTCATTTATCGAATCACATAGGACATTTCTCTTCTTTTATTAGAAGTGGTAGATTCTTTATTGATCATACATTATCTCCATGTACAACTTATTATACCCAAGCATACCCTTTGATATACCCTAAGGGTCTTAAGGAATAAGTCAAAGTATAACTCATCATACACAAGATACTATGATGATCTCAAGTCCAAGGATTACTTGTACTACTATCACTACTGAGAATTCCTATTGATGAGCAAATAAAACTCCATTAGGTATTCCTTAGCGAGCCACGTTCGGTGAACTTATTCTCTAATAAGAACCTACATACTTGCTTTAGTGTCTCCACACAAATGATCGTGAGATCAATCATCCTCATCCAATGAAAAGAAGCAGCGTATGTACCAATCTATCCGGATTCACTAATCCCCAATTTAGTAATCCAATGATTGTGAACTATTTTAGTTTTAAGCTTTCTAAGAATTTAGATCTCATTAGAATGATCATCATCATTATTCTAAAAACATTGCTTAAAACTATGGGTTTATCATATATTATAAAACAACATTATGTAGATAATTAAAAGCCTTTAATAAATTAATAATTTTTATTAATAAATGAATAAGATTGTTACAAAGTATATGCTTTATCATCAAACATGATTGGCTTGTGTGCATACTACTTTCAATTTCCTGCTTCACTTGTGGCTCAAAGGATCATCTTGCAAGGGATTGTCCTAAGAAGAGATCTGAAGGGACGGGTTCAGGAGGAAATAGAGGAAATACCGGTGGAAGCACTCTGACTATCGCAGGACCAATTGCAACCAACCGACCGACCGCCAGAACATTCAACATGAAAGTACAGGATGCAGTGCAGTCTCGCGATGTGGTGTCAGGTATCATTCCGATCAATAAAGTTAATGCTTATGTATTATTTGATTCGGGTGCTACTTGTTTATTTATATCCGATGACTTTGCTAAGAACTTAGAATTGCTTAAGGATGAGTTAGAATACCCCATGAACATAGAAATTGTGAATAGAGAAATAATCCCTGTTAAGTATGTGCATAAAAACTGTAGAGTGGATATTAAGGGTAATATCATGAACATAGATCTTATCCCTATTCGACTTGGAGAATTCAACGTTATTTTGGGTATTGACTGGCTATCTAATTCTGGGGCGGTAATTGACTACCAGAAGAAGCATATTAACCTCATGACTCCGTCAAAGGTTGTGTTTTATGGTAGCAAGTCGCCTAGACAAGTGAGTTGTCTGACGATGATGCAGGCCAAGAGGTTGTTAAGGCAAGGCTATGTAGGATATCTAGCTTACATAGTCGATAGTCGTAAAGAAAATCCGAAAATAGATGAGATACCAGTAGTAAGAGATTTCACAGACGTGTTTCCGGATGATTTTCCAGGACTTCCTCCAGATAGAGCAGTTGAATTTGTGATCGATTTGGCTCCAGGAACAGCTCCAATATCGAAGGCACCGTGCAAGAATGGCACTTAGGTAGAGATGAAGGAACTGATGGTCCAACTACAAGAATTTCTGGACAAGAAGTATTTCCAACCAAGTGTATCACCGTGGGGAGCGCCGATTTTATTTATGAAGAAAAAGGATGGAACAATGCAACTCTGCATAGACTACAGAGAACTGAATAAGGTCACGATTAAGAATAGATATCCATTACCGCGAATCGACGATTTGTTCGATCAGTTAAAGGAATCAAGATATTTTTCAAAGATAGATTTGAGGAGTGGTTATCATCAACTGAAGGTGAGACCAGAGGATGTACCGAAGACAGCATTCAGAACACGATACGGTCACTACGAATTTCTGGTAATGTCATTTGGTCTAACAAATGCTCCTGCGAAATTTATGGGCTTAATAAATGGAGTGTTCAAACCGTTTTTGGACAAATTCTGTAAGACCCCAAATTATTATTAATGAAATTTAATTTCCTCTATTTATTATGTTGAAATAGTAAGGGTTGATTTGATTAATGTGGTGAGTTATGGGTAGAATGCTCAATTATTTCAAACAAGTAAGTGGTTTTAAAATATTCATTTTATTGGAGAATATTCGTTTGGTCGTGAAATATTCTTCTTTGTCGGGGAATATTAAATGCGACGGTAGCGACCTTAATGTGGGCCCCATAACGAAAAAGCGATTGGAGGAAGAAAACGACAAGAATAAGTTATTTATAAATAACAGGCGTAGTTATTCTCAATTAATCTTTGTGTGAATACACGGTGGTTAAAAAACATAGTAGCTGCGGTATTACACCAATTATTGATTCTTACGTAAAAAAGCACTACTCAATAATTGTTACACTGAATTCTGCTCAAGGTATTTTATTTTATTGATTCGATAATTCTTTGCGTTGATATTTTATATTCTTTGTTGTTTGATAATTGTCACTACACGGTATTTTCTATTATCTGAGACAATAATTCATATTATCTGAATAATATTATTAAATAACATTATTGGCAATGTCTAGAAAGTTACACATAAGGAGAGGTTTGGTCATCTAATTGCACCGCTTGATGAGGAAAAATCCTTATTGGAAAGCCCCCTCTCTAGAGGCTGCACGGTTGTCAATATTGTGATTATGTAATATTATTTGTGAATAATTAATTATTATTTTATATGATAAGAAAAATATTAATTTTATGTGGATATAGATGGAGAAAATTTTTAATGTGACAATTGTTGAAAATTAATATTTTATCTTCTTCTGATAAAATAATTCATTTAAATATATTATTTTAATAATATAATAATGGTGATATTTTTACAATGAATGTGGGATATATGAGTATATGAGGAGGAAGAGTATTTTTGTGGCATTAAATGATTAACACATGTTTTGTGTGTTGGTGGACACAATTTTTGACTGAAATTTGATTATAGCCTTTAAAATCGTCCGTTTGTGGATTTCGATCAATTTTTGTTTGGAATTTGGAAAAACTTTCTTCTGTAAAGTTATAGAGAATGAAATTTCCTATGGAAAGGACATGTGGTTCGAATTTTTCTGACAAAAGGGTTATTTATTGTGAATTATTGAAGTTCCAAATTTCTGAAATAATTAATTTTGGAAGTTTTAATTATTATTTTAAAGAAAAATGTTTTTTACATTTTGTGGCCTCATTAAACATGTGATAAGTTGCTGAATTCAAATTCTTGGTGTGCTAAGGAAATTTGTATAAATATATTATTATTTTATTAAATTTTCTGCTTTGGTGTTCTAAGCAATTTCCTATAAATAGGGTGCTTAGGTTAGAATTGAAAATCACACCAGAAACTGAAATCTTCTCTCTCTTTCTTTCTCGATATATTGAGCGTATTCTTGTGAGTATTTTGATACTTTGAGTGTTGCTATATCACGGTCAAGTTCCTTCAAAGACTATATCTAGTATTCCGTCGAGAGGATGAATGATCTTTTCGAGGTAAGGGATATTATTTTTTTTAAAATGATATTATTTCTTTCAATATCATTATACCAAAATATTGGTAAGATTTTTCTTGTGAAATTCCAATCTTTTTATGTCAGAGTTACTATTCACGAGTTACTATTCATGAGTACTATTCACAAAGCATGATAATTTTTCTTGTGAAATTCATGTCTTTTAGTGTCAGGGTTACTATTCACGTATACGGCACTATTCACGTATACGACACTATTCATGAATACGACACTATTCACAGAAAAATTAAATTTTCGTTTTTGTCCAAGATATCTATTATGTATACTAGCTTTGATTGTATCCATGTTTTGATCATTCTTGAATTTTACTTCACTATGATTATTTATGAAGTATTTTTGAACTCGGTTTGGTTAAAGTACGAATCCTTAATATTTGTTCTTTTGTTTCACTGGATTCGTTTTATGTAAAATATTTTTCATCATCCTCAGTCATAAATGATGACATGTTGTTGAATATCTTTGGCCTGTAATGCAAAGATGGTTGATTTTATTATGAACATCTTTGGCCCGTAGTGCAAAGATGTACAGGTGTTGAGATGAACATAACCGACTGATGAATATCTTTGGCCTGTAGTACAAAGATGTACAGGTGTTGAGATAAATATGACCGACTGATGAATATCTTTGGCCTGTAGTGCAAAGATGAATATTTGATTCAAGATGAATATTGATTTATGTTACAGGGATAAAATATTGATGATGGACTTTTAAATTCATAGATGTTAATAGATTTCATTCTCTACTTAACTCTTCTAATGAATTATTATTTCCGCTGCGAATATTGATCTGAAACTTGTTGTCTGTTGTATTCTATCAGATTTTTCCCTGTTGAAGACTAACGATAATTTGTTGTACATTATCTTAGTCATAATATTCTTTATTGGGCTAGTTGAGCTCACCTTTTTCCTTTTTGTTCCATTTTTCTTCTCAGGAGGCGAGAATATAG
This sequence comes from Panax quinquefolius, assembly GCA_020205615.1. NCBI lineage: Eukaryota > Viridiplantae > Streptophyta > Magnoliopsida > Apiales > Araliaceae > Panax > Panax quinquefolius. Next base: position 137,229,800 of record CM035155.1, read on the forward strand.
CGGGAACTAGTCGGGGTGTGGAGTGATGGTTCAAGATAGTTGTTTTAGTAGTCCTCACTATTCTGTAAAATAGTGTATCAATAATTGTAATGAGGACTTTATTTAGGTATGAATATTGTCTAGAAGACAATATTTGTATTTAAACTCACAGTACATATGTTGTCGTATTTTGCACGACAAATGTATTAATAAAGTTGTAGTTGTTTCTATACCATGTATTTGGCGACTCAAAATGGGTTGGATGGAATGGACCTATTTTGGGGGCGTCACAGTTGGTATCAAAGCTTAGGGATATGATCTTTGGCGGAGATCGGGGAATAGAACTAGGAGGGGAGAGACGAGTAAATCCTTCGCTAGTGTGTCCTACCTAAGCTTATTTGTTGGTTGGTCAGTATATAGGGATATTATGTGATATGTTGATTTCTTTAATTAACCCTTGTTTTATGGCAGTATTTGAGAATGTCGTGAGAATGTTAACGATGGAGTAAATGAGACCGTGGAGATGCTCAGACTCACCAATGAGGAGAAGCGTGCAAAGAAAGTCGACAATGTTCCTCCCAAACAACAACGCTGTACCGATTGCGAGATGATGAACGCAGCAGGATGTTTAGAAGCTTTTGCGATTCATGCAAAAATCAGACGAGGAGACTCGTGTTCAAAATATAGGTGAAATGAAAGCAACGCATACAGTTTGTCATAGCCAAGCGGTTTAAAGAGTTGGGACCACCGAGTGCAGGGAAAAACGGATCCGATTAAGGCGGAGACGTGGGCCAAACAAATTACCAAGATATTCGATGTCTTGGGATGGACGAGGAAGAACAGAAGGTTCCATTCGCCACTTTTATGTAAAGTAATGAGGTGACATTGGTGGTAATCGTGAAGCGTATCCATCCACCGCTTTTCGGCATGTCTTGGGAGACGTTTGAACTGTTCAATGACAAGTACTTTCACGAAAGTATTCATATATATGAAGGAAGTGGAGTTCATTAGATTGGAACAAAACAACATGAGCGGTGTCCCGATCTGGCGAAGTTTGCGAGTTATCCGGTTTGCACCTCATTTGGTGGAGAATGAGGAGCGTATGACGCGGATGTTTACGAGAGGTTTGAAACTTCGGCATACGTCGATATCTCATTTCTCATAAATTTTCTCTCTATTCGGATGTCGTCGCCGTGAGGCTCAATTGTTAGAAGCGAGATAACAAGTACGGTCAACCGAGGGACCATAACCAGGATCATATCGGGACAATGATCATCGAACAACGATAACCAATGGAGAAAGAAGAATACGGACAAAGCGGTAACCACTCTCGGTGGTAATCATGGCCATGAGAATAGAAGAAGCGAGTCGGGAGGAGATTTTAAAAAGAGGAGATTCAACAACGACCATGTGAAGACGTCAACACCAACAGCAACTGGTTCTAAGGGAGGAGAACGACCACCGATTAGATGCTACAAATGTGGAGAGGGGGGACATATCAGCCCAAACTACCCACAACAATTCAAGGTATGTTATAATTGTGTAAAGGAAGGACATATCGCTCGAGATTGTACGGTAGTGAAACCCAGTCCAGCGGGGATGGTGACTCAAAAGGATGTCCCAGAAAAGTCAAAGTCAACGGTTCCTAGAAGAGCGTTTGTCGTGACCGGTCAAAATGCAAGGAACCCGAACGAAGTTAGCACGGGTTAGTTAATTATAAATTCTTGCGAAGTTTATACCTTATTAGATACCGGTTCTACCCATCCTTTTATCTCTCTTGCTTGCGTTCAACGTTTAAACTTGACTCCGGAAAAATTAGACTTTGACCTATCTGTGGAAACTCTGTTAGGAGAAACTTTCATTACATCCACTATTTATAAATCTTGTTTGATCCAAGTTGGCACCATCACATTACCTGTTGATCTTATCTCTTTAAAGATACTTGCTTTTGATGTGATTTTAGGAATTGATTGGTTAACTACTCATCATGCCAAAATTGATTGCTTTCGTAAGGTTGTTAGTTTTCATATTCTGTCTGACTGTTATTCTAATTCAAGCAACCAAACCATTGAAGTCAAACTCTTTCATATCAAGCCATAAAGCCATTCGTTTATTGAAAAATGGATGTCAAGCTTTTTAGCCATGTCATGGACTTGAACAAAAATAAGTCAGATTTGAATGATATTTCTGTTGTTAGTGAATTTCCTGACGTATTTCCTGAAGAATTTCTTGGCTTACTCCCAGAGCGTGATATTGAATTTGTATCGACTTTAAATCCGGTACAAAACCCATTTCTAAAATCTCATATCGAATGGCTCCTATTAAACTTCAGGTTTTAAAAACCCAACTGTAGAAGTTGATACCCGAGCCTCTAACTGGTGACTTCCTTTGTGGAATGCACCAAAGCCAGACTCTCCGTAGGGGACGCCATATTCGTGCGGTAGTAAACTTATAGGTGCCATTGTGACGTGCTATCCAAGATTGGGATATGAGTCACATTTGAGAGCAACCTAAGTCAGTAATCGAAATACGTAGCTTTCTAGGCTTAGTTGTTTATTATCGGAGATTCGTGGAAAAATTTTCTTAAATCGCTACTCCATTAACTCAGCTGACTTGTAGAGATACAAATTCGAATGGAGTAAGGAATGTGGGAAGAGCTTCGAAGAACTCAAGAGGAGACTCATTTCGGCACATGTTCTGACCATACTATTTTAGATGCAATCTGGTACAACTCTACTAAACAAGGTTAAGGAGGCTCAACTTCATGATGACAAATGTCAATCGGTGAAAAAGAAGATATCCGAAGGAGCCGAATCAAGATTCAAGATGGATAAGGAAGGAATACTGAGATTTGAGAATAGAATTTGGGTACCGCCAGTAACTGACATTAAGGAAGAAATTTTGAGCGAGGCTCATAACTCAAGATATTCGATTCACCCTGGTAGCACCAAGATGTATCAAGATCTTCGACAACATTTTTGGTGGCCAAATTTGAAAAGAGAGGTTGCAGAATGTGTTGCCAAATGCCTGACATGTCAAAAAGTAAAAGCAGAACATCAGAGGCTGAGTGGGTTACTACAACCTTTAGAGATTCCAGAATGGAAATGGGAACATATTACGATGGATTTCGTGGTTGGCCACAACCGACAACTCGAGTAAAGGCTACGACCTTAAAGATATGGGTTATTGTTGTCGATTGGACGAAATCCGCACACTTCCTTCCGATCAAAATCAGATTCAACTTAGATCAGTTGGCCAGGTTATATGTGAAAGAAATTGTTTCAAGGCACGGAGTTCCGGTGTCAATTATTTCTGATAGAGATCCGCGTTTTACGTTGAACTTCTGGAAATGTCTATAAGAATGCATGGGTACACAGTTGCGAATGAGCACGACATATCACCCTTAGACAGATGGACAGAGTGAAAGAACAATTTAGACATTGGAAGATATGTTAAGAGCTTGTATAATGGACTTTAAAGGAAATTGGGACGACCATCTACCGCTCGTAGAGTTCGGCTACAACAATAGTTACCATGCCAGTATTGGCATGCCGCCTTATGAAGCGTTATACGGCAGAAAGTGCAGAACTCCGCTATACTGGGATGAAGTTGGCGAAAGACAATTACTAGGCCCAAAATTGGTACAACAAACAACAGAAATAGTCAAAGTGATCCGAACAAGATTGACAGTAGCTCAAGATAGACAAAAGAAATACGCCGATCCACACCGTAAAAATGTTGAGTTCGAGCCAGGTAGTTATGTGTTTTTAAAGGTCTCTCCCTGGAAAGGAAAGATCAGATTCAGAAAGAAAGGGAAATTAAGCCCAAGATTCATTGGACCCTTTGAAGTTCTACGAAGGGTTGGAGAAGTTGCTTATGAGGTAGCCTTACCTCCAACTCTAGACAATGTCCACAACGTTTTCCATGTCTCAGTCCTACGACCCTACAAACCCGATTACAAGCACGTGATTGAATATGAACCCCTACATTTCGACAAAGACTTATCTTACGAAGAAATTCTGTTCAATTTGTAATTGAAAAGAACAAGTTCGAGAAAAAAAGTAATACCTTACATTAAGGTAATTTGGAGGAACCATATTTGAAGAAGCTATGTGGGAACTCAAGAGAATATGATGAAAAATTATCCTCATTTGTTTACCTAGTTTGTTATAAGCGATTCTGGGGACAGAATCTTTGTAAGGGGGGGAGAATGTAACGGGACAAATTGTTGAGTTGTGATTCTGAGGACAGAATCCTTTTAAGAGGGGAAAGATGTGACAATCGAGATTTTATAATTTAATTTTTAATATTTATTGGATTGAATAAATATTTTTTCGATGAATTAATTATTAGATTTAATAATTAATTGATGAAGTTGTGGTAGATTAATTTAATTATATGTGTTGTATTTATTAAATTAATGTGGAGAATTTTTATTATTCAAAGTATGTAATTATGTGAGCTTATTGTATTAAAAGAAATATTGAATAAGCCTAATAGTATTTTAATTAATTTAATTATTAATTAGAGATTTAATAGTTTGACATTATTATTAAATGAGAAATTTAATTATGTGACTATGTGAATTAATGAGAAATTATTATATTTTATTTAAAGTAAATTAAATAAGATATTGATTTATTTTATAAAGGAGTGTGACATTATTTAAACTATATGATAAGGTTTTATTAAATTAATGGTTTTTGAAACCTATTCTAACTAGCAAAACATGGCACTAAGGGAGGTTGGGAGCAGTTACTCATGATAGGTAACTGACCTCCACAACGCGTCAGTCTTCCTTATTTAGTATACGTCTTCTCTTTTATTTTTATTATTGCCTAAGTCTAGAAAAGTAGAAATAGAGAGAGATTGAGAATTTTTGAGGGAGAATTGTTAAGTGAATTATGATTGAAGAACGGTTGAGAAGGAATTCATCTCCTATTAATTCACTCCACACTTGGGATTTAAATCAAGGAACGAGTTTAGTTAAAAGTGTAATCTACGCACGAGGCAAGTTTCCTAACCCTACTTGTTATCGTTATATAAGTTGATTAATTCACCTTTCTACATTGAGTAAGTTCTCATTATTATTGACCAAGTGCATTTTGTTATAAATCTTTCAAGCATTTATGACATTATACAATACTTATTCTATTGTATACCTCTTGAGAATGTTATTCAAATTAAATTATCAGTTATTGTTAAACCTTGTTAGACTAGCGAACCCATAATAATTCGACTAGTCCATAGTTGATGAGCGTTCTAAATTTTAGAACCCTTGATGATTTATCCAAACCAAACTTGCTTTGGTGCGGACTCGAATGTCAAACTGAGATGAACAACCCTGTAAAGGGGATTACTTATGCGTTAGCGTTAAGATATTGTGCACAGTATGGTACTAAGGGCTGATCCCCCTAAGTACGAGAAGAAGAGTCCATAGTCTTATGACTATTAAAGGTTTCAAGTATAACACTTGACAACCTAGGACATAGTTCAAGGTCTTATGACCCTCAGAATTTCTTTTGATTTCTGTTATTCATTCTTGATTCAAAAGTTGAGCTTTTATATCAGAAGTTGTTAAATCATTCGCATGTTATTATTCAATTGTTATAATGTTATACTTATGGGAAATCGTGCTCACTCTTGCGTAATAATAATATTGCAGTTAAGAACAAAAGAGCAGACGAGCCTTCCACTAGTAAGGCAAGGGCAAGATTAGCAAGTAATGAAGACTGATTATTTATGTGGTTATGTAATAATATTTAGAATTGATGTTAGTTAAGACTTATTACTTGTTTATGATTCCGCACAGATGTTTTAAGGTTAGAGCAACCTGGGATTTTATTTATTTTGCAGTTGATGTAACCCCATAAGGGGAGATTTATTTATTATTCTATCTATTGCATGATTTGCATTTATTTATGGGTAGATAGATAGATGATGTTTGTACAGTGAAAACCAAATCCTGTGGAAATGGAAGTACCAGATTTGGGGGTGTCACAGTTTATCTTTGCACGTAAGCCAAAGATATACAACTGTAATGTGAGACCCCGAATTTTATGAAATGAAAGTATTCAATTTTCTTATAATTATTCTATTTAGTAAATGGTTAAATTGATAAAAGGTTAAAGTTAAGGGTGATATGTGAAAATTTTTCAAAGTATGCAAGTTGTTATAAAATATTCGTTTGGTCGGGGAATATTCTTTTTATCGGAGAATATCCGTAGGATGGTAGAATCATTGGTGGACCCCACAGCAGAAGTATTATCGTAGTATGGAAACGACAGAATTATCTTTTTATAAAAATAACAGCGAAAGTGTTACCGTTAAAACTGTTGAACTACTCGATAGTAAAAGTACAGTAATACGCGTAGTTGCATAGTAGCACACGGTATTAATTATTGATGCTTACGTGAGAAGTCACTCAGTTATACTCAATTATTGCTACAATAATTGCTGCATCATATCTCTCATATTGTTGATTTAATTGTTGTCACAGTATCATCTGCATAATATTTTATATATTATAAAATCAATAATTGAGACGACAAAGTTATTCATATTATTATTTGCAATATTGACAATGTCTAGAAGTTCTGTCAATGAGATGTTTGGTCACCTAATTGCTCGCCAATAAGGAGAAATCTTTATCGAAAAGCCCCCTCTTTCCTGGGAACGACCTAGTTGTTAAATATTGTGAGTTATAATATTAATGATAAATGTTATAAAAAATCGAATTTGAGTTCAGAGTTGAATTTGGAGACGCGGACGTGATATTTGAGTCCAGAATGATGAAATTAGTAGAAATAGACTATAAACACAAAATTTGTCGGGGTTGACTTTTTGGTCAAAAAAGTCAATAGTTGACTTTTTCAGAAAAAGTCAAATTTCAAAATTTCAAAAATGAAATTTTTGAGAAAAATATTTTCGTTGTGTTGGGATTGTTAGTGTTAGTGAAAATCGACATTTATTTCGATAATAATTGATGTCTGGAGGTTATATTGACCAATCGGGTAATTAATCGAATAAATGAGCAATTAATTGCTATTCATTCACATGATTATAACTATTTGTTCACATGTGTATACTATTGATTCACATTCATGTACTATTAGGGGAGGAGGTGCAAGATTGATAATACTTACATGACTAAGTTAAAAATAGAGGTATAGATGGAGGTACTATACTGTAATTCATATTTTCACATGATTATAACTATTGAGTCACATGATTGTACTATTAATTCATATTATTTACTATTAGGGGAGGTGGTTCAAGTTTGATAATACTTGCAGGACTAAATTAAAAATGAAAGAAAAGTTGAAGGTATACTATAATATTTCGAGCCCCAAAACGTGTAATTATCGAAACTATATTTTCCTATAAATAGAAGTTCATTCTTCCTTCATTTCTCACCAATTCACTAAAGCTATAGAGCAATTATTATAGAAAGAAATTATAGAGAGAAAGAAGAAGAGAAGTATGCTACCTCACTATTTCAGTATCCATTTTTTTCTAAGGTAAGGGGTATTATTCTTTCGTATTCATGAAGAAAGTTATTTTCTTTCAATACTCGTAAGAGTTGTTATTTAATTCTTTATTATTATGTTGGAATAACTTTGCTATATGTCAAGATACCGCATACATGGTGAAATTCTTCAGTTATTCCATTCTTTATTATTCTGTTGGAATAACCTGTATGTGCGGTCTTTCGCATGCCTGGTGAATTCTGTTGTTATTCCATTCTTTATTATTCTACTGGAATATTTTGTTTGTGCGGATTAAGCATGACCTGGTTCTATTCTTTATTATTCTGTTGGAATATCCTGTCTGTGCGGATTACGCATGACCTAATTCCATTCTTTATTATTCTGTTGGGAATAACCTGTCTGTGCGGTCTATCGCATGCATGGTGAATTCTTCTGTTATTTCATTCTTTATTATTCTTTTTGAATAACCTGTCTATGTGGATTATCACATGCATGGTGAATGATCCTTCGTATTCATTCTTTATTAAATTGTGGAAATGATCTGTTTACGTGGATTACCGCATGGTGGGTGAAAATCCATTTGCAGTTTCGTAATTTTTCTGACCCTCAAAAATTTTGGAAAATTTTGAAATGATAGTTTGTTGAGTTTTATAGATTGTGTCCAAAAATGGTGATTTTTGGATGTATAGATTAGGAGTTATGAATTTTATGAGAAAAAGACTATTTTAAAAGTAAACCCTTATAATTCCTTGTGGTTAACTCCAAAATTGGTGAAATTTTTATTGGGAGTACATGTATATAACAGGAGTATACCCTGTAAATTTTGGAATTTTTGGACAAAAGTATAATTTATAATAAATGTCTAAATATTCGGCAGTTTTGGTCATATAAAAAAGTGTAAATGAATTTTAAAAATTCCGAAAAAAATATATGTTCAATATGGGACTATATTCTGCTAAATCCCAGAAAAGAAATATTTTTGGAACTGATTTGGTATTTTTCATGAAAATAAACTAGTTATGAGTAAATGAATTAAATATGTTATGTGAAGTAATAAAATTGGAAAATAGGATTTTATGGCTTGGGAATCCTATATAGAGTATATAAAGACTTTTGATGAGGGATTTGATCATTGGTGATGAAATCTTATGAGTATGGAATTTTTGAATGATTAAATGCATTATTTGGTAAAGTGTAAACAATTGAAATAAATTGTTTATAAGTTTAAGAAGTGATTAAAATATTGTTATAATATTAATAATATTAGATTATGAGTCTTTTAAGTGATTGATAATATTTGGATAAATTTAAAGTCTTTAATATTTATCCTTGTTTTCGTTTTATTAATGCTTATATCATTGTCATCATCCTCATGCTTATATTGTGATGAAAGTCATCTTTGACTTACGTGCAAAGATGGACTGTTGATTATTGATTTTAAAATTGTATATATTTGGCTTACGTGCAAATATGGACTGTTGATTATTGGTTTTACAGTTGTATATCTTTGGCTTACGTGCAAAGATGAACTATTGATTGATGAGTATCTTTGGCTTATATGCATAGATGAACTGTTTATTGGTATGATTATGACTAGGGATCATTCGGTATAATCATGACCCGTAATGTTATTGATGATGTGGTAAAAGTCCTCATTGGCCTGTAGCGCATTGATGGAAAATTATTGGTATGATTATAACCAGGGATTATTCGGTATAATCATGACCATTGATGATTACATGAATATCCTTGGTTGTAGTGCATGGATGATTCAATGATGTGGATTATTTATTAAGTTGAGTCTCAACAATAAAATATTGATTATACACTTTTAATTCGTAAAAGATAGTAGATATTATGCTCTACTTGACTCTTCTAAAATACAGTTGTATGTCTTTGGCCTGTAGTGTAAAATCCCAAATTTTATTAATAAAGATTTAAATTTCTCAAAAAAAAAAATTTGAATATTATGGTGTGGATATAATATAATGTTATAGTTGTAGATAATATTTACAAATTTTGCAAAGTAAGCAAGTTGTTATATAATATTCGATTGGTCTGGGAATATTCATTTTAACAGAGAATATTCGTGATGACGGCAACACAATCATTAAGTGGACCCCATAACGGAAGTATTGTCGTAGTTAAAAATGACATAATTATCTTTTTATAAAAATAACGGCGGAAGTTTTACCTGTTAAACCGTTGAACTACCCGGTAGTAAAAAGTACAAAGAATGTCTGGCGTGGTTGCGTAGTAGCACACGGTATTGATTATTGATGCATACGTGAGAAGTCACTTAGTTATACTCAATTATTGTTGCATCATATCTCTCATATTATTGATTCGATTATTATTCAAGATTATCATCGCATTATATGTTATATTATTAAATCAATAATTGAGACGACAAAGTTATTCATATTATTAAATTGCAATATTTACAATGTCAGAAGTTTTGTCGAGAGGTTTGGTCACCTAATCATTGGCAATAGGGAGAAATCCTTCTTCGAAAGCCCCTCTTTCCAGGAACAACCGGTAGTTAAATAGTGTGAGTTATAATATTAATGATGAATAAGTTCATGTTGATTAAAGATGAATTTGATAGTTTCATTGTGTTAGGATTATTTGTGTTAGTAGAAATCAACATCTATTTCGATGATAATTGATGCATGGAGGTTATATTGTTCAATCGGGTATTTGGGACACTTTTTGTGTCGAGTTACTATTCACGAGTTACTATTTATGAGTTACTATTCACGAGTTACTATTCATGAGTTACTATTCATGAGTTACTATTCACGAGTTACAATTTATGAGTTACTATTCACGAGTTACTATTCACCCGAACAAAATATTTCTTTTCGGTCCAAATTATTTTTGGGTACAATAATATTTCATGAGGAGATGTGCTAATTTTTCAGACCGTTGGTTGAATTTATAATAGTAAATCAATATGGATCGCTGGTTTAAAGTTTTAATAGTGAATCAGTTTGGACCGTTGCTTTAAGTTTTAATAGTAAATCAATATGGACCGTCCGTTTAAAAGTAAATCAATCTGGACCGTTCATGAATTAGTTACTATTCAATCCATTCTCCTATAAATAGAAGCTCATTCTTTATTATTTCTTACGAATTCACTGAAACTTTAGAGAGAGAAATTATAGAGAAAAAGAAGAAGAGTATTCTGCTACTTCACTACTTCTATATCCAGTTTCTTCTTTATAAGGTAAGGGGTATTATTTCTTTTGTATTTATGAAGTGAACTTTTGTTATTCCATTCTTTATTATTCTCATTGGAATAACTTTGATATCTGCTACCCTATACTTGGTAAAATTCTTACGTTATTAAAATCTTTATTATTTTGTTGGAATATCATGTATATGTATGCTTTTTCTGTGGGACCAATTCCATCTTTATTATTCTCGTTAGAATATCCTGTTTTGCATTTTACGCAGGACACGGTTCCGTCTTTATTATTCTCGTTGGAATATCACATGCATGCGTTTTTCACTTGGGATTTGGTTAAATTCTTTATTATTTTCTGTTGGAATATCCCGCTTCGGTGAATTAATTCACCGACTAGTTCCGTTATTTATTATTCTGTTGGAATAACCTATCTATGCGAAGTACTGCATGCATGGTGATTTCTTTTGCTATTCCATTCTTTATTATACTCAGTTGGTTAAAGTTTTGACTTCTATACTCCATGAAATTAGTGGAATATCCTTGATATTTGTGCTTCATCTAGTATCTTTTCATGGAAATATTATTTTGAGCATTCTTGAATTTTACTCTATAAAGAAGTATCATGTTGACAATTTGGACATTATTAGTTCCTGGATAAATTAATTCTTGAACTTGTTTTATTGAATTCTTATATCATTGTCATCATCCTCATGTTTATAATTTATTGAAAGTCAAATGGTATTTTGTAGTGCATAGATGGACTTGGTATGATTATGACCAGGGATCATTCGGTATAATCATAACCGTAATGTTACAAATGATGTGGTAAAAGTCCTCATTGGCCCGTAGTGCATTGATGGACAGTTGTTGGCATGATCATAACCATTGATGAATACACGAATATCCTTGGCCCGTAGTGCATGGATAATTTGTGGTCGTGATACTAATGAATATCCTTGGCCGTAATGCAGGGATGACGTGGATTATTTATTAAGCTGAGTCTCAGCGATAAAAGTGATAAAAAAAATTTAAATAAAAAAAGATAGTAAATTTTATTCTCTACTTGACTCTTTTAATGGATTGCTTATTCCGCTGCAGTTAAACTTGTTGTCTATTGTATTTTATCAGTTTAACATTGTTGAAGGCTAATGATAATTTATCCTGCATTATCTTAGTCATAATATTTCTTCTTTGGGCTAGTTGAGCTCACCTTTCTTTCTTCGTTTCTCTTCGTGAAATGAGAACGTAGCAGGGACTAGTCGGGGAACGGAGTGATGGTCCAGATGATAGCATTAGTAGTCCTCACTATTCTATGAAATAGTGTGCTAATAATTGTAATGAGAGTCCTCACTATTGCTATGAAATAGTCCTCACTTATTTTGAGAGTAGATATTGTCTAGAAGACAATATTTGTATTAAAATTCACAGCTCTTGTTGTATATTTAAGATTGTATTTGTATTCTGTACCATGTATTTGGCGACTCAAGATGGGTGATGTATACCTATTTTGGGGGCGTCACAGTTGGTATCAAAGCTTAGGGATATGATCCCTGGCTAATATGTGAAACAAGAACTAGGAGGGGAGAGACGGGGAATTTCTTCGCTAGTTTGACCTACCTAAGTTTATTTGTTATTTAATTGGTCGGTCAAAGTATAGGGATAATATGTGATATGTTAATTAACCCTTGTTTTGTGGCAGTATTTGAAAATGAAATCCGAGAATGTTGAGAACATCAATGGAGCACAGGAGACCGTTGAGTCTCCACAGATCAATAATCAGGATAATGTGCATCAAGAAGGCGACAATCCTCAAGGAAACAACAACACTGACCAAATGATGAACGATGGAATGTTCCGAGGCTTTATGCAACATCAGGCGAGAGCGGCTCCTGTCCAAAATACAGGTGGAAACACTGGCAACTCTCGAACGGTCACCGCCAAACAGTTCAAGGAGCTGGGACCACCGGAGTTTTTTTGGAGAGCCAAAACCACTTAAGGCAGAGACGTGGATAAAGCAAATCAACAAGATATTTGATATCTTGGGTTGCTCCGAGGAGCAAAAGGTTCCCTTTGCCACCTTCATATTGCGGGCAGAGGCAGATTACTGGTGGGAATCTGTAAAGCGTACTCAACCTGCCGCACTGAAGATATCTTGGGAGAAGTTTCAAGAACTGTTCAACGACAAGTACTTTCCCGAAAGTATTCGTCACATGAAAGAGGTAGAGTTCATTAAACTGGAGCAAAACAACATGGCCGTGTCGCAGTACAAAGCCAAGTTTACTGAGTTGTCCTGGTTTGCGTCTCATTTGGTGGATAATGAGGAGAGAATGACGCGAATGTTTCTAAGAGGTTTGAAACCCGAGATACGTCAATACCTCATTTCTCATAAACTATGTTTGTATTCAGATGTTGTTAATAGGACTCAGTTATTGGAGCGCGATAATGATTCAACGCAACCAAAAGAGAGTAGCCGACAAAATGATAATACTAATGATAACAGTCATCGAAGCGGTGACAATAAGCGTGGAGCAGCATGCCAGAAATGGTAACCACTTCGGTGGTAATCATGGCCAAAATAATAAGAATGGACATTTCAAGAAGAGGAGATTCAATAATGATGGAAAGACATCAAGACCATTTTTAGTTGTTAAGGAAGGAGAACGACCACCTATCATATGCTTCAAATGCGGAGGGGAGGACACATCACCCAAAGCAAGCGCGATGTCAGCCCAAAGCATGTTACAATTGTGGAAAGAAGGTCACCTAACTCGATTTTGTCGCAAGAAATCAAGTCAACCGAGGGGACGGTGGCACCAAAGGCGGATCTGGAAAAAACAAAAGTCGGTGGTTTCGGGGAAGAGCGTTTTTCGTGACTTCTCAAAAAGAGTAACCCAAACGAAGTTAGTACAGGTTAGTTAATTATAAATTCTTGCGAAGTCTATACCTTATTATATACCTGTTCTACCCATTCTTTTATCTCTCTTGCTTGCGCTCAACGTTTAAATTGACTCCGGAGAAGTTAGACTTTGACTTATTGGTTGAAAATTCGTTAGTAGAAACCTTGGTTATCTCCACTATTTATAAATCTTGTTGATTCAAATCGACACTTTCACGTTACCTGTCGATCTTATCTCTTTGAAAATACTTGCCTTTGATGTGATTTTAGGAATCGATTGGTTAACTACTCATCATGTTTTTCGTAAGGTTGTTAGCTTTTATATTCCTAACCAGCCTGTTATGCGAATTCAAGCAACCAAACCACTAAAGTCAATCACTGTTATATCAAGCCATAAGTAAAGAGCCCTGATCTTTTTGTTGTTGACTTCCTTATGTGGAATGCACCGAAGCCAGACTTTCTGTAGGCGACGTTGTGAATAACGATGGCAAGTTGATAGGTATCATGTGACGTGTTATCCAAGTCTTGGATGAGAGTCATAGTTGTGAATGATATTTCTATTGTTAATAAATTTCCTGACGTATTCTTGAAGACTTCTTAGCCTACCCCTAGAGCGTGAAATCAAATTTTGTATTGACCCCAGTACAAAACCCATTTCTTAAACCCTCAAATATTTTCTTCACCCAAACCGAACGTAACATACGCCAAAGATGTTGGCTCGAGCTGTTGAAGATTTCGATCTTACCATTCAATATCATTGTGGAAGAGCGAACGTGGTAGCTGACGCGTTGAGTAGAAGATCATATGTGTTTACGAGTGCGATGTTGTTAACACAAAGACTCATTTCGTATAAATGATGAAGATAGAGTTAAAGACTCTAGGGACCCACATGAAGATAATGAATATACGATTAGATTCGACTTTAATCGATAAAGTTAAAGCCGCTCAAGCTACATACTCAGAGCTGATGAATGTGAAGAAGAAGGTTCAAGAGGGCATTATTCTAGAAGCAAGAATCGACGAAGAGAGGAAATCTTAACCCTCGATTTAATTGGCCCATTTGAAATACTCGATCAAGTAGGAACTGTGGTTTATAAACTCGTTTTACCTCCAAGTATGTCGCGTGTTCATAACGCATTTAACGTATCGATGTTATGTAATTATGTGGACGACCAGAACCACATTATTGATTTAGAACCGGACGAGATAGCGGATAATTTAACATATGAAGATGTACCTGTTAAAATCCTGGAATATATTCTATGCTTAAAGGTTATACCTCAAGAGTTAGAATCTGACGAAGTGTCCTCATCTGTTCGGCATACCAGGTACGTACATAAATTTTAAGGGTGAAATTTCATAAGGAGGGGTGATTGTAAAAATCCAAATTTTATGAATAAAGATTTAAATTTCTCAAAAAAAAATATTTGAATATTATGGTGTGGATTTAATATAATGTTATAATTGTGGGTAATATTTATAAATTTTGCAAAGTATGCAAGTTGTTATATTATATTCGATTGGTGGGGAATATTCTTCAGGTTGTCGGGGAATATTAAATGATTTACTCAAGACAATCATTAGTGGACCCCTACAACGGAATTATTTTCGGACAGAGAAAACGACAAAAATATTTTTATGAAAATAATAAATGGAAGTTTTACCGTTGATATTGTTGAATTACGGTAGTAAAGTAAAAGTACGATGAATCTGGCGGTTGAATAGTAGCACACCGGTATTGATTATTGATGCTTACGTGAGAAGTCACTCAATTATCTTGAATTATTCACGCATCATATCTCTCATATTATTGATTCGATTATTATCACAAGATTATCATCGCATTATATGTTATATTATTAAATCAATAATTGAGACGACAAAGTTATTCATATTATTAAATTGCAATATTTATAATGTCTAGAAGTTCTGTCAAGGAGATGTTTGGTCACCTAATTGCGCGCTAATAGGGAGAAATCCTTATTGGAAAGCCCCCTCTTTCCTGGGAACAACCTGGTTGTTAAATAGTGTGAGTTATAATATTAATGATGAATAAGTTCGTGTTGATTAAAGATGAATTTGATAGTTTCATTGTGTTAGGATTATTTGTGTTAGTAGAAATCAACATCTATTTCGATGATAATTGATGTATGAAGGTTATATTGTTCAATCGGGTATTCGGGACACTTTTTATGTCGAGTTACTATTCATGAGTTACTATTCATGAGTTACTATTCACGAGTTACTATTCATAAGTTACTATTCATGAGTTACTATTCACGAGTTACTATTCATAAGTTACTATTCACCAGTTACTATTCACGAGTTACTATTCACCCGAACAAAATATTTCTTTTCGGTCCAAATTATTTTTGGGTACAATATTATTCCATGAGGAGATGTGCTAATTTTTTCAGACCGTTGGTTGAATTTATAATAGTAAATCAATATAGATCGCTGGTTTTAAGTTTTAATAGTAAATCAATATGGATCGCTGGTTTAAAGTTTTAATAGTGAATCAGTTTAGACCGTTGCTTTAAGTTTTAATAGTAAATCAATATGGACCGTTCATGAATTAGTTACTATTCAATCCATTCTCCTATAAATAGAAGCTCATTCCTTCATTATTTCTTACGAATTCACTGAAACTCTAGAGAGAGAAATATATAGAGAAAAGAAGAAGATGATCGCTACTTCACTACTTCTATATCCAATTTCTTCTTTATAAGGTAAGGGGTATTATTTCTTTTGTATTCATGAAGAGAACTTCTGTTATTCCATTCTTTATTATTCTATTGGAATAACATGTATACGCGGGCTACCCTATACTTGGTGAAATTCTTCTGTTATTCCGTTTTTATTATTCTGTTGGAATATCCTGTCGGTGCGAATTTCGCCGGACCTGGTTCCGTTATTTATTATTCTGTTGGAATAACATGTCTATGCGAAGTACCACATGCATGGTGATTTCTTTTGCTATTCCATTCTTTATTATACTCAGTTGGTTAAAGTTTTGACTTCTATACTCCATTAACTTAGTAGAATATCTTTGATATTTGCGCTTCATCCAGTATCTTTTCATGGAAATATTCTTCTGAGCATTCTTGAATTTTACTCTATAAAGAAGTATCATGTTGACAATTTGGACGTTATTAGTTCCTGGATAAATTAATTCTTGAACTTGTTTTATTGAATTCTTATATCATTGTCATCATCCTCATGTTTATAATTTATTGAAAGTCATACGTGGCTTTTGTAGTGCGTATAGATGGACTTGGTATGATTATGACCAGGGATCATTCGGTATAATCATAACCGTAATGTTATAAATGATGTGGTAAAAGTCCTCATTGGCCCGTAGTGCATTGATGGACAGTTGTTGGCATGATCATAACCATTGATGAATACACGAATATCCTTGGCCCGTAGTGCATGGATAATTTGTGGTCGTGATACTAATGAATATCCTGGCCGTAATGCTTGGGGATGATGTGGATTATTTATTGTTGAGTCTCAACGATAAAAGTGATGAAAACTTTTAAATCATAAAAGATAGTAGATTTTATTCTCTACTTGACTCTTTTAATGGATTGCTTATTCACCGCAGATTAAACTTGTTGTCTATTATATTTTATCAGTTTAACATTGTTGAAGGCTAATGATAATTTATCCTGCATTATCTTAGTCATAATATTTCTTACTGGGCTAGTTGAGCTCACCCTTTCTTTCACTGTTTAGGAAATGAGAACGTAGCAGGGACTCGTTGGGGAACGGAGTGATTGTCCAGATGATAGCATTAGTAGTCCTCACTATTCTATGAAATAGTGTGATAATAATTGTAATGAGGACTTATTCTGAGAGTGGATAATGTCTAGAAGACAATATTTGTATTAAAATTCACAGCTCTTGTTGTATATTTAAGATTGTATTTGTATTCTGTACCATGTATTTGGCGACTCAAGATGGGTGATATATACCTATTTTGGGGGCGTCACATGTAGTGCAAAGATGAATTGTTAATGAATATCTTTGGTCGTAGTGCAAAGGTAAATTTATTAGTATGATTATGAGCAGGAATTTTGATTTGGTATAACCATGATTTTTGATGTTTCAGGTGAAGATAGGTGATGAAAATTATCTTCGTCCTTGGTGTGAAGAGGAAGTTAGAATCACAATTATGATTATGAGTTATTCATATGATTGTGGACTGGAATTGTTGATTGATGTTACAAGGATAAAACATTATTGGTGGACTTTTAACATGGAGAAGATAATAGATCTGATGGTCTATTTGACTCTTTTAATGGATTGTTCGTTCCACTGCAACTATGGTTAAAAAGTTTAATCATTTACCATATGTTCTAAATCTCTGATTTATTACTGATGAAGGCTATTGATGATGTAAATTATCTTTAGTCATGATATTCTTTACTGGGATAGTTATGCTCACCCTTTTGCTTCACAGTTCCTTTCAGGTAATAAGAGTGTAGCTGGGTCAAGCAGGGGTAACACGAGAATAGAACTGTGGTTTATAGCTGTTGAGGTTCTCCCTAAATAGTATGAAAATAATTTTATCGAAAACTTTAGATAAGTGTGTCGTATTGTATACGTTATTTGACATTTAATTTTGGTGAACCGAATAGGGTGAGGTGAACCCAACTTTTGAAGGGTGTTTTGCCACTATCATACAAGATGTCTAATGACATACAACCTCGTGTTATCATAAGACAGGGTTGTGCACATCCACTTGCTGAGTATATCTACGAGCACTACCTATATAATCTTGGAGTTTGTTTGAAATATGATTCTCAATTGGAGACAATGGAGATAATTATAAGTCAAGAGAAGACTCACCATTGGAAAGGAGATGATAGCAATCTTCTTGTTTTTCTTTGGGGACAATTAGGTCAACCAAGGATAATTCTGTAGACATATGATATCTATCATAACCTGTACGCACGGCCTCCCCATGCACGGAAGGTTTCCTTGAGTATATTCTAAAGATTTTAATTTCTAAAAGCAGCTTATCGATCGTATTTTTTTATGTAAAGTACCATTGTAAGGTTGTGGTCGAGGCACCATGAGAGTTACATACATTTGTATTAAAACTCATGGTTTAACTCGTGGTCGTCGTATTGCATTTACGTTCAACAACATATAAATGAAGTTTGTAAATAATTTTTATAGTGTGATATCTGACGACTCAGAATGGGTCGTGTGGACCTATTTTGGGGGCGTCACATGTAAAACCAAAAATCAACATTCCATCTTTGCACGTAAGCTAGAGATATACAATTGTAAAACCAATAATCAACAGTCCATCTTTGCACGTAAGCCAAAGATATACAATTGTAAAATCAATAATTCACAGTCCATCTTTGCACGTAAGCCAAAGATGACTTTTATCACAATATAAGCATGATGATGATGACAATGATATAAGTATTAATCAAACGAAAACAAGGATAAATATTAAAGACTTTAAATTTATCCTAATATTATCAATGTACTTAATTAACTCATAATCTAATATTATTAATATTATAACAATATTTTAATCACTTATTAAACTTATAAACAATTTATTTCAATTGTTTACACTTTACCAAATAATGCATTTAATCATTCAAAAATGCCATACTCATAAGATTTCATCACCAATGATCAAATCCTTCATCAAAAATCTGAATATACCCTATATAGGATTCCCAAGCCATAAAATCCTATTTTCTAATTTTGTTATTTTACATAACATATTTAATTCATTTATTCATAACTAGTTCATTTTCATGAAAAATACCAAAGCAGTTCTAAAAATATTTCTTTTCTGGGATTTAGCAGAATATAGTCCCATATTGAACATATATTTTTCTCGGAATTTTTAAAATTCATTTACTATTTTTCATATGGCCAAAACTACCGAATATTTAGACATTTATCATAAATTGTACTTTTGTCCAAAAATTTGAAATTTCTGAGGTATACTCCTCATATGTATATGTACTCCCAATAAAAATTTCACCAATTTTGGAGTTAAGCACGAGGAGTTATAAGGGTTTACTTTTAAAATAGTCTTTTCCCATAAAATTCATAACTCCTAATCTCTATATCCAAAAATCGCCATTTTTGGACATAATCTAGAAAACTCAACAAACCATCATTTCAAATTTTTCCGAATTTTTGAGGGTCGTAAAAAATTACTTAAACCGCAAATGGATTTTCACCGCCATGCGGTAATCCACGTAGTATTGATCATTTCTACAATTTAATAAGGAATGAATACAAAGGATCATTCACCATGCATGCAGTAATCCACATGACAAAGTTATTCCAATGTAATAATAAAGAATGGTATAATGGAAGAATTCACCATGCATGCGATAGTATCGCACAAACAAAGTTATTCCCAATGTAATAATAAAGAATGGAACTGTGTCACGCGTAATCCGCATGCACAAGATATTCCAATGTAATAATAAAGAATGGAATAACAAATGAATTCACTGTGCATGCGATAGACCGCATGATGTGATATTCCAGCGTAATAATAAAGAATGAAATAACAACAGAATTCACCAGGCATGCGATAGACCGCACAGACATGTTATTCCAACATAATAATAAAGAATGGAATAACAGAAGAATTTCACCATGTATGCAGTACTTCTCATATATACAGGTTATTCCAACATAATAATAAAGAATGGAATAACAACCCTTACGAATATTGAAAGAAAATAACTCTCTTCATGAATTGAAAAGAATAATACCACTTACCTGTAAGAAGATTGAATCTTTGGAATAGTGAGGGCAACAGACTTTTCTTCTTCTTTCTCTCTATAATTTCTCTCTATAATAATTGCTCTATAGCTTTTGTGAATTGGTGAGAAATGAAGGAAGAATGAGCTTCTATTTATAGAAAAATATAGTTTCGATAATTGCACGTTTTGGGGCTCAAAATATTACAGTATAATACCTTCCTCTTTTTATTTATTTTTAATTTAGTCCTGCAAGTATTATCAAACTTGCACCACCTCCCCTAGTAGTAAATAATGTGAATCAATAGTAAATCATTTGACTCAATAGTTCTAAACATGTGAAAAAATTAATTATAGTATAGTACATTCATCTATACCTCCATTTTTAACTTAATCATGCAAGTATTACCAATCTTGCACCAACTCCCCTAATAGTAAATAATGTGAATCAATAGTACACACATGTGAACACATAGTTATAAGCATGTGTATTAATATCAATTAATTCCTCATTTATCCGATTAATTACCCGATTGGTCAATATAACCTCTAGACATCAATTATTATCGAAATAAATGTCGATTTCCACTAACACTAATAATTCTCACACAATAGAACTATCAATTTCATCTTTAATCAACACGAACTTATTCATCATTAATATTATAATTCACAAGATATAACAACCGAATGTCGCTCCTCAGGAAAGGGGGTTTTACGATAAGATTTTCTCCTTATGGCATGCAATTAAATGGCAAAACCTCTCCTCGATGTAACTTTTAGACATTGTCAATATTGAAAATAATAATATGAATATTGATTTAATAATATAATATATTACGCAGATGACTTGTGATAATAATTAAATCAATAATACGAGAGATATGATGTCTAAATTATTGATTTAATAATATAAGGGTTGATTTTATAATGTGGATATAATAAGTTGGTTAAACACGCATAATATTTCAAAATAAACAATGGTTATAAAATATTCATTTTGTCTTGGAATATTCGTTCATCGTGGAATATTCAGATCGCTTGGGAATATTCGTATGACGACTACGCAAAATGCAATGTGGGCCCCATAACGGAAAGCGATTGGATGAAGAAAACGCACAAATATAAGTTGGTTAAAAAATAACTGCGTAGTTATACTGGTTAAGATCGGTTGAATACAATCTTATGGTTAAAATACTGAATGTCGCTGTGGTTGCATGTGCAGAAGTTATTACCTGTGATTGCATGATTGTTCAATTATCGATCCTCACGTGAAAGGCACTACTCAATAATTTTCACGAGAAGCATCGCTCAATATTTTATTTTATTGATTCAATAATTCTTTGCGTTGATATTTTATTATTATCATTGCTCAATAATGTCATCGCATTATCTCATTATATCGATCAATAATTCATATTATTTGAATAATATTATTAGATAGCATTATTGGCAATGTCTAGAAAGTTCTCACAAGGAGAGGTTTGGTCACCTAATGCAGCACTTAAAGAAGGAGAAATCTTTATCTGGAAGCCCCCTTCCAGGAACTACCGTCATTATAATTGTGATTCTCGTAATATTATTATTTGTGAATAATTAATTATTGATTCATATGAAAAAGAAATATTTATTTTATGTGGATATAAATGATGGATTTATTTAATAATTTTTTAACCGACCGGATTTGGATTGTGGTAATTTTTGGGTATGTTATACATACATAAGTTGAGTATATGTCCACAAATTTTGAACCATTATTAAAATGTACGAATGATTTGTTATGAATTTTAAGAGGTGTCTGATTCTAAATTAGGGTTATAATTGATTATGGTGGAAAATTCTAGAATTGAGGGCCCCACTTGTGGTTAGTGAAGAAATGTGCTGAATTTTATTTCAAATGTGGTGGGCAATAAGTAGCAGGTAAAAGCCATCGTGCAAAAGTCAAGTCCGCTTCTACTAGGGCTAACATTTTCCCTATAAATAGAGGCTAAGTTAGAATTGAAAATCACACCAGTAAACAAAGTTTTCTCTCATTTCTCTCTATTATTATCGAGCGATTTTGTGAGTATTTAGATACTTTGAGAGTCATTGTCAAGACAAGTTTCATTAAGATCACTTGACCTTTCGCCAAGTAATCGATTCTTCGAAAAGTGGATATTATTTTTTTTCAGAATGATATTATTTCTTCAATATCATTACGTCCGAAATGTTGATCTCGATATTTTATCAAATTTGGAACTTTTTCATGCTCTGGGTTACTATTCATGAGTTACTATTCACGAGTTACTATTCATGAGTTACTATTCACGAGTTACTATTCATTTAGTACTATTCATGAAGCGTGAAGATGTTTTTGTGGAATTTCTATTTCGTTTGATTTACTATTCATGATATTTCAGATTATTCACGATATCTAAGACTATTCACGATACGTATCAGACTATTCACGATACTATTGAGACTATTCACCAAAAAAAAAAAAAAAAAATTTCTTCTTTTTGTCCAAAACATCTATTTTGGATACTAGCTTTGATTCAGTATCCATGTTTTGATCATTCTTGAATTTTACACCAATCGCGTGATTATTTTTGGGGTGTTGACATGGATAAAACAAAGTACTTAATCCTTAATCCTTAATCCTTGTCATTTTGTTTCACCGGATTCGATTTCTTTAAAAATATTTTTCATCATCCCTCAGTCTTAAATGATGATATTATTGAATATCTTTACCCGTAGGTAAAGATGAATGATTTTGAAGAATATTTGGCCGGTAGGCAAAGATGAATGA
The DNA here is from genome assembly GCA_020205615.1 of Panax quinquefolius. NCBI lineage: Eukaryota > Viridiplantae > Streptophyta > Magnoliopsida > Apiales > Araliaceae > Panax > Panax quinquefolius. The sequence continues at coordinate 137,252,901 of CM035155.1, forward strand.
TTTCTCAAGAATATCTTTGGCCTCAGTGCAAAAAGATGAATGATTTCGAAGAATATCTTTGGCTCGTAAGTGCAAAAGATGAACAGTGTTGAGATTGAACACGACCGATCGATTAATATCTTCGGCTCAGTAGTAAAAGATGAACAGTGTTTAAATGAATACGACTAATCGATGAATATCTTCGCCCGTAGAAAAAAGATGAATATTTGATTCCGTATGTATATGATTGTTATTATGATGGGGATAAAAGATAGCGATGAACTTTTAAATTCATACATGTAAGATAGTAGTTTGCATTCTCTCTACTTAACTCTTCTAATGAATTATTATTTCCAATGCGAATATTGATTGAAAATTTTGTTGCCTATCAGATTCTATTAAATTTTTTCCTGTTGAAGACCAAACGATAATTTGTTGTGTATTATCTTAGTCATAATATTCTTTATTGAGCTAGTTGAGCTCACCCTTTCCTTTTGTTCCATTCTTCTCGTGGCGGAGGCTAGCCTGGGTATGGAATGAAGGTTTTAGAAAGGATTGTTTTAGTAGTCCCTCACCATTTTGTAAAATAATGTATCAATAAATGTGATGAGGATTTATGGAGTATAAATATCGTCTGCAGAAGATAATAGAAATCGTTGTAATAATAAAGTTGTAGTTGTTTACGTACCATGTATCGATAACTCGAGAATGGGTGATCACTATTTTGGGGGCGCCACAAATGTATCGAGCTTAGGATATGATCTCCATGAGATAAATCAGGAGGGAGAGACAGTGTAAATCCCTTCGGCTAGTGTGTCTACCTAAGCTTATTCGTTAGTTGAATCAATATATGGATATTATGTGATATATTGATGTCTAATCGAGAATATGGAGTAAATGAGAGAATACCAATCTAGAGATGCTCAGATGTTACCAACGAGGATAACTCGCGAGCAATGGGTGATGCAATTTTGGGGCGCTCGGCGAACAACACCAAGGAAAGAGTATGATGATCTTGATAATACGGGATCGGGAATAGAACTAGGAGGGCAGCCTTATTTGAAAATCGCCAGATCCGATCAGCCAAGGTGTCCTTCAAAACAAATTAAGATTCAAACGTATTGCGAGAAATTGGCGGAGGAACAGAATGATCCACGATATTATGACAAGGCGATTTCAAAGAGTTGGGACCACTCGCACTTTTCGTATGGCGTTGAGAATCCGATTTAAGAATATTCCTAAATGGGTCAAACAAATGCCTCCAAGATATTCAGTGTCTCGGGAGGCAAAGTTTGAGGAATGTATGTTTCACCCATTCGCCACCTTTACGCTCCGTAGAGCGCGCAGACCCCATTAGTCTGTTTTTTGCTTTATTCATGCAAAAATCCAGGGAGCTCGAGGACGAGATAAGTGTAATTCAAAATGGGAGGAAATGATAGCAAAAGATCATTTAATGACAAATACTTTCCCGAAAAAGTGTTCGTCAGTACCACCGGTGGAGTTCATCGGATGAGATTTTAAAAAGGAGAGCGAAACGGGTCAATACAAATTACCAAGAAACAAGCCTGTCTCGAAGCACGAGAGCGACCAAGGTCCATTCAGAGTTATCTAGGGGCAAGGTCAATCCTTCATCTCGTGGTAGCGTAATGAGGATCCGTAAGGACTCGCACTGAATCGTGACACGCCGACATCTCATTTCTCATAATGACAAATACTTCAAAGTACTAGGTTACGAAGGAAGCGGATTCAGATGTTGTCTCAAATAGAGGCTCAATCTTATTAGACCTCATTTGGTGGAGATAATGAGAACAACGATGTTTCAGGTTTCAAAACCCGATTACGTCGATTAACTCATTGATCGTTTCAAAGATAGCAAGGGGCTCAATTATTAATGAGAAACCATGCAGGTGAGGAAGAAAACAGTGGATCGTACAAAGATAAATAGCCATCAGCAATAATGATAACCTCATGAGAAAGAAAATATTTGATACGTAAGTAGCACTCTGGTGGTAAAAATGTAATAAAGCCGAAGTCGAGGAGATTTTAAAAGAGGAGATTTAACAACGACTATGTGAAGACGATAAACGTATCGCAGAATCACCGGTGAGGAATCACGGTGCTATAAAATGGAAAAGAGGTACTTTCATCAAATCCACGCACAACAGCTCAGGGTATCATGTCCATGGAAAAACCGCACACAAGATCAGATTCAAATTAACTCTAGTTAGTTGTGGACTCAAAAGACCATTCCGTAAAGTCAAAGTCAACGATTCCGGAAGAAAGCGGTTGTCGTGAGATCGGTCATAATGAGAACCCAAATCCAGGGTGATAAGAGTTTGGTTAACTCGGTGCTAATCATTTATCTCTCCCCGCCAGCTCAACGCTTAAACTCGACCAGACTAAAGACACGCCAAATTTGAATAATATTCATTGTTATTGACTTTCCCGACGATTTCAAGAACTTCCGGCCTCACCCCTTAACGTGAAGTCAATTCTTTATTGATCTTGAACCCGGCACAAAGCCCATTTCTAAAACCCCATATCGAATGGCTCCTATTGAACTTCAGAGTTAAAGGTCCAACTCACAGAATTGTTGGACATTGGTTTCATTCGGCCCTAGTACATCTCCTCGGGGTGCTCCTGCTTTATTTGTAAAAAAGAAAGACGGAGTATGCGATTTTGTATTGACTATCGGAATTGAACCATGTCACCATCAAGAATAGGTATCCTCTACCTCGTATTGATGACTTGTTTGACCGATATAGTAAGCACAATTCTTTTCAAAATCGATCTTCGATTCCGGATATCATCACCAAGATTAGAATCGAGGATATTCCAAAGCGCCTTCGTAACTCCTGGACAGATGGGCATTATGAATTCTTAGTCATGTCATTTCTTTGACTAACTAATGCTCCTGCAGGCTTTCATGGATATGATGAACCGAGTATTCAAGGAATATTTGGATCATCGTTGTTGTCTTTATTGATGACATCCTTATATATTCCAAAAGTCGTGAAGATCATGAGCACCATTCAAGTGGTACTCCAAAGGCTTCGTGAAAACCAACTATATGCCAAATTGAAGAAATGCGAAGTTCGCTTGAGGAAGTAGCATTTCTTGGGCATGGTGTCAAAACATGGAGTATCTACATTGATCCGGCCAAGATTGAAGCAATACAAAGTCGGAGCAACCAAGTCGGATCCGGTGATCAAGACGTAGTTTTTTGGCAAATTGTCAAGTTATTATCGAGAGATTGGAAGGTTTTCTCGAATCGCTACTCCATTAACTCAGCTAACTTTCGGAAGGATACAAAATTCGTTTGGAGTGAAGAACGCGAGAAGAGTTTCCAAGAGCTTAAGAGAGACTTATTTAAGACTGTTTCTAACAATACCATCCGGTTGGATGGATTTGTTATCTACAATGATGCTTCGTGCAAAAGGTTAGGATGTTCTCATGCAACGTGGGAAAGTCATAGCCTATGCCTCGCGACAACTTAAAGAGTATGAGAGGAATTATCCTACTCATGATCTAGAGTCAAGCAAGTCGCTGCTGCTTAAAGATATGGAGGCACTATCTATATGGGGAGAAAGTGGAGATATATTCAGATCATAAAAGCCTTAAATATTTCTTCACTCAAAAGAACTCAACACGCGGCAATGACGTTGGCTCGAGCTATTGAAAGACTACGACCACACTATTCAATACCATCCCGTAAAAGTTTAACGTGGTAATGACATTTATCGAGTAGAAGATCATATGCGGAACGAAAAGCGATGATGTCAAGTATACGACAGAGCCAACTTTAATAGAAAAGTTAAGGTTGCTCAAGCCACCCTTGAAATGAGCGATGCGTATGAAGAAGAAAGTACAAGAAGGAGCTATTCCTAAGCGAGAATTGATGAAGAAGGAATACTTTGAGTCCACTCTAGACTTTTGTGTTCTAACGACTCGATTTGAAGTACAAGATTATGATGGAGGCACACAATACACCATTTGCAATCCATCCCGGAAGTACTAAAATGTATCGTGATCTTGACATACATTTTGGTGGAATAATATGAAGAGAGAGATTGCAAAGTTTATCTCGATGTGTTTAACTTGCTTAACGGTAAAGGCGAGCATCTAGTACCTAAGGGTCCGTTGCGAACCACTTGAGATTCCTGGAATGGAAGTGGAACACATTACCATGGATTTCGTTACGTCTTCCTACTCGGTTTCTCAAGGCATCAATGCTATTTGGGTTATTGTTGATAGATTAACCAAGTCCGCTCATTTCTTGCCGATACGGAGACTTATTCACTTGAACGCCTCTTGCTAGTACGTGACGTAAATGAGATTGTGAGGTTGCATGGCATGCTCGTATCCATAGTTTTGGATCGTGACCCAAGATTCACTTCAAGATTTTCAAGGTTAGCTTTGCAAAAGCTATGGCACGGATTTGCGATTTAGTTCAAAGATACCATCCCCAAACGGATTTGGACAATCAGAGAGGACTATTCAAACTCTTGAAGATTTATTAAGACTCGTGGTCCTAGACTTCAAGGGCGCTTGGGATAAGTATTTACCATTGGTGGAATTCTCCTACAACAACAAATGCTTATCGAGCAAGTATAGGTGTGGCTCCATTCAAGCATTATATGGACGAAAATGTCGTTTCTCCAATATGTTGGGATGAGGTGGGTGAAAGCAACATTGTTGGACCCGAAAGTTAGACGTATGACCACCGAAAAGATCCAAATAATTCGACAACGATACAAACGCTCCAAGATCGACAAAAGAGTTATGCGGATCTTCATCGAAAAGAACGTGGAATTTAATGTAGGGGATCATGTATTGTCATGAAGTTGCTCCATGGAAGGAGTTAAGATTTGGGAAGAGAGAAAGCTCAATCCATTTATTTATTGGTCCATTTCAAATTCTTGACCGAGTAGGAAATGTAGCCTATAGACTTCAAGTTATTCTCCAAAGTATGTCTCGTGTTCATAATGTGTTTCACATATCTCGCATTTCAAATATGTGAAAGACCCGAACCACGTTATTGAGTTAGAACCGGACGAGATAGCCAAGACTTAACGTATGAGGAGGTACTGCCAAGATCTTGGATAGGAAGGAGCATGTCCTACGCCAAGAAAGGTCATACCACAAGTTAAAGTTTTGTGGAGGAATCATGCTATAGAGGAAATGACCGGGAATTGGAAACGGAAATGAAAGCGAGGTATCCTCACCTTTTCAAACACCGCGATACGTACGTCAATTTCGAGGACTTAAATTTCATAAGGAGGGAGGTTGTAAGACCCCGAAATTTTTTTTAAATAAAAGGAATTTCCTTTATTTATTATTTTGAAATAGTAAGTGTTGATTTGATTAATGTGGATGGTTAAAGGGTTAAATACGCAAATATTTCAAAATAAACAAGTGGTTATAAAATATTCATTTTTGTCGGGGAATATTCGTTTGGTCGTGGAATATTCAGACTCGCTTGAGGAATATTCGTATCGACTGCAACGACCCATGTGTGGGCCCCATGTGAAAGCGATTGGATGAAGAAAACGACAAATATAAGTTGGTTAAAAATAACTACGTAGTTAAGTTATAAGTTAAGACCATTGGAATACCCGGTGGTTAAAATACGAATAATACGCGCGTGGTTAAGAAAGACTGGTGATCGCATAAAGATTGTTGAATTATTGATCTCACGTAAAGAAGGCACTACTCAATAATTTTCACGGTGAATTATCGCTCAATATTTTATTTTATTGATTCAATAATTCACTGCGTTGATATTTTATATTATCATTGCTCAATAATTGTCACCTCACATTATCTCCATTATCGGATCAATAATTCATATTATTTGAATAATATTATTAGATAGCATTATTGGCAATGTCTAGAAAGTTCACAAGGAGAGGTTTGGTCACCTAATTGCGGCGCCAAGAAGAGAAATCTTATCTGAAAAGCCCCCCTCTTTCCTGAAACTACATTGGTTGTCATTATAATTGTGATTCTCAGAATATTATTTGTGAATAATTAATTATTGATTCATATGATAAAGAAATATTTATTTTATGTGGATATAAATGATGGATTTATTTATGTGGTTATAAATGAAGAAATTATTGTTGAGGTGTTTTATCAAGATTTTACCGTATCGAGGTATTAAAATTAAATCGTGGGTTTGAGATATATCATGGGGTTATAATTTTAATCCGGACCGTTGGATTGTGGTAATTTTTGGGTATGTTATACATACATAAGTTGAGTATATGTCCACAAATTTTGAACCAATTAAAAATGTACTGAATGATTTGTTATGAATTTTAAGAGGTGTCCGATTCTGGAAATTGGGGTTATAATTGATTATGGTGGAAAATTCTAGAATTGAGTGGGCCCCACTTGTGGTTGGTGAAGAAATGTGCTGAATTTTATTTCAAATGGTGGGTGTAACAAGAGAAGGTAAAGCCATCAGTAAAGTGAGTCAAGTTCTGCCTTGGTGCTAACATTTTCCTATAAACAGAGCTTTTGGTTAGAATTGAAAATCACAACGTAAACAAAGTTTTCTCATTTCTCTCTATATTATCGAGCGATTTTGTGAGTATTTAGATACTTTGAGAGTCTTTGTTCAAAGATAAGTTTCATTCAAGATCACTTCCTAACCTTTCCTTCCGGCATCGATTCTTTGAGGTAAGGGATATTATTTTTTTTCAGTAATGATATTATTTCTTCAATATCATTATCTTTGAAATGTTGATCCGATATTTTATCAAATTTAGAACTTTTTCATGTGGGGTTACTATTCATGAGTTACTATTCACGAGTTACTATTCATGAGTTACTATTCACGAGTTACTATTCACGAGTACTATTAATGAAGCGTGAAGATGTTTTTGTGGAATTTCTATCTTTGGTGTCGGATTTACTATTCATGATACGCAGATTATTCACGTATATTTAAGACTATTCACGATACTGGCACTATTCACGATATCTGCACTATTCACCAAAAAAAAAAAAAAAAAAATTTCTTCTTTTGTCCAAAACATCTATTTTGGATACTAGCTTTTGATCAGATCCATGTTTTGATCATTCTTGAATTTTACACCACCGTGATTATTTTGGGGTGTTGTTGACATGGATAAAACAAAAGTACTAATCCTTAATCCTTAATCCTTGTCATTTTGTTTCAACTGGATTCGTTCTTTAAAAATATTTTCATCATCCTCGACCTTAAATGATGATATTATTGAATATCTTTGGCTGAAGGCAAAGATGAATGATTTGAAGAATATCTTTGGCCTGTAGTGCAAAGATGAATGATTTCAAGAATATCTTTGGCCCAGTAGTGCAAAGATGAATGATTTCGAAGAATATCTTTGGCCCAGTAGAAAAGATGAGCAGTATTGAGATGAATATGACCGATCGATTAATATCTTCGGCTCAGAAGTGCAAAAGATGAAATGTGTGTTTAAATGAATACTTAATTAATGATGAATATCTTTCGGCTCAGAAGTGTAAAAGATGAATATTTGATTCAGATGTATATCGATTGTTGTTACAGGATAAAAGATGAGCGATGAACTTTTAAATTCATACATAGAAGATAGTAGTTTGCATTCTCTACTTAACTCTTCTAATGAATTATTATTTCATGCGAATATTGATTGAAAATTTGTCATTCTATCAGATTCTATTAAATTTTTCCCGTGAAGACTAACGATAATTTGTTGTGTATTATCTTAGTCATAATATTCTTTCTCGAGCTAGTTGAGCTCACCCTTTTCCTTTTTGTTCCATTCTTCTCGTGGAGGCGAGAATATAGCGAAAGTACTTAGTGGGGTAATGGAATGAAGGTTTTAGAAAGGATTGTTTAGTAGTCCTCACCATTTTGTAAAATAATGTATCAATAAATGTGATGAGGATTTATGTGAGTATAAATATTGTCTGTAAGATAATATTTGTATTTAAACTCACAGCTTTTCGTTGTAATAATAAAGTTGTAGTTGTTTTTCACGTATGACAACTCGAATGGGTGATGTATACCTATTTTGGGGCGTCATATGATGCATCAATTCATCGTAGTAATAATTGAGTATAATTGAGTGACTTCTCACGTAAAGATCAATAACCAATATCGTAAAGCTACTACGCAACCACGCCAGACATAAAGATTTTTACTACCGGTAGTTCAACAATTTTAACTTTAACACTTTCGCCGTTATTTTTAATAAAAGATAAATTTGTCGTTTTCTAAATACGACAATACTTTCGTTGGGGGGTCCACCAATGATTATGCCGTCGAACGAATATTCTTTGTGAAAATGAATATTCCCTGACCAATCGAATATTATATAACAATTTGCTTAGTTTGCAAAATTTATAAATATTACCCACAACTATAACATTATATCAAATCCACACCATAATATTAAAAAAAATATTTTGAGAAATTTAAATCTTTATTTATAAAATTTGGGGTCTCACAATCTCCCCTCCTTATGAAATTTTGCCCTCGAAATTTACGTACGTACCTGGTATTCGAAGAGATGAGAATACCTTGCTTTCTTTTCGGATTGTACCTTCCCGATTATATCCTCTATATCATGATTTTTCCATTGTTAATCTCCTGTATTTCAGATATCATTTTAGAATATATCTTCAAAACAAAGGTTAATTGACATATCACAAATTGTCAACTTATCAAATAAAAAATTTCGGCTTAGGTAAGTCACACACTAGTGAAGTATATTACTCGTCTCTCCCCTCCTAGTTCTAGACTCATATCTCCGCCAACGACCATATCCCTAAGCTCTGATACCATTTGTGATGCCCCCAAAATAGATCCACATGACCTATTCTGAGTCGCCAGATATCATACTATAAAAATCATTTACAAACCTCATTTATACAACTGTTGAACTGTCATGCAGAAAACGACCACAGTTAAACTGTGAGTTTTAATACAAATATATATAACTCTCGTGGTGCCTTGACCACAAGACCTTACAATGGCACCTTACATAAAGGTACAGTCAATAACTGTTTTAGAAATTAAAATCTTTAGAAAATACTCAAGGAAACCTTCGTACATAGGAGGCAATGCGTCTAGGTTATGATATATATTATATGTCCACAGAATTATCCTTGGTTGACCCAACAATCCCCAAAGAAAAATAAGAAGATTACTATCATCTTCTTTCTAATGGTGAGTCTTCTCTTGACATATAACTATCTCCACTGTCTCCAAGTGAAAATTATATTTCAAATAAACTCCAAGATCATATAGGTAGTGTTCGTAGATATACTCAGCCAGTGGATGTGCACAACCCTGTCTTATGATAACACGAGGTTGTATGTCATTAGACATCTTGTATGATAGTGGCAAAACACTTTTCCAAAGTTGGGTTCACCTCACCCTATTCGGTTCACCAAAATTAAATATTAATGACGTATACAATACGACACACTTATCTAAAGTTCTCAATAAAATTATTTCCATACTATTTAGGGAGAAAATCAACAACTATAGACCACCGTTCTATTCCCCTGTTATCCCCGCTCGACTCGGCAACACTCTTATTATCTGAAAGGAATTATGAAGCAAAAGGGTGAGCACAACTAGCTCAGTAAAGAATATCATGACTAAAGATAATTAAATTGCCAATAGTCTTCGTCAGTAATAAATCAGAGATTTAGAACATATGGTAGATGATAAAACTTTTCAACCATAGTTGCAGCGTAACGAGCAATCCATTAGAAGAGTCAAATAGACTATAAAGTCTATTATCTTCTCCAAATTAAAAGTCCACCAACAATGTTTTATCTCTGTAACATCAATCAACAATTCCTTTCCACAATCATGTGAACAACTCATAATCATAATTGTGATTCTAAATTCCTCTTCTTTTCTGTGACGAAGATAATTTTCATCACCTATCTTCACCAAACATTAAAAATCATGGTTATACCAAATCACAATTCCCCCTTTCATAATCATACTAATAAATTCATATTTTCACTACTACCAAAGATATTCATTAACAATTTATCTTTGCACTACATGGTGCCAAAGACATACAACTATATTTTAGAAGAGTCAAGTAGAGCATGATATCTACTATCTTTTACTTAATTAAAAATGTATAATCAATATTTTATCATTGAGACTCGACAATAAATAATCCACATCATCGAATCATCCCCGCACTACGCCAAGGATATTCATGTAATCATCAATAGTCATGATTATACCGAATAATCCTCGTTATAATCATACCAATAATCGCCCATCAACGACTTTATGGGCCAATGAGGACTTTTACCACATCATCTATAACATTACGGGTCATGATTATACCGAATGATCTTTGGTCATAATCATACCAATAAATGAATTTCATCTATGCATGTAAGCCAAAGATACTATTAATCAATAGTTAATCTTTGCACATAAGCCAAAGATATACAATCGTAAAACCAAAAATCAACATTCCATCTTTCGCAGACGTAAGCCAAAATATACACAATCAGAAACTAATAATCAACGGTCCATCTTTGTACGTAAGCCAAAGATATACAATTATAAAATTAATAATCCACAGTTCATCTTTGCACGTAAGCCAAAGATGACTTTCATCACAATATAAGCATGAGGATGATGACAATGATATAAGCATTAATCAAACAAAAACAAGGATAAATATTAAAGACTTTAGATTTATCCAAATATTATCAATCACTTAATAAACTCATAATCTAATATTATTAATATTATAACAATATTTTAATCACTTCTTAAACTTATAAACAATTTATTTCAATTGTTTACACTTTACCGAATAATGCATTTAATCATTCAAAAATGCCATACTCATAAGATTTCACCACCAATGATCAAATCCCTCATCAAAAATCTGTATATACCCTATATAAGATTCCCAAGCCATAAAATACTATTTTCCAATTTTGTTACTTCACATAACATATTTAATTCATTTACTCATAACTAGTTTATTTTCATAAGAAATACCAAATCAGTTCCAAAAATATTTCTTTTCTGAGATTTAGCAGAATATAGTCCCATATTGAACATATATTTTTCTCGGAATTTTTAAAATTCATTTATTATTTTTCATATGGCCAAAACTGCCGAATATTTAGACATTTATCATAAATTGTACTTTTGTCCAAAAATTCCAAAATTTACAGGGTATACTCCTATTATATACATGTACTCCCAATAAAAATTTCACCAATTTTGGAGTTAACCACAAGGAGTTATAAGGGTTTACTTTTAAAATAGTCTTTTCCCATAAAATTCATAACTCCTGATCTATACATCCAAAAATCGCCATTTTTGGACATAATCTAGAAAACTCAACAAACTATCATTTCAAATTTTTCCAGAATTTTTGAGGGTCAGAAAAATTATGAAACTGCAAATGGATTTTCACCCGCCATGCGGTAATCCACGTAGATAGATCATTTCTACAATTTAATAAGGAATGAATACAAAGGATCATTCACCATGCATGCGGTAATCCACATAGACAAAAGTTATTCCAAAGAATAATAAAGAATGGAATAATGAAGAATTCACCATGCATACGATAGACCGCATGCATAAAAGTTATTCCCAAACGAATAATAAAGAATGGAATAACAATGAATTCAATGAGCATGCGATGTAATCGCATGCAGACATGTTATTCAGCGAGAATAATATAGAATGGAACCGAGGTCATGTAATCCGCATGCAGACGAGGATATTCCACGAGAATAATAAAGAATGAAATAACAACAGAATTCACGGGCATGCGATGAGACTGCATGATGAGTTATTCCAACGTAATAATAAATAATGGAATAATAGAAGAATTTCACCATATATGCAGTTGCAGATGTAGCGGAGTTATTCAACATAATAATAAAGAATGGAATAACAACCCTTACGAGTATTGAAAGAAAATAACTCTCTTCATGAATACGAAAGAATAATAACCCTTACCTTAGAAGAAGACTGGATACTGGAATAGTGAGGTAGCAGACTTCTCTTCTTCTTTCTCTCTATAATTTCTCTCTATAATAATTGCTCTATAGCTTTTGTGAATTGGTGAGAAATGAAGGAAGAATGAGCTTCTATTTATAGAAAAATAAAGTTTCGATAATTGCACGTTTTGGGGCTCGAAATATTACAGTATAATACCTTCCTCTTTTTCTTCATTTTTAATTTAGTCCTGCAAGTATTATCAAACTTGCACCACCTCCCCTAGTAGTAAATAATGTGAATCAATAGTAAATCATGTGACTCAATAGTTCTAAACATGTGAAAAAATTAATTATAGTATAGTACCATCATCTATACCTCCATTTTTAACTTAGTCATGTAAGTATTACCAATCTTGCACCAACTCCCCTAATAGTACAAGAATGTGAATCAATAGTACACACATGTGAACACATAGTTATAATCATGTGAATTAATAGCAATTAATTCCTCATTTATCCGATTAATTACCCGATTGGTCAGTAAAACTTCCAGACATCAATTAATATCAAAATAAATGTCAATTTTCACTAACACTAATAATTTCCACAGAATAGAACTATCAATTTAATCTTTAATCAACACGAACTTATTCATCATTAATATTATAATTCACAATATTTAACAACCAGGTCGTTCCCAGGAAAGAAGGGGCTTTTCGATAAGGATTTCTCCTTATTATTAGCCTATGATTAAGTGACCAAACCTCTCATTGATGTAATTTCTAGACATTGTTAATATTGCAAATAATAATATGAATAATCTTTTGCCAGTCTCAATTATTGATTTAATAATATAACATATTATGCAGATGATACTGTGATAATAATTGAATCAATAATATGAGAGATATGATGCAACAATTACTGTAGCAATAATTGAGTATAACTGAGTGACTTCTGACGTAAGCATTAATAACCAATACCGTGTGCTACTACGCAACCACGTGTATTACTGTACTTGTACTACCAGGTAGTTCAACAGTTTTAACGGTAACACTTTCGCCGTTATTTTTAATAAAAGATAAATCTGTCATTTTCTAAATACGACAATACTTCCGTTGAGGGGTCCACCAATGATTATGCCGTCAAACGAATATTCTTTGTGAAAATGAATATTCCCCGACCAATCGAATATTATATAACAACTTGCTTACTTTGCAAAATTTATAAATATTACCCACAACTATAACATTATATTAAATCCACACCATAATATTAAAAAAATATTTCGAGAAATTTAAATCTTTATTCATAAAACTTGGGGTCTAACAACTTAATTGTACTAAAAATAAAAAGTACCAAAAAATGTTATAATACACTTAGGTTACATATTGCATAAGGTAAAACAATAATCATTCAATTGTAAGGGATAAATGCTTTTTTCATCACTCTAAAATTTACAGTTAATTAACTCAACTTTTTTTTCTTCTTACAGTCAATTAACTATACTTTACTTTTCTTACAAACCATTAAAAAACCGTTAAGTCCTTTGACTTTAAATAAAAATAAACACATAAGTTGTTGCATTCTAAAAAAAAAGATTGTGTCAAAGATTATTCTATGTGGCCTTCATTATGTGGATCTGGAGAGAAAATTTTATGAAGAAAATAAAAAAAATATTTTAAAGTATAATATAAATTAGAAAAGTTAGCCAAAAAAAGAAAATAAATGAAAAATATATTTAATTATTTTTGTAATTAATATCAAATGAATTTTATTTAATTATTAAAAAATATAATTAAGAATATTATAAAACATAAAAACTAAAAATATGCTAATTAAAATTAAGGGGAATATGATGAAATTTTTTTTAAAATAAAATAAAATCAAAAAATTAAAAGAAAAACATGGATTTTTTTTTACTTATTTTTATAATTAATAGAAAATGATTTTTAAGGTAAGACTTAAATATTATTTCAATTGAATTTTTTACATTTATTAAATATCCAAGGGAAAAATGGTTAAACCATATGATAGCCTTATAACACTTTTCTCTCTCATTTCTTCCAATCTAACATAAATTAGTCTGTTCATAGAAATTTAAAAAAATGAAGCCCTAAACTTGTTTAAAATTTAAGCTTTTCCCCCACAACAGTATAACCATTTCTGCAAAGAGGTACAACAGCAATATATACAAACAAACTAATCATAAAGAATCCTTGTACGGGGACAGGAAATTTCGATCGGGGTGGCGACCAGCCGAAATTTTATTTTATTTTTGCTTTTATCTCCTAAATAATTAATGTGATTTATTGGAACTAAATTTTTTACAAAATACAGTAATTTAAGTGTCATTTGGATATATGTAAAAAACAGGGTTGCACAGGCTATACAACTCTATTTTTTACATGTATCCAAATGATACCTAAATCACTGCATTTTGTAAAAATTTTAGTTCTAATAAATCACATTAATTATTTGGTAGTCAAAAGAAAAAAAAAATTAGGGCCGATCACTACCCCAGTCGGAACCCGCCGGTCGCTATAGACATATTGAATCATAAAACAACTAAATACTTCAAAAATAATAAGAAAGGAACAAAGAACTCGTTAAAAAATAGCCAAAGCCCAAAGTCAAACAGAGATCTGGTTTACAATCGAACTAGAGTTACATATAAAATCATGAAAAGATATCAGAATACCAGAGTGCGAAGCCTAAATACATTAATCATAACTCAATAAATGTTCTCCGTCATCATCACGAGAGCAGATCCTCTGTTCCCATTTTTCCTGTCTCCCTTGTGTCCTTCCACTTAAATTTTGACACCTAACCTCTTATTTAATTTTAGAGTTAATTTGTGTTAAGTAAAAGGGTAGGTGTCAAAATTTAAGTGGAGAGACACAAGGGGACAGAGAAAATGGAGACAGAGGATCTGCTCTCTCATCACCAACAAACGAATCCTTCTCATGCGACAGTCCGCTTGCGACCGGTCTAAATTTTTTTTCTTCTATTGCCTCCCAAAAAATGTATAGTATTTATCTTAATTGAAATTTTTACAGAATTCAGTGTTTTAGGTATAATTTAGATACATATACAAAATAGAGTTGTTTTCTATCATTGAAGTGTTTGTTTGCAACTTAATTTTTGACTTATAAGTCAAAAAAATAACGAACTATTTGTGACTTATTTTAAAATAACTTATAAGTCATTTTAAAATAAGTTAGTTTGACTAAATATAATTTATATTTTGTCCCTCTTTTTATTAATGTCATTTTTAATAATTTTTATATTATTTTAACTTATAAGTATTATGAGCATTCGTAACTTGTTTTAACTTGATTTCTGACTTATAAATCAAATTGATGCCGAACGTTTTTACTTATAAATCAAAACTTAAATCAACGTATATTTTAACTTATAAATCATTTTAAAATAAGTCATTCCTAAACAGACCCTAAGAGGAAAAATATATATTTTTTTCTCTCACTATGTGTGTGCGCGTGCTGCGAATGTTTATAGCATGCTGAAATTTTTGATGCTTTGCTTCCATTGTTGGTTAACCTATAATGGAAATGGTGAAGCTTATTATTTGGACAGAGATGGTGTCTGAGTTGTAGAACAAGTAAAATATAGAACAAGGAAATAATTTTATTGAGTTAATTTTAATGTTAGATAATTATGGTTTGACATATTTACCCTCAAATGATTAATAATTGTTAAAAAATATTTGAAATATTTTTTTTTAATTACAGATAAGCATATTTAGGTCTAGTCGTCAATTTATGTTGAAAAATTAAGCCACATAACCACTTGCGTATTTTGAAAATTTTATATATACCATCCTTAACTTTAATTTTTTATCAATTTAACCATTTACTGAATAACAATTATAAGAAAAATTAAATACTTTTATTTCATAAAATTGAGGGTCTTACAATCTCCCTCCTTATGAAATTTCGTCCCCGAAATTTACGTGCACAGTATTTCAAAGAGTTGATAATACCTTGCTTTCATTTGATTTCATCTTCCCTGTCCTCATGATTTCTCCATTGCTTCATCTCCTCGTATTTGGATATCATTCTAGAATACGACTTCAAAACAAAGGTTAATTGGCATATCACAATTTGTCAACTTAAGTAAGAATATTCAGCTTAGGTAGGACACACACTAGCGAAGGATATTACTCGTCTCTCCCTTCCTAGTTCTAATCCAGGATCTCATGGAGATCATATCCCTAAGCTCTGATACCAAATGTAACGCCCCCAAAATAGGTCCAATCCATCTAACCTATTACGAGTCGCCAAATATATGGTACAGAAAATAACTTCAACTTTATTACTATAATTGTCGTGCAAAATACAACAACACATATCTTTGTGAGTTTTAATACCAAGCTGTGACTCATGTCCCCACTATGGACAACACCTCACAAAGTGACACCTTACATAAAGGTACAATCTAGAGGCGCTTTAGAAATTAAAATCTTTGGGAAGTGCTCGAGGAAACCTTTCGTACATAGGAGGCCATGAATCTAAGTTATGATAGATATCATATGTCCGAGAGAATTATCCTTGGTTGATCCAATAGACCCCAAAAAAAAAGCGAGAAGATTACTATCATGTTCCTTCCAATGGTGAGTCTTCTCTTGACATATAACTATCTCCACCGTCTCCGCGATTGAACATTATGTTTCAACCCAACTCCAAGATCATATAGGTAGTGCTTTCGTAGATATACTCGGCAAGTGGATGTGTACAACCCTTTCTTATGATAACACGAGATTATATGTCATTAGACATCATCTATGTATGATAGTGGCAAAACACCCTTCCAAAGTTGGGTTCACCTCACCCTATTATTGTTCACCAAAATCAATTATTAAGTGACGTATAATACTCGACACACACACATCTTAGGTCCTCAATACAATTATATATTGTATGTAAATGCCGTTTTATAATGTGTTGAGAAACTTTGATAGTCTCGGACCACCACACTATTCCCTATTATCCCCATTTCGACCCGGCCTACACTTTTATTACCTAAAAGGAATTGTGAAGCAAAAGGGTGAGCACAATTAGCCCAGTAAAAAATATCATAACTAAAGATAATTAAATTATCAATAGCCTTCATCAGTAATAAATCAGAGATTTAGAACATATGATAGATGATAAAAAATTTTAACCATAGTTTAATGTGAACAAGCGATCCATTAGAAGAGTCGAATAGACCTATAAAGTCTATTATCTTCTCCATGTTAAAAGTCCACCAACAATGCTTTAACCCGTAACATTAATCAGCGAGATCCTCGCTTCAACCATCGTATGAATAACTTCATAATCATAATTGTAGTTCTAATTTTCTCTTCTCATCCAAGGCGAAGATATTTTTTTATCACATGTCTTTACTCGAAACATTAAAGATCATAGTTATACCAAATCACGACGGTTCTCATTCATAATCATACTAATAAGTTCATCTTTGCACTACTGGCCAAAGATATTCATTAATGATTCATCTTTGCACTACATGCCAAAGATATTCAACGAAGATGTCATCTTTTGCACTACTGGCCAAAGATATTCAACAACAGCCATCTTTGATTACACGCCAAAGATATTCATCAACAATTCATCTTCAGACTCTGAGCTAAAAGATGTTAATATTTCAAAGAAATATATAATCATTTCGAATTTATATAAACAATAATTATAACCATGTTGATCAATTCACCTTTACACTTAAGCTAAAAATATTCAATTGTAAATTCAATGGTAGCGATCATACCGGTCAACAATTCATCTTTGCACTCTCTTGGTCAAAGAGAACCCATAGTCACGATCATACCAATAATCTACCCATCTTTACACTTAAGTCAAAGAGAAATTTTATCATAGGAATTATAAAAATGTTATATATGATAATAAAACAATACGATCAACAATGCATTTAATTTCAAGAGTAAGATTCATAAATCAATGATTTCATAACACCTTAATCCAAATGTTATAAATCACTTAATAATCTCATAATCTAATATTATTAATACTACCACAATATTTTAATCATTTCTTAAACTTATAGATAATTTATTTTAATTGTTTACACTTTACTAATTAATGCATTTAATCATACTAAAATGCCAAACTCATAAGATTTCATCACCAATAACCAACAACCTCATCAAAAATCTGCATATACCATATATAGGATTCACAAGCCATAAAATCCTATTTTTCAATTTTGTTACTTCACATAACATATTTAATTCATTTATTTATAACTAGTCCATTTTCATGAAAAATACCAAATCAGTTCCAAAAATGTTTCTTTTTTGGGATTTAGCAGAATATAGTCCCATATTGAACATATATTTTTCTCAGAATTTTTAAAATTCATTTACTATTTTTCATATGGCCAAAACTGCCGAATATTTAGACATTTATCATAAATTATATTTTTGTCCAAAACTTCCGAAATTTAAAAAATATACTGATGTTATATAGATGTACTCCCAATAAAAATTTCATCAATATTGGAGTTAACCACAAGGAGCTATAAGGGTTTACTTTTAAAATAGTATTTCCTCATAAAATCCATAACTCCTAATCTATACATCCAAAAATCGCTATTTTTGGACACCATCAAGGAAACTCATCAAATTATCATTTCAAATTTTTCCAGAATTTTTGAAGGTCAGAAAAATTACGAAACATGATAAACTTAATAATCCTTAAAATCTCTTACCTCAAAAGAACAGTACTTCTGATCGGAATATCGGATGAAAAGCCGAAGGAAACTTGCACTGAATAGCAACTCTCCAAGTATCTAAATACTCACAAAAATACACTTAAGAATATAGAGAGAGAGAAAACTTCAGTTTCTGGAGTGATTTTCAATTCTAACTTAAGCGCCTATTTATAGAAAAATGTTAGAACGCCAAAGGAGACTAAATAATAAAATAATATTATTATTATTTTCCTTCCACGCCATCCATGTTGAATAACTCAAAGTGACCATCATTGAACAAAATTCAAAGACATGCTTTCACACAAAAAACAAAAGTGGGTCCCACCCATTTTTAATAAAAATCATTTTATTTTTTGAAACTTCAATAATTCATAGAAAATAGTCCGTATATCAGAAAAATATGAATTTTATATCCATTCCGCATGAAATCGAATTCTCTACAACTTTTTAGCTTTGAGTTTTTCTAAATTTCAAACAGAAAATATCTGAAATCCACAAACGGACGATTTTCAACACCGTTTCAACACCTTTTAAAATTCATAACAAATCATGCTTTAATTTTCAACGGTTCAAAATTTGTGGACATATACTCAACTTATATATGTATAACATATCCAAAAATCACAACGATCCAACGGTCGGATTAAAATTACAACTCACGCAATAAAGCTTTAAGAATACCGATTTGAGTTTTTAATACCTCCAATCCAACAAAATACTGATAAAACACCTTAACATTAATTCCTTCATTTATAACCACATAAATAAATCCATCATTTATATCCAAATCAAATAAATATTTTCTTATCATATAAATTAATAATTAATTATTCACAAATAATATTACAGAATCACAATTATGACAACTAGGTGGTTTCCAGGAAAGAGGGGGCTTTCCAATAAGGATTTTTCCTTACTGGCGCACAATTAGGTGACCAAACCTCTCATTGACAGAACTTTTTAGACATTGCCAATAATGCTATCTAATAATATTATTCAAATAATATGAATTATTGATCTGATAATGGGAAGTACAGTGCAGTGACAATTATTGAAACAACAATAATATAAAATATCAACGCAACAATTATTGAATCAATAAAATAAAATATTGAACAGTAATTACTGTAACAATTATTGAGTAGTGCCTTCTTACGTAAGAATTAATAATTCAAAAATCTTTGTGCAATCTGGTGTTCTCTTTATGCAACCACACGTATTCATGTATTTTAACCACTGTGTATTCCAAGAGTGTTAACAGTAATAACTACTGTGAATTATTTATAAAAACTCAAACTTGTCATTTTCTTCATCCAAGCGTGATTATTACATTATGGGGCCCACAAATGGTCGCTACCAGCCGCATACGAATATTCCCCGACAACAAGAATATTCCACGACCAAACGAATATTCCCCAATAGAAATGAGTATTTTATAACTACTTGCGTATTTTGAAAATTTTATATATATCATTCTTAACTTTAATTTTTATCAATTTAACCATTTCTTGAATAACAATTATAAGAAAAATTAAATACTTTTATTTCATAAAATTAGGGTCTTACAAAAAAGTATAAATTTTATACATATTAAAAAAAATAAAAATAGAAAAAAGAGATTAAAAATAAAGTTTCAAATTTTTTCTTAGTGGTTTTTAATATTCATAAAATTATGATTACTTTTTTTGTACTGATGAACCCCACTAGATGACATAATTACTATTCTATGTATTTTATCTTATTCTTTTGAGATCAAAAATATATCCACCTTTAGTTATTCTTTTAAGGACGAATGGAGTAGTATTATTTTTAAACTAGTAAAATGCATTTATCATTTAATTCTATATATCATATATGGGCTATATGTAGGTGATTTGAGAATTGAGACTTTACTTCAAGAAAATTGAGGTCATTGTTTCTATATGTGTTGCAATCAATCAGTTGGGTCTGATTATTGGTGTTCTTGCCGGTAGCATGTTGCCTTGTGCATTGGGCCACGATTCTCTGGTCGGTATGCATTGGGCCGCTAATATACTTTCTATTTTTTTTAATCTTGGTCAAAATCAAACCCAAGGACCTTAACTCCGCTCTCTCGCCGGTGAAACCTACACGTCGCTGCTCCGGACCTCCGGTAACCGCCCTCAAATTTTGACCCTCAACAAATTTTGTTCTGGTTTCGCCACTGCACCTAGAAGAGCTCTTTACTCTCTGTTTCTGAGGTTTGAATAGAAAAGAAAAGAATAGAAAACTTAAATTAGAACAGAAAAAAAAAGAATAGAAAACTTGAAGTTTTCCTTTGTGTTGTTTCTGAGTTTTTAATAGAAAAGAGTAGAAAATTTAAAATTGAGGACATAAGTTGTAATTTAAAATTTATTATATTAAAAGTTGAGGATAATATGAGAATTATAAAAATATTATTTATTCTAATTTTTTTTCCGTCCAAATCAGGTCAATTTTGGACGAAAAACTTTGACAGGAAAAGTGACCAAGTTTTCTATCTATTTCTTTTCTTTTTCGTTTATTAAAAAACTCAGAAACATAAAAATTGAAAAGAAAAATTAAAATTTTCGTTCATTTCTTTTCTTTTCTGTCCATTTTAAAACTCAAAAACAGAGCGTTAACATATTGACTGTTTTTCACTTGCGCGTAAATTTTTTCATTTATTGACTTGCATATTTTTTTTTGAAATGATATAACTTCAGACTTCTTTCTTTAAAAGAGAGTTTTATTTTGACATCTTGAATGATAACTAATACAATTTAATTTAATTTTAGTCCATATAATTTTAAACATTAAATTATCTAAAATTACCACCGATTACAAAATTTATCCTTCTAAAAAATAGAACAAATTCGCAACAATCACAAATTTTAAATCTTGTAATTGATCATTTAAAATAAAATAAAATAAAAACATTTTTTCATTTGGTTGGCTAATAAATATATATGATTATTAGAAAAATGATAAGATTATAATATAAGCACATTCACATATAAACACTGTTGGAGTGATTAACATGAAGTTAATTTTGGTCAATTAATTAATACAGTGTTGACACAAATCGGGGAGGTGATTTCTCTCCCTTCACCATTTGTATTATGGGCTGTTTGTTTAGGACTGAATATATCTGAATGGTTGAATGACTCAATCATCGATCGTTAAAATCGTTTGTTTTGGAAAAAATAAATGCGAATAATTTGAATCGAATTAGGATGATTGAAATTTGAATAGCTAAGTCATATTTTTTTGACTGAATGATTGAATGAACAGCTGAATAAAGTAAAAAAAAAATAAAAATTTAAAAATTTAAAAAAATATATTAACTATTATATTAAATAAATTTACAATAATTTTGAATTTTTTTTAGAGGGGTAAAATAATAAAATTCTGTCATTCAGATATTTCAGACATGTTAATTATCAAACATTCAGATTCATTTAATTTTTATCAAATACCTCCTTAATTAATTAATTAACTTACTATAAAATTAACTTCGTGATAACTGGATCCATAAATAACACATTTTGGAACCCTTGATTTAAACATGTAAATCAATAGCCACTTATTTTTATTCCTCTACCGCGTATAAATAAATAGTAAAATGTAAACATATATGTATTAATGTATGTATGTCTATATGTATATATAGACCCCCCTTTCTCTCTTCACACGCACTCTCTCTACCTCTTTCTCTCTCTATCGGACCATTTTCTTCTATCAGAATCCTCATCTCACCACTCTTTCTCTCTCACGCACAAAAACACACACACATAAACAGCCAGAATGAGCAATCTGAAGACGAGATTTCTGGAGGTGTACTCTGTTCTGAAATCCGAGCTACTCAACGACCCTGCTTTCGAGTTCACCGATGATTCTCGCCAATGGGTCGAGCGGGTAACAAAAATCAGCATTTACATTGTTATTATTATCATGCTTTCGAATTTCTTCTCCTTTTTCTCAGTATCTACATTTGCTTCTATTTTGTTTATCGTGTTTATGTTTATGATAACTTGCATTTCACCAATTGAGATTTTCACGAATTTGACTTTGTTTTTAACAAACACGTATACTTTGCTTGCTAATTAATTTGTTTGCTTAACATTTATTTGTTCTAATTAGTTTTGGTTAATTGTTTATTTGGTATATTATTTTCTAGATCCATAATTATGGTAAAAACCAGTTTTCATAGATCTGGCATTGAGCTGGATCGAATCTATATGGCTAGATATTGGGGTCATTGGGAATCAATTAGTTGCAGGCTGCTTATAGAAACTCGGAGTTTTTATTTAATAATATCCTCAAAGAAATGCGCGTTATAGTTTTTAAATAGTTTTGTTTTTTGCAGTATAAAATATTTTTGGGAATGTGGAAACTTTTAGCATCTTTCTCAGAGTGCTTGTTTAGCATAGTGATGCAGTGAGTTGAAACACTTTTAAATTTAGAGTCAAAATTTAGAGTGTTTGACAAAACTACTTTTATAAGAAAGTTAGTTTGGATACGTGATTGTAAAACTCATTTTAAAAAACTACATGACAAAACTATACAAAAGTGATAGGTATGGACTTCTAATTCATTTTTAACAAGGACACATTTGTAAACTATGTTTCAGCCTATAGTGTTTTCCCCCAAAAGCACACCTATAGTGTTTCCCCCCCAAAAGCACAGGCAGAAAATTTATGGTTATACCAAGTGTGTTTTACAGTATACTTATAAGTGCTTTTTCTTATAATTAGTTTTAAAAAATTATTGTGTTTGGTAGTGAAAAACACTTAAACTAGTAAAAAATTAAAAAGTGTTGGATATTAAAGAAATTGCTTATCACTTATTTAAAGTGTAAACAACTAAAAATGAAGGTTTTGAGAAGTAAAGAGGACAATGGATGGAACTATTAAAATAATTAAGGATAGATTTGTAATATACTTGATTGATTATTAGATTTTGGCAATAGCCAGAAGCACCAAATTGGAGCTTGTGATTATTTACAATAAAAGTGATTATAAGTAGTTTCATAAAATCACCTTATAAGCAGTTTCATAAAATCACCGCACACTTTTTTTTTTTAAAATTGATTATAAACAGGTTTGACTAATTATAAGCAATCCCAAACAACCTCTTAGCCCACATCTCTACTCACTAAAAACACTTTTGGAGGGCCACCAAACACTAAATGTTTCCAAATTTAATTTAGAAAGTGTTTTTGCTCTATCACTCCGCTCCACAAAATGAGCTTAGAGGTTGCAATGTCATGGTTTTTTTGTACATGCTCCGACTCAAAGGGGAGGTGGGCTGTGGGCATAGGCACATGAAATACTTGAAGAATAAGTGAGAATTAATTATTAAGTTAGATGAAGTACAAGATAAAAATAAGTTTTAATGTACTTTTTACTGTTTGTGTAAATTGATGAAAATTTTGTTTGTATTTTTCATTAACTATATGCACAGCTGTTATCTTGTTTTAACTTAATTAGTTTAAAATAACATAATAATATATTGTATGATTTTGGAAGATTATGTCAAAAGCTTGAATCCTAGTGTGGGTTTGAGTTCATACAGACTGTCAAGGGGGATGCAATTTGTTGACTGAAATAACAACATTCATGATATTGATGTGTATAGGGAAGTCGAGACATGCCCTGCAACTTAAAAGACGTACTTTATTGGGCTGCATTTTTCTTCTCTTTTCTATTTAATTTTCTCTTGATATATATGTGAAAAGTTTTACTCCTTTGTCCAGTTAAAATAGGCCACTTGAAGTAAAAGTGGCAAATCTGCAATAATGATTTATCAAGCAGATCTTCTAAATGTTACTTATCTGGAATGGGAAGAGGATAGTGCATTTATTTAGAGGAAGACATACTTGAAAGTTGTATGAAAAGCTTGAGAAAAATAGGGAGAACGAAGGGGTAACCAGGATGCTGTTTTTCCCTTGCCCTAAAATGAATCTGAATCTGCCCTTTTTCATACTCTTTTAAGGCTGAAGCCCCTAATATGATCCCAAGCAATTCGTCTCATTGACGTTTTGTATCTGGAAATTTAAGACTGTTACCTCTAGACTTAAAAAATTTTGTTTGCAAATTTAATAGTAGTTAGATGTAAACCAAAACACTTTTTTTGTGCTATATATTGAGCAAACTAGTGCTCATAAATTCTTTAGACCAACCCCAACAATCTGAATTTCCATTGATTGATGTGTTTCCACATCAAAATGAAGGAAAATCTATTTTGCAATTACTAACATTTAAAAAACAAGGGGCTTCTTAGGCTATTACCCCCTGGTCTGGAATTTTGGTCATTCCCACGATTGTAAGTTAAGTTATAGACATAAGAAAGAATTTTACATGTCTGTGTAACATGTGTACTGGTGTAGTCTCTTACCACAGTTGAGAACTTTGAGAATTTACAGTCCTCCCTTTATCCTTTCTATCAATTAGATTCTCCTTCTGAGTATGACCGCTTGTCATTTTATTGCAGATGCTGGACTATAATGTGCCTGGAGGTGGGAGCAGAATAGTTACATCATTCATGTTTTCAATAAAATTTTCAACAAAAAATCTGTTTCATTTTCAGTGACCTGATTCTTCTAGAGGTTCTGCTTCCAGAAACGGGGAACAAATTTGACTTGAATGGATTGTTTAAGAGATTGAGTATATTGGGTCTGTATCTCAACGTACATACTAATCTGTCTTGTTTACAGGAAAGCTGAATCGAGGGCTGTCTGTTATTGACAGCTACAAGTTGCTGAAAGAAGGAAAAGAACTAAGTGATGATGAAATTTTTCTTTCAAGTGCACTTGGTTGGTGCATTGAATGGGTAAGAAAAATAATGATTTTCCAATGCATGGTTTAGCATTTCTTTTATTTTCATGATTATTTACCTTTTGTTGCATGAGTATGTGAACCTAATTGGCAAAAAATTTACAGCTTCAAGCTTATTTTCTTGTGCTCGATGATATTATGGATAGCTCTCATACGCGCAGAGGTCAACCCTGTTGGTTCAGATTACCTAAGGTACGAGTCTATTGATTTTCAATTACCATTTATTCTTTTGGTTAAGCATTTCAATGGTTCACTTTGATTCCTTGAAGGACCAGTTTCTGAATTTTTTGTACTAGGTTGGTATGATTGCCGTAAATGATGGCATATTACTTCGCAACCATATCCCAAGGATTCTCAAGAAGCATTTCCGACAAAAGCCTTACTATGTGGATCTGTTGGATCTATTTAATGAGGTGGGATTTCCCGCATAAAGATTATTTGATCAGGATCAGTAATTCACAACTATTAGTATTAATTTTTTAAAATCATGAACAGGTAGAATTCCAGACAGCTTGTGGACAGATGATAGATTTGATCACCACCCTTGTAGGAGAGAAAGACTTATCGAAATACTCATTGCCTATGTAAGTGCTGGATTTCTTGTCATCTTCTTTTTAATATTTCTTATTCCCAATTTTCACTTTTTGAAGTACAAAATATTGCATTCTTCTGCAGTCATCGCCGGATTGTGCAGTACAAAACTGCTTACTACTCATTTTACCTTCCAGTGAGTGATAACTTTCATTTCTGTTTGAGGCTTATGATGGTGTTCTGTTAAGAATCTCACCTTTGACATTTCTTGCTGTCATGTTTTTTGTTGTTGATGAACTCTAGATGTCTAGTCACTTGAGTTTATCTGTGGACTTGCCGCTGATAGAGTAATAATATACCTATTTATTTGTTTTAAAGGAGCATATTTATTACAAAATTTCTCAGATTTATTCAGATCTTGTTTCTCTTTTTGAAAAATTTTACTCCTTGCACAGATTCAAGGAATAATATGCCTTAATTTTCATTTTCTTATTATTATTTCTGAAATTTTTTTTGAACCTAATTATTAAGTAATTTTTTTTTCAAGGTGGCCTGTGCACTTCTTATGTCAGGCGAAGATCTGGAGAAACATACTAATGTAAAGGACATACTTATTGAAATGGGAACCTATTTTCAAGTGCAGGCAAGTGTTATTTCGCCATGAGTCTTTAGTATTATGTTTGTAAGAACTTGATGTATCTCAAAATAGCCCGTTTGACTCTAAATCACTCTATAGTTAAATTTTAATTTCTTTTTGTCAGATCAGCATTTTAAAAGAGCATATAATTATCTCTTTTTTTCCTGATAATTTGAAGGCTATTTAGTATGTCAATTAACAATCTGCTGATATATTTTTAGGATGATTATCTGGATTGCTTTGGTGCACCAGAGGTGATTGGGAAGGTAAACTCCTGTGATGTGTTTTTTACTTGTGAATTCGTTCACCATTTATCTCAGACCTGTACTGATAAACGACCAGATATCTAAATGTCTATTGAATTGACAGATTGGCACAGATATTGAAGATTTCAAGTGCTCCTGGTTGGTAGTAAAAGCACTGGAACTTTCTAACGAGGAACAAAAGAAGTTTTTACATGCAAGTTAAAAGCAGTATTCTAATAACTAATTCTCTGCTGTTAAAGGGTACTAGATTTACTTATCCAGATGGATTCTGTTTACAGGAGAACTATGGAAAGGATGATCTGGCCTCTGTAGCAAAAGTGAAAGAGCTTTATAACACTCTCAAGCTTCAGGTTATTATTTATTTATTTTTTTCTCATTTCCAACTTGGGAGCCGATTTCATCTTC
Source organism: Panax quinquefolius (assembly GCA_020205615.1). Taxonomy (NCBI): domain Eukaryota; kingdom Viridiplantae; phylum Streptophyta; class Magnoliopsida; order Apiales; family Araliaceae; genus Panax; species Panax quinquefolius. The sequence goes on from CM035155.1 coordinate 137,280,269, forward strand.
TATAAAAGTTTCCGTTTCTTGTAATATGTACCCAGTGAATTATCTGGCTATATAGATTATGCGAGGAGTTGAAAACTGAACACTCAAGTGCATGTTTGGTTTGTGGCTTTTGGAGTCCAAATGTCTTGTTCATTTAAACTCAAATTATTCCAAATGCAGCTTTTTAACTCACAAATGCAGATTTTAAGCCCCAAATTCATCACCATTTCTGGTGCAGTAAGTTGGGCAAACCCGCTCAAACGCAGTTTCCTGATGCACCAAAATGAAAGAGCCCTAAATCTTTTCTTTTTTGTGGCTCTTTGTGTATTTTTGTAGGATGTATTTGCCGAGTATGAGAGCAAGAGCTATGACAAGTTGATCAAATTCATTGAAGCTCATCCGAGCCAAGTGGTACAAGCATTGTTAAAATCATTCTTGGGAAAGATATATAAGCGGCAAAAGTAAGTAATTTGCTCAGTGCCGAGTTAGGATTTCAAGAAAATTTGAATGAAGCCTTGCCTGGAAATTCTTTGTAATGCTCCAAATGGAGGGGAAGTTGTTGTCTGTATCTTATAAACATTAGTTGCATTTACTTATTTTGTATTGACAATTAAGATGTTGTACTGTAATAAATAAAATGAGACCTGGGTTTTGTAGGAGCTTTAAAGTATATTCAAATAAATTTTGTTAATTATTGTTTCACTGGATTTTTTTTTCCTTGTTTTAAATATGGAGCCAATAATTAGTTGTTCCTTTTTTTATTTTCTCCCGGTAAGTCGGCCTTTTTTTTTAAAAAAAAGAAGAAGAAAATATTGTTTTTTCTTTAAAACAAATTACTGCAAAATTCAATGTGAATTGTATTGTTTAATAAATGAATTGTGATGGATTTCTATGGAGTTTATACCTTTCTCTTGCGTCTCATGTTCGTTAGTTGTGCACTTTTTACAAAGTAAAGAATGTTATCAATTTTAGTGTCAACATCACTGCCTAACCTGGCTAACTAATTATGCTAAAAGAATTTACTGATAAAAAAGAAAAAAACTAAAAGCATTTGAGTAAACAAATAGTTTAAAAGCCTTTTTTAATAATAATAATAATAATAATAATCCTCTACTTGTTCAAATATTGAAGGATTGAGATACTTTCGCAACATATCTGTTAGTGAATATTGGCCAAGTATTTTTCACGTTTATATCCGATGCAATCGGTTGTCATGTTACTATTTCAGTAACCAAATTACAAAATATTAATATTAATATTTAATAATATTACAAAATATTATTAATAATATTAATATAAATATTATTAATACTAATATTGTAAAATATTAATATTAATATGTTGAAGTTGAAGTTGTAGTCCCTTATTAATTACCACCCGTTCCTTTTTAATTGTCTTCTACAAATTGTAGCGGCATGTTCCTTTTTAATTGTTCCCGTCATTACAACTTATAGTGGTTTGATCTTTTTTATTTGATTGCTAGAATAGTAATCTGACAATCGGTTATCCTTACAACACATCGTGTGTGACGCCCCCAAAATAGGTATACATCACCCATCTTGAAATGCCAAATACACGTAGTACTAAATCAAATACAACTTAATTATACAATGTCGTGTAAAATACAATAAAATACATGTCTTTGTGAGTTTTAATACAAATATTGTCATCTGTACAATATCCACACTCAATTTAGTCCTCATTACATTTATTATCACACTATTTAATGAATAGTGTGGACTACTAAGACACCATCTCGGACCATCACTCCGTTCCCCGACTATGAGTAAAATTTCGTTCTCATTTCGAAGAGAACGGTGAAAGAAAAAGGTGAGCTCAACTAGCCCGATAAGAAATATTACGACTAAGATAATGCAGAATAAATTATCATTAGTCATCAACGATGATTAAACCGATAAAATACAATAGACATCAAGTTTAATCTGCAATGAACACTAATCCATTAAAAAAGTCAAGTAGAGAATAAAATTTACTATCTTTTATGATTTAAAAGATTTTTCATCACTTTTATCGCCGAGACTCAAACAATAAATAATCCACATCATCCCTCCTGACTGCGACCAAGGATATTAATTAGGGTCACGACCACAAATTATCCATGCATTCTGGGCCAAAGATATTTATGTATTCAATGATAATGGCGTGATCATGCCAACAATCGTCCATCAATGCACCGGGCCAATGGGACTTTTTACCACATCATTTGTAATATTACGGTCATGATTACAATCAATAATCCTCATTATAATCATACCAAGTCCATCTACGCACTATCTGCCACGTAGATGACTTTCAAAAATAATATAAACATGAGGATGATGACAATGATATAAGAATTCAATAAAACAAGTTCAAGAATTAATTTATTGAGAACTAATAACGTCCAAATTGTCAACATGATACTTCTTTGTAAAGTAAAATTCAAGAATGCTCGTAAGAATATTTCCATGAAAAGATCTTTGGATGAAGCCTTGAAATATCAAGAATATTCCACTAATTTCATGGAATGTAGAAGTCAAAACTTTAACCAACTGAGTATAATAAAGAATAAAATAACAAAAGAAATAACCATGCATGCGGTACTTGCATGAGGCGAGGTTATTCCATCGTAATAATAAATAACGGAACTAGGTCAAAGGTAATATGACCAAGCGGAGCGGGATATTCCAATGAATAATAAAGAATGGAATACAATGTGAAATCACCATGCATGCACGGTGCTTGAGCGTAGGCGAGTTATTCCAATGAATACTAAATGACGGAATCGGTCGTGTGAAATTCACACCAACAGGATGTTCCAACAAAATAATAAAGGCGGAACAGTTAGTCGAAAAAGCATGATGTGATATTTCAATAGAATAATGAGGATATTCATGTAAAATGTATGCACGAGGATAAAGAATAATAAAGAATGGAGTCTGGAAGAATTTCACCAATTATAGGGTAGCAGCGTGATACAAAAGTTATTCCAACAGAATAATAAAGATGGAATAATAGAAGTTCTCTTCATGAATACAAAAGAAATAATACCCTTTACCAAAGAAAAGAAACTTGATATCGAGAGTAAGTGAAGTAGCGAATACTTTTCTTTTTTCTCTCTATAGTTTCTCTCTCTATAGTTTCTCTATCTAGAGTTTCAATTGAATTCGTAAGAAATAATGAAGGAATGCGCTTTATTTATAGAAGAATGGAATGAATAAGTAACTAATCCATGAAGCGGTCCAAATTAATTTACTTTAATCGGACGGTCCATATTTAAAGCAAAATTTTTAAATAAAATATAATATATTCTATTTATAATCTAATAAAGCGAATAACTTTAAAAAATTTTTTACTACGCAAATACTATGCAAAGACTTATGCAAATACTATGCATAATAAAATATAATATATTTTAATTATTGTTTAATAAAGCAGATAACTTTATAAAAGTATTCATTTTATATAAAAAGATTTTACTATTAATTTTAATAAAGCGAATAACTTTTTAAAAGTATCCGCATTTTTATATAAAAAGTTTTACGTTTTATTACGTTAATAATACTGAATAAAACAAAACGTCATCATCATTATTATTATTCACACTATTAATCGACCAGATCGTTCCCAGAAAAGAGGGAGCTTTCCAATAAGGATTTCTCCTTATTGGCGCGCAATTAGGTGACCAAACCTCTCATTGGCAGAACTTCTAGACATCGTTAATAATGCAAATAATAATATTAACAACTTCGTCATCTCAATTATTGATTTAATAACATATAAAATATAAATGATAATTAAATCAAACTGAGTGACTTCTCACATAAGCATTAATAATCAATACCTGGTGTGTTACTATGCAACCACGCCAGCGTATTATTATACTTTTACTACCGAAAGTAGTTCAACAATATCAACCAGTAAAACTTCCGCCGTTATTTTCAATAAAATATTTTTGTCATTTTCTTAATCCGATAATAAATTACGTTGTGGGGTCCACTAATGATTGTGTCGTCGCACGAATATTTCTCGTTTAAAAGCGAATATTCCCGACCAATCGAATATTATATAACAACTTGCGTTTCTTTGCAAAATTTATAAATATTACCCACAACTATAACATTATATCAAATTTATTTCATAATATTCAAAAATGATATTTATAGAAAATTCATTTTATTCATAAAAGTTGGGGTCTTACAATCTCCCTTCTTATGAAATTTCGCCCTCGAAATTAGGGGTAACGCGACTGGTATGTCGAAGAGGTAAGGATACCTTGATTTCATTTCGATTCTAACTCCCGGGTCATTTCCTCAACATCGTGGTTCCTCCATAATACTTTGAATTAAGGTATAACCTTGGAGCGTAGAATATGTTCCTTCTTATCCAAGATTTGAACAGGAACCTCTTCATACGTTAAATCTTCCGCTATTTCGTCTGGTTCTAACTCAATAATATGGTTCGGGTCTTTCACATATTTACGTAATATGGATATATGAAAAATGTTATGAACACGAGACATACTTGGTGGTAAAAGCAAGTCTATAAAGCTCTGATCCCTACTCGTCGAGGATTAAAAATGGGCCAATGAATCGAGGATTGAGCTTTCCTCTATTTCCAAATCTCGTAACTCCTTTCCATGGAGCAATATGTAACAACACATATTCTCCAATATCGAATTTCATATCCTTTCGATGAAAATCAACATAACTCTTTTGTCGGTCTTGTGAGATTTTTATACGTTGTCGGATCGTTTGAATCTTTTCCGTAGTCATACGTACCAACTCCGGTCCCAACAACGTTGCTTCACCCACCTCATCCCAACATACTGGAGAACGACACTTTTTCCATACAACGCCTCGAATGGAGCCATACCAATACTTGCTTGATAACTGTTGTTGTAGGAAAACTCCACCAATGGTAAGAACTTGTCCCAACTTCCCTTGAAGTCAAGGACACAGAGTCTTAATAAATCTTCAAGAGTTTAAATAGTCCTCTCTGATTGTCCGTCCGTCTGAGGATTATAAGCCGAACTAAATCGTAAATCTGTGCCCATAACTTTTTGCAAACTAACCCAAAATCGTGAAGTGAATCTTGGGTCTCGATCAGAAACTATGGATACTGGCATACCATGCAGTCTTACAATCTCGTTTATGTACATACGAGCAAGACGCTCAAGTATATAAGTTTCTTGTATTGGTAAAAAATGAGCAGACTTGGTCAATCTAACAACAATGACCCAAATTGCATCTATGCCTTGAGAAACCTTGGGAAGACCAGTAACGAAATCCATGGTAATGTGCTCCCACTTCCATTCTAGAATTTCAAATGGTTGTAATGGACCTTTTGGTACTTGATGCTCCGCCTTGACTCGTTGACAAGTTAGACACCTTGAGATAAACATCGCTATCTCTCTCTTCATATTGCTCCACCAAAATGTATGACGAAGATCACGATACATTTTGGTACTCCCAGGATGGATTGCAAATGGTGTGTTGTGCGCCTCCATCATGATTTTATACTTTAAATCAGGGTCGTTAGGAACACAAAGTCTGGAGTTGACTCAAGTATTCCTTCTTCATCGATTCTTGCTTCCGAGATAGTACCTTCTTGTACTTTCTTCCTCATACGCATCGGCTCCAAGTCTCGTAGCTTGAGCGACTTTAACTTTATCGATTAAAAGTCGGTTCTACTTTGTATATTCGCCATCATCACGTGGGTCCCTGGAGTCTTTATCTCTATCTCCATCCTTTGCAAGTCATACAAAATGGGCCTTTGCGTTGACAATATCGCACTTGTACCCGCATATGATCTTCTACTCAATGCGTCAGCTACCACGTTTGCTTTTTCAGGATGGTATTGGATGGTATGATCATAATCTTTCAATAGTTCAAGCCAACGTTGCTGTCGCATGTTGAGTTCCTTTTGAGTGAAGAAATATTTGAGGCTTTTATGATCCGTAAAGATCTCCACTTTCTCCCCATACAAGTAATGCCTCCAAATTTTAAGTGCGAAGACAACAGCTGCCAACTCTAGATCATGAGTAGGATAATTCCTCTCATATTCTTTAAGTTGTCGAGAGGCATAGGCTATGACTTTCCCATGTTGCATGAGAACACATCCTAACCCTTTGCTTGAAGCATCTTCAGAGATGACAAATTCCTCCGAGCCGGATGGTATTGTCGAGCAGTCTTTGAAATGAGTCTTCTCTTGAGTTCTTGAAAACTCTTCTCACATTCCTCGTTCCAACCGAATTTTGTATCTTTCCGAGTCAGCTGAGTTAAGGGAGTAGCGATTCGAGAAAACCCTTCTACTTAATCTCCGATAATAACCAAACTAAGTTCGAGAAAGCTACGATACTTCGCAGAATCGATTTAGGTTGTTCCCAAACTTTGAATGACTTCAATCTTTGCGGTCAGCAGATATTCCATGACTTGATACCACGTGCCCAAGGAATTCTACTTCCTCGCCGAACTCGCATTTTTTAACTTGGCATAAAGCTTATATTCACGAAGCTTTTGGAGTATCAGCTTCAAGTGTTGCTCATGATCTTCACGGCTTTTGGAATAAATAAGGATGTCATCAATAAAGACGACCACAAAGTGATCCAAATATTCCTTGAATACTCGATTCATCATATCCATGAAGGCAGCAGGAGCATTAGTCAATCCAAAAGACATGACTAGGAATTCATAATGCCCATACCGAGTTCTGAAAGCCGTCTTTGGAATGTCATCGGTTCTAATCTTCAATTGGTGATATCTGAAACGAAGATCAATCTTTAAAAAGAATTTGGCGCCTTACAACTGGTCAAATAGGTCATCAATACGTGGCAATGGGTACCTATTTTTGATGGTGACATGATTCAACTCCCGATAATCAATACAAAGTCGCATACTCCCATCTTTCTTCTTCACGAATAGAATAGGAGCACCCCAAGGAGAAGTACTAGGATGAATAAAGCCAATGTTTAACCATTCCTACAGTTGGGCCTTTAACTCCTGAAGTTCAATAGGAGCCATTCGATATGGGGCTTTGGAAATGGGTTTTGTACCGGGTTCAAGGTCGATACAAAATTCAATTTCACGCTACGGGGTAGGCCAAGTAAGTTCTTGAGGAATACGTCAGAAATTCATTAACAATGAAATATCATTCAAAATCAAGTATTTTTGTTTAGATCCGTGACATGAGCTAAGAAAACTTGACATCCATTTTTCAATAAACGAATAGCTTTATGGCTTGAGATGACAGTGATTGATTTTAATGGTTTGGTTGCTTGAATTCATATAATAGGTTGATTAGGAATATGAAAGCTAACAACCTTACGAAAATAATCAATTTTTGCATGATGAGTAGTTAACCAATCAATCCCTAGAATTATGTCAAATGCAAGTATTTTCAATGAAAGAAGGTCGACAGGTAATGTGAGGGTACCGATTTGAACCAAACAAGACTTATAAACAGTGGATGTAATGAAGGTTTCTCCCAACGGAGTTTCAACAAATAAGTCAAAGTCTAATTTCTCCGGAGTCAAATTTAAACGTTGAGCGCAAGTAGGAAAAATAAAAGAATGGGTAGAACCGGTATCAAATAAGGTATATACTTCACTAGAATTTTTGATAAGCTTACCCATGATGACCTCGTTCGGGTTCCTTTCTTTCTGGGAGGTCATGATAAACGCTCTCCCTTGAACAACCGGTTTTGTCTTGTCTGGGACGGCCTTTGCTGCCTCCATCCCAGCTGGACTTGTCTTTGGTGCACGATAAAATCGGGCCAGATGTCATTCTCTTCCACAATTGTAACATGCTTTGAAGGGCATCGCACAGTTTGGACTGATGTGTCCCTCCCCTCCACATTTGAAGCATATGATAGGTGGTCGTTCTCCTTCCTTAACGACAGGTGCTGATGCTGACGTCTTTCCATCATTGTTGAATCTTCTTTTCTTGAAATGTCCATTCTTATTGTTTTGGCCATGATTACCACTGAAGTGGTTACCATTTCTGGCATGTTGATTCCCTCCACGCTTATTGTCACCGCTTCAATGAATGCTATCACTAGTATTATCATTTTACCGGCTGCTCTCTTTTGGTTGGGTTGAATCATTATCGCGCTCCAATAACTGAGCCCTATTAACAACATCTAAATACAAACACAGTTTATGAGAGATAAGATATTGACGTATCTCTGGTTTCAAACCTCTTAGAAACATTCGTGTCATTCTCTCCTCATTATCAACCAAATGGGACGCAAATCGGGACAGCTCGGCAAACTTGGCTTCGTACTGTGACACGGTCATGTTGTTTTATTCCAATTTAATGAACTCTACCTCTTTCATGTGACGAATACTTTCGGGAAAGTATTTGTCGTTGAACAGTTCTTGGAACTTCTCCCAAGACATCTTCAGTGCGGCAGGTTGAGTACGCTTTACAGATTCCCACCAGTACGCTTTTGCTCCTCGGAGAAACCCAAGACATCAAATATCTTGTTGATCTGCTTTATCCACGTCTCCGCCTTAAGTGGTTTTGGCTCTCCAAAAAACTCCGGTGGTTCCAACTCTTTGAACTGTTTGGCGGTGATCGTCCAAGAGTTGCCAGTGTTTCCACCTGTATTTTGGACAGGAGCCGCTCTCGCCTGATGTTGCATGAAGCCTCGGAACATTCCATCGTTCATCATTTGGTCAGTGTTGTTGTTTGCATTAGGATTGTCGCCTTCCTGATGCACATTATCCTGATTATTGATCTGTGGAGACTCAACGGTCTCCTGTGCTCCATTGATGTTCTCAACATTCTCGGATGCCATTTTCAAATACTGCCACAAAACAAGGGTTAATTAACATATCACATATTATCCCTATACTCTGACCGACCAATTAAATACCAAATAAACTTAGGTAGGTCATACTAGAGAAGAATTCCCGCTCTCTCCCTCCTAGTTCTTATCTCACATCTCAGCCAGGGATCATATCCCTAAGCTTTGATACCAACTGTGACGCCCCCAAAATAGGTATACATCACCCATCTTGAGTCGCCAAATACATGGTACTAAATTCAAATACAACTTGATTATACAACAGTCGTGTAAAATACGACAAAATACATGTTGTGAGTTTTAATACAAATATTGTTATCTAGACAATATCCACACTCAATTTAGTCCTCATTACATTTATTATCACACTATTTAACAGAATAGTGAGGACTACTAAGACACCATCTCGGACCATCACTCCGTTCCCCGACTAGTCCCGGCTACGTTCTCATTTCCTGAAGAGAACAGTGAAAGAAAGGGTGAGCTCAACTAGCCTTGTAAGAAATATTATGACTAAGATAATGCAGAATAAATTATCATTAGTCCTCAACAAATGTTAAAGCGATAAAATACAATAAACATCAAGTTTAAGCTGCGATGAACATGCAATCCATTAAAAGAGTCAAGTAGAGAATAAAATCTACTATCTTTTATGATTTAAAAGGTTTTCATCACTTTTATCATTTGAGACTCGACTTAATAAATAATCCACATCATCCACACTTTTCGACCAAGGATATTCATTAGGGTTACGACCACAAATTATCCATGCACTCACGGGCCAAGGATATTTGTGTATTCATCAATGGTCATGATCATGCCAACAATCATCCATCAATGCACGCCGGCCAATGAGGACTTTTACCACATCATTTGTAATATTACGGTCATGATTACATCGAATAATTCCTGGTCATAATCATACCAAGTCCATCTATGCACTACAGGCCACAGATGACTTTCAAAAATAATATAAACATGAGGATGATGACAATGATATAAGAATTCAATAAAACAAGTTCAAGAATTAATTTATTCAGGAACTAATAACATCCAAATTGTCCACATGATACTTCTTTGTAAAGTAAAATTCAAGAATGCTCAGAAGAATATTTCCATGAAAAGATACTGGATGAAGCACAAATATCAAGAATATTCCACTAATTTCATGGAGTGTAGAAGTCAAAACTTTAACCAACTGAGTATAATAAAGAATGGAATACAACAGAAATCACCATGCATGCGGTACTTCGCATAGACAGGTTATTCCAACAGAATACTAAATGACGGAACCAGGTCAGGTGAAATTCACACCAACAGGATGTTTCAACAAAATAATAAAGACGGAACCAGGTCTGGCGTAAAGCACGGATATGATATTCTAATAGAATAATAAAGAATGGAATACAGAAAAATTTCACCAAGTATAGGATAGCCCGCGTATACAGGTTATTCTAACAGAATAATAAAGATGGAATAATAGAAGTTCTCTTCATGAATACAAAAGAAATAATACCCCTTACCGTAAAAGAAACTTGATATCGGAGTAGTGAAGTAGCAGAATACTTTTCTTCTTTCTCTCTATAGTTTCTCTCTCTAGAGTTTCAGTGAATTCGTAAGAAATAATGAAGGAATGAGCTTCTATTTATAGAAGAATGGAGTGAATAGTAACCAATCCATGAACGGTCCATAGTGATTTACTTTAATCGGACGGTCCATATTTAAAGCAAAATATTTTAAATAAAATAAAATATATTCTATTTATAATCTAATAAAACGAATAACTTTTAAAAAGATTTTACTATGCAAATACTATGCAAACACTATGCATAATAAAATATAATATATTCTAATTATTGTCTAATAAAACAGATAACTTTATAAAAGTATTATGTTTTATATAAAAAGATTTTACTATTAGCCTAATAAAACGAATAACTTTTTTAAAAGTATCCATTTTATATAAAAGTTTTTCTGTTTTATTACGTTAATAATATGAATAAAACAAAACGTCATCATCATTATTATTATTCACACTATTAATCGACCGTGTCGTTCTCAGGAAGAGAGGGCTTTCAATAAGGATTTCTCCTATTAGCACGCAATTAGGTGACCAAACCTCTCTTGGCAGAACTTCTACACATTGTTAATAATGCAAATAATAATATTAACAACTTCGTCATCTCAATTATTGATTTAATAACATATAAAATATCGACAATAATTAAATCAAATTGAGTGACTTCTCACATAAGCATTAATAATCAATATCTGCAGTGTGCTACTATGCAAACTACGCGTATTCATCGTACTTTACTACCAAGTAGTTCAAGCAAAGTATCAACGGTAAAACTTCCGCCGTTATTTTAATAAAATATTTTTGTCGTTTTCTCAATTCGCAATAATTACATTGTGGGGTCTACGATAATTGTCTTGTAAATCACGAATATTTCTGTTTTAAAGCGAATATTCCCCGACCAATCGAATATTATATAACAACTTGCGTACTTTGCAAAATTTATAAATATTACCCACAACTATAACATTATATCAAATTTATTCCATAATATTCAAAAATGATATTTATAGAAAATTCATTTTTATTCATAAAAGTTGGGGTCTTATATCGTGAGCGTCCATCTGATGATCTAACGGTTTAATAGAGGTCCCGTCCGTAGTTTAATTTTCAGTATTTCGCAGTTTAATACTGGGGACGGAACAAATGTCCAAAATACCATCCTTGTAAATTGTGGACGTTAAGCATTTTTGGCCAATTGGCGGACGCTAAGTATGGCAGACCAGTTTTCTAGGCTTCGCGGTATTAAACTGCGAATGCCAAATAATCTACTATTTCATTAATTCACTCTACGATTGTGAATCAATGAAAACTAAAATAAAAAACATGTTTACTTTGTAAGACCCCAACTTTTATGAATAAAGATTTAATTTTCTCGAAATATCATTTTGAATATTATGGTGTGGATTTGATATAATATTATAGTTGTGAGTAATATTTACAAATTTTGCAAAGCAAGCAAGTTGTTATAAAATATTCGTTTGGTTGGGAAATATTCATTTGGTTGGGGAATGTTCGTACGATGACACAATCATTGGTGGACCCCACAACGGAATTCATCGTCGAAGTTAGAAAAGCATGTAATAACTTTTTATAAAATAACGGCAAAAGTTTTACCGTTAATCATTGAAATACCAGTGAGAAAAGTACAAGATGTCGCGTGGGTCGCATAAGTAACATATGAGATGTCTAATATCTTTGATTTTTGATGCTTACATGAGAAGTCACTCAGTTTTGTTTAATTATTGTCACAATAATTGCTGCATATTATCTCACATTATTGATTCAATTATTATCACAATATTTTATATTATTAAATCAATAATTGAGACGACAAAGTTATTCATATTATTATTTACATTATTGACAATGTCTAGAAAGTTCTGTCGAGGAAAGGGGTTTAGTCACCTAATTGCGCGCCAATAAGGAGAAATCCTTATCGGAAAGCCCCCTCTTTCCTGTGAATGATATGATTGTTAATATTGTGAATTATGATATTAATGATGAATGTTATTAAAAATATGTTTTGTGAAGCTAAGTGAATTAAGATAAATAGAGGGGTATTTTATGAAGTATTTATTGTAAGTTTGGCGTATTATTTGGACCCCCACTTGTAAGACCCCGAATTTTATGAAATGAAAGTATTTAATTTTCTTATAATTATTATTCTATTTAGTAAATCGTTAAATTGATAAAAAGTTAAAGTTAAGGGGGATATGCGAAAATTTTGCAAAGTATGCAAGTTGTCATAAAATATTCGATTGGTCGGGGAATATTCGTACGACGACACAATCATTGGTTGACCCCATAACGAAATTACTGTCGAAATGACAAAACGACAAAAATATCTTTTATAAAAATAACGACGAAAGTTTTACCGTTAGTGTAAGACCCCAACTTCTATGAATAAAGAATAATTTTCTCGAAATATATTTTTGAATATTATGGTGTGGATTTGATATAATGTTATAATTGTGGGTAATATTTAAAAATTTTGCAAAGCAAGCAAGTGGTTATATAATATTCGTTTGGTCGGGAAATATTCGTTTTAACAGGGAATATTCGTACGACGGCATAATCATTGGTGGACCCAACAACGGAAGTATTGTCGTAGTTAGAAAATGACATAATTATCTTTTTATAAAAATAACGGCGGAAGTTTTACCGTTAAACCATTGAACTACCAGTAGTAAAAAATACAAAGATGTCTGGCGTGGTTGCATAGTAGCATACGGTATTGATTATTGATGCTTACGTGAGAAGTCACTCGGTTATACTCAATTATTGCTACGATAATTAATTTTGCATCATATCTCTCATATTATTGATTTGATTATTGTCACAATTATCATATCGCATTATATGATATATTATTAAATAAATAATTGAGACGACAAAGTTATTCATATTATTAAATTATAATATTTACAATATCTAGAAGTTACATCGAGGAGAGGTTTGGTCATTTAATTGCGCTTGATAAGGAGAAATCCTTATCGGAAAGCCCCTCTTCACAGGAATGACCTGGTTGTTAAATATTGTGAGTTATAATATTAATGATGAATAAGTTCGTGTTGATTAAAGATGAAATTGATAGTTTCATTGTGTTGGGATTATTAGTGTTAGTGGAAATCGACATCTATTCCGATGATAATTGATGTCTGGGGGTTATATTTATAAATCGGGTAATTAATCGGATAAATGAGCAATTAATTGCTACTAATTCACATGCTTATATAACTATTTATTCACATGTGTGTACTATTGAATCACATTCATATACTATTAGGGGAGTTGGTGCAAGATTGATAATATTTGCATGACTAAGTTAAAAATAGAGGTATAGATAGAGGTACTATACTGTAATTCGTATTTTCACATGATTATAACTATTGATTCACATGATTGAACTATTGATTCACATTATTTACTATTAGGGGAGGTGGGGCAAGTTTGATAATACTTGCAGGACTAAATTAAAAATGAAAGAAAAGTTAGAGGTATTGTATTGTAATATTTAGAGCCCCAAAATGTGCAATTATCGAAACTATATTTTCCTATAAATAGAAGCTCATTCTACCTTCATTTCTCACCAATTCACTAAAGCTATAGGGCAATTATTATAGAGAGAAATATAGAGAGAAAGAAGAAGAGAAGTCTGCTACATCTCTACTCCAGTATCCAGTTTCTTTCTAAGGTAAGGGATATTATTATTATAGTAAGGGATATTATTTCTTTCGTATTCATTAAGAGAGCTTCTGTTATTTCATTCTTTATTATTATGTTAGAATAACCTGTTTATGCGAAGTACCACATACATGGTGAAATTCTTCTGTTATTCCATTCTTTATTATTATGTTGGAATAACCTGTCTCTGCGAAGTACCGCATACATGGTGAAATTCTTCTGTTATTCCATTCTTTATTATTACATTTGGAATATCCATGCTCGACGATATTACGCTAGACCTAATTCCATTCTTTATTATTACATTGGAATAACACGTATGCATGCGATTCTATAGCATACATGGTGAATTCTTTGTTATTCCATTCTTTATTATTACATTAAAATATCCATGCATGTGATTACGCTAGACTGGTTCCATTCTTTATTATTACATTTGAAATATCACATGCATATGCGGATTACACTAGACTGGTTCCATTCTTTATTATTACATTTGGAATAACTTTTATGCGTGTGGTCTATCGCATGCATGGTGAATTCTTCTGTTAGTCTATTCTTTATTATTCTGTTGGAATATCACATGCGTCGCAAGTGAGTACACATGACTGGTTCCATTCTTTATTATTACATTGGAATAACATCTATGTGGATTATCACATGCATGGTGAATGATCCTTCCGTATTCATTCCTTATTAAATTGTGAAAATGATGCATGCACGTGGATTACCGCATGGCGGGTGAAAATCCATTTGCAGTTTCATATATTCTATGATACTCATTTGGTTAAAGTTTTGGCTTCTATACTCCATGAAATTAGTAGAATATCTTGGATATTTGCGCTTCATCCAGTAACTTTTCATGGAAATATTCTTCCGAGTATTTTTGAATTTTACTCCACAAAGCAGTATCATGTTGACAATTTGGACGTAATGTATTTCAAGATAAATTAACTTATAAATCTTTAAAATTTATTCTTGAACTTGTTTTATTGAATTATTATGTCATTGTCATCATCCTCATGATTATGTTGTGATGAAAGTCATCTTTGGCTTACGTGCATAGATGGACTTGGTATGATTGTGACCAGGGATTATTCGGTATAATCATGACTGTAATGTTATAAATGATGTGGTAAAAGTCCTCGATGAGCTTTGTAGTGCATTGATGGGACGATTTTTTGGTATGATTATGACCATGGATTATTCAAGTATATTCATGACCATTGATGATTTAATGAATATCCTTGGCGTAGTGCGTGGGATGACTCGATGATGTGGTTTATTTATTAAGTCGAGTCTCGCGATAAAAATTGATGAAAACATTTTAAATCATAGAAGATAGTAGATATCATGCTCTACTTGACTTTTCTAATGGATTGCTTATTCACTTGCAGATTAAACTTGATGTCTATTGTATTTTATCGGTTTAACATTGTTGAAGGCTAATGATAATTTATCCTGCATTATCTTAGTCATAATATTTCTTACTGGGCTAGTTGAGCTCACCCTTTCTTTCACTATTCTCTTCAGGAAATGAGAACATAGCCTGGACTAGTCGGGGAATGGAGTGACGGTCCAGATGATAGCAATAGTAGTCCTCACTATTCTGTTAAATAGTGTGACAATAAATGTAATGAGGACTCCATTGAGTGTAGATATTGTCTAGATGACAATATTCTTATTAAAACTCTTAGATTATGTTTTGTCGTATTTCACACGTCTGTTGTATAATTAAGTTGTATTTAAATTTTGTACCATGTATTTGGTGACACAAGATGGGTGATGTATACCTATTTTGGGTGCGTCATAGTTGGTATCAAAGCTTAGGGATATGATCCCTGGCTGAGATGTGAGACAAGAACTAGGAGGGGAGAGGCGGGGAATTCCTTCACTAGTATGACCTACCTAAGTTTATTTGGTATTTAATTGGTCGGTCTGAGTATAGGGATAATATGTGACATGTTAATTAACCCTTGTTTTGTGGCAGTGTTTGAAAATGGCATCTGAAAATGTTGAGATAAACAATGAAGCACATGAGACCGTTGAGTCACCACAGATTAATGCCCAGGATAATGTGCAACAGGAAGACAATAATCCTCATGTAAACAATAACACCGATGAAATGGTGAACGATGGGATGTTTTAGGAGGCTTTATGCAATTCATGCAACATCGGAAAAGCGTCTCTGTCCAAAAAAATGGTGGAAACACTAACAACTCTCGGACGGTCACCGCTAAGCAGTTCAAGGAGCTGGAACCACCGGAGTTTTTTGGAGAGCCAAAACCACTTAAGGCGGAGACGTGGATAAAGTAGATCAACAAGATATTTGATGTCTTGGGATGCTCAGAGGAGCAAAAGGTTCCCCTTGCCACCTTCATGTTATGTTGCGGAGGCGATTCTTGGTGGAAATCGTAAAAGCGTACTCAACTTGTCGCACTCAAAATGTCTTGGGAGAAGTTCCAAGAGCTGTTCAATGACAAGTACTTTCCTGAAAGTATTCGTCACATGAAGGAGGTAGAGTTCTCATGCTTGAGCAAAACAATATGACTGTGGCGCAGTACAAAGCTAAGTTTGTCGAGTTGTCTCGGTTTGCGTCCCACTTGGTTGATAATGAGAAGAGAATGAAGCGAATGTTTCTAAGAGGTTTGAAACCCAAGATACGTCAATACCTAATTTCTCACAAACTGTGTTTGTATTCAGATGTTGTGAATAGGGCTCAATTATTAGAGCGCGATAATGAGTTAACCCAACCAAGAGAGAGCAACCGACAAGTCGATAATACTAGTGGTAGCAGTCATCGAAGCGGTGACAACAAACGTGGAGGGAATCAACATGCTAGAAATGATAATCACTTCGGTGGTAATCATGACCATGACAATAAGAGTGGAAATTTCAAGAAGAGGAGATTCAACAAGGATGAAAAGACGTCAGCACTAGCACCTATTGTTAAGGAAGGAGAATGACCACCGGTCGTATGTTACAAATGTGGAGGGGAAGGACACATAAGTCCAAACTGCACGATGAAGTCCAAAGCGTGTTATAATTGTGGAAAAGAAGGTCACCTAACCCAATTTTGTCGTGCACCAAAGTCAAGTCCAGGTGAGATGGAGGCATCAAAGGGTGTCCCAGACAAGACAAAACCGATAGTTCAAGGGAGAGCGTTTGTCGTAACCTCCCAAAAAGCGAGGAATCCAAACGAGGTGATTATGGGTAAGCTAATCATAAACTCTAGCGAAGTTTATCCTTTATTTGATACCAGTTCTACCCATTCCTTTATTTCTCCTACTTGCGCTCAACGTTTAAATTTGACTCTGAAGAAATTAGACTTTGACTTATCTGTTGAAACTCTATTGGGAGAAACCTTCATTACATCCACGGTTTATAAGTCCTGTTTGATTCAAATCGGTAACCGCACGTTACCTGTCGATCTTATTTCTTTGAAAATACTTGCATTTGATGTGATTTTAGGGGTTGATTGGTTAACTACTCATCATGTTAAAATCGATTATTTTTGTAAGGTTGTTAGCTTTCATATTCCTAACCAACCTATTATGCGAATTCAAGCAACCAAACCACTAAAATCAATCACTGTCATATCAAGTCATAAAGCTATTCGTTTATTGAAAAATGGATGTCAAGCTTTCTTAGCCCATGTCACGGATTTAAATAAAGATACGTCAGATTTGAATGATATTTCTATTGTTAATAAATTTCCTTACGTATTCCTTGAAGAACTTCTTGGCCTACCCCAGAGCGTGAAATTGAATTTTGTATCGACCTTGAATCCGGTACAAAACCCATTTTTAAAGCCCCATATCGAAAGGCTCCTATTGAACTTCAGGAGTTAAAAACCCAACTACAGGAATTGTTAGACATCGATTTCATTCGTCCTAGTACGTCTCCTTGGGGTGCTCCTGTTCTATTCGTGAAGAAGAAAGATGGAAGTATGCGACTTTGTATTGATTATCGGGAGTTGAATCATGTCACCATCAAAAATAGAGTGCCGTTGCCTCGCATTGATGACTGTTTGACCCGATTGCAAGGAGCCAAATTCTTTTCAAAGATTGATCTTCATTCGGATATCATCAGTTGAAGATTAAAAGCGATGACATTCAAAGGCGCTTTCGGAAGGAACTGAAGACGGGCATTATGAATTCCTAGTCATGTCTTTTGGATTGACTAATGCTCCTGCTGCCTTCATGGACATGATGAACCGAGTATTGAAGGAATATTTGGATCACTTTGTGGTCGTCTTTATTGATGACATCCTCATATACTCCAAAACCTATGAAGACCATGAGCAACACTTGAGGCTGATACTTCAAAAGCTTCGTGAAAACAAGCTTTATGCCACGTTGAAAAAATGTGAGTTCTGGCTTGAGGAAGTTGCATTCCTTTGGCACGTAATATCAAATAATGGAATATTTATTGACTCGACAAAGATTGAAGCAATTCAAAGCTGGGAGAAACCTAAGTCAGTGACCGAAGTACGTAGCTTTCTCGGCTTAGCTGGTTATTATCGAAGATTCGTAGAATGGTTTTCTCGAATCGCTACTCCATTAACTCAGCTGACTCGAAAAGATACAAAATTCAGTTGGAGCGAGGAATGTGAAAAGAGTTTTCAAGAACTAAAGAGGAGACTCATTTCAGCACCTGTTCTGACAATACCATCTGGCTCGGAGGGATTTGTCATCTACAGTGATGCTTCATGCAAAGGGTTAAGATGTGTTCTCATGCAACATGGGAAAGTCATAGCCTATGCCTCTCAACAACTCAAAGAATATGAGAAGAATTATCCTACTCATGATCTAGAGTTGGCAACAGTCATTTTTACGCT
The DNA here is from genome assembly GCA_020205615.1 of Panax quinquefolius. Lineage (NCBI taxonomy): Eukaryota > Viridiplantae > Streptophyta > Magnoliopsida > Apiales > Araliaceae > Panax > Panax quinquefolius. The sequence goes on from CM035155.1 coordinate 137,299,159, forward strand.
TAAGATTTTGAGGCATTACCTGTATGGAGAGAAGGTGGAGATTTATACGGATCATAAAAGCCTCAAATATGTCTTAACTCAAAAGGAACTCAACATGTGGCAATGACGATGGCTTGAGTTGTTGAAAGATTATGATCATACCATAAAATACCATCCTGAAAAAGCGAATGTAGTAGTGACACATTGAGTAGAAGATCATATCTTTGAATGCAGAGTGCAATATTGTCAATAAAGACCCATTTTGTATGACTTGGAAAGGATAGAAATAGAGTTAAAGACTCAGGGACCCATGTGATGATGGCAAATATTACGAGTGGAACCGACTTTAATCGATAAAGTTAAAGCTGCTCAAACTACAGATCTGGAGCTGATGCGTATGAAGAAGAAAGTGCAAGAAGATGCTATTCTGGAAGCAAGAATCGATGAAGAAGGAATACTTCGAGTCAACTCCAGACTTTGTGTTCCTAACGACCTTGATTTAAAGTATAAAATCATGATGGAGGCGCACAACACACCGTTTGCAATCCATCCTGGGAGTACCAAAATGTATCGTGATCTTCGTCATACATTTTGGTGGAGCAATATGAAGAGAGAGATAGCGATGTTTATCTCAAGATGTCTTACTTGTCAACGAGTCAAGGCGGAGCATCAAGTACCAAAAGGTCCATTGCAACCACTTGAAATTCTAGAATGGAAGTGGGAGAACATTACCGTGGATTTCATTACTGGTCTTCCCAAGGTTTCTCAAGGCATAAATGCGATTTGGGTCATTATTGAAAGATTGACCAAGTCTGCTCATTTCTTACCAATAAGAGAAACTTTTACACTTGAATGTCTTGCTAGTATGTACATAAACGAGATCGTAAGATTGCATGGTATGCCAGTATCCATAGTTTCTGATCGAGACCCAAGATTCACTTCAAGATTTTGGGTTAGTTTGCAAAAAGCTATGGGCACGGATTTATGATTTATTTCGACATATCATCCTCAAATGGATGGGCAGTCGGAAAGGACTATTCAAACTCTTGAAGATTTATTAAGACTCTGCGTCCTTGACTTCAAGGGAAGTTGGGACAAGTTCTTACCATTGGTGTAGTTTTCCTACAACAATAGTTATCAAGAAAGTATTGGCATGTCTCCATTTGAGGCGTTGTATGGAAGAAAGTGTCGTTCTTCAGTATGCTGGGATGAGGTGGGTGAAGTAACATTGTTGGGACCGGATTTGGTACATATGACTACGAAAAAGATTCAAATGATCCGAAAACATATAAAAACCTCACAAGATCGACAAAAGAGTTATGCTGATATTCATCGAAAAGACGTGGAATTCAATATTGGAGATCATGTGTTGTTACGTGTTGCTCCATGGAAAGGAGTTACAAGATTTAGAAAGAGAGAAAAGCTGAATCCTCAATTCATTGGCCCATTTTTAATCCTCGATCGAGTAGGAACTGTGGCCTATAAACTCACCTTACCACCAAGTATGTCTCGTGTTCATAACGTTTTTCACATATCTATGTTACGTAAATATGTGAAAGACCCGAACCATATTATTGAATTAGAACTAGACGAGATAGAGGAAGATTTAATGTATGAAGAGTTAATTGTTAAAATCTTGGATAAGAAGGATCATATTCTACGTTCTAAAGTTATATCTCAAGTCAAAGTTTTGTGGAAAAACCACGATGTGGAGGAAATGACTTGGGAGTTAGAATCTGAGATGAAATCAAGGTATCCTCACCTGTTCGACATACCAGGTACGCGCCCTAATTTTGAGGACGAAATTTCATAAGAAGGGGAGGTTGTAAGACCCCAACTTTTATGAATAAAGAATAATTTTCTCGAAATATATTTTTGAATATTATGGAGTGGATTTGATATAATGTTATAGTTGTGGGTAATATTTACAAATTTTGCAAAGTAAGTAAGTGGTTATATAATATTCGATTGGTCGGGGAATATTCATTTTAACAGGGAATATTTGTACGACGACACAATCATTGGTGGACCCCACAACAGAAGTATTATCGTAGTTAGAAAACGATATAATTATCTTTTTATAAAAATAACGATGGAAGTTTTACCGTTAAATTGTTGAACTACCAGTAGTAAAAGTACAGTGATACGCGTGGTTATATAGTAGCACACGGTATTGATTATTGATGCTTACGTGAGAAATCACTCAGTTATACTCAATTATTGCTACAGTAATTGTTGTATCTTATCTCTCATATTATTGATTCAATTATTGTCACAGTATCATCTTCATTATATGATATATTATTAAATCAATAATTGAGACGACAAAGTTATTCATATTATTAAATTACAATATTTATAATGTACAGAAGTTTACAAGGAGAGAGGTTTGGTCATCTAATTGCGCGCTTGATAAGGAGAAATCCTTATCGGAAAGCCCCCTCTTTCCTGGGAACGACATGGTTGTTAAATATTATGAGTTATAATATTAATGATGAATAACTTCGTGTTGATTAAAGATGAAATTGATAGTTTCATTGTGTTAGGATTATTAGTGTTAGTGGAAATCAACATCTATTCCGATGATAATTGATATCTGGGGGTTATATTGATAAATCGGGTAATTATTCGGATAAATGAGCAATTAATTACTACTAATTCACATGCTTATATAACTATTTGTTCACATGTGTGTACTATTAAATCACATTCATGTACTATTAGGGGAGTTGGTGCAAAATTGATAATATTTGCATGACTAAGTTAAAAATGGAGGTATAGATGGAGGCACTGTAATTCGTATTTTTACATAATTATAACTATTGATTCACATGATTGAACTATTGATTCACATTATTTACTATTAGGGAAGGTGGTGCAAGTTTGATAATAGTTGCAGGACTAAATTAAAAATGAAAGAAAAGTTGGAGGTATTGTACTGTAATATTTCGAGCCCCAAAATGTGCAATTATCGAAACTATATTTTCCTATAAATAGAAGCTCATTCTTCCTTCATTTCTCACCAATTCACTAAAGCTATAGAGCAATTATTATAGAGAGAAATTATAGAGAGAAAGAAGAATAGAAGTCTGCTACCTCTCTACTCCAGTATCCAGTTTCTTTCTAAGGTAGGGGATATTATTATTATAGTAAGGGGTATTATTTCTTTTGTATTCATGAAGAGAGCTTCTGTTATTCCATTCTTTATTATTATGTTGGAATAACCTATCTACGTAGAAGTACCACATATATGGTGAAATTTTTTACATTATTCCATTCTTTATTATTATCTTTGAAATAACTGCTATACATCGAAATACCGCATACGTGGTGAAATTCTTACATTATTTCATTCTTTATTATTACATTTGAATATCACATGCATGCGGAGCGGATTACGCTTAGACACGGTTCTATTCTTTATTATTACATTGGAATAACTTTTATGCATGCGATCTATCACATACATGGTGAATTCTTTGTTATTCCATTCTTTATTATTCTATTGGAATATAATGTCTGTGCGGATTACGCTAGCCCTGGTTCTATTCTTTATTATTTTGTTGGAATAACCCGTCTGTGCGGTCTATCGCATGCATGGTGAATTCTTACATTATTTCATTCTCTATTATTCTGTTAGAATTTCACATGCGTGCGGATTACGCATGACACAGTTCCATTCTTTATTATTACGTTGGAATAACTTGCATACATGTGGATTATCACATGCATGGTGAATGATCCTTCATATTCATTCCTTATTAAATTGTGGAAATGATCATCTACGTGGATTACCGCATGTAGGTGAAAATCCATTTCATAGTTTCATATATTCTATGATACTCATTTGGTTAAAGTTTTGGCTTCTATACTCCATGAAATTAGTAGAATATCCCGGATATTTTGCGCTTCTTAGGTATCTTTTCATGGAAATATTCTTACGAGCATTCTTGAATTTTACTCCACAAAGTAGTATCATGTTGACAATTTGGACGTAATTGATTTCAAGATAAATAAACTTATAAATCTTTAAAATTTATTCTTGAACTTGTTTTATTGAATTATTATGTCATTATCATCATCCTCATGCTTATATTGTGATGAAAGTCATCTTTGGCTTACGTGCATAGATGGACTTGGTATGATTGTGACCATAGATTATTCGGTATAATCATGACCTGTAATGTTATAAATGATGTGGTAAAAGTCCTCAGTAGCCTGTAGTGCATTGATGGTCAGTTTTTGGTATGATTATGACCAGGGATTATTCGGTATTGTCATGATCATTGATGATTTAATGAATATCCTTGGCTCGTAGTGCAGGGATGACTCAATGATGTGGTTTATTTATTAAGATGAGTCTCAGCGATAAAAATTGATGAAAACATTTTAAATCATAGAAGATAGTAGATATCATGCTCTACTTGACTCTTCTAATGGATTGCTTATCCTGCTACAGTTAAACTTGATGTCTATTGTATTTTATCAGTTTAACATTATTGAAGGCTAATGATAATTTATCCTGCATTATCTTAGTCATAATATTTCTTACTGGGTTAGTTGAGTTCACCCTTTCTTTCACTGTTCTCTTCAGGAAATGAGAACGTGAAATGTAGACTAGTCGAGGAGTCGGAGGAGCGGATCGGTCGGATGATAACATTAGTAGTCCTCAATATTACATTAAATAGTGTGACAATAAATGTAATGAGGACTCCATTGAGTGTGGATATTGTCTAGATGACAATATTCTTATTAAAACTCTTAGATTATGTTTTGTCGTATTTCACACGGTTGAATTTTGTACCATGTATTTGGCGACTCAAGATGGGTGATATATACCTATTTTGGGGGGCATCACAGTTAGATTATTGAAATATCCGGTGGTAAAAATACAGTATTACGCGTGGTTGCATAGTAGCACACGGTATTGATTATTGATGCTTACGTGAGAAGTCACTCAGTTAAACTCAATTATTGCTACAATAATTGTTGCATAATATCTCTCATATTATTGATTCAATTATTTTCATAGTATCATATGCATAATATTTTATATTATTAAATCAATAATTGAGATGACACTGTTATTCATATTATTATTTGTATTATTGACAATGTCTAGAAAGTTATGTCGAGGAAAGGGGTTAGGTTATCTAATTACGCGCCAATAGGGAGAAATCCTTATCGAAAAGCCCCTTCTTTCCTGGGAATGATCTGGTTGTTAATATTGTAAGTTATATTATTGATGAATAAATGTTGTTAAAATATTTTCATTGTGTTGGAATTATTAGTGTTAATAGAAATCGACATTTATTTCGATTATAATTGATTTCTAGAGGATAAATTGACCAATCGAGTAATTAATCAGATAAATAAGTAATTAATTGCTATTAGTTCACATGCATATAACTATTTGTTCACATGAATGGAACTATTGATTCACATGCATGTACTATTAGGGGAGGTGGTGCAAGTTTGATAATACTTGTAGGACTAAATTAAAAATGGAGGTATAGATTAAGGTACTATACTATAATAATTCGAGCCCCTAATCGTGCAATTATCAAAACTATATTTTCCTATAAATAGAAGCTCATTCTTCTCTCATTCTCACCAATTCACTAAGACTCACAAGAGCAATTATAGAGAGAGAAGCTATAGAGAGAAAGAAGAAGAGTATTCAGCTACTTCACTATTGCAGTATCCAGCCTTCTACTAAGGTAAGTGATGTTATTTATTTCTTATTCGTAAGGAATATTTTTTTTTCCAGTATTTGTAAGAAATAATATTTTCTTCCATACTCTATAGTATGTGAGTAATATTATTTCGTTTCGTATTTCTAATTCTACACTCATTTTGTTAAAGTATTGGTTCTATAATCCGTGAAATTAGTAGAATATCCTTGAAATTTACGCTTCATCTAGTATCGTTTCACAAGGATATTTTTCTGAATATTCTTGTTAAATTTTAAGCTTTTCATGTCGAAGTACTGTTCACGGGGTACTATTCACAGGATACTATTCATAAAGTACTATTCACGGGGTACTATTCACATAAAACTATTCTCGAAGTACTATTCACGGGTTACTATTCACCCGGGGTACTTACTATTCATGACAAAAAATTAATTTTTTTTTCCAAATCATTTTTGATACAATATTATTCTTGAATTTTACTCCACAAAGCAGTATCATGTTGACAATTTGGACATTATTGAATTCTGGATAAATTAAATAATAAATTTATAAAAATTTATCCTTTGCTTTCTTTTAATTGAGTTCTTATATCATTGTCATCATCATCATGCTTATATTGTGATGAAAGTCATCTGTGGCTTACGTGCATAGATGGACTATTGATTGGTATTATTATGACCACAGATTATTCGGTATAATCATGACCGTAATGTTACAAATGATGTGGTAAAAGTTATCATTGGCCCGTAGTGCATTGATGGACAGTGGTTGGCATGATCATGACCATTGGTGAAAACACGAATATCTTTGGCCCGTAGTATATGGATAATTCGTGGTCGTGATACTAATGAATATCCTTGGCCCGTAGTTCATGGATAATTCAGTGATGTGGATTATTTATTAAGCTGAGTCTCAACGATAAAATTGATGATAAACTTTTTAAATCATAGAAGATAGTAAATATCATGCTCTACTTGACTCTTCTAATGAATTTCTTGTTCCGCTGCAGTTAAACTTGATGTTTATTATATTTTATTAGTTTAACACTTTTGAAGGCTAACGATAATTTATTATGCATTATCTTAGTCATAATATTTCTTACTGGGCTAGTTGAGCTCACCCTTTTGCTTTCATTGTTCTCTTCAGGAAATGAGAACGTAGCCGGGACTAATCGGGGAATGGAGTGATGGTCCGAGATGGTGGTTATAATAGTCCTCACTATTCTATGAAATAGTATGATAATAAATGTAATAAGGACTCCATTGAGTTTGGATATTGTCTAGAAGACAATATTCGTGTAAAAACTCTCAGCTATGCTTTTTGTCGTATTATATAATTAATTTATATTTGAATTTTATAACATATATTTGGCAACTCAGAATGGGTGATGTATACCTATTTTGGAGGCGTCACAGTTGATATCAAAGTTTAGGGATATGATCCCTGGCTGAGATGTGAGACTAGAACTAGGAGGAAAGAGACGGGTAAATTCCTTCGCTAGTATGACCTACCTAATTTTATTTGTTATCTAATTGGTCAGTCAGAGTATAGGGATAATATGTGGCATGTCAATTAACCCTTTTTTGTGGCAGTGTTTTAAGAATGACATCTGAAAATCAAGAGATGAACTCATATAGAGTTTTAAGTTCTGAATCGAGGAGATTCATATAAAGAATACATATTGGAGTATAATATGTTTTTATAACAAAGATTTTTATTGGGGAATGTAAGACCCCAATTTTTATTTTTAATAAAATAGAATTTCCTCTATTTATTATTTTAAAATAGTAAGGGGTTAATTCGATTAATGTGGTTAGTTATGAGTAAAATGTGCAAATATTTTAAATAAGTAAGTGGTTATAAAATATTCATTGTTATCGGGAAATATTCGTTTGGTCGTGGAATATTCTTCATTACATTTGGGAATATTAAATGCGACTATTACAACCTATTTGTGGGCCCCATAACGGAAAACTGTCGGATGAAGAAAATGACAAGTATTAATTTTTTATAAATAACGGCGGATGAAGAAAACAACAAGAATGAGTTTTTATAAACAACGACGTAGTTATTACGATTAACAACATTGGAATACCCGTGGTTTAAAACAATAATACATTACCGGTATTGCACCAATTATTGATTCTTACGTAAGAAGGCACTACTCAATAATTGTTACATTAAAGTAATCATCGTTCAATATTTTATTTTATTGATTCAATAATTGCTACGTTGATATTTTATATTATTATTGTTTCAATAATTTTCACTGCACAGCATTTTCCATTATCAGATCAATAATTCATATTATTTGAATAATATTATTAGATATCATTATTGGCAATGTCTAAGAAAGTTATGTCTAGAAAAAGGGTTTAGTCACCTAATTGCACGCTAGTAAGGAGAAATCCTTATCGAAAAGTCCCTTGGGAACGACCTGATTGTAATTATTGTGATTCTGTAATATTATTGTGAATAATTAATTATTGATTTATATGATAAGGAAAATATTTATTTATGTGGATATAAATGAATTTTTTAAAAAAAGTGACAATTGTTGAAAATTGATATTTTATCTTTTATGATAAAATAATTCATTCAAATATATTATTATATTACATTATGAATGTATAATGTGATAATATAATAATATAATAATAGTGATATTTTTACAATGAATGTGCGAGATATGAATAAATGAGGAGGGAGAATATTTTTATTACAAAAACATGTCAAATGTGTTGGTGGGCCCCATTTTTGACTGAAATTTGATTATAGCCTGCAAAATCGTACGTATGTGAATTTCAGTCAATTTCTATTTAGAATTTAGAAAAACTTAAATCTACAAAGTTGTAGAGAATTGAATTTTCTATGAAATGGACATAAGATTCGAATTTTTCTGATAAAAGAGTTATTTATTATGAATTATTGAAGTTTTGAAATAATTGATTTTTGGAGTTTAAAATATTTATTTTATCAAAAACATTTTTTGCAATTGGGTGGGCCCCACATGTGTTGTAAATGTGCTGAATTCAGATTTCAAGAGGTAGGCGTGAAAAAATTTAATAAATATTATTATTTTATTAAATTTTCTGCTTTGGTGTTCTAAGCATTTTCCTATAAATAGGATGCTTAAGTTAGAATTAAAAATAACACTAGAATCTGAAGTTTTCTCTGTTTATATTATCGAGTGTATTTTTATGAGTATTTTGATACTTTGAGTGTTGCTATACGGTGCAAGTTTCCTTCAGCGTTATATCTGATATTCTAGTCAGAAGTACTGTCCTTTTGAGGTAAGAGGTGTTATTTTTTTCGTAAATGATATTATTTCTTTCAATATCATTATGCCGAAATATTGATATGAATTTTATTGTGAAATTTTACCTTTTCGTGTCGGGGTTACTATTCACGTATAAGACACTATTCACGAATACGACACTATTTATCGAAAAATAAAATTTTCTCTTCTTTGTCCAAGATGTCTATTATGGTTACTATCTTTGATTGTATCCATGTTTTGATCTTCATTCTTGAATTTTACTCCACTATGATTTATTATGGAGTGTTTTTGAACTTGAATTATCTAAAGTACGAATCCCTAATCTTTTTTCTTTTGTCTCACTGGATTCGTTTCTTAAAATTATTTTTCATCATACTCAGTTCTAAATGATGATATAACTGAATATTTTTGGCATGTAGTGCAAAGATGAATGATTACCTGATGAATATCTTTGGCCCGTTGTGCAAAGATGAACAGGTGTTGAGATGAACATAACCAACTGGTTATACAAATGAATATCTTTGGCCCTTAGTGCAAAGATGAATATTTGATTTAAGATGTATATTGATTGATGTTACAGGAATAAAATATTGATGATAGACTTTTAAATTCATAGATGATAGTAGATTTCATTCTCTACTTAACTTTTCTAATGAATTGTTGTTTCCGCTGCAGTTGTTGATCTAAAACTTGTTGTCTATTATATTTTATCAGATTTTTTTCTGTTGAGAACTAAGGATAATTAGTTGTACATTATCTTAGTCATAATATTTTTTACTGGGCTAGTTGAGCTCACCCTTTTCCTTTTTGTTCTATTTTTCTTCTCAGGAGGCGAGAATATAGCGAGAACTAGTCGGGGTGTGGAGTGATGGTTCAATATAGTTGTTTAGTAGTCCTCACTTTTTTGTAAAATAGTGTATCAATAATTGTAATGAGGACTTATTTGAGTGTGGATATTGTCTAGAAGACAATATTTATATTTTAACTCACACTATATGTGTTGTCGTATTTTGCATTACAATTATAATAATGAAATTGTAGTTGTTTCTGTACTATATATTTGGTGACTCAGAATGGGTTGTGTGGACCTATTTTGGGGGCGTCACAAGGAGTACTAATTAAGTTATTAAACTTGATTGTAGGATTTCAGGCGAAGAAGAAATTAGAGATATCCATGTGGTGAGTGAAGAATTAATAGTTACACCCGAGCTAGTCGCAGAGGTAGCAGCTGAGAGTGAGAAAGAAGTGGAACCTGAGGAGAATTTATTAGGAGAACTTTATGATAGAAATATAGAACTGCAAAATCGAATTCATGAGTTAGAGGAGTAGGCTGAAGAACGGCAGGCGATCGTTGAGCAAAATGATGCAACAATTCAAGCTTGTGTTACTCGATATGTGATGCTTGAACAGAAGCACTCTTTGGCAGAGTATAAGATGATAAAGCTGGAATCTGAGAATTTAAATGTCCAGGATCAGCTGAAAGAAGAAATAAATGAACGAGTAAGAATGAAGGATGCATGGGTAAAAGCCGCACGACGCATTGATATTGTGGAAAGAGAAGTCCGATCCAAGAAGACTAAAATAGATGATATGTATTTCTCTTTTTGGACATCAATTGGGAGAACCCAACATCGAGTTTTGAATTACCCTGTACATTACGGTCAACCCCAATTCGATATGGATTGAAGATTAATGATTCAGATCATGGATCAGAAGTACGACGAATCAATTAAGGGTGAAATATGCCCTATAGGAAAAGTCAATTACAATGTAATGATGACACCAAAGGCTATCCTAGACAAGTCAAAATCGGTAGTTTAAGAGAGAGCATTTTTCATGACGAGAAACCCAAATGAAGTTATCACAGGAAAGTTAATCATAAACTCTTGCGAAGTCTATACCTTATTCGATACCAGTTCTACCCACTCTTTTATTTCTCCTACTTGCGCGCTTAACGTTTAAATTTAACCCCGGAGAAGTTAGACTTTGACTTATCTGTTAAAACTCCGTTGGGGGAAACCTTCGTTACATCCACTATTTATAAATTTTGTTTGATTCAAATCGATACCCTCACGTTACCTGTCGATCTTATCTCTTTGAAAATACTTTCCTTTGATGTATTTTAGGAATCGACTGGTTAACTTCTCACCATGCTAAAATTGATTATTTTTGTAAGGTTGTTAGTTTTCATATTCCTAACCAACCTGTTATGTGAATTCAAGCAACCAAACCACTAAAGTCAATCACTGTTGTATTAAGCTATAAGTAAACAGCCTCGAGCCTTTCTCTGGTGACTTCCAAGTCTTGGAATGCACCGAAACCAGACTTTCCGTAGGGGGATGCCATGAATAACGGTGGCAAATTGATAGATATCAATGTAACGTGCTATACAAGTCTTGGATGGGAGTCAATGTGACGCCCCCAAAACAGGTACACATCACCCATTCTGAGTCGCCAAATACATGATACAGAATACAACTACAAACTTAATAATTATACAATTGTCGTGTAGAATAAGACAAAATATAAGCTGAGAGTTTAACACGAATATTGTCTTTTAGAAAGTATCCAAACTCAAATGGAGTCCTTATTATTATTATCATACTATTTTAAAAAATAGTGAGGACTACTAAGAACCATCTTGGACCATCAATCTGTTCCCCGACTAGTCCCGACTACGTTCTCATTTCCTGAAGAGAACAATGAAAGCAAAGGGTGAGCTCAACTAGCCCAGTAAAGAATATTATGACTAAGATAATTCATTTATCAATAGCTTTCATCAGAATAAATCAGAGATGTAGAACATATGGTAGATAATAAAAGTTTTCAATCATAATTGCAGCGGAATCAACAATCCATTAGAAGAGTCAAGTAGAACATAATGTCTACTATCTCCTCCAAATTAAAAGTCCATCGTTAATATTTCATTCCTGTAATACTCATCAACAGTTCTTTGTTGTACCCAAGACAAAGAGAACTTGCATCACCTGTCTTCATCTGAACCACTAAAGATTATAGTTAAACTCGCAATTCATATTTATAATCATGTAAATCAATAGTTTCTCCTTGCCACAAAGGCTTAATAGAACGTTTGCTCAATATCTTTACCCCAAAGGCCAAAGATATTCAAATGTAATAACAATGATCATACCAATCAGTTGTCTATCTTTGCACAACGGGCCAAAGATATTCAACTATAAAACCAATGGTCATGATCATACCAATCAATTGTCTGTCAGTGCACTACGACCAAAGACATACAACTGTTAACTAATGGTCATGATCCTTCCAATCACATCATTGAATTATCCATGCACTACGGGCCACGGATATTCGTTAGTATCACCAATGATCATGATCGTTTCATACACCTGTCCATCTTTGCACTACAGGCCAAAGCTATCAATCAATAGTTCATCTTTGCACGTAAGCCAAAGATATACAACTGTAAAACCAATAATCAACAGTCAATCTTTGCACGTAAGCCAAAGATATACAACTGTAAAACCAATAATTAACAGTCCATCTATGCACTATGGGCCAAAGATGACTTTCGTTACAATATAAGCATGAGGATGATGACAATGATATAAGCATCAATCAAACGAACTCAAGGATAAATATTAAAGATTTTAAATTTATCCAGAGTTTAAAAATATCCAAATTGTCAAAATGATACTGTTTTGTGGAGTAAAATTCAAGAATAATATTCATATATCAAAAATAATTTGAACGAAAAAGAAATAAATTTTTTGGGTGAATAGTACCCCGTGAATAGTACTTCAGGAATAGTACCTCGTGAATAGTATCCCAGCATAAAAAGTGCCCCAAATACCAGAGTGAATAATATTCGAGTGAATAGTAACTCGTGAATAGTACTTCGGCATGAAAAGTGTCCCAAATTTCCGAGTGAATAATATTCGAGTGAATAGTAACTAGGTGAATAGTAACTTGTGAATAGTATCCCAACATGAAAAGTGCCCCAAATCCTCGAGTGAATAGTAACCGAGTGAATAGTAACCCGTGAATAGTGCCCCGGATAAAAATATTAATATTTAATAAGAAAGTTTAGATCAATATTCCAATGAAACGATACTGGATGAAGCATAAAACTTAAGGATATTCCACTAATTTCAGGAATTATAGATACAATAATTACCATAGTAAGTTTAGATTTAAGAATATGAAAAGAAATAACATACTTAAAGCGCAAATGAATTTTCAATTATCATGCGATCGACGTAATCGCGCAGAGCAGATTATTCCCATAGATTAAAGAATGAATACGAAAAATAGTATTCCTTACGAACACAACAAATAATATCCTTTATAAATACAACAGATAATATCCCTTACAAATAGAACAAATAATATCCCTTACCAAACGAAAATAACATCCCTTACCTTAGTAGAAGACTGGATACTGTAATAGTGAAGTAGCAGAATACTCTTTTTCTTTCTCTCTATAGTTTCCCTCTCTATAGCTTCTCTTATGAGTCTCAGTGAATTGGTGAGAATGAAAGAAGAATTAAGCTTCTATTTATAGGAGAAAGAACTAAATAGTAACTGATTCATGAACGGTCCAAATTGATTTACTATTAGAACGGACGGTTCATATTGATTACTATTAAAACCACAACCGAGCGGTCAGATTGATTTACTTTTAAAACCACCGCAAGCGGTTCAGATTGATTTATTATTAAAACCACCAACGACGGTCGATTGATTTACTATTAAAACCACCATCAATGGTCCAGATTGGTTAGCTATTAAAACCACCATTGACGGTCCATAAAATTAGTAAATCTACCCATGGAATACTAAGTCAAACTTACAACAAACGCCTCATAACAAATCCCTATATTTATATCAAAAATTGAATAAATATTTACCACAAATCATTTATCTTTAATAAACACATTTTTAATCTATTAACAATTATTCATCATTAATATTATAACTCACAATATTTAACAACCAGATCATTCCCAAGAAAGAGGGGCTTTTCGATAAAGATTTCTCTTTATTGGCGCACAATTAGGTGACCAAACCTCTTTCCTCGACAGAACTTTCTAAACATTGTCAATAATGTAAATAATCATATGACTAAATGTGTTTTCTCAATTATTGATTTAATAATATAAAATATAGTGTAGATGATACTGTGAAAATAATTGAATCAATAATATGAGATACTATGAAGTAATTACTGTTGCAATAATTGAATAAACTAAGTGACTTCTTAAGTAAGCATCAATTATCAATATCGTGTGCTACTATGCAACCACGTGTATTACTGTACTTTTATCACTGGATATTTCAACAGTTAACGGTAAAACTTTTGCCGTTATTTTTATAAAAAGTTATTTCTGTCGTTTTCTAACTCCCGTTGTGGGGTCCACCAATGATGGTGTCATCGTACGGATAATCCCTGACAAAAAGAATATTCCCTGACCAAACGAATATTATGCAACATAACAAATATTTTATATCAACTTGCTTACTTTGCAAAATTTTCAAATATCACCCTTAACTTTAACCTTTTAACAATTTAACCATTTACTAAATAGAATAACAATTATAAGAAAATTGAATACTTTTATTTCATAAATTCGGGGTCTTACAGTCACAGTTTTGAATGATATTTCTATTGTTAATAAATTTCCTGACGTATTCCCCGAAGAACTTTCTGGCCTACCCCTAGAGCGTGAAATCGAATTTTGTATCGACCTTAAAACCCTTACATATTTCTTCACCTAAAACGAATGTAACATGCACCAAAGACGATTGGCTCGAGCTTTTGAAGATTATGACCATACCATTCAATATCATCGTGGAAAAGTGAACGTGGTAGTTGACGCGTTGAGTAGAAGATCGTATGCGTTTACGAGTGTAACTTGGTTAACACAAAGACCCATTTCATATAACTTACAAATGATAGAGATAGAGTTAAAAACTCTAGGGACCCACGTGATGATGTCAAATATATGAGTAGAATCGACGTTAATCGATAAAGTTAAAGCCGCTCAAGCTACACACCCGGAGCTGATGAATATGAAGAAGAAGGTGCAAGAAGTCATTAATCCAAAAGAAAGAATCGATGAAGAGAGGAAATCTTAACCCTCGATTTATTAGTCGATTTGAAATCCTCGATCGAGTAGGAATTTTGGCCTATAGACTCGCTTTACCGCCAAGTATGTCGTAATATTTTTCACGTATCGATGTTACGTAAATATGTGGAAGACTCGAACCATATTTTTTAATTAGAACTAGACGAGATAGCGGAAGATTTAACGTATGAGGAGATACCTGTTAAAATCTTGGATAAGAAGGATCATATTCAACGCTCAAAGGTTATACCTCAAGAGTTAGAATCTAAACAAGGTATCCTCACCTCTTCGGTATACCAGGTACGTACATAAATTTTGAGGGAAAAATTTCATAAGGAGGGGATATTGTAAGACCCCGAATTTTATGAAATGAAAGTATTCAATTTTCTTATAATTACTATTCTATTTAGTAAATGGTTAAATTGATAAAAGGTTAAAGTTAAGGGGGATATGTGAAAATTTTGCAAAGTATGCAAGTTGTCATAAAATATTCGATTGGTCGGGAAATATTCATTTTATCAGGGAATACTCGTACGACAACTCAATTATTGGTGGACCCCACAACGAAATTACTGTCAGAATGAGAAAACGACAGAAATATCTTTTTATGAAAATAACGGCAAAAGTTTTACCGTTAGATTATTGAAATACCCAGTGGTAAAAGTACAATAATACGCGTGGTTGCATAGTAGCACACGATATTGATTATTGATGCTTACGTGAGAAGGCACTCAATTATACTCAATTATTGCTATAGTAATTACTGCATAATATTATTGATTCAATTATTGTCATAGTATCATCTGCATAATATTTTGTATTATTAAATCAATAATTGAGATGACACAGTTATTCATATTATTATTTGCATTATTGACAATGTCTAGAAAATTCTGTCGAGAAATGGGGTTAGGTTATCTAATTGCGCGCCAATAGGGAGAAATCTTTACCGGAAAGCCCCCTCTTTCCTGGGAATGATCTGGTTGTTAATATTGCAAGTTATATTATTGATGAATAAATGTTGTTAAAATATTTCCATTGTGTTGAGATTATTAGTGTTAGTGGAAATCAACATTTATTTCGATAATAATTGATTTCTGGAGGATAAATTGACCAATCGGGTAATTAATCGGATAAATGAACAATTAATTGTTATTAGTTCACATGCATATAAATATTTGTTCACATGAATAGAACTATTGATTCACATGCATGTACTATTGATTCACATACATGTACTATTAAGGGAGGTGGTGCAAGTTTGATAATACTTGTAGGATTAAATTAAAAATAGAGGTATAGATTAAGGTACTATACTGTAAGAATTTGAGCCCCTAATCGTGCAATTATCAAAACTATATTTTCTTATAAATAGAAGCTCATTCTTCTTTCATTCTCATCAATTCACTAAGACTTACAAGAGCAATTATAGAGAGAAAAGCTATAAGAGAAAAAAAAGAGTATTCTCCTACTTCACTATTGCAGTATCCAACCTTCTACTAAGGTAAGAGATGTTATTTATTTCTTATTCGTAAGGGATATTATTTTTGTTCAATATTCGTAAGAAATAATATTTTCTTCCATACTCTGTAGTATGTGAGTAATATTATTTCGTTTCGTATTCCTAATTCTAAACTCATTTTGTTAAAGTTTTGCTTCTATATTACGTGAAATTAGTAAATATCCTTGAAATTTACGCTTCATCTAGTATCGTTTCACAAATATATTTTTTTGAATATTCTTGTTAAATTTTAAGCTTTTCATGCCAAAGTACTGTTCACGGGGTACTATTCATAAAGTACTATTCATGGGGTACTATTCACAAAGTATTACTCCCGAAGTACTATTCACGGGTTACTATTCACTTGGGGTATGTACTATTCATGACAAAAAATTAATTTTTTTTGTCCAAATCATTTTTGATAAAATATTATTCTTGAATTTTACTCCATAAAGCAGTATCATGTTGACAATTTGGACATTATTGAATTATGGATAAATTAAATTATAAATCTTCAAAAAAAATTCCTTTGCGTTCTTTTAATTGAATTCTTATATCATTATCATCATTTTCATGCTTATATTGTGATGAAAGTCATCTGTGGCTTACGTGCATAGATGAACTGTAGATTGGTTTGATTATGACTAGGAATTATTAGGTATAATCATGACCGTAATGTTATAAATGATTTGGTAAAAGTCCTCATTGGCCCGAATATCTTTGGCCCGTAGTGGACAGTGGTTGACATGATCATGACCATTGGTGAAAACACGAATATCTTTGGCCCGTAGTGCATGGATAATTCATGGTCGTGATACTAATGCATATCATTGGCCCGTAGTGCATGGATAATTCAGTGATGTGTATTATTTATTAAGTTGATTCTCAGCGATAAAATTGATAATAAACTTTTTAAATCATAAAAGATAGTAGATATCATGCTCTACTTGACTCTTCTAATGGATTGCTTGTTCCGCTGCAGTTAAACTTGATGTTTATTATATTTAATTAGTTTAACACTGCTGAAGGCTAACGATAATTTATTCCGCATTATCTTAGTCATAATATTTCATATTGGACTAGTTAAGCTCACCTTTTTGTTTTCATTGTTCTCTTCAAGAAATGAGAACGTTGCCGGAACTAGTTGTGGAACGGAGTGATGGTTCGAGATGGTGGCTATAGTAGTCCTCACTATTCTATGAAATAGTGTGATAATAAATGTAATGAGGACTCCATTGAGTTTGGATATTGTCTAGAAGATAATATTCGTGTAAAAACTCTCAGCTACGCTTTTTTCGTATTGTATAATTAAGTTGTATTTAAATTTTTTACCATGTATTTGGCGACTCAGAATGGGTGATGTATACCTATTTTGGGGGCTTCACACCACATACCCATTTTTTGTATATATATATAAGATGTGGGGAGAGGGGTTTGCATGGTCGGGAGGGAGTACTTTTATTATTATATATATATATATTATAATAAGTTTTGTTTTTTAAGAAAAATAGAATATATTATATTTTATTATGCATAGTGTTTGTATAATGTTTGCATAGTAGAAAATCAATTTATTCAAAGAATTCACCGGTTCGTCCGTGATAATGTATTGTGCGTCCGTTTCAAAATAGTATCCTGCCATTCTCCTATAAATATGATGCTTAGTTTAGAAATGAAAATCACACTAGAATTAGAGAATTCTTCTTCTATAATATTGAGCGTATTTTTTTAGAGTTTAAGGAAGCTTTGAGTGTAAAAAACAGTGTAAGTTTTCTTCAAGAATATCTCCGTTATACCAGTCGAATTTGCTCTCTTTTTGAGATAAGGGGTATTATTTATTTCATATTCGCTTACGATATTATTTTTTATATTCGTAAATTTTTTTATTTCCGTTCAATATTCGTAAGGAATATTATTTTCGTTCAATATTCGTAAGGAATATTATATTC
Organism: Panax quinquefolius; assembly: GCA_020205615.1. Taxonomy (NCBI): domain Eukaryota; kingdom Viridiplantae; phylum Streptophyta; class Magnoliopsida; order Apiales; family Araliaceae; genus Panax; species Panax quinquefolius. The sequence goes on from CM035155.1 coordinate 137,317,674, forward strand.
GTTCAATATTCGTAGAAATATTATTTTTGTTCAACCGTTGTAAGGGATATTATTTTTGTTCAATATTCGTAAGAAATAATATTTTCTTCAATACTCTGTAGTATGTAAGTAATATTATTTCGTTTTAGTTTCCAAATTCTACACTCATTTTGTTAAAGTATTGCTTCTATACTCCTTGAAATTAATAGAATATCCTTGAAGTTTGCGCTTCATCTAGTATCGTTTCATAAGAATATTTTCTTGAACATTCTTGTTAAATTTTTAGCTTTTCATGCCGGAGTACTGTTCTTGGGTACTATTTATACATACGGCACTATTCATATGTACGATACTATTCATACGTACGATACAATTCATACGTACGGTACCATTCATACGTACGACACTATTCACGAAGTACTATTCATGGGGTACTATTTACTCGGGTACTATTCACCCAAAAAATTAATTTCTTTCTGTCTAAATTATTTTTGATACATGAATATTATTCTTGAATTTTACTCCATAAAGCAGTATCGTGTTGACAATTTGGACATTCTTGAACTCTGGATAAATTGAATTATAAATCTTTAATATTTATCCTTGATCTCGTTTGATTGAATTTTTATATCATTGTCATCATTCTCATATTTATATTGTGATGAAAGTCATTTTTGGCCCGTAGTGCATAGATGGACTGTTGATTGGTATGATTATGACTAAGAATTATGTATCGATATAATCATGACCTGTAATGTTACAAATGATGTGGTAAAAGTCCTCATTGGCCCGTAGTGCATTGATGGACAGTTGTTGGTATGATCATGACCATACGTTGTAAAACCTCGAATTTTATGAAATGAAAGTATTCAATTTTCTTATAATTATTATTTTATTTTGTAAATGGTTAAATTGATAAAAGGTTAAAGTTAAGGGTGATATGTGAAAATTTTGCAAAGTATACAAGTTGTTATAAAATATTCGTTTGGTCGGGGAATATTCTTTTTGTCGGGGAATATCCGTACGACGGCACAATCATTGGTGGACCCCACAACGGAAGTATTGTCGTAGTAAGAAAACAACATAATTATCTTTTTATAAAAATAATAAATGAAAGTGTTACTCAAGTTAAAAGCTGTTGAACTACCCATTAGTAGTAAAAGTACAAACGATGTCGTGTGGTTGCATAGTAGCTACGGTATTGATTATTGATGCTTACGTAAGAAGTCACTCAGTTATACTCAATTATTACTACAGTAATTGCTGCATCATATCTCTCATATTATTGATTCAATTATTGTCACAGCATCTTCTATATAATATGTTATATTATTAAATCAATAATTGAGACGACAAAGTTATTCATATTATTATTTACAATATTGACAATGTCTAGAAGTTCTGTCAAGAAGAGGTTAGATAATCTAATTGCGCGCCAATAGGGAGAAATCCTTATCTGAAAGCCACCTTTTTCCTGGGAACGATCTGGTTGTTAAATATTGAGAGTTATAATATTAATGATGAATAAGTTTGTGTTAATTAAAGATGAAATTTATAGTTCCATTGTGTGAGAATTATTAGTGTTAGTGGAAATCGACATTTATTTCAATAATAATTGATGTCTGGAGGTTATATTGACTAATCGGGTAATTAATCGGATAAATTAATCTGGAGGTATAGATTAAGGTACTATACTGTAATAATTCGAGCCCCTAATCGTGCAATTATCAAAACTATATTTTCCTATAAATAGAAGCTCATTCTTCTTTCATTCTCACCAATTCACTAAGTCTCACAAGAGCAATTATTATAGAGAAATTATAGAGAGAAATAGGAAGAGAAGTCTGCTACCTTATTATTCCAGTATCCAGTTTTCTTCTAAGATAAGGGGTATTATTTCTTTCGTATTCATGAAAAGAGTTATTTTCTTTCAATACTCGTAAGGGTTGTTATTCCATTCTTTATTATTCGGTTGGAATAATCTGTCTACGCGGACTACCGCATGCCTGGTGAATTCTTTTGTTATTCCATTCTTTAATATTCTATTGGAATAACCTATCTACGTGGACTACTGCATGCCTGGTGAATTCTTTTGTTATTCCATTCTTTATTATTCTGTTGGAATAACCTGTCTACGCGGACTACCGCATGCATGGTGAATTCTTTTGTTATTCCATTTGTGACGCCCCCAAAATAGGTATACAACACCCATTCTGAGTTGCCAAATACATGGTACAGAAAGCAAACTACAACTTCAATAATACAATTGTCGTGCAAAATACGACAATATATACTGTGAGTTTAAATACAAATATTGTCTTCTAGACAATATCAACACTCAAATAAGTTCTCATTACAATTATTCATACACTATTTTACAAAAATAGTGATGACTGCTAAAATATCTTTCTAGAACCATCACTCCATACCCCGACTCGATCCTATTATGTTCTCACCTCTTGAGAAGAAAAATGGAGCAAAAAGGAAAAGGGTGAGCTTAACTAGCCCAGTAAAGAATATTATGACTAAGATAATATACAATAAATTATCATTAGTCTTCAATGAGGAAAAATCGGATAAAACATAATAGACAATAAGTTTTAGATCAAAAGCTGCAAATGGAAACAACAATCCATTAGAAGAGTCAAGTAGAGAGAATGAGTTCTACTATCTTCTAAGATTTAAAAGTCCATCATCAATATTTTATCCTCAGAACAACAATCAATATACATCTTTAATCGAATATTCATCTTTGCACTACAGGCTAAAGATATTCATTTGTATCACCAGTTGGTAATGTTCATCTTAACACCTGTTCATCTTTGCACTACGGGCCAAAGATATTCATCAGTTAATCATTCATCTTTCCACTACATGCCAAAGATATTCAATAATATCATCATTAAGGACTGAGGATGATGAAAAACATTTTAGAGAACGAATCCAGTGAGGTAGAAGGACAAATATTAGGGATTCGTATTACAGTTTATCCAAGATCACTAATACTTCATAATAACCAATTTTGAAGCAGAATTCAAAAATAAAGATAAAAATATGGATACAATCAAAGATAGTAACCATAATAGACATCTTGGACAAAAAGGGAAAATTTCATTTTCCGGTGAATAATCTTGTCAGATTCGTGAATAATGTCGATATCGTGAATAGTAACCGTGAATAGTAACACAAAAAGTTCCAAATTTGATTAAAAGTTCAAACCAATATTTCAAGATAATGATATTGAAGAAAATAATATCATTTAAGAAGAAAATAACATCCCTTACCTCAAAGAAAAAAGAGACTTCAAAATGAAAGGTCGGAAGTGATCTTTGAATGAAACTTGTCTTCGAACAAACAACTCTCAAAGTATCTAAATACTCACAAAATACGCTCAATAATATAGAGAGAGAAAGAGAGAAAGCTTATGTTTCTGGTGTGATTTTCAATTCTAACTTATCCCTCTATTCATAGGAAAATATTAGCACGTCGAAACAGACTTGACCTGCTACCTGATGGCTTTACCTGCTACTATTGCCACCTACCACATTTGAAATAAAATTTAGCACATTTTTCACCAACCACAAGTGGGGCCCACTCAATTCTAGAATTTTCCACCAAAATCATTTATAAACCTAATTTTCGAATCAGTCACCTCTTAAAATTCATAACAAATCATTCGTTCATTTTTAACGGTTCAATATTTGTGGACATATAATCAACTTATATATGTATAACATATCCAAAAATCACAACGATCCAACGGTCGGTTTAAATATTATAACTCACACAATATATCGTAAAAATACTGATTTGATTTTTAATACCTCCATTCCGACAAAAATACTGATAAAACACCTCAACATTAATTCCTTCAATTATAACCACATAAAATAAATAAATCCATCATTTATATCCGCATCAAATAAATATTTTCTTATCATATAAATCAATAATTAATTATTCACAAATAATATTACGTAATAACAATTATGACAAACCAGTCATTCCCTCAGAAAGAGGGGCTTTCCGATAAGGATTTCTCCTTCTTCGCCGCAATTAGGTGACCAAACCTCTCCTTGAGATGTAACTTTCTAGACATTGCCAATAATGCTATCTAATAATATTATTCAAATAATATGAATTATTGATCTGATAATGGGAAATACTGTCCAGTGACAATTATTGAAACAATAATAATATAAAATATCAACGCAACAATTATTGAATTAATAAAATAAAATATTGAATAGTAACTACTGTAACAATTATTGAGTAGTGCCTTCTTACGTACGAATCAATAATTCTACAATACTGTGCAATATCGTGTGCTACTGTGCAACCACGCGTATTACTATATTTTAACCACCAGGTATTCCAACAGTGTTAACGGTAACAATTACGCCGTTATTTATAAAAACTCAAACTTTGTCGTTTTCTTCATCCGATAGATATTTCGTTATAGGGCCCACAATTGACTGCGTCGTTGTACGGATATTCCCGACAAAAAGAATATTCCACGACCAAACAAATATTCCCCGACAAAAGGAATATTTTATAACCACTTGCTTATTTTGTAAAATTTGCACATTTCACCCATAACCAAAGTATTATATCAAATTAACACCCTATTAATTTAGAATAATGAATAGAGAAAATTCAATTTTATTTATAATAAGTTGGGGTCTTACAACCTCCCCTCCTTATAAAATTTCATCCTCGAAATTGACGTACGTACCTGGTGTTTCGAACAGGTGAGGGTACCTCGCTTTCATTTCTGATTCCAAATCCCAGGTCATTTCTTCAATAGCATGGTTCCTCCACAAAACCTTAACTTGTGGTATAACCTTGGTGCGTAGGACATGCTCTTTCCTATCCAAGATCTTAACAGGTACCTCATTGTACATTAAATCTTCGGCTATCTCGTCTGGTTCTAACTCAATAATGTGGTTCGGGTCTTTCACATATTTACGAAGCATAGATATATGAAAAACATTATGAACGCGAGACACGCTTGGAGGTAATGCGAGTCTATAGGCCACATTTCCTATTCGGTCAAGAATCTCAAATGGACCAACAAATCATGGATTGAGCTTTCCTCTCTTCCCAAATCTTGTAACTCCCTTCCATGGAGCAATACGTCACAATACATGATCTCCAATATTAAATTCCACATCCTTTCGATGAAGATCAGCATAACTCTTTTGTCGATTTTGTGAGGTTTGAATACGTTATCGAATAATTTGGATTTTTTCTGTAGTCATGCGTACTAATTATGGTCCCAACAAAGTTGCTTTTCCCACCTCGTCCCAGCATACTGGAGAATGACACTTTCGTCCATACAACGTATCGAATGGAGCCATGCCTATACTTTCTTGATAACTGTTGTTGTAGGAGAATTCCACCAGTGGCAAGTACCTATCCCAACTTCCTTTGAAATCTAGGACACAGAGTCTTAATAGATCTTCAAGGGTTTGAATAGTCCTTTCCGATTGCCCGTCTGTTTGAGGATGGTATGCTGAACTGAATCGTAAATCCGTGCCCATAGGTTTCTGCAAGCTAACCCAAAATCTTGAAGTGAATCTTGGGTCACGATCCAAAACTATGGATACTGACATGCCATCCAATCTCACAATCTCATTCACGTATATACGAGCAAGACGTTCAAGGGAATAAGTCTCACGTATAGGCAAGAAATGAGCAGACTTGGTTAATCTATCAACAATAACCCAAATCGCATTTATACCTTGAGAAACCTTGGGAAGACCTGTAACGAAATCCATAGTAATGTGTTCCCACTTCCATTCCAGAATCTCAAGTGGTTGCAATGGAACTTTTGGTACTTGATGCTCCGCCTTTACACGTTGACAAGTTAAACACCTCGAAATAAACTCCGCGATCTCTCTCTTCATATTGTTCCACCAAAATGTATGTCGAATATCATGATACATTTTGGTACTCCCAGGATGGATTGCAAACGGGGTGTTGTGTGCCTCCATCATGATTCTATGCTTCAAGTCAGAATCGTTAGGAACGCAAATTCTAGAGTTGAATCAAAGTATTCCTTCTTCATTGATTCTTGCTTCTGGAATAGCACCTTCTTGCACTTTCTTCTTCATACGATCATGTTGGTCCGTAGCTCGAGCAAGCGACTTTAACTTTATCGATTAAAGTTTCGGTTCTACTCAGTATATTCGCCATCATCACGTGGGTCCCCAGAGTCTTTAATTCTATCTCCATCCTTTGCAAGTCATACAAAATGGGCCTTTGCGTTGACAATATCGCTTTTCGTGCATCAGATATGATCTTCTACTCATCGCGTCGCCTACTACGTTCGCTTTTCGAGGATGGTATTGAATAGTGTGATCGTAATCTTTCAACAGCTCTCAAGCCAACATCGTCGTTGTCGCATGTTGAGTTCTTTTTGGGTGAAGAAATATTTGAGGCTTTTATGATTCCGTATAGATCTCCACTTTCTCCCCATACAAGTAGTGTCTCCATATCTTCAACGTGAAAACGACTGCTGCCAACTCTAGATCATGAGTATGATAATTCCTCTCATATTCTTTGAGTTTTCGCGAGGCATAGGCTATGACTTTCCCATGTTGCATGAGAACACATCCTAACCCTTTGCTCAAGTATCATCAGAGATAACAAATCCATCCGAACCCGGATGGTATTGCTGTAACAAGTGCCAAAATGAGTCTCCTCTTGAGCTCTTGGAAACTCTTCTCGCATTCCTCGCTCCATACTGAATTTTGTATCTTTCCGAGTCAACCTGAGTTAGCAGATAGCGATTCAAGAAAATCCTTCCACGAATCTCCGATAATAACCAACTATGCCCGAAAAGCTCACGACTTTGGCCACCGACTTTGGTTTGCTCCAACTTTGTATTGCTTCAATCTTCGCCGGGTCAACAGATACTCCATGTTTTGACACCACGTGCCCAAGGAATGCTACTTCCTCAAGCCAGAACTCGCATTTCTTTAGCTTGGCATATAGCTTGTTTTCACGAAGCCTTTCAAGTATCAGCTTCAAATGGTGCTCATGATCTTCACGGCTTTTGGAATAAATGAGGATTTCATCAATAAAGACAACAACGAACTGATCCAAATATTCCTTGAATACTCGGTTCATCATATCCATGAAAGCAGCAGGAGCATTAGTCAATCCAAAAGACATGACTAAGAATTCATAATGCCCGCATCGGAGTTCAAGGCGATCTTTAGAATATCCTCCCGTTTTAATCTTCAAATTGATGATATCCAGAGCGAAGATCGATCTTTGAAAAGAATTGTGCTCCTTGAATCGGTCAAACAGTCATCAATGCGAGGTAGCGGATACCTATTCTTGATGGTGTCATGGTTTAATTCTCAGTATTCAATACATAGTCGCATACTCCTGTCTTTCTTCTTTACGAATAAAACAGGAGCACCCCAAGGAGATGTACTAGGACGAATGAAACCGATGTCTAATAACTCCTGTAGTTGGACTTTTAACTCCTGAAGTTCAATAGGAGCCATTCGATATGGGATTTTAGAAATGGGTTTTGTACCCGGTTCAAGGTCAATAAAGAATTCAACATCACATTCTCGGGGTAGACCGGGAAGTTCTTCAGGAAATACATCAGGAAATTCTCTAACAACAGAAATATTATTCAAATTATTCAAATCCATAATATGGGCTAAGAAAGCTTGACATCCGTTTTTCAATAAACGAATAGCTTTGCGGCTTCATATGATAGTGACTGATTTTAGTGGTTTAGTTTCTTGAATTCGCATAACAGGTTGGTTAGGAATATGAAAACTTACAACCTTACGAAAACAATCAATTTTGGCATGATGAGTGGTTAACCAATCAATTCCTAAAATCACATCAAAAGCAAGTATTTTTAAAGAGATAAGATCAACCGGTAATGTGATAGTGCAAACTTGGATCAAGAAAGATTTATAAACTACAGATGTAACAAAGGTTTCACCCAACAGAGTTTCAACAGATAAGTTAAAATCCAATTTCTCTGGAGTCAAGTTTAAACGTTGGGCGCAAGTAGGAGAGATAAAATAATGTGTAGAACCGATATCTAGTAACGTATAAACTTCGCAAGAGCTTATGATAAGCTTACCCGTGATCACCTCGTTCGGGTTCCTTACGTTTTGGCCAGTCACGACAAACGCTCTTCCAGGAACCGTTGATTTTGACTTATCCGGGACAGCCTTTGGAGTCATCATCCCCGCTGAACTTGGTTTTGCTATAGAACACTCTCGAGCTATGTGACCCTCCTTTCCACTGTTATAACATACCTTGGATTGTTATGGGCAGTTTGGGCTGATATGTCCCTCTTTCTCGCATTTATAACACACGACCGATAGTCGTTCTCCTCCCCTAGCAACAGTTGATGCTGGTGTTGCTACTGATGTCTTCCCATCATTGTTAAATCTCCTCTTTTTGAAATTTCCACTAGACTCACCTCTTCTATTATCATGGCCACGATTACCACCCGAGTGGTTACCACTTTTGTCCGTATTCTTCCCTCCTCGCTGGTTATCATCGCTCCGATGACTACTGTCACCGGTATGACCCTGGTTGTGATCCCTCGGTTGAGTATACTCATTATCTCGCTCTAATAATTGAGCCCTGTTGACAACATCTGAATACAGAGAAAATTTATGAGAGATAAGGTATTGACGAATCTTGGGTTTTAGACCTCTCAGAAACATCCGCGTCATACGTTTCTCATTTTCTACCAAATGAGGTGCAAACACTGGATAACTCATGAACTTCGCCTCGATCGAGACACCGCCATGTTGTTTTCATTCCAGTCTAATAAACTCTCTCTCCTTCATATGACGAATACTTTCGGAAAGTACTTGTCATTGAACGATTCTGAAATCTTTCCCAAGACATGTTGAAAGTGCGGTGTTGGAGTGTACGCTTCATGATTCCCACCAAGAATCCGCCTCTCCACGGAACATAAAGGTGGCGAATGGAACCTTCATTCCTCCGTGCATCCCAAGACATCGAATATCTTGGTAATTTGCTTTACCCACGTTTCGCGCTTTAATCGGATCGGGCTTTCCCGTAAACTGGTGGTCCCAACTCCTTGAAGCTCGCTTGTCATGATAATGCATCACAGCGTTGCTATCACTTCCACCCATATTTTGTACACGAGTCTCCTCGTCGATTTTTTCATGAATCGCAAAAAGCTCCTAAACATTCCATCATTCATCGTTTGTTTTCGATAAGCGTTGTTTATGAGGAGGAATATTGCCTTCTTGTTGCACGTTCTCCTGGTTTGTGACTAAAGGTTGTTCCACAGTCTCATACACTCCATTGTTAATGTTCTCAGCAGCCATTCTTAAATACTGCCATAAAACAAGGGTTAATTAAACAAATTAACATATCACATAATATCCCTATATTATGACCGACCAACAAATAAGCTTAGATAGGACACACTAGCGAAGGATTTACTCATCTCTCCCCTCCTAGTTCTATTCCCGATCTTCGCCAGAGACCATATCCCTAAGCTTTGATACCAACTGTGACGCCCCCAAAATAGGTATACAACACCCATTCTGAGTCGCCAAATACATGGTACAGAAAGAAAACTACAACTTCAATAATACAATTGTCGTGCAAAATACGACAACACATACTGTGAGTTTAAATACAAATATTGTCTTCTAGACAATATCAACACTCAAATAAGTCCTCATTATAATTATTCATACACTATTTTACAGAAATAGTGAGGACTGCTAAAACATCTTTCTAGAACCATCACTCCATACCCCGACTCGATCCTGCTATGTTCTCACCTCCTGAGAAGAAAAATGGAACAAAAAGGAAAAGGGTGAGCTCAACTAGCCCAGTAAAGAATATTATGACTAAGATAATATACAACAAATTATCATTAGTCTTCAACAGGGAAAAAAATCGATAAAAATAATAGACAACAAGTTTTAGATCAAAGCTGCAAGTGAAAACAATAATCCATTAGAAGAGTCAAGTAGAGAATGAGTTCTACTATCTTCTAAGATTTAAAAGTCCATCATCAATATTTTATCCAGTAATAAACAATCAATATACATATTTAATCGAATATTTATTTTTGCACTCACAGCCAAAGATATTCATTTGTATCACCAATTGGTCATGTTCATCTCAACACTGCTCATCTTTTTGCACTACGGGCCAAAGATATTCATCGATTAATCATTCATCTTTCCACTACAAAAGCCAAAGATATTCAATAATATCATCATTAAGGACCGAGGATGATGAAAAACATTTTAGAAGAATGAATCCGGTGGAGCGAGAAGGACAAATATTAGGGATTCGTGTTTTACGGTTTATCCAAGATCACTAATACTTCATAATAACCAATTTTGAAGCGTAATTCAAAATAAAGATCAAAACATGGATACAATCAAAGATAGTAACCATAATAGACATCTTGGACAAAAGGAAAATTTTCATTTTTAGGAGTCGATCGTGAAGTATCGTGAATAGTCATAGTATCGTGAATAGTAAACCCGACACAAAAAGTTCCAAATTTGATTAAAGCGTTAAAACCAATATTTCTAAGATAATGATATTGAAGAAAATAATATCATTTAAGAAGAAAATAACATCCCTTACCTCAAAAAGCGTAAAGATTTGAATGAATGGTCAAGTGATCTTTGAATGAAACTTGTCTTTGAAACAACTCTCAAAGTATCTAAATACTCACAAAATACGCCGATAATATAAGAGAGAGAGAGAAAGAGAAAGCTTATGTTTTCGGTGTGATTTTCAATTCTAAATTATCCCTCTATTTATAGGAAAATGTTAAGACGTCAAGTAGACTTGACCGCCACCGATGGCTTTACTCGCTACTATTGCCACCCACCACATTTGAAATAAAATTCAAAGACATTTCTTCACCAACCACAAGTGGGGCCCACTCAATTCTAGAATTTTCCACCAAAATCATTTATAAACCTAATTTTCAAATCAGTCACCTCTTAAAATTCATAACAAATCATTCATTCATTTTTAACGGTTCAATATTTGTGGACATATACTCAACTTATATATGTATAACATATCCAAAAATCACAACGATCCAACGGTCGGATTAAAAATTATAACTCACTTAATATATCGTAAAAATAACGATTTGATTTTTAATACCTCCATTCTGATAAAAATACTGATAAAACACCTCAACATTAATTCCTTCAATTATAACCACATAAAATAAATAAATCCATCATGTATATCCGCATCAAATAACTATTTCCTTATCATATAAATCAATAATTAATTATTCACAAATAATATTACGTAATCACAATTATGACAACCGCATCGTTCCTGAGAAAGAGGGGATTTTCGATAAGGATTTCTCTCCATCGGCGCGCAATTAGGTGACCAAACCTCTCCTTGACAGAACTTTCTAGACATTGCCAATAATGCTATCTAATAATATCTAATAATATTATTCAAATACTATGAATTATTGATCTGATAATGGGAAACACTGTGCAGTGACAATTATTGAAGCAACAATAATATAAAATATCAACGCAGCAATTATTGAATCAATAAGATAAAATATTGAACAAGAATTACTATAACAATTATTGAGTAGTGTCTTTTACGTATTTAATCAATAATTCAAAAATAATGTGCAATACCGCTGGTGTGTACTATCATGCAACCACGCATATTATCGTATTTTAACCACTGTGTATTCCAAAGTGTTAATTCAGAATAATTACGCCGTTATTTATAAAAACTCAAACTTTGTCATTTTTTTCATCCGACAGTTATTCCATTATAAGGCCCACAATTGACTGCGCCGTCATACGGATATTCCCGACAAAAAGAATATTCCACGACCAAACGAATATTCCCCGACAAAAGGAATATTTTATAACCACTTGCTTATTTTGTAAAATTTGCACATTTCACCCATAACCAAAGTATTATATCAAATTAACACCTTATTAATTTAGAATAATGAATAGAGAAAATTCAATTTTATTTATAATAAGTTGGGGTCTTACAACCTCCCCTCCTTATAAAATTTCTTCCTCGAATTGACGACGACACAGTGTTTGAGCAGGTGAGGGTTCCTCGCTTTCATTTCTGATTCCAACTCCCAGGTCATTTCTTCAATAGCATGGTTCCTCCACAAAACCTTAACTTGTAGTATAACCTTGGTGTGTAGGACATGCTCTTTCCTATCCAAGATCTTAATAGGTACCTCCTCAGACGTTAAATCTTGGCTATCTAAATGCAGTTCTAACTTCAATAATGTGGTTTGGTCTTTCACATATTTACTGAAGCATAGATATATGAAAAATATTATGAACACGAGACATGCTTGAAGGTAATGCGAGTCTATAGGACACATTTCCTATTCGGTCAAGAATCTCAAATGGACCAACAAATCATGGATTGAGCTTTCCTCTCTTCCCAAATCTTGTAACTCCATTCCATGGAGCAATACGTAACAGTACATGATCTCCAATATTAAATTCCGCATCCTTTCGATGAAGATCAGCATAACTCTTTTGTCGATTTTGTGAGGTTTGAATACGTTGTCGAATAATTTGGATTTTTTCTGTAGTCATGCGTACTAATTCTGGTCCCAACAACGTTGCTTCTCCCACCTCGTCCCAGCATACTAGAGAACGACACTTTCGTCCATACAACGCCTCGAATGGAGCCATGCCTATACTTGTTTGATAACTTTTGTTGTAGGAGAATTCCACCAGTGGCAAGTACCTATCCCAACTTCCTTTGAAATCTAGGACACAGAGTCTTAATAGATCTTCAAGGGTTTGAATAGTCCTTTCCGATTGTCCGTCCGTTTAAGGATGGTATGCCGAACTGAATCATAAATCCGTGCCCATAGCTTTTTGAAAGCAAAATCTTAAAGTGAATCTTGGTTCATGATCCGAAACTATGGATACTAGCATGCCATGCAATCTCACAATCTCATTCACGTACATACGAGCAAGACGTTCAAGGGAATAAGTCTCACATATAGGCAAGAAATGAGCAGACTTGGTTAATCTATCAACAATAACCCAAATCGCATTTATACCTTAAGAAACCTTGGGAAGACCCGTAACGAAATCCATAGTAATGTGTTCCCACTTCCATTCCAGAATCTCAAGTGGTTGCAATGGAGCTTTTGGTACTTGATGCTCCGCCTTTACACGTTGACAAGTTAAACACCTCGAGATAAACTCCGCGATCTCTTTCTTCATATTGTTCCACCAAAATGTATGTCGAATATCATGATACATTTTGGTACTCCCAGGATGGATTGCAAACGGGGTGTTGTGTGCCTCCATCATGATTCTATGCTTCAAGTCAGAATCGTTAGGAACGCAAATTCTAGAATTGAATTGAAGTATTCCTTCTTCATCGATTCTTGCTTCTGGAATAGCACCTTCTTGCACTTTCTTCTTCATACGCATCAGCCCCAGGTCCGTAGCTTGAGCAGCTTTAACTTTATCGATTAAAGTCGGTTCTACTCGTATATTCGCCATCATCACGTGGGTCCCTGGAGTCTTTAATTCTATCTCCATCCTTTGCAAGTCATACAAAATGGGCCTTTGCTTTGACAATATCGCACTCGTACTCGTATATGATCTTCTACTCAATGCGTCAGCTACTACGTTCGCTTTTCCAAGATGGTATTGAATAGTGTGATTGTAATCTTTCAATAGCTCAAGCCAACATCGTTGCCACATGTTGAGTTCTTTTTGGGTGAAGAAATATTTGAGGCTTTTATGATCCGTATAGATCTCCACTTTCTCCCCATACAAGTAGTGTCTCCATATCTCCAACGCGAAAATGACTGCTGCCAACTCTAGATCATTAGTAGGATAATTCCTCTCATATTCTTTGAGTTATCGCGAGGTATAGGCTATGACTTTCCCATGTATTATGTTGACAATTTGGACGTTATTGATTTCTAGATAAATTAAATTACAAATATTTAAAATTTATCCTTGAACATGTTTTATTGAATTGTTATGTCATGGTCATCATCCTCCTGCTTATATTGTGATGAAAGTCATCTTTGACTTACGTGCATAGATGGACTTGGTATGATTATGACCAGGGATTATTCGGTATAATCATGACCGTAATGTAACGAATGATGTGGTAAAAGTCCTCATTGGCCTGTAGTTCATTGATGGACAGTTGTTGGTATGATTATGACAAGGGATTATTTGGTATAATCATAACCATTGATGATTACATGAATATCCTTGGTCGTGGTGCAGGGATGATTCGATGATGTGGTTTATTTATTAAGCTGAGTCTCAGCGATAAAGTTGATGAAAAACTTTTTAAATCATAGAAAATAGTGGATTTTATGCTCTACTTGACTCTTCTAATGGATTGCTTATTCCGCTGCAGTTGTTGATCTAAAACTTGTTGTCTATTGTATTCTATCATTTGTTATACTGTTGAAGGCTAAGGATAATTTATTCTGTATTATCTAAGTCATAATATTTCTTACTGGGCTAGTTGAGCTCACCCTTTTCTTTAATTGTTCTCTTCAGGAAATGAGAATATAGCTGGGACGAGTCGGGGAATGGAGTGATGGTCCAGGATAAGTGGCTTTAGTAGTCCTCATTATTCTACGGAATAATGTGATAATAATTGTAATGAGGACTCCATTGAGTGTGGATATTGTCTAGATGGCAATATTCTTATTATAACTCTTAGATTATGTTTTGTCGTATTATACACGACTGTTGTATAATTAAGTTGTATTTGAATTTTGTACCATGTATTTGGCGACTCAAGATGGGTGATGTAACCTATTTTGGGGGCGTCACAGTTGGTATCAAAGCTTAGGGATATGATCCCCGGCTGAGATGTGAGACAAGAACTAGGAGGGGAGAGACGGGGAATTCCATCGATAGTATGACCTACCTAAGTTTATTTGGTATTTAATTGGTCTGTCAGAGTATAGGGATAATATGTTGCATTTCAATTAACCCTTGTTTTGTGACAGTGTTTGAAAATGGCATTTGAAAATATTGAGATCGGCAATGAAGCACACGAGACCGTTGAGTCACCAACGATCAATACCCAGGATAATGTGCAACAGGAAGACAATAATCCTCAGATAAATAACAACACCGATCATATGATGAACGATGAGATGTTTAGAGGCTTTATGCAATTCATGCAACCTCAGGCGAGAGAGACTCCTGTTCAAAATTCAGGTGGAATCACTAGCAACTCTCGATGGTCACTGCTAAGAAGTTCAAGGAGCTAGGACCGCCGAAGTTTTTGGGAAAGCCAGAACCACTTAAGACGGAGACGTGGATAAAGTAAATCACCAATATATTTGATGTCATGGAATGCTCAGAGGAGCAAAAGGTTCCCTTCGCCACCTTTATGGTGCGTGAAGATACAAATTATTGGTGGGAATCTGTAAAGCGTACCCATTCTGACGCACTCAAGATGTCTTGGGAGAAGTTCCAAGAGTTGTTCAACGACAAGTACTTTCCCGAAAGTATTCGTCACATGAAGGAGGTGGAATCATCAAGTTGGAGCAAAATAATATGACTGTGTCGCAATACGAGGCTAAATTTGTGGAGTTATCCCAGTTTGCATCCCATTTGGTCGATAATGAGGAGCGAATGACGCGAATGTTTCTAAGAGGTTTGAAACTCGAAATACGTCAATACCTAATTTCTCACAAATTGTGTTTGTATTCAGATGTAGTGAATAGGGCTCAGTTATTGAAGCGCGATAATGAGCCAGCCCAACCAAAGGATAATGAGCAACAACACGATAATAATCGTACCGGTGGCAACGGCCATTGGAACAATGATAACCATCGTGGGGGAAATTATCATGCCAAAAATGGTAATCACTTCGGTGGTAATCATGGCCATGACAATAAGAGTGGACATTTCAAGAAGAGGAGATTCAACAATGATGGAAAGACGTCAACACTAACACCTGTTGTTAAGGAAGGAGAACGACCACCAATTGTATGCTTCAAATGCGGAGGGACATATACGTCCAAACTACGTGATGCAGTCCAAAGCATGTTACAATTGTGGAAAAGAAGGTCACCTAGCCCGATTTTGTCGTGCACCAAAGTCAAGTCCAGCTGGTGTGACGCCCCCAAAATAGGTCCATTCCATCCAACCCATTTTGAGTCGCCAAATACATGGTACAGAAATAACTACAACTTTATTAATATATTTGTCGTGCAAAATACGACAACATATGTACTGTGAGTTTAAATACAAATATTGTCTTCTGGACAATATCCATACCTGAATAAAGTCCTCATTACAATTATTGATACACTATTTTACAGAATAGTGAGGACTATTAAAACAACTATCTTGAACCATCACTCCACACCCCGACTAGTTTCGCTATATTCTCGCCTCCTGAGAAGAAAAATGGAACAAAAAGGAAAAGGGTGAGCTCAACTAGCCCAGTAAAGAATATTATGACTAAGATAATGTACAACAAATTATCGTTAGTCTTCAACAGGGAAAAATCTGATAGAATACAATAGACAACAAGTTTTAAATCAACAACTGCAGCGGAAACAACAATTCATTAGAAGAGTTAAGTAGAGAATGAAATCTACTATCATCTATGAATTTAAAAATCCATCATCAATATTTTATCCCTGTAACATCAATCAATATTCATCTTTGCACTATAGGCCAAAGATATTCATCAGTCGGTTATATTTATCTCAACACCTGTACATCTTTCAACTACAGGCCAAAGATATTCATCAGTCGGTCATGTTCATTTCAACACCTGTACATCTTTGCACTACGGACCAAAGATATTCATAATAAAATCAACCATCTTTGCATTACAAGCCAAAGATATTCAACAACATATCATCATTTAGGACTGAGGATGACGAAAAATATTTTACAGAAAACGAATCCAGTGAAACAAAAGAACAAATATTAAGGATTCGTACTTTAACCAAACCGAGTTAAAAAATACTTCATAAATAATCATAGTGAAGTAAAATTCAAGAATGATCAAAACATGGATACAATCAAAGCTAGTATCCATAATAGATATCTTGGACAAAAATAAAAATTTAATTTTTCTGTGAATAGTGCCGTATTCATGAATAGTGTCGTATACGTGAATAGTAATCCCGACACGAAAAGATCCAAATTTGATTAAAAGTTCAGATCAATACTTCGGCATAATGATATTGAAAGAAATAATATCATATATGAAAAAAATAACATCCCTTACCTCGAAAGAGCGGTGCTTCCGATTGAAATAATGGATCACGGTGGTGAAGGAACTTGCACAAGTATAACAACACTCAAAGTATCAAAATACCCACAAGAATACGCTCAATATATCAAGAGAGAAAGAGAGAGAAGATTTCAGTTTCTGGTGTGATTTTTAATTCTAACCTAAGCACCCTATTTATAGGAAATTGCTTAGAACACCAAAGCAGAAAATTTAATAAAATAATAATATATTTATACAAATTTCCTTATCACACCAAGAATCTGAATTCAGCAACTTATCACATGTTTAATGAGGCCACAAAATGTAAAAAAAAAATTTCTTTAAAAAAATAATTAAAACTTCCAAAAATCAATTATTTCGAAACTTCGGAACTTCAATAATTCACAATAAATAGCCCTTTATCAGAAAAATTCGAACCACATGTCTTTTTCATAGGAAATTTCATTCTCTACAACTTTGTAGAAGAAAGTTTTTCCAAATTCCAAACAAAAATTGACCGAAATTCACAAACGGGCGATTTTATAGGCTATAATCAAATTTCAGTCAAAAATTGTGTCCACCAACACACAAAATATGTGTTAATCATTTAATGCCACAAAAATACTCTTCCTCCTCATATACTCATATATCCCACATTCATTGTAAAAATATCACCATTATTATATTATTAAAATAATATATTTAAATGAATTATTTTATCAAAAAAAGATAAAATATTAATTTTCAACAATTGTCACATTAAAAATTTTCTCCATCTATATCCACATAAAATTAATATTTTCCTCATCATATAAATCAATAATTAATTATTCACAAATAATATTATGAATCACAATAATCGACAACCGTGCGGTTCAGGGAAAGAGGGCTTTCAATAAGGATTTCTCCTCACTTGGCACACAATTAGATGACCAAACCTCTCCTTAGATGTAACTTTCTATACATTGCCAATAATGTTATCTAATAATATTATTCGGATAATATGAATTATTGCTCGATAATGGAAAATACTTGTGTAGTGACAATTATTGAAACAACAAATAATATAAAATATCAACGCAGCAATTATTGAATCAATAAAATAAAATATCGAACGTAATTATCGTAACAATTATTGAGTAGTGCCTTCTTACGTAAGAATCAATAATTGGTGTAATACTGATGTCTTCGTGTTTTAACCAACGGGTATTCCTACAAAGATTTAATCGTAATAACTACTGTTGTTATTTATAAATAACTTATTCTTGTCGTTTCTTCCTCCAATCGCTTTCCGTTATGGGCCCCACAAAGGTCGCTAGTCGTCGCATTTAATATTCCCAACAAGAAGAATATTCCACGACCAAACGAATATTCTCGATAAAATGAATATTTTAAAACCACTTACTTTGAAATAATTCGTGATTTTACCCCATAACTCACCACATTAATCAAATCAACCTTACTATTTCAACATAATAAATAGAGAAATTAAATTTCATTAATAATAATTTGGGGTCTTACAATTTGGGGACGGTGGCACCAAAGGCGAATCACTGGACAAAACAAAGTTGGTGGTTTCAGGAAGAGCGTTTTTCGTGACTTCTCAAAAAGCGAGTAACCCAAACGAAGTTAGCACGGGTTAGTTAATTATAAATTTTTGCGAAGTCTATACCTTATTAGATACCGGTTCTACCCATTCTTTTATCTCTCTTGATTGCGTTCAACGTTTAAATTTGACTCCGGAGAAATTAGACTTTGACTTATCGGTTCAAACTCAGTTATGAGAAACTTTCGTTACCTCCACTATTTATAAATCTTGTTGATTCAAATCGACACTTTCACATTACCTGTCGATCTTATCTCTTTGAAAATACCTTTGATGTGATTTTAGGAATCGATTGGTTAACTACTCATCATGCTTTTCGTAAGGTTGTTAGCTTTCATATTCATAACCAACCTATTATGCGAATTCAAGCAACCAAACTACTAAAAGTTAATCATTGTCATATCAAGCCATAATTAAAGAGCCCCGAGCCTTTCGCTGCTGACTTCCTTATGTGGAATGCACCGAAGCCAAACTTTCTGTAGGGGATGTTGTGAATAACGGTGGCAAGTTGATAGGTATCAATGTGACGTATTATCCAAGTCTTGGATGAGAGTCACAGTTTTGAATGATATTTCTATTGTTAATAAATTTCCTGACGTATTCCTGAAGAACTTCCTAGCCTACCCCTAAAGCGTGAAATCGAATTTTGTATTGACCCCAGTACAAAACCCATTTCTAAAACCCTTAAATATTTTTTCACCCAAAACGAATGTAACATGCGCCAAAGATGTTGGCTTGAGCTGTTAAAGACTACGACTATACCATTCAATATCATTGTGGAAGAGCGTACGTGGTAGCTGACGTGTTGAGTAGAAGATCGTATGCGTTTACGAGTGCGATGTTGTTAACACAAAAACTCATTTCGTATAACTTACAAATGATGAAGATAGAGTTAAAGAGTCTAGGGACCCACGTGAAGATAACAAATATACAATTAGAATTGACTTTAATCGATTAAGTTAAAGCCGCTCAAGCTACATACTCAGAGCTGATGAAAGTGAAGAAGAAGGTTCAAGAGGGCGTTATTCTAGAAGCAAGAATCGACGAAGAGAGGAAATCTCAACCCTCGATTTAATTGGCCCATTTGAAATCCTCAATCGAGTAGGAACTGTGGCTTATAGACTTGTTTTACCGCCAAGTATGTCGCGTGTTCATAACATTTTTTTTACGTATTGATGTTATGTAAATATGTGGACGACCCGAACCATATTATTGAATTAGAACTAGACGTGATAGCAGAAGATTTAACGTATGATGAGATACGTGTTAAAATCTTGGATAAGAAGGATCATATTCGACACTCAAAGGTTATACCTCAAGAGTTGGAATATGAAATGAAGTCAAGGTATCCTCACCTCTTCGGCATACTAAGTACGCACGTAAATTTCGAGGGCAAAATTTCATAAGGAGGGGAGATTGTAAGACCCCGAATTTTATGAAATGAAAGTATTCAATTTTCTTATAATTATTATTTTATTTCGTAAATGGTTAAATTGATAAAAGGTTAAAGTTAAGGGTGATATATGAAAATTTTGCAAAGTATGCAAGTTGTTATAAAATATTCGTTTGGTCGGGGAATATTCTTTTTGTCGGAGAATATCCGTACAACGGCACAATCATTGGTGGACCCCATTGGCGGAAGTATTATGTCGTAGTAAGAAAAGCGATGTAATTATCTTTTATAAAAATAACGGCGAAAGTGTTACCGTTAAAAATGTTGAACTACCCGGTAGTAAAAGTACAGTAATACGCGTGGTTGCATAGTAGCACATGCTATTGATTATTGATGCTTATGTAAGAAGTCACTCAGTTATACTCAATTATTGCTACAGTAATTGCTGCATCATGTCTCTCATATTATTTGTCGATGTTTTGAGTGTCCCTTTTCGTTACTTGTTCTTTGGTGTTCTCATATTAATGTGAGATTTGTTTGAAAGAACAAGTGAAAAAGGTCCGACATGTATAATGTCGACGATTTGACTTTAAGAGTCGGCAGTTGGTGTATTTAATTGGTTGCACCAACGCAACCGAAAAAGGTTTGCACATTGACCCAGTGATTTGACATTGCTAGACGGGTCTCTGAAACCGAGATTCATTTTGGGTCCGGGGGCTTGATTATGCGAAGGGAAGGTGTTAGGCACCCCCCGACATCCGTGTTACCACGGTGACCGCCACTTTTCAAAGAAATTGTTATATGAATGTGTGTTTGTATGTGTGTGTGTGGATCAATGTGCAATTATTTGAAAGTAGTGCGAGGCCTCGTTCGCACCTATATACACAAGGTTTGAATTTTTACAGGAAAATTCAGTTTTAACCAAGATATAGCAATGACGTTTTATAAAAGAGGTTTTTCAAACCCTGTGCTCAATAGGAATTGAGACCTTTTCATACTTCCATTTTATTATTAAATGTTCTATTTTGTTTGCTTTTATTTTTGAGATGCGAAGCATTCTAGAAAATAATATCTGACGATCTTAGAACTCCTCATCGGGCATGATGTACCATCCAAGAAAATTCGAGACAATCGTAAAATAATGTAATTGGTACAACTAAATGTGAAAAATATGTCCATCATGGGAACCGAATCTAGATTGAAGAACCGAACTCATGATCACATGATTCTGAAGCTCACACGATCTGCGGTTTGTATGAAAAAAGCGATAGCGATTATATATATAAAAAGCTGTAAATATATATATACTGACATAAGATCAACCACCACGAAGAAACTCCATGGGGGATCGGAAATGTAAATATATAAAAGGGGTAAATATATATATATGGACATGATCAACCACCACGAAGTAAACTCCAGGTGGGACGAAAAGTAAATAAAGCAATAAATGCAATCAACTGTCACAAAGTAAACTCCAGGGAGGATGAAATATAAATAAAGCAGTAAAAGGCCACGAAGTAAACTCCGTGCCCGACGAAATGTAAATATATATATATATATATACAAATATATATAAAAGCGAGAACGCCTTTTGAGATGTGAATCGGGCTCACCGGATATAATAAAATGACAATTATATATATATATATATATATATATATATATATATATATATATATATATATATTAGTAAATGCTCTAGGATGTAAAATCCAGGCTCATCGGATATAATCGACAACAATTATATATAAGTATATATATATATATATATATATATATATAAAAGCGAGTAAACGCAATGGATGTAAATCCAGGCTTATCAGATATGTTTGACAACAGTTATATATATAAGCATATATATATATATATATACATATATATATATAAGAAAATAAACGCTCCAGACTGAAGTTTAGGCTCAATCGAGGCATAACTCGATAATGTTAGTCCATATATAAAATATATACATATATAAGTATATATATACAAATAGAAATGAAAACCACGGAACGAAGTCCGGGCATACGCACACAACACGACTCTCAATATGTATAACAGTGTGTGCTAATATGAGAAGAAGGCTTTATAGAATGTGAGAAGGCTTACAGTGAAATGCCAATGTAGACTTCTATGACTCTAGAGGATGAATACCGACTCACTTTGTAAAAATATATGACAAAATATAAGCTCAAAAGTGTTTGAAATAAGACAAAGACTTTCGGTTTATGGGGTACAAGTTAATTGGGATGTGGCTTCGTCACTATTTTCTCTCCCAAAATGGTTAGCCCAAGCCCCATATTTATAGAATCGATCGCCGCAGTGTACTGGCAGCCGTTACACACTGTTGCCCGGCTGCGCCGGGGTTCCATGGTCCCGTCGTCTCGAAGTACGACTTGCAGAACTTCAATCCGAGCATCCGAACGAGGTGTACAAGACCATCATCGGACTGCTTTTGTTGAGAGTTACGCAATGACATGGGATTTTCCCTTTTTGATTCCAGGAAGATGGGTCCATGACCGAAATAGCATTCCCAGGTCCGATTAAGGCGGAGACGTGGGTCAAACAAATTACCAAGATATTCGATGTCTTGGGATGTACGGAGGAACAGAAGGTTCCATTCGCCACTTTTATGTTCCGTAATGAGGCTGATTACTGGTGGTAATCTGTGAAGCGTACCCATCCAGCCGCACTCAGCATGTCTTGGGAGATGTTTCAGAAACTGTTCAATGACAAGTACTTTCCTAAAAGTATTCGTCATATGAAGGAAGTGAAGTTTATTAGATGGAACAAAATAACATGACGCGGTGTCCCAATCACGAGGCAAAGTTTAGAGAGTTGTCAGTTGCACCTCATTTGGTGGAGAATGAGGAGAACGATGACGCGGATGTTTCTCGAGAGGTTTGAAACCCGACATACGTCAATTATCTCATTTCTCATAAATTTTCTCTCTATTCGGATGTTGTCAGCAGGGCTCAATTGTTAGAAGCGAGATAACGAAAGTACACGGTCAACCGAGGGATCACAACCGAGATTATCTTTGGAGATAGCGATCAGCAGAATAATAGAAGAAGCGACTCTGGTGGTAGTCATGGCCATGAGAATAGAAGAAGCGAGTCGGGAGGAGATTTTAAAAAGAGGAGATTCAACAACGACCATGTGAAGACGTTAGCACCAACAGCAACTGGTTCTAAGGGAGGAGAACGACCGCCGATTAGATGCTACAAATGCGGAGAGGGGGGACATATCAGCCCAAACTGCCCACAATAATTCAAGGTATGTTATAATTTTGGAAAGGAAGGACATATCGCTCGAGATTGTACGGTAGCGAAACCCAGTCCAGTGGGGATGGTGACTCAAAAGGATGTCCCAGAAAAGTCAAAGTCAACGGTTCTTGAAAGAGCGTTTGTCGTGGCCTAATTCAAAATGCGAGGAACCCGAACGAAGTTAGCATAGGTTAGTTAATTATAAATTCTTGCGAAGTTTATACCTTATTAGATATCGGTTCTACCCATCCTTTTATCTCTCTTTCTTGTGTTCAACGTTTAAACTTGACTTCGAAAAAATTAGACTTTGACCTATCTGTAGAAACTCCGTTAGGAGAAACTTTCGTTACATCCACTATTTATAAATCTTGTTTGATCCAAGTTGGCACCATCACATTACTTGTTGATCTTATCTCTTTAAAGATACTTGCTTTTGATGTGATTTTAGGAATTGATTGGTTAACTACTCATCATGCCAAAATTGATTGCTTTCATAAGGTTATTATTTTTCATATTCCTAAGCAACCTGTTATTCGAATTCAAGCAACCAAACCATTGAAGTCAAACTCTTTCATATCAAGCCATAAAGCCATTCATTTATTAAAAATTGGATGTCAAGCTTTTTATCCATGTCATGGACTTGAACAAAAATACGTCAGATTTGAATGATATTTCTGTTGTTAGTGAATTTCCTGACGTATTTTCTGAAGAATTTCTTGGCCTACTCCCTGAGCGTGATATTGAATTTGTATCGACTTTAAATCCGGTACAAAACTCATTTCTAAAATCTCATATCGAATGGCTCCTATTAAACTTCAGGAGTTAAAAACCCAACTGTAGAAGTTGATACCCGAGCCTCTAACTGGTGACTTCCTTTGTGGAATGCACCGAAGCCAGACTTTCCGTAGGGGACGCCATATTCGTGCGGTAGTAAACTGATAGGTGCCATTATGACGTGCTATCCAAGATTGGGATATGAGTTACAGTTGAGAGCAACCTAAGTCAGTAATCGAAATACGTAGCTTTCTAGGCTTAGTTGGTTATTATCGGAGATTCGTGAAAAGATTTTCTCAAATCGCAACTCCATTAACTCAGCTGACTCGTAGAGATACAAAATTCGAATGGAGCAAGGAATGTGGGAAGAGCTTCGAAGAACTCAAGAGGAGACTCATTTCGGCACATGTTCTGACCATACCATCCTGGAAAGCAAATGTGGTAGCTGACCTGTTGAGTAGAAGATCGTATACGAATACGAGTACGATATTGTCAAAGACTCATTTCGTATAACTTACAAATAATAGAGATGGAGATGAAATCTCTAGGTACCCACGTGATGATATACGAGTATAATCGACTTTAATCGATAAAGTTAAAGTAGTTCAAGCTACACACCGGAGTTGATGAATATGAAGAAGAAGATACAAGAAGTTGTTATTCCAAAAGCGAGAATCGACGATGTGAGGAAAGGTCAAACCTTCGATTTATTAGTCCATTTGAAATCCTCGATCGAATAGGAACTGTGGCCTATAGACTCGCTTTACCGCCAAGTATGTCGCGTGTTCATAACGTTTTTCACGTATCGATGCTATGTAAATATGTGGACGACTCGAACCACGCTATTGAGTTAGAACCGGACAAGATAGCCGAAGACTTAACGTACGAGGAGGTACCTGTCAAGATTTTGGATAGGAAGGAGCATGTCTTACGTACAAAGGTCATACAACAAGTCAAAGTTTTGTGGAGGAACCATGCTATTGAAGAAATGACCCAGGAGTAGCGAGGTATCCTCACCTTTTCGAAACACCTGGTACGTACGTCAATTTCGAGGACGAAATTTCATAAGGAGGGGAGGTTGTAAGACCCCAAATTATTATTAATGAAATTTAATTTCCTCTATTTATTATGTTGAAATAGTAAGGGTTGATTTGATTAATGTGGTGAGTTATGGGTAAAATGCGCAATTATTTCAAACAAGTAAGTGGTTTTAAAATATTCATTTTATCGGAGAATATTCGTTTGGTCGTGGAATATTCTTACTGTCGGGGAATATTCATACGACGGCCCAGCCTTGTGTGGGCCCCATAACAGAAAGCGATTGGAGGAAGAAAACGACAAGAATAAGTTGTTTATAAATAACAGCGTAGTTGTTACCGTTAATAATGTTGGAATACCCGGTGGTTAAAACACAGTAGTACACGGTATTACACCAATTATTGATTCTTACGTAAGAAGACACTACTCAATAATTGTTACAGTAATTACTGTTCAGTATTTTATTTTATTGATTCAATAATTGTTGCGTTGATATTTTATATTACTGTTGTTTCAATAATTGTCACTATACAGTATTTTCCATTATCGGAGCAATAATTCATATTATCTGAATAATATTATTAGATAACATTATTGGCAATGTCTAGAAAGTTCTGTCTAAGGAGAGGTTTGGTCATCTAATTACGCTACCAGATGAGAGAAATCCTTATTGGAAAGCCCCTCTTTCCGAAAGCGCATCCGGTTATCGATGATTGTGATTCTCGTAATATTATTTGTGAATAATTAATTATTGATTTATATGATGAAGAAAATATTAATTTTATGTGGATATAGATGGAGAAAATTTTAATGTGACAATTGTTGAAAATTAATATTTTATCTTTTACGATAAAATAATTCATTTAAATATATTATTTTAATAATATAATAATGGTGATATTTTTATAATGAATGTGGGATATATGAGTATATGAGGAGGAAGAGTATTTTTGTGGCATTAAATGATTAACACATATTTTGTGTGTTGGTGGACACAATTTTTGACTGAAATTTGATTATAGCCTGTAAAATCGCCCGTTTGTGAATTTCGATCAATTTCTGTTTAGAATTTGGAAAAACTTTCTTCTGCAAAGTTGTAGAGAATGAAATTTCCTATGGAAAAGACATGTGGTTAGAATTTGTTTGACAAAAAGGCTATTTATTGTGAATTATTGAAGTTCTGAAGTTCCGAAATAATTGATTTTTGGAAGTTTTAATTATTTTTTTAAAGAAATTTTTTTTTTACATTTTGTGGCCTCATTAAACATGTGATAAGTTGCTGAATTCAGATTCTTGGTGTGCTAAGGAAATTTGTATAAATATATTATTATTTTATTAAATTTCTGCTTTGGTGTTCTAAGCAATTTCCTATAAATAGGGTGCTTAGGTTAGAATTGAAAATCACACCAGAAATTGAAGTTTTCTCTCTATTTCTCTCTCAATATATTGAGCGTATTCTTGTGAGTATTTTGATACCTTGAGTGTTTCTATACGGTGCAAGTTCCCTTCAGCACTATATCTAGTATTCTAGTCAGGAGTACCGTCTTTTCGAGGTAAGGGATGTTATTTTTTTCATATATGATATTATTTCATTCAATATCATTATGCCGAAGTATTGATCTGAACTTTTAATCAAATTTGGAAATTTTTGTGTTTGGGGTTACTTATTCACGATATCTGAAGACTATTCACGATAATACGACATTATTCACGAATATGACACTATTCATCGAAAAATGAAATTTTTTCCTTTTCATCCAAAATATCTATTATGGATACTAGCTTTGATTGTATCCATGTTTTGATCATTCTTGAATTTTACTTCACTATGATTATTTATGAGGTATTTTTGGATATGAAATAGCTGAAATATGAATCCTTGATATTTATTTTGTTTCACTGGATTCGTTTTCTTTAAAATATTTTTCATCATCCTCAGTCCTAAATGATGATATTATTGAATATCTTTGGCCTGTAGTGCAAAGATAAATTATTTTATAATGAATATCTTTATTCAGAGTGCAAAAGATGAGCAGTGTTGAGATGAACATGACCGACTGATGAATATCTTTGGCCTATAGTGCAAAGATGAAAATTTGATTCAAGATGAATATTGATTGATGTTGCAGGGATAAAATATTGACGATGGAATTTTAAATTCATAGATAATAGTAGATTTCATTCTCTACGTAAATCATCTATGAATTATTATTTCCCTGCTGATCTGAAACTTGTTGTCTATTGTATTCTATCAGATTTTTCCCTATTGAAGACTAACGATAATTTGTTTTATATTATCTTAGTCATAATATTCTTTACTGGGCTAGTTGAGCTCACCCTTTTCCTTTTTGTTTCATTTTTCTTCTCAGGAGGTGAGAATGTAGCGAGTACTAGTCGGGGTACGGAATGAAGATTCTAGGAAGTTGTTTTAGTAGTTCTCACCATTTTTGTAAAGTATTGTATCAATAATTGTAATGAGGACTTAGTTGGGTATGTATATTGTCTAGATGACAATATTTGTATTTAAACTCACAGTTTATAGGTTGTATTAATAAAGTTGTAGTTGTTTCTGTACCATGTTATTGACGACTCAGAATGGGTGATGTATACCTATTTTTGGGGCGTCACAGTTAGTAACAGGAAAAGAAAATTTTGAGTGTCTACATTATTGATTCAATTATTATCATAGTATCATCTGTATAATATGTTATATTATTAAATTAATAATTGAGGCGACAAAGTTATTCATATTATTATTTGCAATATTGACAATGTTTAGAAGTTCTGTCAAGGAGAGGTTAGATAATCTAATTGCGTGCCAATAGGGAGAAATCCTTATCGGAAAGCCCCCTCTTTCCTGAGAACGACCTGATTGTTAAATATTGAGAGTTATAATATTAATGATGAATAAGTTAGTGTTGATTAAAGATGAAATTGATAGTTCCATTGTGTGAGAATTATTAGTGTTAGTGGAAATTAACATTTATTTCGATAATAATTGATGTCTGGAGGTTATATTGACCAATCGGGTAATTAACCGGATAAATAAACAATTAATTGCTATTAATTCACATGCTTATAACTATGTGTTCACATGTGTGTACTATTGATTCACATAATTTGTGACGCCCCCAAAATAGGTATACATCACCTATTCTGAGTCGCCAAATACATGGTACAGAATACAAATATAATCTTTAATATACATCAAGAAAGCTGTGAGTTTTAATACAAATATTGTCTTCTAGACAATATCCACTCTCAAAATAAATTAAGAATATTGTCATCTAGACAATATCCACACTCAATTGAGTCCTCATTACATTTATTGTCACACTATTTAACAGAATAGTGAGGACTACTAATACTATCATCTTGACCGTCACTCCGTTCTCCGACTAGTCCCGTCTACGTTCTTATTTCCTGAATAGAACAGTGAAAAAAAGGGTGAGCTCAACTAGCCCAGTAATAAATATTATGACTAAGATAATGCAGAATAAATTATCATTAGTCTTCAACAATGTTAAACTGATAAAATATAATAGACATCAAGTTTAACTGCAGCGGAACAAGCAATCCATTAAAAGAGTCAAGTAGAGAATAAAATCTACTATCTTTTATGATTTAAAAGGTTTTCATCACTTATATCATTTGGGACTCGACTTAATAAATAATCCACATCATCCCCGCACTACTTCTGACCGAGGATATTCATAAGTATCACAACCATAAATTATCCATGCACTTCACTGGCCAAGGATATTCGTGTATTCATCAATGATCATGATCATACCAACAATCATCCATCAATGCACTACTGTGGCCAATGAGGACTTTTACCACATCATTTGTAACATTACGATTACTATGATTACATCGAATAATCCTCGGTCATAATCATACCAAGTCCATCAATGCACTACATGTGCCATGAGATGACTTTTCAACAAAATATAAATATGAGGATGATGACAATGATATAAGAATTCAATAAAACAAGTTCAAGAATTAATTTATTCAGAACTAATAACGCCCAAATAGTCAACATGATACTTCTTTGTAGAGTAAAATTTAAGAATGCTCGGAAGAATATTTCCATGAAAGATCTTTGGATGAAGCGCAAATATCAAGGATATTCCACTAATTTCATGGAGTATAGAAGTCAAAACTTTAACCAACCGAGTATAATAAAGAATGGAATAACAAAAAAAATCACCATGCATGCGGTACTTGCGATGTAGGCGAGTTATTCCAATGTAACAATAAATAACGGAACCGTGTCGGAATAATACGCATCGGCTGTGACGGGATATTCCAACAGTAATAATAAAGAATGAAATAACAACTGAAATCACCATGCATGTGGTACTTCGCATTGACAGGTTATTCCAACAGAATAATTAATAGCGAAATCAGTCCCAAGATAAAATGCACGATATGATATTCAATGTAATAATAAAGAGCGAAACCAGTCCCAAGATAAAATGCATGCATGGATATTCCAATGAGAATAATAAAGACGAAACCAGTCCGGTATAGAAACGCATGCATGGATGTTCCAACAGAGTAATAACGAATGGAATAACAATGTAAATCGCCAAGTATAGGGTAGATCAGCGTATACTGAGTTATTCCAATGAGAATAATAAAGAATGGAATAACTGAAGTTCTCTTCATGAATATGAAAAAAAATAATACCCCTTACAGTTAAAGAAACTGGATATCGAAGTAGTGAAGTAGCAGAAAACTCTTCTTCTTTCTCCTTATAATTTCTCTTTCTAGAGTTTTAGTGAATTCGTAAGAAATAATGAAGGAATGAGCTTCTATTTATAGGAGAATGGATTGAATAGTAACTAATTTATGAACGGTCTAGATTGATTTACTTTTAAACGGATGGTCCAAATTGATTTACTATTAAAACTTAAAGCAACGGTCCATACTGATTCACTATTAAAACTTTAAACCAGCGATCCATACTGATTCACTATTAAAACTTTAAACCAGCGATCCATATTGATTCACTATTATAAATTCAACCAACGGTCTGAAAAATTAGCACATTTCCTTATGGAATAATATTGTACCCAAAAATAATTTGGACCGAAAAGAAATATATTGTTAGAGTGAATAGTACTCCGTGAATAGTAACTCGTGAATAATAACTCGTGAATAGTAATTCGTAAATAGTAACTCGTGAATAGTGACTCGTGAATAGTGACTCGTGAATAGTAACTCCTGAATAGTACTCCGACACAAAAAGTGTTCCGAATACCCGATTGAACAATATAACCTCCAGACATCAATTATCATCGAAATAGATGTCGATTTCTACTAACACAAATAATCCCAACACAATGAAACTATCAAATTCATCTTTAAAAAACACGAACTTATTCATCATTAATATTATAACTCACAATATTTAACAACTGAGGTTGTTCTCGGAAAAGAGGGCTTTCCAATAAGGATTTCTCCTATTGGCGCCATGCAATTAGGTGACCAAACCTCTCCTTGATGTAACTTTTAGACATTGTAAATATTATAATTTAATAATATGAATAACTTTGTTATCTCGATTATTGATTTAATAATATAACATATAATGCGGATGATCACGTGACAATAATCGAATCAATAATATGAGAGATATGATGCAAAGAATAATTGAGTATAAGCGGTGACTTCTCACATAAGCATCAATAATCATTCTAGTGTAAACTATGCAATCACGCCAGATATCGTACTTTTACTACTAGGGTAGTTCAACAGCTTTTAACGAATAACACCTCGTAGTTATTTTTATAAATTATTTTTGTCGTTTTCTTAATCCAAACAATAATTCCGATTCATGAGTCCACCAATGATTGTGCCATTGTACGAATATTCCCTGCTAAAACGAATATTCCCCGACCAATCGAATATTATATAACAACTTGCATACTTTGCAAAATTTATAAATATTACCCACAACTATAACATTATATCAAATTCATTCTATAATATTCAAAAATAATATTCATAGAAAAAAATCATCTTTATTCATAAAATTTAGGGTCTTACATAATTTACTATTAGGGGAGTTGGTGCAAGATTGATAATACTTGCATGACTAAATTAAAAATGGAGGTATAGATGAAGGTATTATAGTATAATTAATTTTTTCACATATTTAGAACTATTGAGTCGCATGATTTACTATTGATTCACATGATTTACTATTAGGGGAGGTGGTACAAGTTTGATAATACTTGTAGGACTAAATTAAAAATGAAGAAAAAGATGAAGGTTTTTACTGTAATATTTCAGCCCCAAAATATACAATTATTGAAACTATATTTTCCTATAAATAGAAGCTCATTCTTCTTTCATTCTCACTAATTCACTAAGTCTCACAAAAGCAATTATTATAGAGAAATTATATAGAGAAAGAAGAAGAGAAGTCTGCTACCTCACTATTCCAGTATTAGTTTTCTTCTACGGTAAGGGGTATTATTTCTTTCGTATTCATGAAGAGAGTTCTTTTCTTTCAATACTCGTAAGGGTTGTTATTCCATTCTTTATTATTCGGTTGGAATAACCTGTCTACGCGGACTACCACATGCCTGGTGAATTCTTTTGTTATTCCATTCTTTAATATTCTGTTGGAATAAGCTGTCTACGCGGACTACCGCATGCCTGGTGAATTCTTTTGTTATTTCATTCTCTATTATTCTGTTGGAATAACCTGTCTACGCAGACTACCGCATGCATGGTGAATTCTTTTGTTATTCCATTCTTTATTATTTTATTGGAATAACCTGTCTACGCGGACCACCGCATGCCTGGGGAATTCTTTTGTTATTCCATTCTTTAATATTCTGTTGGAATAACATGTCTACGCGGATTACCGCATGCATGGTGAATTCCTCTTTTATTCCATTCTTTATTATTCATTGAATAACTCGCTCACGGACTACCGCATGCATGGTGAATTCTTCCGTTATTCCATTCTTTATTATTCATTGGAATAACCTATCTACGAGACTCACCGCATGCATAGTGAATGACCCTTCGATTCATTCCTTATTAAATTGTGGAAATGATCTGTCTACATGGATTACCGCATGGCGGGTGAAAATCCATTTGCAGTTTCATATATTCTATTATACTCAGTTGGTTAAAGTTTTGGCTTCTATACTCCATGAAATTAGTAGAATATCCTTGATATTTGCGCTTCATCCAAAGATCTTTCATAGAAATATTCTTCCGAGCATTCTTGAATTTTACTCCACAAAGCAGTATCATGTTGACAATTTGGACGTTATTGATTTCTGGATAAATTAAATTATAAATATTTAAAATTTATCCTTGAACTTGTTTTATTGAATTTTTATGTCATGGTCATCATCCTCGTGCTTATATTGTGATGAAAGTCATCTTTGGCTTACGTGCATAGATGGACTTGGTATGATTATGACCAGGGATTATTCGGTATAATCATGACCGTAATGTAACGAATGATGTGGTAAAAGTCCTCATTGGCCTGTAGTTCATTGATGGATGAGTTGTTGGTATGATTATGACCGAGGATTATTTGGTATAATCATGACTATTGATGATTACATGAATATCCTTCGTGGTAGTGTGGAGGATGATTCGATGATGTGGTTTATTTATTGTCGAGTCTCAAATGATAAAGTTGATGAAAAACTTTTTAAATCATAGAAGATAGTGGATTTTATGCTCTCTCGACTCTTCTAATGGATTGCTTATTCATTGCGATTGTTGATCTAAAACTTGTTGTCTATTGATTCTATCGGTTGTTATATTGTTGAAGGCTAAGGATAATTTATTCTGTATTATCTTAGTCATAATATTTCTTACTGGGCTAGTTGAGCTCACCCTTTTCTTTAATTGTTCTCTCCAGGAAATGAGAATATAGCTGGGACGAGTCGGGGAATAGAGTGATGGTCCAGGATAAGTGGTTTTAGTAGTCCTCACTATTCTACGGAATAATGTGATAATAATTGTAATGAGGACTCCATTGAGTGTGGATATTGTCTAGATGATAATATTCTTTTTAAAACTCTTAGATTATGTTTTGTCGTATTATACACGACTGTTGTATAATTAAGTTGTATTTGAATTTTGTACCATGTATTTGGCGACTCAAGATGGGTGATGTATACCTATTTTGGGGGCGTCACATGCGTTCTCTTCGGCCAAGGGTGCAAAGATGAATTTTTGTTTGGCATGATCATGACCATTGATGATAATATGAATATCTTTGGCCTGTAGTGCATGGATGATTCGTGGATGTGATAATAATAAATATCCTTGACCCGTAGTACATGGATAATTCATTGATGTGGATTATTTATTTAGCGAGTCTTAGCGATAAAATTGATGGTAAACTTTTAAATCATAGAAGATAGTAGATATCATGCTCTACTTGACTCTTCTAAGGTATTGCTTATTCCGCTGCAGTTGTTGATCTAAAACTTGTTGTCTATTGTATTCTATCGGTTTAACACTGTTGAAGGCTGCATTATCTTAGTCATAATATTTCTTACTGGGCTAGTTGAGCTCACCATTTACTTTCATTGTTCTATTCAAGAAATGAGAATATAGTCGGGACTAGTCAGGGAATGGAGTGATGATTTGAAATGGTGGCTGTAGTTGTAAGACCCCAACTTATTATAATTAAAATTGAATTTTCCTCTATTCATTATTCTAAATTAATAAGGTGTTAATTTGATATAATGTTTTGGTTATGGGTGAAATGTGAAAAATTTTTAAAATAAGCAAGTGGTTATAACAATATTCATTTCTGTCGGGAAATATTCGTTTGGTCGTAGAATATTCTTGTTGTCGGGCAATATTCGATGACAGTATGCCAAGAACCATTTGTGGGCCCCATGAAAAAAAAAACGGTTGGATGAAGGAAAATGAAAAGTATGAGTTTTTATAAATAATGGTACATAATTATTACACAATTAACATCGTTGGAATACTCGGTGGTTAAAATCTGATGTCTGGCGTGGTCGCATAAAGAAGATTACCTGCAGTATTGCCGCAGTATTTTTGGAACTATTGATTCTTATGTAAGAATTCACTACTCATTAATTGTTACAGTAGTTACTGTTCAATATTTTATTTTATTGATTCAATAATTGCTGCGTTGATAATTTATATTATTGTTGTTTCAATAATTATCATTGCACAGTATTTTCCATTATCAGATCAATAATTCATATTATTTGAATACTATTATTAGATAGCATTATTGGAAATGTCTAGAAAGTTCTGTCAATGAGAGAGTTGGTCACCTAATTGCGCGCCAGTAAGGAGAAATCCTTATTGGAAAGCTCCATCTTTCCTAGGAACGGTCTGGTTGTCTTAATTGTGATTCTGTAATATTATTTGTGAATAATTAATTATTGATTTATATGATAAGAAAATATTTATTTGATGCGGATATAAATGATGGATTTATTTATGTGGTTATAAATGAAGGAATTAATGTTGAAGTGTTTTATCAGTATTTTGTCGGATTGGAGGTATTAAAAGATCAAATCGGTGTTCTTAAAGCTCTATTGCGTGAGTTATAATTTTAATCCGACCGTTGGATTGTTGTGATTTTTGGATATATTATACAAATATAAGTTGAGTATATATCCACAAATTTTGAACCGTTAAAAATTAACGTATGATTTGTTATGAATTTTAAGAGGTGTTGAAAATCATCCGTTTGTGGATTTCCGATATTTTTTGTCTGGAATTTGGAAAAATTTAAAGCTACAAAGTTTTAGAGAATTGAATTTCGTGTGGAATAGACATAAAATTCATATTTTTCTAATAAACAGGCTATTTTCTATGAATTATTGAAGTTTTGGAAAATAAAATAATTTTTATTAAATTGTGGGTGGGACCCACTTTTGTTAAAAACATGTGGGTTGCTGGGATTTTTCAAGAATGGCATGCTAGATGGTCTGATATTGCATGCGTAGAAGAAAAGAATATAAATATTATTATTTTATTATTTTAGTCTCCTATGACGTTCTAGCATTTTCCTATAAATAGGCGCTTAGGTTAGAATTGAAAATCACACCAGAAATAAGTTTTCTTTCTCTCTATATTGTTGAGCATATTTTTGTGATTATTTAGATACTTTGAGAGTTGTTATTCAGTGCAAGTTCCCTTCGGCTTTATATCCGATATTTCGAACAGAAGTACTGTCATTTTGAGGTAAGGGATGTTATTTTTTTCGTAGATGATATTATTTTCTTTAATATCATTATGCCCAAATATTGATATGAATTTTATTGTGGAATTTTTACCTTTTGTGTGCTAGGGTTATTATTCACGATAATCTGGCCTTATTCACGAATCTGATGATTATTCATAGAAAAATAAAATTTCTCTTTTTAAATCCTAGATGTCTTTTATGGTTACTATATTTGATTGTATCCATGTTTTGGTCTTTATTTTTAAATTCTAATTCACAATCGGTTATTATGAAGTATTATTGAACTTGGATAAACTGTATTACGAATTCCTAATATTTGTCCTTCTGTCTCACTGGATTCATTTTCTTTAAAATATTTTTCATCATCCTCAGTCTTAAATGATGATATTACTGAATATCTTTGGCACCGTAGTGCAAAGATGAATGATTAATCGATAAATATCTTTGGCCGTAGTAAAGATGAAGATGAATAGGTGTTGAGATGAACATGACCAACTGGCAATACAAATGAATATCTTTGGCCTATAGTGCAAAGATGAATATTTGATTCAAGATGTATATTGATTGATGTTACAGGGATAAAATATTGATGATGGACTTTTAAATCTTAGAAGATAATAGAATTCATTCTCTACGTGACACTTCTAATGGATTGCTGTTTCCGCTACATTTGTTGATCTAAAACTTGTTGTCTATTATATTCTATCATATTTTTCCCTGTTGAAGACTAATGATAATTTGTTGTATATTATCTTAGTCATAATATTCTTTACTGGGCTAGTTGAGCTCACCCTTTTTTTTTTGTTCCATTTTTCTTCTCGAAGGTGAGAACATAAGCAGGATCTAGTCGGGGTATGGAGTGATGGTTCTAGAAAGATGTTTTAGCAGTCCTCACTATTTCTATAAAATAGTGTATGAATAATTGTAATGAGGACTTATTTGAGTGTGGATATTGTCTAGAAGACAATATTTGTATTTAAACTCACAGTATGTGTTGTCGTATTTTGCACGACAATTGTATTATTGAAGTTGTAGTTGCTTTCTGTATCATGTATTTGGCGACTCAGAATGGGTGTTGTATACCTATTTTGGGTGCGTCACAGTTGATATCAAAGCTTAGGGATATGATCCCTGGCTGAGATGTGAGACTAGAACTAGGAGGGGAGAGACGGGTAAATCCTTCGCTAGTGTATCCTACCTAAACTTATTTGTAGGTCGGTCATAATATAGGGATATTATGTGATATGTTAATTTATTTAATTAACCCTTGTTTTATGGCAGTATTTAAGAATGGTTGCTGAGAACGTTAACAATGGAGTGTATGAGACTATGGAACAACCTTTAGTCACAAACTAGGAGAACGTGCAACAGGAAGGCAATATTCCTTCTGTACACAACACTACCAAGCAAACGATGAATGATGGAATGTTTAGGAGCTTTTTGCAATTCATGCAAAATCAGACGAGGGAAACTCGTGTACAAAATACGGGTGAAAATGATAGCAACACGCGGTTTGTCACAGCCAAGCAGTTCAAGGAGTTGGGATCACCAGATTTTTGGGAAAAGCCGGATCCGATTAAGGCGGAAACTGAAAGTAGTATGCACACAAGCCAATCATGTTTGATGATAAAGCATATACTTTGTAACAATCTTATTCATTTATTAATAAAAAGTATTAATTTATTAAAGGCTTTTAATTATCTATCACGATCTTTGTTTTATAATATGTGATAAACCCATAGTTTTAAGCAATGCTTTTAGAATAATGATGATGATCATTCTAATGAGATCTAAATTCTTAGAAAGCTTAAAACTAAAATAGTTCCCAATCATTGGATTACTAAATTGGGGATTAGTGAATCCAGGATAGATTGGTACATACGTTGCTTGCTCATTGGATGAGGATGATTGATCTCATGATCATTTGTGTGGAGACGCTAAAAGCAAGTATGTAGGTGCTTATTAGAGAATAAGTTCATCTGAAGCGTGGCTCGCTAAGGAATACCTAATGGAGTTTTACTTGCTGTCAATAGGAATTCCTATAGTGATAGTAGACAAGTGATCCTTGGACTTGAGATCATTATAGTATCTTGTGTATGATGAGTTATACTTTGACTTATTCCTTAAGACCCTTAGGGTATATCAAAGGGTATGCTTGGGTATAATAAGTTATACATGGAGATAATGTATGATCAATAAAGAATCTACCACTTCAATAAAAGAAGAGAAATGTGTCTATGTGATTCGATAAAACAACAACCAAGAGTCCTTGGCCAATGAGAATGAAATTAGAAAGGAGTTTCTAATTTGTATTATTTGGAGTCATGCATTTAAGGATCGAAATACATATAATTAAATAAAATAAGACTTGACAGTAATTTCATGTCTTATATTTAATTGAGACATTGTATGGTGGAAGGATTGAATTGTACGGTAACTATTTACTCAAAGGTTCTTTTATGATTAATGTTCAAATCTATATTATCTGGAAAGTCATTGATCGCTAGGGAGGCTTATCCCTATTGTAGAATAAATATTATTTATTTAAATAAATTAATTGTTTAATTTATTTACTTAAATAAGATTAGAATTGTTCTAATTGATTTATTCATAACTTAGGTTTAATATGGAGAACCTAAAGGGTCACACCATAAAAGGAAGAATAATGATTTAAGAAGTTAATGGCATAATCGTAATAATATGTTATGTATATTTAATTTAATCTATGGTGATAGAATAAATTAAATAGCTTAATATTTATTATTTAATATTTTAGAAATATAAAATATAAATTAATAAGAGAGTCTTATTAATATTATTACAATTATTATTATTTTAATTTCTAAAAGAGTTTAGGAATTAATTTAATATAAGTACTCTCATTTATTCCTAATAGGATTAGGAGGGAAAATTAGTTAAAGGAGTTTAATTAATTATCCCTAATAAGATTAGAGGCCCATTTAATTAAAAAGAGTTTAATTAAATAATACCTTATTTTATTAAATAAGGTTACACGATATCTCTTATAAGAGGAGTCTTATATCGGATATCGGATGTACGTTAATAATTCCAATTTGTTGGTGAAGACGCCTTTTCTATAGAGATAGAAGACTAGGGTTTGAGCCAAATACCCATCTTCTTGAAATCTTTATTTTTCTTGGTGGATCACCTCTAGAGGCCAAACAATTGGGTGGCTAATGTTGATCAAAGGAAGGAACCAAACCCGGTGGATTCAAGTTGAACGCGAAAAGGATTGGAGGTGAACTTGTACCTGGGGAAGCTCGATCTTCAAGGGTATGATTTTATTCTTTATCTTTTCGTTTAATTAATAATTGTGCATAAAGGGTGATCCGGGTATATGGTTTGTAAATTTTTAAACTCTGATTTTACACGCTTCCGCACTTTTTATGCAATTTGATTGCTCCCATGAATATTACAAACCTAACAGTGGCATCAGAGCCAAACCTTTATGCAAATTATTAATTATTCAGATTTGATATGTATATTGATTTGTGTTTAGAACAATTTAATTGGGCATAATTTAATTGTATAAAATTTAAAAAAAAATGCAAATTAGTGATAATCATTGATCTGCTAGCACATGCACGGAAAAAAAAAAGGCTTTGGGTTTGTTTGGTTTTTCAAAGGCGTGGACAAGGAATGTAAAGGAAATCATGAAATCATGATTATATAACATGCACGAAATCAAGGAACTTGATATATATATATTATATATAATAAAGTTTCCTGCAGTTTTTTTTTTTTTAAAACAAAGTGACTTAGCCACCCAAGATTCCGTGCATGATTGGCATGATTGGCTAATGAGTGCATGATTGGCATGATTGGCTAATGATGGCATGATTGGCTAATGATGGCATGATTTCTCCAAGTTAATGATTGGCATGATTGGCTAATGATTGTTAATGATTGCTAATGATGGCATGATTGTTCTTTGTCAATAGCAACAATAAAAAAAAAGGAGGTATCTATTGTACCATTTTTTTATTAGTAATAAATTACGATATATATTATTATATATATTAATAATTTTATAATTAAAATAAAAGTTTATTTTAATTTTAAAATAAAGGTTTATTTTAATCTTAAAATAAAATGTTTATTTTAATTTTAAAATTAGAATTTCATGCTAACTAATTAGAGTTGGAATTTGATTCCATGATAACTAATTGGAGTTGAAATTGGATTGCCTAATTTCCTTAAATAAAGGAGTTTATTTAGATATGAAATAAGATTTCATATTATTCAAAATAAAAGAGTTTATTTGTGAATAGAAAGAGAATCCATGTTTCCTTAAATAAAGGAGTTTATTTAAATATGAAATAAGATTTCATATTATTCAAAATAAAGGAGTTTATTTGTGAATAGGAAAGAAAATCCGTGTTTCTTTTAATAAAAGTTTTTTTTTTACATGGAATTGGATTCCATAATTAATTAAAATAAAGGAGTTTATTTTGATTAAAGATTTTGATTAAAATAAAATAGTTTATTTTATTCAAAATTGGATAAATTAAAATAAAATAGTTTTATTTTGATTTAAATTTGGATTAAAATAAAGGAGTTTATTTTGATTCAAAATTAGATTTTATACTAACTAAATTTGCCCATTAAATGATATCAATATATATATTAAATGTTTATTATTCATAAGATGAATGTTATTTATTGATGCATATGATGATGTGTATGATAATAAATGGGATTGATTATGGACTATTGACCAATGTGATTGGATTTTATTTTAGTTGGATGCATGAATGTATGGATTTTATTAAATGGGGTCTGCGTACATTCTCGCTTCTCTAATTTTTTCGAATGTAAATTCTATCTCCTCCTATGTACTTCCCCGGCTGCGATCAAGGTTTCTATTTATTTTAAATAGTTTTGTAATAGGAATAGTTAGAATTAATTTTGAAAAATTGGAGATCAAGGAGCAAGGAGCTTGAAGACCCGTTTGTAATGGAGCAGGGTTTAAATGTAATAGTTATATTTAAATATTATTTCTTGCACCCCTGGGGGTTTGACCTTTTGGTTCACTTGGTGGCTCTAGTGAACCAAACTAGAATAAAAGTCCATAATCAATCCAAGTAGAATATAGTATTCTATATGTGCATGCTTATACTATATATATTATATATTATGCAAACATGCTTCGCATGTTCATTAATACGACGCGTATTTTATATATATATATGTAAATGCACGCAGCTAAACAAGATGAGACAAATTAATAACAAACCCCTCAATTTTTTTTTATATTAAGTCCTAAGCGTTCAAAGATATTTGGAATATCGAGCGTTAAGCCTTCTAGCATGATAAAATTAATAGAGTATTAAATATTTAATATGAGTTTGTTGTGTCACCACAAGGCAAGTATTAAGTATTTAAGATGTTAATTTATCACATTTGATGCTTATAAAGAAAATTGAACAATATTGTTTTGTTGTGTCACCACAAGGATGATATTTTTCTTTTTGAATATATGGAGTGCTAGGTCGGACTTAACTTGGATAATTTTGATTCGGATGTGCCACCACTTGATCAAAATAATCTAAGAGGCAAAAAAGAAAAGGAGTTGCATAGTTGATGTAATTGACAAAAGTTGTCTACCTATTTATTTATATATAGTTTGTTGTGTCACCACAAGGCTATATACATTTGAAATGGGATCCTTATTCTCACTAGCAAATCTTTAATTAGATTTTCTTAGAACTATATAAGTGAGGGTAATATAGTTTGAAGAAAATAGTGGGAGATACCAATTTAAAACAAGACCTAAATTATTTTGGTAATTAATAAAAGAATGTATGTTAAAATGTTGTTAATTACAAATTCATTTACGTAATTTTACAATGTCTAAAATTACTATCTTTGTGAAGCATATTAGATGCTAAATTAACGAATAGGATTAAATGGATCGGTTAAGGAATTTGAGAATAGTTCTCATAGCATTGAAAAACTATCTTATGTCCTTAATCGCCTATCCCTGCAATGAATTCTGAGATAATGCCTCCGAGGAAGAGATTGCTACTTTTAGAAAGTGGCAAGATGATGCGATTGACTCAATGCATCATGCTCGCATCTATGAGTAACGAGCTTGCGTCGCCACAAGATGAAACTATAGATGCTCCTACTATATTTACGCACATCAAGTAGTTGATGGTGAGGAAAGTAGGGCCGATAGATATCGAGATATCTAAAGAGCTCTTCCGATCTAGAATGACCCGGTGACACTACTGATGCGGATAAAAAGTCCTTAACATTATCAATTTGATTGATCAATTAGGACAACGAGTTTTGTCATGGATGGAGAGTTGAGCCAAGATTTGATCTTGCACTCACTCCGGACTCCTTTCACAATTGTTGTGAATTTTTCATATGAACAAGCTAGATATCGACCCATTTGATTTGCTTAACATATTGAAAAATGTTGAGAGTCACTTTCCAACCAAGAAAGATCAAGTCTTCTTGGTAGGGGCCAAAGGATCTTCCGAAAGAAGAACGATTCAAAGAAGGTAAATAGAAAGGCATAAACAAAGGATAATAAGAACAAAAGCGTCACGGATAGAAAGGAGTTTGCTTCCACTACAATAAGCTTTGGACCTTTGAAAGAAGCGCAAGAAGCATCTTGCGAGAGGCTAACCAAAGAAGCTTAGTGAAGTTTTGGTTACAAATACAAATTTGTTCATGATTTAAATAATTTTTTCTTTAAGTCAAGATTCTACTTGGGTATTGGATACCGACTTTGGTTATCATAAATATAGATTTATGAAGGGACCAAGCAGAAGTAGAAAGTTAAACAAAGATAAGTAATCCTATGTGTGGAAAATGAAGCAAAGGTTGCTACATTAGCCATAGGAACTTATTGTTTAGCATTGCCTACAGGCAAGTCTATTAAGTTAATAAGTTGTTATTGTATTCCAATTCTCGTTGGAAATATTATTTCTATTTTATTGTTGGACAATAAAATCTTTGGTATTATATTTAAGAACAATTGTTGTTCTATTTATAATATTAAAGTTTTGTGTAGAACTAGAATATTACTTAATAGATTTAGTATACTTAACTTACATGAAAATAATTTTGCATATTGAACAAATTAGTATAAGAAAAGGAGATGATCATTCAAAGAGTTGAATGTGTGTATTTGCTAAAATCAAAGGGTGAATTATTTGAAAGGTTCAAAGAATTTGAAGTGAAACAAATTGGCAATGTATTAAGATTCTTTGATTAGATCAAGGAATAAATACTTGTCTGATAAGTTTCTAGATCATCTCAAATGGTTTTTCATAATGGACACATCCCTGTGATAATTGATTGATGTATCCGAATGAAAAATCATACCTTGTTGGACATAGTGCGGTCCATAATGATTTTACTGGCATTCCGGTATCCTTCTCGGATAATGTCCTAGAAATGGGCTGCATATCTACGAAAAAGGTAACCTCAAAATCCACCCCAAGACTCCATAAAAGTTATGGACGGGAGGATTCTAATCTTAAGTATGTTAAGATAAAGGGTTGTCAACTTATGTGAAAGCGGTTTCAAAGGATAAGCTTGGGACAAGATTTGACAAATCTGATTTGTGGGATATCCTAAAGTAAGTTTAGGGTAAATGTTCTATAATCCAACTTAGTAAAAGGTGTTTATTATGAAACACGCTTCCTTCAAAGATAAAGGTGTTTATCATTGAAGGGGCTAGTGGGAGGATAATAGATCTTGAAGAGTTCAAGAACCACAAAACACTATAAGTCAAATAAGAGGAACTCGTAGATGGACTATTGTACCACAACCGAATCGTAAATACGAAATAGTATAGAAGATACCTAGGAGGTATGGATTCATCATAGATGATGATGATGAGGTACACATCATAGAAGATGATGATCGATTACATCTGATGAGGTAAGAGTTCTAGTGTGTACAAAAGGGACGATGGGAGCGTAGTGACATTCCTAATATTATATGTTGATATACTACGGATAAGGAATGACATACCAATGCTACAATCAAGTAAAGATAAAGTTGTCTAAACATTCCTCCATGAATGATTTGGAAGAGTATCTTAATTGGGGATATAAATCTATATAGATAGATTTAAGAGGATGCTCGACTTAACCCAAGGAACGTATATTCATTTGATGCTAAAGTCGTTTAGCATGGCAAATTCAAGAGATGTCTCATGTCGATGAGCTATGGAGTGTATCTCTTAATAGTCCCCACAAACTATTAAAGAAGAGAGATCGCATGAGTGACAATCATGTATGCAATGAAATATACAAGACACGATGTTGATCGGTCATATTATGGAGAAGTTCACTATGAGTCGGTGAAAACATCTTAAAGTGCTTAACTTAGGCACTAAGGATGTGATCATATTCATGGTGGGTCTGAATTAAAACTAGAGGGCTTAACAGACTCAAGTTTTTCAGACAGACCAAGACGACAGAAAATCCACTTTAAGGTAAAGTGTTACGTTGAACGGTGATGCAGTAAATTGGAAAGGTTCCAAACAGCAAAGAGTTGTTGGTTTAGTGATAAAGACAATGTATATACCTATAAATGAAGCTGCAAGTTGATTGTTTGGATTAAAAGTTCATTACAGAACTAGGAATAGTTCCTAAGTCTCATCTTGGATCTAAACATGTGTTGTGGCACTTTCATTTGATTATAAGAATCATTGAAAGATGGGAAATCACTATAGAGATAGTGGACTCTCAGGAACAACATTACATATCTATTAACTAAAGCTTATCCAACAGCAGGATAATCGTCACTTAAAGAAGAAGAGTATGAGT
Source organism: Panax quinquefolius (assembly GCA_020205615.1). Classification (NCBI taxonomy): domain Eukaryota; kingdom Viridiplantae; phylum Streptophyta; class Magnoliopsida; order Apiales; family Araliaceae; genus Panax; species Panax quinquefolius. The sequence goes on from CM035155.1 coordinate 137,362,039, forward strand.
TACCATGACGATTGGCTTTAGTGCAAGTGGGAGATTGAAAGTAGTATGCACACAAGCCAATCATGTTTGATGATAAAGCATATACTTTGTAACAATCTTATTCATTTATTAATAAAAAGTATTAATTTATTAAAGGCTTTTAATTATCTACATGATGCTGTTTTATAATATGTGATAAACCCATAGTTTTAAGCAATGCTTTTAGAATAATGATGATGATCATTCTAATGAGATCTAAATTCTTAGAAAGCTTAAAACTAAAATAGTTTCCAATCATTGGATTACTAAATTGGGGATTAGTGAATATGGATAGATTGGTACATACGTTGCTGCTTTTCATTGGATGAGGATGATTGATCTCATGATCATTTGAGTGGAGACACTAAAGCAAGTATATAGGTGCTTATTAGAGAATAAGTTCTTTCGAACATGGCTCGCTAAGGAATACCTAATGGAGTTTTACTTGCTGTCGATAGGAATTCTGTAGTGATAGTAGTCTGAGTGATCCTTGGACTTGAGATCATCATAGTATCTTGTGTATGATGAGTTATACTTTGACTTATTCCTTAAGACCCTTAGGGTATATCAAAGGGTATGCTTGGGTATAATAAGTTGTACATGGAGATAATGTATGATCGATAAAGAATCTACCACTTCAATAAAAAAGAGAAATGTCTATGTGATTCGATAAATGACAACCAGTAGTCCTTGGTTAGCGGCGAGAATGAAATTAGAAAGGAGTTTCTAATTTGCATTATTTGGAGTTGTGCATTTAAGGATCGAAATACATATAATTAAATAAAATAAGACTTTGTGAAGAATTCCATGTCTTATATTTAATTGGGACATTGTATGGTGGAAGGATTGAATTGTCTGAGTAACTATTTACTCAAAGGTTCTTTTATGATTAATGTTGAAATCTATATTATCGGAAAGTCGTTGATCATTGGGAGGCTTATCCCTATTGTAGAATAAATATTATTTATTTAAATAAATTAATTGTTTAATTTATTTATTTAAATAAGATTAGAATTGTTCTAATTGATTTATTCACAACCGTTTAATATGGAGAAACTAAAAGGGTCACGCCATTAAAGGAAGAATAATGATTTAAGAAGTTAATGGCATTATCGTAATAATATGTTATGTATATTTAATTTAATCTATGGTGATAGAATAAATTAAATAGCTTAATATTTATTATTTAATATTTTAGAAATATAAAATATAAATTAATAAGAGGAGTCTTATTAATATTATTACAATTATTATTATTTTAATTTCTAAAAAAGTTTAGGAATTAATTTAATATAAGTACTCTCATTTATTCTAATAGGATTAGGAGGGAAAATTAGTTAAAGGAGTTTAATTAATTATCCTAATAAGATTAAGGAGCCCATTTAATTAAAAAGAGTTTAATTAAATAATACCTTATTTTATTAAATAAGGTTACGATATCTTTATAAGAGAGTCTTATATCGGATATCGGATGTATGTAATAATTCAATTTGTTGGTGAGTACGCCTTTTCTATAGAGATAGAAGACTAGGGTTTGAGCCAAATACCCATCTTCTTGAATCTTTATTTTTCCTTGGTGGATCACCTCTAGAGGCCAAACAATTGGGTGGCTAATGTTGATCAAAGGAAGGAACCAAACCCGGTGGATTCAAGTTGAAAGCGAAAAGGATTGGAGGTGAACTTGTACCTGAGGAAGCTCGATCTTCAAGGGTATGATTTTATTCTTTATCTTTTCGTTTAATTAATAATTGTGCATAAAGGGTGATCCGGGTATATGGTTTGTAAATTTTTAAACTCTGATTTTACACGCTTCCGCACTTTTTATGCAATTTGATTGCACCCATGAATATTACAAACCTAACAGAAACATGGGTCAAGCAAATTACCAAGATATCCAATGTCTTGGGATGCACGGAGGAACAGAAGGTTCCATTTGCCACCTTTATGTTTCGTGGTGAGGCAGATTACTGGTGGGAATCTGTGAAGCATACCCAGCCAACCGCACTTAACATGTCTTGGGAAAGATTTCAGAAACTGTTGAATGACAAGTACTTTCCTGAAAGTATTCATTATATGAAGGAGGTAGAGTTTATTAGACTGGAACAGAACAACATGACGGTGTCTCAGTACAAGGCGAAGTTCACTGAGTTATCCAGGTTTGCACCTCATTTGGTAGAGAATGAGGAACGTATGACGCGGATGTTTCTGAGAGGTCTAAAACTCGAGATTCGTCAATACCTTATCTCTCATAAATTTTCTCTGTATTCAGATGTTGTCAACAAGGCTCAATTATTAGAGCGAGATAATGAGTATGTTCAACTGAGGGACCACAATCAGGGTCATACCGGTTACAGCTGTAAGACCCCAACTTATTATAAATGAAATTAAATTTCCTCTATTTATTATTTTGAAATAGTAAGGGTTGATTTGATTAATGATGTTAGTTATGGGTAAAATGCGCAAATATTTTAAATAAGCAGGTGGTTATAAAATATTCATTGTTGTCAGGGAATATTCGTTTGGTCGTAGAATATTCTTACTATCGGGGAATATTCGTACGACGGCACAGCCTTGTGTGGGCCCCATAAAGGAAAGCGATTGGATGAAGAAAACGACAAATATAAGTTGTTTATAAATAACGGCGTAGTTATTCACAGATTAATCTTGTTGAAATACTCGGTGGTTAAAACACAAGACGATAGCTACGAGTATTGCACCAATTATTGATTCTTACGTAAGAAGGCACTACTCGATAATTGTTACGATAATTCTTATTCAATATTTTATTTTATTGATTGATAATTTTACGTTGATATTTTATATTATTGTTGTTTTAATAATTGTCCACATTTTGCGGTATTTTCCTTTATCGAATCAATAATTCATATTATTTGAATAATATTATTAGATAACATTATTGGCAATGTCTAAAAGTTACGCCTAAGGAGTGGTTTGGTCACCTAATTGCATGCGATAAGGAGAAATCCTTATTGGAAAGCCCCTCTTTCACAGGAAGCGCACGGTTGTCGTGTATTGTAATTACGTAATATTATTTCGAATAATTAATTATTGATTTATATGATAAGGAAAATATTCATTTTATATGGATATAGATGGAGAAAAATTTTTAAAGTGACAATTGTTGAAAAATTGATATTTTATCTTTTCGATAAATAATTCATTTAAATATATTATTATATTTTAATAATATAATAATGGTGACATTTTTACAATGAATGTGGGATATATGAATAAATAAGGAGTAAGAGTATTTTTGTTGCTAAAAATATTTAAAACATGTTTTTTATGTTTGTGGGCCCCATTTCTTGACTAAAATTTGATTATAGCCTGTAAAATCGCCCGTTTGTGGATTTCAGTCAATTTCTGTTTAGAATTTGAAAAAACTTAAACTTACAAAGTTGTAGGGAATGGAATTTCCTATGGAAAGGACATAAGGTTAGAATTTTTCTGATGAAAGGGCTATTTATTATGAATTATTGAAGTTTCGAAGTTCCGAAATAATTGATTTTTGGAAGTTTTAATTATTTTATTCAAGGAAAACATTTTTTGCAATCCCACATGTGTGGTAAATGAGCTGAATTCAGATTCTTTGGTGGTGGGCTTAAATATTTAATAAATAAAATTATTTTAATAAAATTTCTACTTTGGTGTTCTAAGCAATTTCCTATAAATAGGGTGCTTAGATTAGAATTAAAAATCACACCAGAAACTGAAGTTTTCTCTCTCTTTCTCTCTCTATATTATCGAGCGTATTCTTGTGAGTATTTTGATACTTTGAGTGTTGTTATACGGTGCAAGTTCCTTGAAGACTATATCCGATATTTCAATTGTAAATCTTGTCTTTTAGAGGTAAGGATGTTATTTTTAAAAAATGATATTATTTCTTCTAATATCATTATGCTTGGGATTATTAGTAAGATTTTTCTTGTGAAATTCTTGTCTTTTAGTGTTTGAGTTACTATTCACGATATCTGACTATTTATTCACGTATCAAGACTATTCACGAATACGACATTATTCACAAAAAAAATTAAATTTTCATTTTTTCCCAAAATATCGATTATGGATACTAGCTTTGATTGTATCCATGTTTTGATTATTCTTGAATTTTACTCCACTATGTTTATTTATAAAGTATTTTTGAACTCGGATTGTTTAAAGTACGAATCCTTAATATTTGTTCTTTTGTTTCACTAAATTCGTTTTCTTTAAAATATTTTTCATCATCCTCAGTCCTAAATGATGATATTACTGAATATCTTTGGCATGTAGTGCAAAGATGAATGAATTTTTGATGAATATCTTTGGCCTGTAGTGCAAAGATGTAAAGGTGTTGAGATGAACATGACCAACTGATGAATATCTTTGGCCTGTAGTGCAAAGATGAATATTTGATTGAAGATAAATATTGATTGATGTTACAGGGATAAAATAATGATGATGGACTTTTAAATTCATAGATTATAGTAGATTTCATTCTCTACGCAACTCATCTATGAATTATTGTTTCCACTGCGAATATTGATCTGAAACTTGTTGTTTATTGTATTTTATCAGATTTTTCCCTGTTGAAGACTAACGATAATTTGTTCTATATTATCTTAGTCATAATATTCTTTACTGGGCTAGTTGAGCTCACCCTTTTCCTTTTTGTTCTATTTTTCTTCTCAGGAGGCGAGAATGTAGCGAGTACTAGTCAGGGTATGGAAAGAATGTTCTAGAAATTTGTTTTAGTAGTCCTCACCATTTTTGTAAAATAATGTACCAATAATTGTAATGAGGACTTATTTGAGTGTGGATATTGTCTAGATGACAATATTTGTATTTAAACTCACAGTTTATATGTTGTATTAATAAATTTGTAGTTGTTTCTGTACCATGTTATTGACGACTCAAAATGGGTGATGTATACCTATTTTTGGGGCGTCACAACAGTAGTCATCGGAGCGATGATAACCAGCGAGGAGGGAAAAATGCGGACAAAAGTGGTAACCACTCGGGTGGTAATCGAGGCCAGGATAATAGGAGAGGTGAGTCAAGTGGAAATTTCAAAAAGAGGAGATTCAACAATGACGGGAAGACATCAGCAGCAGCACCAACAACAAATTCTAGGGGAGGAGAACGACCGCCAGTTAGATGTTACAAATGCGGGAAAGAGGGACATATCAGCCCAAAATTCCCACAACAATCTAAGGTATGTTATAAATGTGGAAATGAAGGTCATATAGCTCAGGATTTTTCTGTAGCAAAACCAAGTTCAGCGAGGATGGTGACTCCAAAGGCTGTCCCGGATAAGTCGAAATCAGCGGTTCCTGGAAGAGCGTTTGTAGTGACTTGCCAAAACATGAGAAACCCGAATGAGATGATCACGGGTAAGATAATCTTGAATTCTTGCAAAGTATATACCTTAATAGATACCGGTTCTACCCATTCTTTTATCTCTCCTGCTTGTGTTCAACGTTTAAACTTGACTCCGGAGAAATTAGACTTTGATTTATCAGTGGAGACTCCGTTAGGAGAAACTTTCGTTACATCCACTGTTTATAAATCTTATTTAATCCAAGTTGGCACTATCACATTACCTGTTGATCTTATCTCTTTAAAGATACTTGCTTTTGATGTGATTTTAGAGATTGATTGGTTAACCACTCATCATACCAAAATTGATTGTTTTCGTAAGGTTGTTAGTTTTCATATTCCTAACCAACCTGTTATGCGAATTCAAGCAACTAAACCACTAAAATCAGTCACTGTCATATCAAGCCATAAAGCTATTCGTTTATTGAAAAACAGATGTCAAGCTTTCTTAGCCCATGTTATGGATTTGAACAAAGACAAGTCGATTTGAATAATATTTACATTGTTAGAGAATTTCACGATGTATTACGAAGAACTTCCGGCCTACCCCGTAACGTGAAGTTGAATTCTTTATTGACCTTGAAGGGCACAAAACCCATTTCTAAACCCCATATCGAATGGCTCCTATTGAACTTCGGGAGTTAAAAGTCCAACTACTGGAGTTATTAGACATCGGTTTCATTCGCCCTAGTACATCTCCTTGGTGCTCTGTTTTATTCAGAAAAGAAGAAAGAGCGGGAGTATGCGACTTTGTATTGACTACTGATAACTAAACCATGTCACCATCAAGAATAGGTATTCGTTACCTCGCATTGATGACCTGTTTGACCAGTTGCAAGGAGTACAATTCTTTTCAAAGATCGATCTTCGTTCGGAATATCATCAGCTGAAGATTAAAACTGAGGATATTCCAAAGGCGCCTTCGTAACTCCCTAAGACGGGCATTATGAATTCTTACTTATGTCTTTTGGATTGACTAATACTCCTGCTACTTTCATGGATATGATGAACCAAGTATTCAATGAATATTTGGATCAGTTCGTTGTTATCTTTATTGATGACATCCTCATCTATTCCAAAAGCCATGAAGATCATGAGCACCATTTCGTCGATACTTGAAAACCGTGAAAATAAGCTATATGCCAAGCTGAAGAAATGTGAGTTCTGGCTTGAGGAAGTTGCATTCCTTGGGCACGTGGTGTCAAAACATGGAGTATCTGTTGACCTGGCGAAGATTGAAGCAATACAAAGTTGGGAGAAACCGAAGTCGGTGACCAAAGTACGCAACTTTCTGGGCTTAGCTGGTTATTATCGGAGATTCATGGAAGGATTTTCTCGAATCGCTACTCCGTTAACTTAGCTGACTTGAAAAGATACAAAATTCGTATGGAGCGAGGAATGTGAGAAGAGTTTCCAAGAGCTCAAGAGGAGACTCATTTCGGCACCTGTTCTGGCAATACCATCTAGTTCGGATGGATTTGTTATCTACAGCGATGCTTCAGGCAAAGGGTTAGGATGTGTTCTCATGCAACATGGGAAATTCATAGCCTATGCCTCGTGATAACTCAAAGAATATGAGAGGAATTATACTACTCGTGATCTGGAGTTGACAGCTGTCATATTCGCGTTGAAAATTTGGAGACACTACCTGTATGGGGAGAAAGTGGAGATCTATACGGATCATAAAAGCCTCAAATATTTCTTCACCCAAAAAGAACTCAATATGCGGCAACGACGTTGGCTTGAGCTGTTGAAAGATTACGATCACACTATTTAATATCATCCTGGAAAAGTAAACGTAGTAGCTGACGCATTAAGTAAAAGATCATGTGCGAGTACGAGTGCGATATTTTCAACGCAAAGGCCCATTTTGTATGACTTGCAAAGGATGGAGATAGAGTTAAAGACTCCAGGGACCCACATGATGATGGCTAATATACGAGTAGAACCGACTTTAATCGATAAAGTTAAAGTTGCTCAAGCTACTGGACACAGGGGGCGATGCATATGTAGAAGAAGAAAGTGCAAGAAGGTTCTATTCTAGAAGCAAGAATCGATGAAGAAGGAATACTTCGAGTCAACTCTAGACTTTGTGTTCCTAACGAATCTGACTTGAAGCATAGAATCATGATGGAGGCACACAACACTCCATTTGCAATCCATCCTGGGAGTACCAAAATGTATCATGATCTCTGATATACATTTTGGTGGAACAATATGAAGAGAGAGATCTCGAAGTTTTTCTCGAGATGTTTAACATGTCAACGTGTAAAGGTGGAGCATCAAGTGCCAAAGGGTCCATTGCAACCACTTGAGATTCCAAAATGGAAGTGGGAACACGTTACCATGGATTTCGTTACGGGTCTTCCCAAGGTTTCTCAAGGTATAGATGCGATTTGGGTTATTGTTGATAGATTAACCAAGTCTGCTCATTTCTTGCCTATACGTGAGACTTATTCCCTTGAACGTCTTGATCGTATGTACTTGAATGAGATTGTGAGATTGCATGGCATGCCAGTATCCATAGTTTCGAATCGTGACCCAAGATTCACTTCACGATTTTGGGTTAGCTTGCAGAAAGCTATGGGCGCACGATTTACGATTGATTCGACATACCATCCTCAAAGCAGACGGGACAATCGAGAGAGGACTATTCAAACTCTTGAAGATCTATTAAGACTCTGTGTCCTAGACTTCAAAGGGAGTTGGGATAAGTATTTACCATTGGTGGAATTCTCCTACAACAACAGTTATCAAGCAAGTATAGGTATGGCTCCATTTGAGGCGTTGTATGGAAGAAAGTGTCGTTCTCCAGTATGCTGGGACGAGGTTGGTGAAGCAACTTTGTTGGGACCGGAATTGGTATGCATGACTACAGAAAAGATCCAAATGATTCAACAACGTATTCAAACCTCACAGGATCGACAAAAGAGTTATGCTGATCTTCATCGAAAGGACGTGGAATTTAATATTGGGGATCATGTATTGTTATGTGTTGCTCCATGGAAGGGAGTTACAAGATTCGGGAAGAGAGGAAAGCTCAATCCACGATTTATTGGTCCATTTCAGATTCTTGACCGAGTAGGAAATGTGGCCTATAGACTCACGTTACCTCCAAACATGTCTCGTGTTCATAATGTTTTTCACATATCTATGCTTCATAAATATGTGAAAGACCCAAACCACATTATTGAGATAGAACCAGACGAGAAAGCCGGAGATTTAACGTACGAGGAGGTACTTATTAAGATATTGGATAGGAAAGAGCATGTCCTACGTACCAAGATTATACCACAAGTTAAAGTTTTGTGGAGGAAGCATGCTATTAAGGAAATGACCTGGGAGTTGGAATCGGAAATGCAAGCGAGGTACCCTCACCTGTTCGAAACACCGAGTACGTACGTCAATTTCGAGGATGAAATTTTATAAGGAGTGGAGGTTGTAAGACCCCAACTTATTATAAATAAAATTGAATTTTCCTCTATTCATTATTCTAAATTAATAAGGTGTTAATTTGATATAATGTTTTGGTTATGGGTGAAATGTGCAAATTTTTCAAAATAAGCAAGTGGTTATAAAAATATTCATTTCTGTCGGGGAATATTCGTTTGGTCGTGGAATATTCTTCTTGTTTAGCAATATTAAATGCTGACAAGTGTATGATCATTCATGGGCCCCATAACGAAAAACGATTGGATGAAGGAAAATGACAAAGTATGAGTTTTTATAAATAACGGCATAATTATTACCGTTAACACTGTTGGAATAACTGGTGGTTAAAATACGATGTCTGGCGTGGTTGAACAAAAGAAAGCGGTATTATGCATAAGTATTTTTGGAATTATTAATTCTTACGAAAGAAGGCACTACTCATTAATTGTTACAGTAGTTACTGTTCAATATTTTATTTTATTGATTCAATAATTGTTACGTTGATAGTTTATATTATTGTTGTTTTAATAATTATCATTGCACAGTATTTCCCATTATCAGATCAATAATTCATATTATTTGAATAATATTATTAGATAACATTATTGGCAATGTCTAGAAAGTTTTGTCAAGGAGAGGTTTGGTCACCTAATTGTGTGCCAGTAAGGAGAAATCCTTATTGGAAAGCCCCCTCTTTCCTGGGAACGATCTTGTTGTCATAATTGTAATTCTGTAATATTATTTGTGAATAATTAATTATTGATTTATATGATAAGGAAATATTTATTTGATGCGGATATAAATGATGGATTTATTTATGTGGTTATAAATGAATGAATTAATGTTGAAGTGTTTTATCTGTATTTTGTCGGATTGGAGGTATTAAAAGATCAAATCGGTGTTCTTAAAGCTCTATTGAGTGAGTAATAATTTTAATCCGACCGTTGGATCGTTGTGATTTTTGGATATGTTATACATATATAAGTTGAGTATATATCCACAAATTTTGAACCGTTAAAAATTAACGTATAATTTGTTATAAATTTTAAGAGGTGTTGAAAATCATCCGTTTGTGGATTTCGGATATTTTTTGCTGGAATTTGGAAAAATTTAAAGCTACAAAGTTGTAGAGAATTCGATTTCGTGTAGAATGGACATAAAATTCGTATTTTTCTAATAAACAGGCTATTTTCTATGAATTGTTGAAGTTTTGGAAAATAAAATAATTTTTATTAAATTGTGGGTGGGACCCACTTTTGTTAAAAACATGTGGGCTGCTGGGATTTTTCAAGAATGGCATGTTAGATGGTCTGATATTGCATGCGTAGAAGAAAAGAATATAAATATTATTATTTTATTATTTTAGTCTCCTATGGCGTTCTAGCATTTTCCTATAAATAGGCGCTTAGGTTAGAATTGAAAATTATACCAGAAATAAGTTTTCTTTCTCTCTATATTGTCGAGTGTATTTTTGTGAGTATTTAGATACTTTGAGAGTTGCTATTCAGTGCAAGTTTCCTTTGGCTTTATATCCGATATTCCGAACAGAAGTACTATCATTTTGAGGTAAGGGATGTTATTTTTTTCGTAGATGATATTATTTTCTTCAATATCATTATGCCGAAATATTGATATGAATTTTATTGTGGAATTTCTACCTTTTTGTGTTGAGGTTACTATTCACGTATACGGCACTATTCACGAATACGACACTATTCACCGAAAAATGAAATTTTCTCTTTTTCATCCCAGATGTCTTTTATGGTTACTATCTTTGATTGTATCCATGTTTTGGTCTCTATTTTTGAATTTTACTTCACAATTGGTTATTATGAAGTATTATTGAATTGGATAAACTGTATTACAAATCCCTAATATGTGTCCTTCTGTCTCACTGGATTCATTTTCTTTAAAATATTTTTCATCATCCTCAATCTTAAATGATGATATTACTGAATATCTTTGGCCTGTAGTGCAAAGATGAATGATTAACTGATGAATATCTTTGGCCCGTAATGCAAATGAATAGGTGTTGAGATGAACATGACCAACAGGTAATACAAATGAATATCTTTGGCCTGTAGTGCAAAGATGAATATTTGATTCAAGATGTATATTGATTGATGTTACAGGGATAAAATGTAGGACCCCAACTTTTATGAATAAAGAATAATTTTCTCGAAATATATTTTTAAATATTATGGTGTGGATTTGATATAATGTTATAGTTATGGGTAATATTTACAAATTTTGCAAAGTAAGCAAGTGGTTATATAATATTCGATTGGTGGGGAATATTCGTTTTAACGAGGGAATATTAAATGACTGCAAGACAATCATTGGTGGACCCCACAACGGAAGTATTGTCGTAGTTAGAAAACGACATAATTATCTTTTTATAAAAATAATAGCGGAAGTTTTACCGTTAAACTGTTGAACTACCCGGTAGTAAAAGTATAATAATACGCGTGGTTGCATAGTAGCACACGGTATTGATTATTGATGCTTACGTGAGAAGGCACTCAGTTATACTCAATTATTGCTACAGTAATTACTGCATCATATCTCTCATATTATTGATTCGATTATTATCACAGTATCATCTGCATTATATGATATATTATTAAATCAATAATTGAGACGATAAAGTTATTTATATTATTAAATTACAATATTTACAATGTCTAGAAGTTCGTCAAGGAGAGGTTTGGTCATCTAATTGCGCGCCAATAAGGAGAAATCCTTATCGGAAAGCCCCCTCTTTCTTGTGAACGACTTGGTTGTTAAATATTGTGAGTTATAATATTAATGATGAATAAGTTCGTGTTGATTAAAGATGAATTTGATAGTTCCATTGTGTTGGGATTATTAGTGTTAGTGGAAATCGACATCTATTCCGATGATAATTGATGTCTGGGGGTTACATTGATAAATCAGGTAATTAATTGGATAAATGAGCAATTAATTGCTACTAATTCACATGCTTATATAACTATTTGTTCACATGTGTGTACTATTGAATCACATTCATGTACTATTAGGGGAGTTGGTGCAAAATTGATAATACTTGCATGACTAAGTTAAAAATGGAGGTATAGATGGAGGTACTATACTGTAATTCATATTTTCACATGATTATAACTATTGATTCACATGATTGAACTATTGATTCACATTATTTACTATTAGAGGAGGTGGTGCAAGTTTGATAATACTTGCAGGACTAAATTAAAATGAAAGAAAAGTTGGAGGTATCAGTCTTTGTAATATTTGAGCCCCAAAATGTGCAATTATCGAAACTATATTTTTCTATAAATAGAAGCTCATTCTTCCTTCATTTCTCACCAATTCACTAAAGCTATAGAGCAATTATTATAGAGAGAAAGAAAAAGAGAAGTCTGCTACCTCTCTACTCCAGTATCCAGTTTCTTTCTAAGGTAAGGGGTATTATTTCTTTCGTATTCATGAAGAGAGCTTATGTTATTCCATTCTTTATTATTATGTTGGAATAACCTGTCTATGCGAAGTACCGCATACATGCTGAAATTCTTCTTCTTTATTATTATGTTGGAATAACCTGTGTATGCGAAGTACCGCATACGTGGTGAAATTCTTCTGTTGTTCCATTCTTTATTATTCTGTTGGAATATCCTATCTGTGCGGATTACACTAGACTGGTTCCATTCTTTATTATTACATTGGAATAACATCATGCGAAGGCCTCATCGCATGCATGGTGAATTCTTTGTTATTCCATTCTTTATTATTACATTGGAATATCACATGCAATGCGGATTACGCTAGACCGGTTCCATTCTTTATTATTGGTTGGAATATCATGTTCTGCGGATTTACGCTAGACCTAGTTCCATTCTTTATTATTACATTAGAATAACATGTCATGCTGCGATCTATCGCATGCATGGTGAATTCTTACGTTATTCCATTCTTTATTATTTCATTTGGAATATCACATCGTGCATGCGGATTACGCATGACCGGTTCCATTCTTTATTATTCTATTGGAATAACACATACATGTGGATTATCACATGCATGGTGAATGATCCTTCGTATTCATTCCTTATTAAATTCGGAAATGATGCTTCACGTGGATTACCGCATGGCGGTGAAAATCCATTTGCAGTTTCATATATTCTATGATACTCATTTGGTTAAAGTTTTGGCTTCTATACTCCATGAAATTAGTAGAATATCCTTGATATTTCAAGCTTTCATCTGTATCTTTTCATGAAAATATTCTTACGAGCATTCTTGAATTTTACTCCACAAAGCGAAGATCATGTTGACAATTTGGACGTAATTGATTTCAAGATAAATTAACTTATAAATCTTTAAAATTTATTCTTGAACTTGTTTTATTAAATTATTATGTCATTGCCATCATCCTCACTCTTATATTGTGATGAAAGTCATCTTTGGCTTACGTGCATAGATGGACTTGGTATGATTGTGACCAGGGATTATTCGGTATAATCATGACTGTAATGTTATAAATGATGTGGTAAAAGTCCTCGAGAGCTTTGTAGTGCATTGATGGACAGTTTTTGGTATGATTATGACCAGGAATTATTCGGTATAGTCATGACCATTGATGATTTAATGAATATCCTTGGCCCGTAGTGCAGGGATGACTCGATGATGTGGTTTATTTATTAAGTTGAGTCTCAGCGATAAAAATTGATGAAAACATTTTAAATCATAGAAGATAGTAGATATCATGCTTTACTTGACTCTTCTAATGGATTGCTTATTCCGCTGCAGTTAAACTTGATATCTATTGTATTTTATCAGTTTAACATTTTTGAAGACTAATGATAATTTATTCTGCATTATCTTAGTCATAATATTTCTTATTGGGCTAGTTGAGCTCACCCTTTCTTTCTTTCTTCTCTTCTTGTGAAATGAGAACGTGTAAGGGACTAGTCGGAAATGGAGTGACGATCCGGATGATAGCATTAGTAGTCCTCACTATTACATTAAATAGTGTGACAATAAATGTAATGAGGACTCCATTAAGTGTGGATATTGTCTAGATGACAATATTCTTATTAAAACTCTTAGATTATGTTTTGTCGTATTTCACACTAATCGTTGTATAATTAAGTTGTATTTGAATTTTTGTACCATGTATTTGGCGACTCAAGATGGGTGATGTATACCTATTTTGGGGCGTCACAGGTTAATATCAAAGCTTAGGGATATGATCCCTGACTGAGATGTGAGACAAGAACTAGGAGGGGAGAGACGGGGAATTCCTTTGCTAATACGACCTACTTAAGTTTATTTGGTATTTAATTGGTCGGTCAGAGTATAGGGATAATATGTGATATATTGATTAACCCTTGTTTTGTGGAAGTATTTGAAAATGGCATCCGAAAATGTTGAGATAAACAATGAAGCACATGAGACCGTTGAGTCACCACAGATTAATGGCTAGGATAATGTGCAACAGGAAGACAATAATCCTCATGTAAACAATAACACCGATGAAATGGTGAACGATGGGATGTTCAGAGGCTTTATGCAATTCATGCAACATCAGGCGAAAGCGCCTCCTGTCCAAAATGCAGGTGGAAACACTGACAACTCTCGGGCAGTTGGCCTTTGCTAAGCGATTCAAGGAGCTGGGACCACCAGGAGTTTTTGGAGAGCCAAAATCACTTAAGGCAGAGACGTGGATAAAGCAGATCAACAAGATATTTGTTGTCTTGGGATGCTCCGAGGAGCAAAAGGTTCCCTTTGCCACCTTCATATCATGCGGCAGAGGTGATTCATGGTGGGAATCATGTAAAGCGTACTCAACCTGCCGCACTGAAGATGTCTTGGGAGAAGTTCCAAGAACTGTTCAACGACAAGTACTTTCCTGAAAGTATTCGTCACATGAAGGAGGTAGAGTTCATCAAGTTTGAGTTAAATAATATGACCGTGGCGCAGTACGAAGCTAAGTTTGTCGAGTTATCTCGGTTTACGTCCCACTTGGTTGATAATGAAGAGAGAATGATGCGGATGTTTCTAAGAGATTTGAAACCCGAGATACGTCAATACCTAATTTCTCACAAACTATGTTTGTATTCAGATGTTGTGAATAGGGCTCAGTTATTGGAGCGCGATAATGAGTCAACCCAACCAAGAGAGAGCAACCGATAAGTCGATAATACCGGTGGTAGCAGTCATCGAAGCGGTGACAACAAATGTGGAGGGAATCAACATGTCAGAAATGATAATCACTTCGATGGTAATCATGGCCATGACAATAAGATTGGACATTTCAAGAAGAGGAGATTCAACAAGGATGGAAAGACGTTAGCACCATCACCTGTTGTTAAGGAAGGAGAACGACCATCGGTCGTATGTTACAAATGTGGAGGGGAAGGACACATAAGTCCAAACTGCATGATGTAGTCCAAAGCGTGTTATAATTGTGGAAAAGAAGGTCACCTAACCCGATTTTATCGTGCACCAAAGTCAAGTCCAGCTGGAATGGAGGCATCAAAGGGTGTCCCAGACAAGACAAAATTGGTAGTTCAAGGGAGAGCGTTTGTCGTAACCTCCCAAAAAGTAAGGAATCCGAACGAGGTGATCACGGGTAAGCTAATCATAAACTCTAGCAAAGTTTATACTTTATTTGATATCGGTTCTACCCATTCCTTTCTTTCTCCTACTTGTGCTCAACGTTTAAATTTGACTTTGGAGAAATTAGACTTTGAGTTATCTATTGAAACTCCGTTGGGAGAAACCTTCATTACATCCATGGTTTATAAGTCTTGTTTGATTCAAATTGGTAACCGCACGTTACCTGTTGATCTTATTTCTTTGAAAATACTTGCATTTGATGTAATTTTAGGAGGTTGATTGGTTAACTACTCATCATGCTAAAATCGATTGTTTTCGTAAGGTTGTTAGCTTTCATATTCCTAACCAACCTATTATGCAAATTCAAGCAACCAAACCACTAAAATTAATCACTGTCATATCAAGTCATTAAGCTATTCGTTTATTAAAAAATGGATGTCAAGCTTTCTTAGCCCATGTCACGAATTTAAATAAAGATATGTCAGATTTGAATGATATTTCTATTGTTAATAAATTTCCTGACGTATTTGATGATTGGGTAATATACCCATGAATTAATTATGTTTAATCTTAATTTGTTGTGTGTTTTAAGAGTTTTTAGAATTATTTTACTCATTTTAGTGTGTTGTGGCAGGATGGTGCGTTGTTGGAGCAATTGGGAGCAATTGGGCTTTAAAAAAGGGGCAAGAACCATTTTACGCTTAATAATATAGCTTAGTATTATCGAAGCTATAAAAAATGGCAACAAGGCGCTTAGTCCTTGATTGACTTCGGGGAAGGGGCCTGGCGTGGATCAAAGCGTGGAATTTCTTTGACTTCTAGTTTGACTTCGTATTTGAAGTGTATTGGAAGCCTATTTGGATTAGGATTGTTGGAATTGGGCAAGTAAATATAAATTGTTTGTTTGCATTGAATTGGGACACTTAATCCTACATAATTGGAGATTGGAGCAAGGGAGAAGAGCAGATCTGAAGGCTACAACTTGGAGTTTTTCTTTTCCTTTACTCTTTTAAATTGTGTAACTTCTTAAAGATGATTTATCAAGTATTTATGGTTTTTATTTTCATCATGAACTAATTCTTTTTATTAAGATTCCAATGGAACCTTTTATGTTTATGAATTGATTATTTAATTTATTCCAAGTATTTATGTTGAAGTGAATTGTTCATCATGCCTTGTATTTATTGATTAATTATCTGGCCAATAATTACTGTGTTACTCTAGAAGGAATTAAGAAAGGAATTCTAGGGTTAGAACTGGGCATGGTGACATGTGACTTAGTTATTTGCACAGTGAATAATTAGGTTTGTGAATAGAATGAGAATATCTATTTGTCGCATGTAACACATAAGGAATTGGGTTTGTAGCGAGTTTAATTCAATTGTTTTGCATAGAGATATATCAAAATTAATCGGGGTTAAATAGAAGGTAATTGATCACTCGAGAGACGGCTTTTGGCGCTTGAGAATTTTTGTTAACAATTCAGTAGACATAATAATTGGGATAGTTGAATAATTGATTTAATAATCATAATTGGGGAAATTGGAGTCTTAATTATCATTCATCTGCATTCAAATAATTCTTAATTTGTTTTTGTTTTCTTTTGGCATAATTTCTTAATTATATTTACAATTAGTTTTCTTAGTTTTAAATAATCATAATTTTTGGTTGTTTAAATAAAATTGAATTGATACAGTACTAGTAGTTGGAATTTATTAACTAGAATTCTCTAAGGGATCGACACTCTAATTTATCACTATATTACTTGTTGATCGTGTATACTTGCACGTTTGCCTTGATTGAGAAATCAACCAACAAGTTTTTGGCGGCGAATTCACGGGGACTTCTTTGTTAAAATTAATTCCATATTAGTTATAATCAATCCCGGTCTTAATTTAAGCGTTACTTAATTTTTCTTACGGTTTTTTTGAGAATTCTTTGCAAGTGTATGCACACACTAGATCAAGGGCAAGAAGGAATTTTTTTCCTTATATCGACGAGATTGAAAGGAAATTCCGGAAAGGGCAATCGACTAGTGCGTTATCACCTGAGGAAGAGAAACTGGAGGAACAAGAAATTCCAGTGAACATGGCAGGGAACGATCAAAAATCACTTCGGGACTATGACATGCCCAATGTCACGGATATCTGATCAAGCATTAGAGACCCAATTTATCAATGCTAACAATTTTGAGATCAAACTCGCAACCATTCAAATGCTTGAGAATCAATGCGGTTTGGGGTGGTCCATTAGATGATCCGAATGAGCATATCTTGAGTTTCTTGGAAGTTTGCGACACTTTTAAATTCAACAATGTGTCGGAAGATGCTACAAGATTGAGAATGTTCCCATTTACTTTGAAAGACAAAGCACGCGATTGGTTATATGCTCGACCTCAGGACTCAATCCACACTTGGGATGACTTGGCTCAAAAATTTCTAGCTAAGTTTTCCCCTGACCAAATCAAAGCCAAAACTACGGAATGATATTCATACCTTCGCACAGTTTGATTCGGAATCGTTGTATGAGGCGTGGGAGAGGTTTAAGGATATACTCCGCAAGTGCCCACATCATGGAATTCCACAGTGGATGCAATTAGCGATATTTTGCGATGGTTTAAAAGCATCCACAAGGGCAAGTATCGACGCCTTGCAATGGCGGGAGGAGCAATTATGTCTAAAAACCTCGAAGAAGCATTTCGGTTGTTAGAAAGCGATGGCCACCAACAATTATCGGTGGCCCGTGACGAGGTCAAATCCTCCAAAAAGCGGAGGAAAGTATGATGTGGATGCGATAACATCTTTACAAGTGCAAATGTCCGCAATGGTTAAGCGAGATAGAATTAATCGCCCACAATCCACTTTCGGCAGTAGCTATGGTATGTGAAATTTGTCTTTGGGGTCATACTACGGATCAATGTGCCATCAATCTTTGAGCAAACACAATATGTGGGGAGTTATAGTAGGTCTACTCAGCCTTATCCGAACCAAAATACATATAATCCGAGGTGGAGAAATCATCCTGGGTTTTCATGGAGCAACAACCAAGCTGCAGAACAAGCAAAGAGACAATGAAAACAATTAGGGTTTCAAAACCAGACACAACAACCCGTGCGAAAAGCAAGCTGGGAAGAAGCTTTAGAAAGATTTGTTAAGACAACTGAGAAAAGGTGCGATGAGAGTGATAAAAGATTGAATCAAGTGGAGTTAAGTATACAAAGTCAGACTGCGAGTATACAAAGTCAGACTGCATCAATCAAAAACTTAGAAAATCAATTGGGACAATTGGCACATGCGTTGAATAAGCAGACCACTTGGAACACTTAGAGTGACAAGAAAAAAAACCAAGAGATGAGCATTGTAAAGCGGTAACTCTACGTAGTGGGAAAGAACTACAAGACTCGGTCACGGATAAGGAAAAGGAGGACAAGGCACAAATCGAAATATAGAAAATGGTGGATACCAAAAAGCATCATGAGGAGATCTCACAGCAGAAAAATTCGGAACCAACCATTACAATGCCTCCCATACCGTATCCGCAGAGATTTCAGAAATCCAAGTTAGATAAGCAGTTCTCACAATTTTTGGATATCTTTAAGAAATTGCACATCAACATCCCCTTCGCCGAAGCCTTGGAACAGATGCCGAGTTATGCGAAGTTTATGAAGGAGATTTTGTCAAAGAAGAGGAAATTGGGTGAATTCGAGACCGTAGCATTGACAGAAGAATGCAGTGCTATCATTCAGAATAAGTTACCGCCAAAGCTCAAGGACCCATGTAGCTTTAATATACCGTATGAGATTGGAAATCAATTTTCTGGACGAGCCTTATGTGATTTGGGGCCCAGTATTAATCTAATGCCGTTATCCGTCTACAGTCAGTTCGGACTTTAGGCTCCATGCCCAACAAATATCAGTTTGTAGCTAGCGGATAGACCGGTTACATATCCACGAGGTATAGTTGAAGATGTGCTAGTAAAAGTGGATAAATTTATCTTCCCCGCGGATTTCTTTATTCTAGATTGTGAAGTGGACAGTGAGATTCCGATCATTCTTTGGCAACCATTTTTGGCAACAGGCAGAACACTGATTGATGTTCAAAAAGGTGAATTGACAATGCGAGTTAAAGATCAACAGGTCAACTTTAATGTCTTCAAGTCAATGTCGTATCCTAAAGAAAAAGGTGAATGTATGTGGGTTGATATCTTGGAGGAATTGGTGAATCATAAATTCAGCACAACTTTTTCAGAGGACCCACTTGAATCTATTTTGCTCGAGGCAGACGAATATGGTATTGAAGAAGATATCGAATACGTCAAATGGCTAGACACACCAGCAGTTTTTCGAAAAAGCACTCAATCCTTCGACACCATAGAGAGGCCCGAAGCTTAAGGTAAAAAGTTGAACCATCAATAGAAGAGCCACCGGTGCTAGAATTTAAAGCCACTACCATCCCATTTGCAATATGCTTATTTGGGAAAAGACGAGACCCTACCAGTTATTGTTTCCACAGAATTGACTGATACACAAAAGGAAAAACTGCTACGGGTTTTGCGGGAATTCAAAACAGCAATTGGGTGGACTATAGCGGACATTCGTGGAATTAGCCCATCATTCTGCATGCATAAAATCTTAATGGAAGAAGGAGCGAAACCAACCATCGAGATGCAAAGAAGGCTAAACCCCATCATGAAGGAGGTGGTGAAAAAGGAGATTATAAAGTGGTTGGATGCTGGCATTATTTACCCGATCTCAGATAGTTCGTGGGTAAGTCCTGTACAATGCGTACCAAAGAAAGGGGGTATGACAGTGGTGAAGAATGAAGTGAATGAACTCATCCCTACTCGAACAGTTACAGGATGGAGAGTGTGCATGGACTACCGCAAGCTAAATAAAGCCACACGTAAGGATCACTTTCCCTTACCATTCATTGATCAGATGTTGGATAAAGCTAGCGGGACATCGATTCTATTGTCTCTTGGATGGTTATTCGGATATAATCAAATTGCTATATAGACCGGAGGATCGGGAGAAAACGACATTCATATGCCCATATCTCAGTGCGTTTGCATTTCGCCGAATGTCTTTTGGTTTATGCAATGCACCAAAGAACCTTTCAGCGGCAGATCTTTGGCAATTTTCTCCGACATGGTCGAGAAAAATTTGGAGGTATTTATGGACGATTTTTCCGTGTTTGGTGATAGCTTTGATCTGTACTTAAAAAATCTAATGTTAGTATTGAAACGATGCATGGAGACTAATCTGGTTCTTAATTGGGAAAAATGTCACTTTATGGTGAAAGAAGGGATTGTTCTCGGGCATAGAGTTTCTGCAGCAGGACTAGAGGTAGATAAAGCAAAGATTGAGACTATTGAGAAATTACCACCTCCATCATCTGTGAAGGGAATCCGGAGCTTCTTGGGACATGCGGGTTTCTATAGACGTTTCATCAAAGATTTTTCAAAAATTTCAAAACCCTTGTGTTCCCTGCTAGAGAAAGATGTGCCTTTCAAAATTGATCAGTCATGTATCGAAGCATTCGAGATTCTAAAGAAGAAGTTGATATCTGCTCCGATCATTGTGGCGCCCGATTGGTCTCTACCTTTTGAATTGATGTGCGACGCCAGCGACTATGCAGTGGGAGCTGTTTTGGGTCAACGTCACAACAAAATTTTCCACACAATCTATTACTCAAGCAAGACGTTAACAGATGCTCAGTTAAACTACACACCCACCGAAAAAGAACTACTTGCAGTTGTGTTCACCTTCGACAAATTCAAAGCATACCTCATCGGAACCAAGGTCATTGTCTATACGGATCATTCTGCAATAAAATATTTGATCGAGAAAAAGGATGCCAAACCAAGGTTAATACGGTGGGTGTTACTGCTGCAAGAATTTGATTTGGAGATTCGGGATAGAAAGGGTACAGAAAATCAAGTAGCGGATAACTTTTCGCGGTTGGAAAACGATGAGGTGCAGAGAAAGGACAATGCATTGATTAACGAGAAATTTCCGGACGAACAACTTCTACGAGTGACCACAACATTGCCTTGGTATGCTGATTATGTGAATTATGTGGTTGCTTAAGGTGTTACCACGAGATTTGAATTCAACAACAACGAAAGAAATTTCTCCGTGGCGTGAAGCGAAGATTTATTGGGATGAATCGATTTTTTGTTTAAAGCCTGCTGTGCGGACCAAATGATTAGGCGTTGTGTACCACATGAAGAGATGGGATGATATCTTGGGTCATTGCCATTCATCCGATTATGGAGGTCATTATTAGGTGATCGAATCTGCGGCCAAGGTGTTACAATCAGGATTTTACTGCCCTTCATTATTCAAGGATGCATACCTATATGTGCTAAAGTGTGACAGATGCCAACGCGTTGGTAATATCTCCAAGCGAAATGAAATGCCATTTAACTCTATTTTGGAGGTAGACTTGTTCGATGTTTGGGGAATCGACTTCATGGAACCGTTCCCCTCATCATTCAATAACCAATATATTCTGCTGGCAGTGGATTATATCTCCAAGTGGGTAGAAGCCACAGCTTTACCCACAAACGATGCTAACGTCGTCCTGCGATTTTTAAAGAAAAATATTTTCACGCGATTTGGGACTCCACGGGCAATTATAAGTGATGAGGGAACACATTTTTGCAACAAGCAGTTCACAAAATTACTGGTGAAGTATGGGGTTCGGCATAAAATCGCAGTTGCATATCACCCCCAAACCAATGGCCAAGCTGAGGTCTTGAATAGGGAGGTCAAGAGAATTCTGGAAAAGGTGGTCAATCCGTCACGAAAAGATTGGTCTTTATGTCTTGACGATGCTCTATGGGCATATCGTACAACATATAAGAATCCGATCGATATGTCACCTTATCGAATGGTTTACGGAAAAGCATGTCACCTCCCAATCGAGCTAGAACATAGTGCACACTGGGCCATTCGGAAACTCAATTTTGATGAACAAGCAGCGGGAGAGAAAAGGCTACTGCAGTTGAACGAGATGGATGAATTCCGATTTAACGCTTATGAAAATGCAAAACTCTACAAGGAGAAAGTCAAAGCTTGGCATGATAAGAAAATTATCGATAAAACATTTGAACCGGGCCAACAAGTCTTGCTCTTCAACTCGAGATTGCGTTTATTTCCAAGGAAATTGAAATCACGTTGGTCAAGTCCTTTTACAGTCGTATCTGTTGCACCACATGGTAACATTGAGATCAAAAAACCAAATTCAAATTGCACATTCAAGGTTAACGGTCAACGACTCAAACATTACTGGAGTGGACCTATTGAAAGGCAACTACGATTATAAATCTCTCGACCCATTGAACAATTGAGCAAACTAGCAAAGTCTCCGTCGACAAGTAAACAAGCGCTTATTGGGAGGCAACCCAATCAATTTTTATTTTATTTTATTTTATTTCTTGGAGTATTTTATTCTTTTTATCTAGTGCATATCATTTTTCTATTTTAGTATTAGAAAGTAGAGTTACTCATCATGGTAGGTGGTTGAGTTTTGAGTGAATATTGGTAGCACAAGTTGTTAATCAATTAAATTTCATGTTGCAGGTGAAAGGAAGTGTGAACGAGGGAATTCTTGAAGCCACTGCTTAATAGCGCCCCGGCGCTGCGAATTTCCCATAAAATAGCGCCCCGACGCTGAGGAGATCTTGAAGCCATCGCTTCATGGCATACGGCTATTTGTCAGGTCAGAATCTGAAAGTTAGCGCCCGGCTAAGGCTTTCACCAGATTCGATCAATGACTCCCGACGGCTGTATTCTTAGGCTAAAATAGTGCCCCGGCGCTAAGGGCTCTGAACCTCATCGACTAATAAGCGCCCGTGGCTGTTTTTTTTCCCATACAAACACAGCGCCCCGGCGCTAGGGGTCGGCCAAGAGTCCTATATGGGTTATAACTGCTGAACGGTTACACTCCTTCCTTCTCTTAAGCATCACGCCTCCTCTTCTCCATCTCATACACAATTTCTTTCTCTCTCACTTGGATACACCAAACACTATTCTCGATATGGCATCGAAGCGTCGTCGTGGTGAAGGATCAGGAAGGAACCTCGACTCCACCTCCGAATTGACAACCGCCAGTTTTCGTTAGTCTTCATGGCTCAGGAAAGATATAACCGAATGGCTACTCGATCATTGATTAGGAACGTGGGTTGAATCTGGATCCGTAAAAGGATGGCGATATATGGCGCAATCATGATAGCCGAGAGAAAGCGGTTCACACTCACCGAAAGCGACCCGATCCAAAGAAGAATTTCCGTGGTAAAGGAATTTTACGCCAACGTGCCCGAACATGATCATTATACAGTATTTGTAAGGGGCAAAACAGTAGAAATTGGCGAAGAGGACTTCAATGAGTGTTACCAACTACCAGTAGAGGGTTTTCATGATGAATATGCTAGTTTTGTGAGTGATGGGCCAGACTATGAGCAGATAATTCGTGAGCTTTGTCAGTCGGGCACCACATGGACAGTACATGAACGCGGAAATATGACGTTCCCACTCGCGAATCTCAGCTTATATGGGAAGGCTTGGTATGCGTTTATTTGTGCAAAACTCATGCCATGCACCCATGTGAGTCATGTTACCAGGGAACGTGCCGTGCTTTTATTCTCAATCATCAAAGGCTTTAAAGTTGATGTGGGACATCTCATTTTGTAATCTGTCCTTTGAGCATCTCGGGGAAGTACCACTGGAGGGTTACCACATCCGTCTCTCATCTGCGTATTATGTGCCAAGTTCGGCGTCAAATGGAAGTCAGACGAGATGATCCAAAAGCCTATGCCAATGTTGGACCACAAGTTAATTAGCAGGTACAAAGTGAGGACTGGTGGAGCAAACCACCCTAGGGGATTGGGTTTCATAATTCCCCATACTCAACAATCTCAAGCTTCACCACCCCAGGCTCCACCGACTTTCGGTCCATCGTCTGCAGCGTATCGAGGTGTAGTTCCTGAAGAAGTTCAACGCGAGGTTAATGGTTGGTTCTACAATATTGAAGCTCAAAATGTCCGCCTGTCTGAGCGTCAAGATGTTATTTACAAGTATTTGGTTGACCAGTTTGCCGCACAAAATCTAATGATCGTCCAGCTATTTTTGGGTGTTAGTCTCAGTCAGTTCCCATCTGCCCCAGTTCTGCCAGTTTTTCCCCTTCTGATCTAGAGATGAGCGAAGATGACGATGCTCCACCCGAGGCTTAGGCTCATCAGGGAAGTCCTCTGTTTTATTTTGTTTTATCTTTCGCATGAGGACATCGCTCTAGATAAGTTTGGGGGTGGTTGTTTAGTTAATTTTTATTTGCATAAGTAAATTGTGTTCATTAATAGTTGTGTAGGTTTAGGAGTGCATGTTAATTCCAGCTTTTGATAGTGAGTATATTTGAAGGCCAATGATGAACTTAAAATTGCATGAACAAGTCTCGTAAGGATTGTTGAGTCAGTAATATGATGTTCTTGACATGATTTGAATCCCTATCTGTTTGACACTAAATTTGACACTGATGTTTTAAGGATAGCACTTTTGGAAAGATAACCATGTTAGCTGTGATAGTTAGAATGGATAAATAATAGAGTCTCAAGGTTGAATGTCAGTGAAATGAAGGAACAAGTTAAGTAGCTAGTGAAGACTGAATTTAGACTTGAACTTAAGTTGGGGAAAATATATGGAATATATAAGCTTTGAGCTATATGTATATATATATTAAAAATATATATATATATATATATATCGTGATTAGTCTTGTTTTGGGGCCTTTGTTACTTGAGCAAGTACGCCCGAAGGGGTATCTTAAAACTTAGCGCCCTAAGGTCTTATATGGTCTGGGAGTCGTTGGATTTAAAGCTTCGCTAAGGAGTAAAGATCATTAGCCTAATGGAATGAGACATTGCACAGTCATGGTTAAAAATAATAATAATAATAATAATAATAATAATAATAAAAACGGGAAAATAGCAAAATGCCCCCGTTTAGCAAAAATAAGCATAAGTATTCCATGTTAAATCCTGAATTTTGGTGATTATTTAATTTCAGTTGAATTTAGTTTATTTAATGCGTTCTTGAGTTGAACTGTATGACGCTTATTAAGAATTTTATTATCTTTCAGATTTTTGCTTGTCATTGGTTAGCATGGTTGTTGAACACACACTCACAATATCAGTAATAACAGATTTTGATTGATTGATTGTAGGGATATTGTTGATCTGTTTGAACATGAGGTATTAGCATGTTTTTGTGATTTTTCTGAGGCCTATGGATATTCGTTAACTACTGAATTGCTGGAATTAAGGTCCTTTAGTTAGTTTGCATTTGCATGATGTTTAGTTAATCGTGTTTTGTGTTTTGTGTTTTGTTGCCTGAGGACATGCAATGATTTAAGTTTGGGGGTATTTGATGATTGGGTAATATACCCATGAATTAATTATGTTTAATCTTAATTTGTTGTGTGTTCAAAGCGTTTTTAGAATTATTTTACTCGTTTTAGTGTGTTGTGGCAAGATGGTGCGTTGTTGGAGCAATTGGGAGCAATTGGGCTTTAAAAAAGGGGCAAGAACCATTTACGCTTTCAATAATACGAAGCGCTATCCCCAGTATATAAAAATGTCGGGGCGCTTAGTCCTCGATTGATTTCGAGGAAGGGCGCAGCGTGGATCAAAGCGTGGAATTGCTTTGACTTCTAGTTTGACTTCGTATTTAAAGTGTATTGGAAGCCTATTTGGATTAGGATTGTTGGAATTGGGCAAATAAATATAAATTGTTTGTTTTCATTGAATTGGGACACTTAATCCTACACAATTAGAGATTGGAGCAAGGGAGAAGAGCAGATCTGAAGGCTACAACTTGGAGTTTTTCTTTTCCTTTACTCTTTTAAATTGTGTAACTTCTTAAAGATGATTTATCAAGTATTTGTGGTTTTTATTTTCATCATGAACTAATTCTTTTTTATTAAGATTCCAATGGAACCTTTTATGTTTATGAATTGATTATTTAATTTATTCCAAGTATTTATGTTGAAGTGAATTGTTCATCATGCCTTGTATTTATTGATTAATTATCTGGCCAATAATTACTGTGTTACTCTAGAAGGAATTGAGAAAGGAATTCTAGGGTTAGAACTGGGCATGGTGACATATGACTTAGTTATTTGCACAGTGAATAATTAGGTTTGTGAATAGAATGAGAATATCTATTTGCCGCATGTAACACATAAGGAATTGGGTTTGTAGCGAGTTTAATTCAATTGTTTTGCATAGAGATATAGCAAAATTAATCTGGGTTAAATAGAAGGAAATTGATCACTCGAGAGAGGGCTTTTGGCGCTTGAGAATTTCTGTTAACAATTCAATAGACATAATAATTGGGATAGTTGAATAATTGATTTAATAATCATAATTAGGGAAATTGGAGTCTTAATTATCATTCATCTGCATTCAAATAATTCTTAATTTGTTTTTGTTTTCTTTTGGCATAATTTCTTAATTATATTTACAATTAGTTTTCTTAGTTTTAAATAATCATAATTTTGGTTGTTTAAATAAAATTGAATTGATCTGATCTTAGTAGTTGGAATTTATTAACTAGAATTCTCGAGGATCGACACTCTAATTTATCACTATATTACTTGTTGATCGTGTTTACTTGCACGTTTTCCTTGATTGAGAAATCAACCAACAGTATTCCCTAAAGAACTTCCTAGCCTACCCCCAGAGCGTAAAATTGAATTTTGTATCGACCTTGAATCCGATATAAAACCCATTTCAAAGCCCCATATCGAAGCGGCTCCTATTGAACTTCGTGGAGTTAAAACCCAACTACGTGGAATTATTAGACATCGATTTCATTAAATCCAAAATCGTCTCCTTGAGGTGCTCCTCTTCTATTCGTGAAGAATAAAGATGGAAGTATGCGACTTTGTATTGATTATCGGTAGTTAAATCATGTCACCATCAAAAATAGGTACCCGTTGCCTCGCATTGATGACTGTTTGACCCGGTTGCAAGGAGCCAAATTATTTTCAAAGATTGATCTTCATTAGAATATCATCGGTTGAAGATTAAAGCGATGACATTCCAAAGACCGCCGTAAACTCGATGCGGGCATTATGAATTCCTAGTCATGTCTTTTGGATTGACTAATGCTCTTGTTGCCTTCATGGATATGATGAACCGAGTATTTAAGGAATATTTGGATCACTTTGTGGTTGTCTTTATTGATGACATCCTAATATACTCCAAAACCCGCGAAGACCATGAGCAACACTAGAGGTCGATACTCCAAAAGCTTCGTGAAAACAAGCTTTATGCCAAGTTGAAGAAATCCGAAGTTCGGCTTCGAGGAAGTTGCATTCTTGGGCACGTGATATCAAATCATGGAATATCTGTTGACGGTAAAGATTCAAGCAATTCAAAGTTGGGGAGCAACCTCATCAAATGACCAAAGTACATAGCTTTCGCTTAACATTTGGTTATTATCGGAGATTCATAGAAGGGTTTTCTCGAATCGCTACTCCATTAACTCGGTGACTCGAAAAGATACAAAATTAATTTGGAGCGAGGAATGTGAAAAGAGTTTTCAAGTACTCAAGAGGAGACTCATTTCAAGACTGTTACGACAATACCATCCGCTCGAGGGATTTGTCATCTCTGATGATGCTTGTGCAAAGGGTTAGGATGTGTTCTCATGCAACATGGGAAAGTCATAGCCTTTATGCCTCTCGACAACTCAAAGAATATGAGAGGAATTATCCTACTCATGATCTAGAGTTAGCGGCAATGCTTTTGCTCTTAAGATTTTGAGGCATTACCCGTATGGAGAGAAGGTGGAGATCTATACGGATCATAAAAGCCTCAAATATTTCTTCACTCAAAAAGGAACTCAACATGCGGCAACGACGATGGCTTGAGTTGTTGAAAGATTATGATCATCATACTATACAATACCATCCCGAAAAGCGAACGTAGTAGGCGACGATCGAGTAGAAGATCATATGCGGCATGCAGTGCAATATTGTCAATGCAAAGACCCATTTTGTATGACTTGGAAAGGATGGAAATAGAGTTAAAGACTCCAGGGACCCATGTGATGATGACGAATATACGAGTGGAATTGACTTTAATCAATAAAGTTAAAGCTGCTCAAACTACAGACCTGAAGCTGATTCGTATGAAGAAGAAAGTGCAAGAAGGTGCTATTCCGGAAGCAAGAATCGATGAAGAAGGAATACTTTGAGTCAACTCCAGACTTTGTGTTCCTAAAGATTCTGACTTGAAGTATAAAATCATGATGGAGGCGCACAACACACCGTTTGCAATCCATCCTGGGAGTACCAAAATGTATCGTGATCTTCGACATACATTTTGGTGGAGCAATATGAAGAGAGAGATAGCGGGGTTTATCTCAAGGTGTCTAACTTGTCAACGAGTCAAGGCGGAGCATCAAGTGCCAAAAGGTCCATTGCAACCACTTGAAATTCCAGAATAGAAGTGGGAGCACATTACCATGGATTTCGTTACTGGTCTTCCCAAGGTTTCTCAAGGCATAAATGCGATTTGGGTCATTATTGAAAGATTGACCAAGTCTGCTCATTTCTTACCGATATGAGAAACTTTTACACTTGAACGTCTTGCTAGTATGTACATAAACGAGATCGTAAGATTGCATGGTATGCCAGTATCCATAGTTTCTGATCGAGACCCAAGATTCACTTCAAGATTTTGGGTTAGTTTGCAAAAAGCTATGGGCACGGATTTACGATTTAGTTCGGCATATCATCCTCAAACGGATGGGCAGTCGGAAAGGACTATTCAAACTCTTGAAGATTTATTAAAAATCTGTGTCCTTGACTTCAAGGAAAGTTGGGACAAGTTATTACCATTGGTGTAGTTTTCCTACAACAATAGTTATCAAGCAAGTATTGGCATGGCTCCATTTGAGGCGTTGTATGGAAGAAAGTGTCGTTCTCCAGTATGTTGGGATGAGGTGGGTGAAGCAACGTTGTTGGGACCGGATTTGGTACGTATGACTACGGAAAAGATTTAAACGATCCGACAATGTATAAAAACCTCACAAGATCGACAAAAGAGTTATGCTGATCTTCATCGAAAAGACGTGGAATTCAATATTGGAGATCATGTGTTGTTACGTGTTGCTCCATGGAAAGGAGTTACAAGATTTGGAAAGAGAGGAAAGCTTAATCCTTGATTCATTGGCCCATTTTGAATCCTCGATCGAGTAGGAATTGTGGCCTATAGACTCACCTTACCACCAAGTATGCCTCGTGTTCATAACGTTTTTCACATATCTATGTTACGTAAATATGTGAAAGACCCGAACCATATTATTGAATTAGAACCAGACGAGATAGAGGAAGATTTAACGTATGAAGAGTTACCTGTTAAAATCTTGGATAAGAAGGATCATATTCTACGCTCTAAAGTTAACCTCAAGTCAAAGTTTTGTGGAGAAACCACGATGTGGAGGAAATGACTTGGGAGTTAGAATCTGAGATAAAATCAAGGTATCCTCACCTCTTTGACATACCAGGCACGCACCCTAATTTTGAGGATGAAATTTCGTAAGAAGGGGAGGTTGTAAGACCCCAACTTTTATGAATAAAGAATAATTTTCTCGAAATATATTTTTGAATATTATGGTATGGATTTGATATAATGTTATAGTTGTGGGTAATATTTACAAATTTTGCAAAGTAAGCAAGTGGTTATATAATATTCGATTGGTCGGGGAATATTCGTTTTAACAGGAATATTAAATGACGACAAGACAATCATTGGTGGACCCCATTAACGGAAGTATTATCGTAGTTAGAAAACGACATAATTATCTTTTTATAAAAATAATAGCGGAAGTTTTACCGTTAAACTGTTGAACTACCTGGTAGTAAAAGTATAATAATACGTGTGGTTGCATAGTAGCACACGGTATTGATTATTGATGCTTACGTGAGAAGGCACTCAGTTATACTCAATTATTGCTACAATAATTACTGCATCATATCTCTCATATTATTGATTCGATTATTATCACAGTATCATCTGCATTATATGATATATTATTAAATCAATAATTGAGACGATAAAGTTATTTATATTATTAAATTACAATATTTACAATGTCTAGAAGTTCCATCGAGGAGAGGTTTGGTCATCTCAATTGCGGCTACCAATAAGAGAGAAATCCTTATTGGAAGCCCCCTCTTTCTTGTGAACGACTTGGTTGTTAAATATTGTGAGTTATAATATTAATGATGAATAAGTTCGTGTTGATTAAAGATGAATTTGATAGTTCCATTGTGTTGGGATTATTAGTGTTAGTGGAAATCGACATCTATTCCGATGATAATTGATGTCTGGGGTTATATTGATAAATCGAGTAATTAATTGGATAAATGGGCAATTAATTGCTACTAATTCACATGCTTATATAACTATTTGTTCACATGTGTGTACTATTGAATCACATTCATGTATTATTAAGGGAGTTGGTGCAAGATTGATAATACTTGCATGACTAAGTTAAAAATAGAGGTATAGATGGAGGTACTATACTATAATTTGTATTTTCACATGATTATAACTATTAATTCACATGATTGAACTATTGATTCACATTATTTACTATTAGGGGAGGTGGTGCAAGTTTGATAATACTTGCAGGACTAAATTAAAAATGAAAGAAAAGTTGGAGGTATTGTACTGTAATATTTTGAGCCCTAAAATGTGCAATTATCAAAACTATATTTTCCTATAAATAGAAGCTCATTCTTACTTCATTTCTCACCAATTCACTAAAGCTATAGAGCAATTATTATAGAGAGAAAGAAGAAAGAAGTCCGCTACCTCTCTACCCAAAGATCCAGGTTTCTTTTCTAAGGTAAGGGGTATTATTTCTTTTCAGATTCATGAAGAGAGCTTATGTTATTCCATTCTTTATTATTATGTTGGAATAACTTGTCTATCATGCAATCTTGCATTCATGGATAAATTCTTACATTATTCCATTCTTTATTATTATGCTAGAATAACATGTACATGCCAAGTACCGCATACACGTGGTGAAATTCTTCTATTATTCCATTCTTTATTATTCATCATTGAATATCCATGCTCGTATGGATTACGCTTAGACTGGTTCCATTCTTTATTATTCTCGTTGGAATAACATGTCATCGTGGCGGGCCTATCGCATGCATGGTGAATTCTTTGTTATTTCATTCTTTATTATTCGTTGGAATATCCGAATGCATGCATGCGGATTACGCTGAGACTCGGTTTCATTCTTTATTATTGGTTGGAATATCCCCACATGCGTGTGGATTATGCGGATTACGCAAGACTGGTTCCATTCTTTATTATTCATTGGAATAACACATCTGCATGCGATTTCTATCGCGTACGGTGAATTCTTACGTTATTCCATTCTTTATTATTACGTTAGAATATCCCGTCTGCGGATTACGCATTTAATTGGTTCCATTCTTTATTATTCGTTGGAATAACCCGCCTACATGTGGATTATCACATGCATGGTGAATGATCCTTCGTATTCATTCCTTATTAAATTGTGGAAATGATGCATACATGTGGATTACTGGCATGGCGGTGAAAATCCATTTGTAGTTTCATATATTCTATGATACTCATTTGGTTAAAGTTTTGGCTTCTATACTCCATGAAATTAGTAGAATATCCTGGATATTTGCGCTTCATCTGGTATCTTTTCATGGAAATATTCTTCTGAGCATTCTTGAATTTTACTCCACAAAGCAATATCATGTTGACAATTTGGACGTAATTGATTTCAAGATAAATTAACTTCTAAATCTTTAAAATTTATTCTTGAACTTATTTTATTAAATTATTATGTCATTGTCATCATCCTCATGCTTATATTGTGATGAAAGTCATCTTTGACTTACGTGCATAGATGGACTTGGTATGATTGTGACCATGGATTATTCGTTATAATCATGACCTGTAATGTTATAAATGAAGTGGTAAAAGTCCTCGGTGCTTTGTAGTGCATTGATGGGATGAGTTTTTGGTATGATTATGACCGTGGATTATCTCTAAGTATAGTCATGGCCATTGATGATTTAATGAATATCCTTGGCCAGTAGTGTGAGGATGACTCGATGATGTGGTTTATTTATTAAGCTAAGTCTCAACGATAAAAATTGATGAAAACATTTTAAATCATAGAAGATAGTAGATATCACGCTCTACTTGACTCTTCTAATGGATTGCTTATTCACGCAATTAAACTTGATGTCTATTGTATTTTATCGGTTTAACATTTTGAAGACTAATGATAATTTATTCGCGCATTATCTTAGTCATAATATTTATTATTGGGCTAGTTGAGCTCACCTTTTCTTTTCTTCGTTCTCTTCAGAAATGAGAACGTAGTGGGACTATTCGGAAAACGGAGTGATGGCTTCGATGATGATAGCATTAGTAGTCCTCACTATTCATTAAATAGTGTGACAATAAATGTAATGAGGACTCCATTGAGTGTGGATATTGTCTAGATGACAATATTCTTATTAAAACTCTTAGATTATGTTTTGTCGTATTTCACATTAATCGTTGTATAATTAAGTTGTATTTGAATTTTGTACCATGTATTTGGCGACTCAAGATGGGTGATGTATACCTATTTTGGGGGCGTCACATAAAATATTGATGATGGACTTTTAAATCTTAGAAGATAGTAGAATTCATTCTCTACGTGACTCTTCTAATGGATTGTTGTTTTCGCTGCATTTGTTGATCTAAAACTTGTTGTCTATTATATTCTATCAGATTTTTTCCTGGTAAAGACTAATGATAATTTGTTGTATATTATCTTAGTCATAATATTCTTTACCGGGGTAGTTGAGCTCACCCTTTTCTTTTTTGTTCCATTTTTCTTCTCAGGAGGTGATAACATAGCAGGATATAGTCGGGGTATGGAGTGATGGTTCTAGAAAGATGTTTTAGCAGTCCTCACTATTTCTGTAAAATAGTGTATGAATAATTGTAATGAAGACTTATTTGAGTGTGGATATTGTCTAGAAGATAATATTTGTATTTAAACTCACAGTATGTGTTGTCGTATTTTGCACGATAATTGTATTATTGAAGTTGTAGTTGCTTTCTGTACCATGTATTTGGCGACTCAGAATGGGTGTTGTATACCTATTTTGGGGGCGTCACAGTAGTAGTCCTCACTATTTTATAAAATAGTGTGATAATAATTGTAATGAGAACTCCATTTGACTTTGGATACTGTCTATGAGACAATATTCATGTAAAAACTATCAACTACGCTTTTGTCGTATTGTATAAATGAAGTTTGTATTTAAGTTCTGTACCATATATTTGGCGACTCAGAATGTGTTGTGTATACCTATTTTGGGGACGTCACATACTTTCTCTCTCTGAGTTCATAAATCTCTCAAATGACTCTTGAAACTCTAAATTCACCATTTTGTTCCGTTCCTCTTCTTCAGATCAAGAACATAGATTATAATTATAATCCCGGGATTATAATTCTAAGATTAATAATTTTGGGATTATAATCCCATGAATAATCCCAGGATTATAATCTTTACAAACAAATATAGCCTTATTCTTATTAACGTCCGCTATTATTAGTAATAGATTGATTGTATGTGTGTTTTTTACCGTCCGCTTCGATTTTCAATTTCTAATCATGACTGTTTCTTATTGTTTTCAATAGTATGATAGTATATGTCATATTTGATCCATATCAAATACATACTATGAATCATTGTATAGATATATATTGGTATAATTAATCACACCATACATTTTATGATAGTAGAAAAATAATACAATTTCCTCAATTTATTATCATATTCCGCATTAATAAGGTTTTATTTTCTCCTTAATGTGAAGTTTTTAATTCCACGTTGTGATTGACAAATTCAAGATATATATTTTAGAAGACGATATTCTTGATTTTTTTATATAAATATAATTATAATTTTATTATCATGTCATTATTATTAAAATAGATATTAATTAAGTTTATAAATAAATATAAAACGAAAAATATCTTTAAAATTTGCAAGTTTTACAAATGAGATTATTTTACATCATGTTATTGAGTTTTAAAATAAAATAAATAGACGAAAAACTTAAGTTTTGTATCTAATTTTGTAATTTTGTTGTTTTTGAGTTTCTTAATGAATAAAAAAAAAAAAAAAAATTGGATGAAAAACTTGGTTACTATTTTGCCCTTTCCATTATAAACATAATAAAACTAATATAAGGGTAAAATAGTATTTTAAATGTAAAATTTAAGTTTTTTTAATTTTCATTTTAAACTCAATAACAACATGAAAAAAACTATAATTTATTTTATTAAAATTTAAGTTTTTATTCCTTTTTTATTCATTAAAACTCTTAAACATAGTTTTTTTTATACTAGTATTATCATGTTAGCCCCTAAATTTTCTATTTTTTTTTTCTTTTTGTCCATTGGAAAACTCCAAAACAAGAAAAATGAATAAAAACTTAACGTTTCATTCTCTCTATATTTTTTTTCCTCTTGTTCATTTTTCATCCATTTTAAAAGTCACAAAAACAAATAAAATAACTAAACTAAAATAAAATATTATAGCTAAACAAATAAAAACTCCAAATATTATAGGAAATGAAAAGGGAAAATAAAATAAAATAGCTAAACTAGCCGGCACGTGCGAAGCACGCTATATATAAGGCAAAATAACTCTTTCTCCACTTTCTCTCTGCTCTATCCCCCGAAATCTCCTCCGTCAATAAAAGACCCTCTTCTGTTCTCATCGTCACCGCGTCACCGGCCTATATACAACAACTATTTGCTTCTCCAAACAAATCTTCGCTTCCATTTTAATACAATTACAGGTAAATTTTTTGAATTTCCTATCATTTTTTTTTCTTTTTTAAACGATTCATAATCGCTATTTGTTGATTTAGGGTTCCTTCAGTTTATCTGCACTTTCATAATCTTACTTGATTAACTTTTTTTTTTTTATCAATTTTGCAATTTTCAGTTTTTATCTGTCTGTTTTGGCGGAAAATTTTATGGCAATGGGAAGATTTGTTTTTCTTTTTAGTTGTGCTAAAATTTGAATTGTTGGTAGAAAATTTTAAACTTGATATTGCCTTTGATGGGTGTGATATGTTTACGTATAAATTTGGATTTTATTTGTTTCATGCTACTCCTACGTGGTTTAGCTCAATGAAGCAGCCAAAAGGGCTGCCCAATTTTGTTTATGGAACAACTGATTGCCAGGTTGTCAACTAAATTTTGGTTTAATTATTTGTTTCGTGTTGTGAAAGTAATTTTATTGGGTTTTAATGCTCTATGGATTGGCTCAAGTAAACAGCCAAAGTACAATCAAAAATGTCATTAACTATACTGTTTTGCCAGCCTCCCTGATATTAAAGTTTTAAAGTGACTAAACTCGAGAGTTCTGTGCTATAAAAGTTGTATGGCATGTGTGAATAATTCGTATCACACTTTATACCATGATTGTTTTTATGATGTCAATATTTAAAATCTTCAGGTGATCAGGGACCTCTTTCATTTATATCAAGATGTCTTCATTGGCTACAAATCCCATTGCTAGTCCGGGTACGGCGCCGCTAGGTATGTGAATGTTTATTTTTTCCAAAGTCTTTCTAGTTGATTATACAAAAAAAAAAAACAGTTGGTACAAGTTATGTAGCAACTTGCAGAAAATGTTTTTCTGTTGAATTTGAGGAACACAACATTTGTGGGGATATATGTTAAGCTTTTCATCATTCTATTAGAGTGTTGACTCAGAGAATGTATCAGCATGCAGAAAGATCAAGATGTGGGGAAATGAAAGTAAAACTTTAGAAATAGTTAATGGAAAATATGCAATGAGTAGTAGATATGGGTGGATTTCGGTGGTCAAATTTCTGATCAACCTCAGTTTAGAATTAGAGCAGCAGGGCCGGCCCTGAGTTTTGAAGGGCCTAAATCGGACAACAAAAAAATAGGTCTTTTACGAATTGCTATTAAGACAGGCATAAAAAAAAGAACTTTTCCTGAACAAAAGAGCATCAATACGAAAGAATATCAAATATAATAACCGACTATTTCAATATTTTCAAAGCATTATTTAGGTATCACA
Source organism: Panax quinquefolius (assembly GCA_020205615.1). Lineage (NCBI taxonomy): Eukaryota > Viridiplantae > Streptophyta > Magnoliopsida > Apiales > Araliaceae > Panax > Panax quinquefolius. The sequence goes on from CM035155.1 coordinate 137,398,662, forward strand.
TTATCACTAAGTCAAAAAAGTAATTACCAAATAGGGCCTCCTTTATTAAGAGTAACACTACTCCCAAACAATTAAAAAAATCCAAAAAACTGAATCTGATGATGAACCCCTAGGTACATAATAATTAAATTGTTTTGTACAAATTATATGCTTTAAATATGTAGTAGAATATTACAGATTGATTATTTGCTTTAATATTTAAGTAATAAAAGGAAGAGAATATTTAAGGGGGCCCTAAAAATTTTTGGGCCTGAAGCCCGGGCACCTTGGGCTTTAGCCCAGGGCCGATACTGTAGAGCAGTATAACTAAATTAACTAAGGTTTGTTCTTTAGATTATTGTCACAATTGAGAAAAATGGTCAAGTCTGTTATGTTCTTATTTCAAACCGATTAAATGAAAAGAACTTAAAAAATAAACAAAAGAAATTGGAAAATTGATAACATTAAAAAAATGTTTGCAAAGAGTTGGGGTCCAATTTGTGGGAGACAAATACTATGGAAGAAGGAACAAATTTAGATATGTGAAAAGAATAAGGGTAACTGGGGAAGATGTGTAACATATATATTTTGATCAGGAATGTTTACTTGATTTCCATGTTTGCTCTAGTCTATAGGTTATTAGCTCCATATTACTTGAAGAACTCTCTCTCGCACATGCACACACGCAATGTATAATCGTGAACACCAAGGCTTATTTTATTTATCATTTTGAAGTTCTTAGTTTCGTGCTCTAAATTTTCCACATCATCTTTTTTTCATTACTCTAGAGATTACCTACATGTTGTCATGTAAGAAGTTGTGCAGTCCAAAGAGTTCAGCTTACGCTCAGCTCTACATTTTTCATATTCTTCGATCTGTATATTATCTTGTGTAAGCACACTTTAATCATCAAAGCACAATCGTATATTGTGAGTCACTCTAAACATTCTTGTTATTCTACATTTGGTTTGGCTGGGGACATCATCGAAGTAGTCTGATAGTATCTAAACATTATGTCCGAGCTGTTTATCAAAATAATTATGATTAGTTGGGGCTGACTGCTTCCTAAGTTGGACGCTACAATTGTTTGGATTTCTTGTTCCTCGCTTACTTGGTATCTTTAGATGATCTTGTAATTTGTCCATTCCTGAACAGGGCAATATTAAGGAGGTCAAATTTGAAAATTTTGTGAAAACAGTAAAGGGGAAAAGATTGACGTTATCACATTTTCTTTTTTCAACAAAAAGTTATATTAGATACTAATAAATAAAAAATTCTTTGGTGAAAATCGGAGGGGCAATGTGCTCCCTTAATTTGCAATTATTTGAACTAGGGCTGTAAATGGAGTTTGAAATATCCGATATTCGCTCCAAAAATCCGTATCCGTATTCGCGTCAAAGCGGATATTATCCGAATCCGGGTCAAAGCGAATATTATACGTATTTGTATCCGTCCAAAGTGGATATATATATATATTTATATTTATAGATCTCTCATTTAATATTGGTATACTATATATGAAAATATTACTACCAATTGATTTTACATATTTTATGCCTATTTAATGATGTACAATATAAAAAATTACATATGGATAATATTTCTAGTTTTATTATTTTATTTGGTTGATTATACATCATTTCTAATTTTAGTTGATTAAGTGAAATTTTTTTTGGTTATTAATTTAACATTGTGCAAGAATTTTTTTTATAAAAAAATTAAAATTTTAGGTTGAGCAAATGCGGATACGAATATGCGTAGATATGCGTATATTTGATATATTACATATTATATTATACAAAATAGATACAGATATTATCCATATTCGAATAGTCATATACGAATTCGGATTTGTCGGATACGGATGCTGATATTAAAATTTATTTTTGGATACGGATATATTTGTATCCGTATCCAAAAATATCCGTTTACGGCCCTAATTTGAACCATTGTGTTAAGCCTTTATCTTTTTGTCGTAGCTATGGATGGGATAAAAGACGTTTAGGATGAAGTATGCCAAATTTGGTGTGGAAAGGAAATAAAATTTGTTAGGAGATTCTAGATGATAGGTACATGGAGAGAAGTTAGTTTTGGTGTAGGTTAATCCTTGTGTGCAGGCTAATGTCTTGTGTTAGCCAATAGCTATTAGTAGTATAAAATAGTAGTGAATTCGCTCCGTATGTATGTTTTGATCAATAGAAATTTTTGAGCATTTTCTTTTGCTTCTATCCTTCTTCTTCCCCAAGTTTCTCTCTTTTTTGTGCTCATTCTTCTCCCTCAAACTCTAAATCTGTTTCTTCTTTCTAATTGCTGTTTTTTGTTTATTTAGGAACCCCACTAGTTCTAATAAAGTACCATGGTGTATGTATTTTTGTTGATAACATTGTGTTAATTGATAAGACAGACAAGTTTAATGCTAAATTGGACATATGGAGAAGTACATTGGAATCTAACAACAATAACTTAAGTCGGAGTAAAACAGAATATATGAAGTGTGTGTTCAATAGTGTAAGAAGAAGAAATGTAAGCATTATGAACATGCCAGGATAGAAAGTGTCCAAGAAGGATGTCTTTACTCTGTACTTGGGGTCGATGTCGATATTTGCATAAAGAGGAGATGTTGGTGTGGTGAGTATGTAACTCACAAAATTTAAGTAGGACGAATGAAGTGTTGTAGTGCATCAAGAATGGTGCGCAATTATAAAATTCAGACCAAGTTGAGGGGTAAAGTTCTACAAGACGATGGTGATGTGAACAATGCTATATGGAGTTGAATGTTGGGCGACCAAGAAGCAATGTATGAGGATATTTCAAGGTTTAACAGGATAAAAAATGAGGATATTTTAAAGAAGGTTGAGGTAGCATTGATTAAGTACAAGGTTAGGGAACATCGGCTGAGATGGTTTGGTCATATTCAATGTCTTCATATAGATAAACTGCTGCGAAGGGAGTCTTGTAAAAGGGAGGCATAGGCTGAAAATTTCTCGGGGTTAAGTAGTAGAAAGAAACTTGAAGGAGCAAATTACAACAGAAGTACATGGCATTTGATAGGAGTGAGCAAAGGAGCAGATTCAATTCTTTTTTCATTTTTTTTCTCTTTTTCCCCTCCATGTTTTTATTTACCCCCCTTTGTTCTTCATTTTAGCTTTTTATATGTGTAGTATGTATGTTCTATATATGACTAGGATTTTTATTTTAAATTTTGATTTATTTCTACTATTTTATTCATCTTTATCTTTATTTTTATTTTTATATTTTCTCCTTGTTTGTACTTTTCGTTTATAGATGGGATTCATTTTTAGCTTATCCCAACTAGTATGGTATAAAAAGGTGTTGTACTGGGTTTAGTATTTTAGGTAATGGAAATGGAGAACTAAATGTTGGGAGCAGTTGATATATTATTCTTTCAAATATAACTGCAAGGGAATCCCTGCTCAGTAGTTCCGTAGTAGGTTTTTTTGGACAAGATTTTTGCACAATTGTATTCCATAATAGATAAGGAAGTTTTGGAATGAGAAAAATTGATACTGTAGTTTTTTAAGTTGTCCAGGAACATGACAGTTTGTTGCAACAATGTGTATTTGTTAAGCTCAACCCCAATGAGCTTAACCAATTCAAATTAGCAATAAGGATAGGAAATAGCTTGGGAGAGAAAGCAGCTTGAGCAGAATTACCAAATACTCTTGTTGACCTAGCAAACCGTATATTGGTACTTGGTACTTTTATTCCCAGACATAGTTCATCTTACGTTCCAATACTCTATATTTAGCATAGTGAAATATTTCTTTAATTTTTTTATAATTGTACAAATATCAATATTCTAACTTAGTATTGGATGCTCAAGTATCACATTTGTACTAATTATTTATACAACGGTCAACTTGATGATACAACCAAATTTTTGTAATGATAAATAGTTTTATTACATTTAAATTTTAAGAGAATTACTAACTAAATAAAGCTACCCTAACGTACCACTTGTTCGCTTATCTAATATATCCGTTCCATAAATCGAAACGAACTATGTCTCAACAGTGTTTTAAAAATTCCTGACTAGGTCTAGTTAATCCCCACGTAGGTGCTAGGCGGGTCAATTACTGCCTAGATTTTATTTGGCGCTTATGTAGAATCAAACCTCTTTCACATCGATTCAATAAAGGTTTTGAAGCTCTACAATACTTTAAATGAATTTGTTAAGCCTTAAAAGATTAATCTTTTGGTAATTTACTATTTTTTCATGTAAATTTTAAAATCTACTATATGCTTTGTATAGTATAACAAGTATTATACAATAGAAAAATAAATAAATTATCCTTCCTAAGAAAACTCCTAGTCCGACTAGGAAAACGCCTAACCACTACCTAAGTGATAGGCATCCCCTCTACCGCTAGTTCGCTTGGCAATTTTTAGAACACTGCATTTCAGTAGCATTGTTTGAAAGCAATATAATGGATTGTAATTTTTTTTTATATATATTTGAAGTCGTACATTGTGCACCTCTCTTTATTGTAGAACCTCCCTAACATGCATCGGAATGCTATGTGATCTATCATTTCTAGAAGCTACTACTCCCTTCTTCCTCAAAAGCTTGTCCAAAAGTACACTAAGATTTTTTCCTAAAAAGAATCTCTAAAAGTACACAATCGAAATGTGAAATATGACATAAATATTAATTACCCCAAAGTGCCCATATCCCCATACAAACACGCTACACTCCAAACTTAATTATGGTATTTGTGTGGATCCAAATAAAGGGTGTAATCGGAACAAATTTTATACTCTAATTTGTCAACTTGAGATTATGTACCCATTGTACTCTTAGACATCCTATTTGAGGACGGAGGTAGTAATTAACTACTAATCCTTCTTCTATTTATTTAATAGAATTGCCCATGGTCTTACAGTATTGAGCATTTTGAAATACTTAGTTTGTGTGATTATGCTGGTTGTAACTTGTAACTTCATCTTTTTGGTTTTTGTGTGGAAAATTTTGTAGACATTGACTTTACTTTGCATATTGTGATTTCTTCATACAGTGAGTACAGTGGGTCAGTTCAGGGGGCAAATCAAGCATATTGGATATGGTTCATTGAATTTCAGTCCACTCCGTACACAGTCTCATCTATTAAATAAAAGACGAACCATCTCACTTTCTAGCAAAAGAAACTCTGCTTCTGTAATATGCGCTGCTGCTCTGGTAAGTTCATATTGATATTGATTTGAACAAGTGAAATTATTTCATTGCTTCATATGCAATGTGACAAATGTTATATCTAAAAATAACTAAATATAAAAATAGTGATCACAGAACCAAACAGGTATTTCCATCATTTTGTTTTATGTACCAAAAAGAAAATCCTCTCCTTGCGTTTGTGTGTTGTTGTGTGGGGGTATAGAGCAGGATGAGGTACAAAGTGGTTGTGTGAGTATAGAACAGGAGGAGGTTCAAAGTTGTCATTAAGATTCATGGTTCTTCTCAGTCCTATTTTTCCTAGTGAGGGTTATGGCTAGAGATAGGAACTGAAGCTTTCTCAGGCTGGTGTTTGTGTATCTGTTAAAATATCCTCTCTTTTTAAATTGTGTTTACATGTTTAAATTTTGGCATGCCATGGGAACTGGAAGAAAAAAAATCAAGTGCCATATCGGCTTAAAATTCAGTGAACCGTAAAACCCATATATGAGATTCGCGGAACAAATACCTTTTAGCATGGTTGAAATATGTCATTAGCTATTAATAATATGTGCCAATTGCCAAGAGAATATTCATATGTATCTTTCTTTTTTCTTTAATACTTATCTGTAACTGACTCTTCTCAACACAATAAAGCCTTATTGGATTAGACTTGTAAGAAAAGTTTAGAAATTTAAAAAGCCTTATTAGAGTAGTCTACATGGATCTGCTTCGTGAGTCGACCACTTTCGACCTACGACTTACTAAAAGAAAATTTTGGCAACTTAGATCTTGATATGGTTTTGTTTCTTTTGCAGAATGCAAGATGTGGTGCAGAGCAGACTCAAACCATTACGCGGCAATCATCTACCATAACTATTGCTCCTATTCAAGGTGAATTTCCTCTTTTATTACTTGCTTATGAAACTGCGTGCATGATACAGCTATTAATCTTTCATATACTTGAAATGTTCTCAGTTTTATACCACTGCCATTTGGAAAATTTGAAACATATGGATATCGCTAACATATGGTTTGATGCAAGACTTGATTAATCTTTTATAAGAGCACTTTAAAAAATGTGAATCCACAAATAAAGATTCTCAGGTTCAGTACTTGGGAAAATTATAAAAAGCCTATTGAAATGGACAAAAAAAGGGTATGAAATTAACAATTACAAAGTAAAATCACATAAAATCCTAGTAATTTGGTTTGAACTTTTTGAATATTTTGGAAAGGTGACTTCCTCATTCAAGTAACCTGTTATCATCTTGATTGGTTAATTTATCTAGTATCATTATTTCTTTTCTATGCTATTTTTTCCTAGTGGTATGTATGTGATGTATGTAATAATAGCTTCGACCTAAATTGCAAACACAATAAAAAGTTTTCTCAATTGGCACATTTGCTGCCACCATGCCAGGAGATTTCTATTGTTTGCTAATTCTTATTTGTTTTTGGGGTTCATATATTTACACTTTATAGTTATAATTCATAATTTGATGATAATTTTTGTACACTTTAAACTAATATATGTGAATTAGAATTTTAATTTCTTATTTCGTATGTAATGAAATTTAGTTTATATTTGCATTTGAAATGGTTCATGATATTTCACTGTATTCCAGGGAAGGAGAAATCTCCGGATCTTGATGATGGTGGGACCGGATTTCCTCCCCATGACGATGGTGACGGCGGTGGTGGCGGAGGTGGTGGTGGAGGTGGCTGGTCAGGTGGATTTTTCTTCTTTGGATTTCTTGCTTTTCTAGGGTTCTTGAAGGATCAAGAAAGTGAGAATTCTTACGGGGATTGAAGCATTAGGTTAAAGTAACTAACTATGTAGAAATTTGATAGATTGGAGCTTTGTGCATGTATTCTTCTGCTGTATTCTTTTTACTAGTTGTAAACATTTATCGAATTGTTGCATAAGCTGTGGCCGGGTGTCTACCTTTTCCGCACTGCACGTAAAATATATGTAGTAGCTATATAGCGTGCTTATTATAAGTTGTACTGTTCAAGAAGAGATAGATTAGGGCTTTAATACAAAATGTATTCTTTCTTTTTCTTCTTGTGTTGGTTGGTCGGTTGAGGGGTGGGATTTTGTGTTGGTTTCTTCTTGCCAACTGGGCGTTTTTTATTTTTTATTTTATTTTAAATTTGATTATTGTTTATTTAAAAATCAATTATCATATGTGATGTATAAAACTAATTAGTAAACTCATAATATTAGGGTTTTTAGTTAGTATGAATTTTAAAGACTTGACAATTAGTCCGAATATCTCTGCTATGAAACTAATAGACCATATCGTTGGTGCCATTAATGTCTTTCCGTTCATTAACTTAGAATAATTCCTTACTCCAGATCCCACAATGGCAGTTAATTTTTAAAGTGCAAGTACTCTAAATCTCAATTTTTTTTCACTTTCATAAAGTGATTTTTAATGGCGAGGGCTAGTTGCACCCCTTATTTTTCCATTAACACTTGGTTAAAAAATCCATTAAAAATCATATGATTTTGAGTACTATTTTTTCAAAAAAAGTCAAAGACACCCCAAATATAGTAGAACTACAAAAACAAAGCAAAAACCCTTTACATGAACTAGGAATTAAGTTTTTACATGACAATAAAAATAAGCTAAACAACTAAGAACTAAATACTTGCATCAATCGATGAACTCAACAGTTGTTGTTTCACAATTGGTCGAAGAGGTAAGCATCTTGAACTTCTCCATCCTTGAAGAAAACAACTCTCTCCATCCTGAGGCACTTGCATGGTGATGATCAGACCACATTTTTGAGACCTGAGGGATTGGACAATCTGGAATAAGCTACATCCTTATAAAGCGTGACCCGTTTATGTAGCAAAATACTAACATTCTCTGGTTGATCTCCACTGGTACATCACCCCTTAGAGGGAAAAAGGATAGACATTGTGAATGTGAAATCAGTAGAACTACCACATTATAACATGTTGATATCACGTTACCCATATATGGCATAATCATCCAATTCTTACTGTCCGCAAAGGCATCATAACACTCCACACTAAAGAGCAACTCATCTGTGGTGGAAAATGGTGACAAAAGTTTGTCATAAAGTTCTCCATACTAGTGCAACTCAGCTGCAAGATCTTTCCTTACTATCTTCCATCCATCATTATCCCCAACCGTAGTGAGATGCGACAACTCTGAATCCACAATGACCATCCCCTGGTACGTCAATAATGTTAGCTATATATGGATGAAAAAAAGCAGGAAGTTGTGTTACCCAATTTGCAGTGTTTGCTTCCTTGGTCCTATGCACTTTCAATTTTGGCAACACCTTTGGCTTTTTCCTAACCTGTGACTCCTTTTTCACACTTATCTGAGTTGGCACATCATCCTCAAATACATGCGAGTCTAATGTATGCTCAAACACAGAAGCTTCTCTTTTAGTAGATTTATCCTCTACAAGCCTGCTTTTAAAACTCTTTTGCCCCCTTTCTTCCTCCCTCTCACATTAAGCTTCTGTTTTGTCTCTAGGATAGAGGTGCTACTAGCCTGCCCTACACACTGAAGTTGCCTCTTGAATCTTGATCTCCTTTTTCTGAGGCATTGTAGCAGTTGCAAATGTGGACCATACAATGTCCATCTCCATATCTATTGTCACCTCATCTTTCTGCCCTTCAGTGAAAGGTGTTATGCTCAATTTTCTCCAAAACTTGTGCACATCACTTAGTGGAATGTTGCGGCCATCTTGCATATATTGTGTCAGCATGTGAGCACATGGTAACCCAAGACACAACAAACTTCTATGTGTACATACATCAGCCTGCACACCAGTGTTGCTAATGGAAGCCAATTCAGACTCAATTTTATCTAATGCAGTAGACACTACATTCACTAACTCCTTGTACATAAAGGTCCTAAACCTGATTGGCACCCTAGTTAGGCTCTCTTCAAATGATGCCTTGACGTCAATCACTTAACCTCGAAGTAACAAGTGAATATGTGTGAATGATTGCACAAATCCACCAACTGAAGTTGACAGATATTTCTTCATATTCGAATGACTTCCCTCAACTCTGTTGGTGGTTGTGTTATCTAGATGGAAATACTTATCAACATAAGTAGCTACAAAGAATATTTTATATTTCCTTAATTCATTAACATACTCTAAAGTTGTGGGGAACTCCTTGAAACTTTGATGCAATTTGGCAATGTTCTCCTCAAACTAAGACTCTGTAGAAGAATGAATTAATTACATTTGCAAAGAAAGCCATGAACTCATCAAAGTCAGACTTCAGTCTGACCAGTGCAGTTACTGAGAACATTCTTGGTTATGTGGACTCTGCATAACAGATTCTTTGCAGCTGGGAAAATTGTCTTCAAAGCATTCATGAGGGCAAGTTCACGGTCACTGATGAATACACTTGCCATCAAAGTGTCAAACAAATCTCTGAAGCAACACAAATCCCATTCATAATTTTCTTCCTTCTCTGAACTCATATAACAGAAAGCAACACAGAATGTCTTCATGGTTGATGTCACTCCAACAATTTGAAGTAGTGACAGTCTGTATTTGTTGGTCTTATAAGTACAATCTAACATGAAGACAAATGGAAAGGCTCTGGCAAGCTGAATTGAAGTTAAGAAACTGAAAACAAGTCTTTCAGTACCTCAGTGTTTGCCTCTGATCGATGCCTTACCACATACCCTTTCTTAATCAAAAGATTGAACAATTGTTGCATGTGAGACTTGCCAGCAGTCTCCTTGATCCTCATTGCAGTCCTTACATTGTATATAGTCTTCATAACTGTTGCATTTGTTGGATCTTTCAACTTTAGGCAATTCAAAATGTCCCTAGACCTCACCCCTGTATTACATAACCTTTCAACAATATCCCTCTCTTCCCTATTAAGTCTACCCACAAATGAATGCCCTTCAAAGCATTTAACCATATCATGATTGTGTTTCCCATTCAACACAACCAAACGCCATTTCTGTGGTACTGCATTACTCACATAAGCTTTCATACTGAATGGGCAGCCACACCTCTTTGTTGAGGATCTCCTCTTTTTTGCATTCTCTTTCCCCCTATACCGACCACATCGCTCACAACCAAGCATAACCCTTGGGGTTCTCTTTCTATCTTTAATGTCTGACCTCTTAACCACAACAACCCCCCATGCTTACGTCCACACTTCCTGGCAAAATCTACCACAATATCCCTATTCTTAAATTCCTACACAATCGAAAGAAGTAATCAACATTCTGCCCTAATAGCACATTCAGAAATCAATAATTTCATAATCATACTGTATCAGTTTGAAACTGCAGTGTGGTATCCACTTCAATCGTCACAGGAGTGTGCCTCTCGGAAATCAATGAGAATATGCAGTGGGCATTTTAACTAAACCCTAGGCGAATCAGTCATTTCAAACTAGAGAAGACCAAGATGAAGGATGGAACTTACCAGATCTTTTGGGTACTCCATCTCTTCGTAGGTGAAGTCTCCATAGTCTGGATCGACATGGTAATTCTCGTCGTCCATTAATACAATGTGATGGTCGTCCATTAGCAGACTTGTTATTTTTTGTTTGGTTTATATGTCATTCAACTGCCTTGGCTCCACAGGGGCCATCCAAGATAAAAGAATATGAGTACGCTAGATGTTGCCAGAGCTGAACTTGCTCTTGCAGTACTGTATATGAATAAAACTGAAGCTAGAGACAAGATATGCAGGGCAATACAATATGGTTTGAAATTTGTGAGTAATGGAGAGCCTGGTACATCCCAAAATGTTGACAAATCAACTAGATTGGCACGAAAAGTTTTCCGCCTTTTCAAGGTTGTTTTTAACTGTATTGTTAACAATAATTATATTAAATGTTTATTATACATATTTTTCTCATCATTGGTTCCCTTTATTTGTAGCCAGACAAATTATTATTTCAAATTTCTTCTTGAACCATTTGGTTGAAAATTTGTAGAGGGAAGTCTATAAAATGAATACAATTTTTATGCCTCCTTTAATTTCTGGATCATGTATTGCTAGACTATTATAAGTTGCTAAAGTAATCCGCTAGTAATTTGATTTTGCTTCTTTGGCTTGGGCTTGACTGGGGGTTAGTTGGGGGCATAATTGACTAAAAAAAATTTCAATAAGGTCCGCTAGTGACTAGCGGACTAGCAGATGTCTTTTTTAATCATTGCCATTAAAAATAAACAAAAATGAACAAATACCATTATAATCGTCCGTTTCTATAATTAACGACAATGATTAAAAACCTAAATTCGTCATTCACTAGTTATTCTAGCGGTCGGAACTATTGCAATTTTTGGTCTATTATGCTCCTCTAACTGCAAATCATCGCAAGAATAACAAAGCAAAAAACCAAGCCCGCAAGAATGACTACACAATACACAATCTCAACTGCGATTCCTCTCGATCCCTCTGCAACTACACAATCTCAGCATTCCTAGTGGCTATTCCTCTCGATTCCTCTGCAACTACACAATCTCAGCATTCTTAGTATGACTAGTGGACTAGCAGATGTCTTTTTTAATCATTGCCATTAATTATAGAAACGAAAGATTATGATGGTATTTGCTCAGTTTTGATCCATAGCAAATAGATGTTATGGATTATTGCCCATATATATATATATATATATATATATATATATATATATATAGGAACTGGATCAGTTCCGGACCTTTTTTTTTTCTTTTTTTTTTAAACACCTAAAAAAATAAATAAATTATAGAACTTGAATTTTTACATAATACAGTGTTTTGAGTGTGTTTTGGATACATATAACAAATTATATCTGTACACTGTACAGTCTGTACAGACATGTTTTGTTATATGTATCCAAAACACACCCAACTGTATTTGTAAAAATTCAAGTTCCAATTTTTTTTTTCTATTTAGGTGTTTTTAAAAAAAAAACAAAAGGACCAAATTTTAAACATGTCCAAGAGTCCGGACAAGATCCAGTTTATATATATATATATATATATATATATATATATATATATATATTGCATCTCTGGGGGTTTAGGATCGGAGAACCGAACCAGCTGGGGCATTGCATTTTAATGTAGGAGGTAGAGGGGTGCATGCATGCGCAAATGTATATAAGATGCCGTAGGAAACTCAACCATGCAAATATCAAATGAGGTTGGGTTGTGCAGGTGGTAATTAGCTCCTTAATTTACTCCATATGTATATAAGAAATGGCCTCAATCACATGTTCACTCACCACAGAAAAAAGAGTGCTGGGGTAATGCATGTTTAGGGGTGCTGATTCAAACTAATACACTAAAAGCTAAACTGAAACAGTTTTGATTTACTTGAATTTTGCTATAAGTCTCATCAGTACATCTTAAAATAACAGGCAAGCAGAACTGTATCATATCAAACTACTACAAAGTAGTCAAATATAATGGTCTCATTTGTCAAAAAGCCGGTTTTCTTCTACTCAACTTGTAGGTCTAGTCCATGTTGTTTCCGACGTAACAGAATTTCCGTAATACACTTTCTTTGTAGATTCATCCCAGTATGCCTAAAAACACAGGAGAAATCAAAACAGATGCACCAGAAGGAAGACAGGATTAGAGCGAGGCAGTAATAATAAAAAACTAATAAATCAGAACACAAAGTGGATTCTTATCTTATAAATAGGATATAAATCTAGCGAAAGATGAGTGAGACTAGAAAGAGGAAACCAACTAGACGTCACAAAGAATCACGAGTCTCAGCATAAAAATTCAGAGCTTGCCATAGTGCTACTGGAGGAATACCAGTCCCAACTACTTGTCATACCAATATCTGGAAGCCACTACTCGAAAAGTCTGCCCATTTCGGCCAACTCTCCATCATCTTTCTTTGGTCGAGTAGCATGTATTTCCACGGTGCTCCTTTTTCTAATTATGATGCATGGCTAAGCGACCCGACTCACATTGGGCCGAGTGGCCGCCAAGAAATTATATACCAAACCTAGTGACAAATACCCCTTCCATTACGATTTACGGCTACAGAAGGGTTCGGAGGATATTTTGGAGCATGGAAGAGGATATATATATATATACACACACAGGATCCTGTCTGGACTCCCGGACAGGTCCTAAAATACGGACCATTTTTTTTTTTTTTTGCTTTTTTTTTTGAAACAACTAAAAAAAAATAAAAAATTATGGAACTGGAATTTTTACATAATAAAGTGTTTTGGGTGTGTTTTGGATACCTATACCAAAACATGTCTGTACAGTTATTATGTAAAAATTCCAGTTCCATAATTTTATTTTATTTTTAGTTGTTTCAAAAAAAAAAAATGGTCCGTATTTTATAGAGTCCGGGATCCCGGACTGGATCCGGACTATATATATATATATATATATATATATATATATATATGTGGAGACTAGTCCATAGTCAACCTTATAAATTGAAAGTTATTCTTAAATCAAATCGTGACTATGAATCAGTCCGTATATATATAATGTCTAAATCAATTGTTGATAAAATCTTTGTAGCAAGTAATTATATACATTGGCAAGTGATATGCATTTATCATCAAATGCAAAAAAGCAGCAAGGTAATACCTGCCATCCAGATTGGAGATCTATTGAAAGTTCATCCATATCAGGCTGCTGATTGCCATCAGTGATACCGTCCAAGGAAGCCTTTATAGATTTACTCAACAAACGAGCTCTCTTCCGCTTCACCCGCTCACGCCTGTATAATTGAAAGACCCAAATTGCATTACAGTGCAAAACAGGTTATGATCGTCATTGTAGATAACAATTATTAAAAATGCAAAAAGGTGTAAATGATTGTCAATCTAACTAAACACACATGATGGGGGTTCATTTTCACAAACTTAGCCAACCCCACCCCCTTCCACTGCTACAAAAGTTGAGCTAAATTTTCCCCAGCATAGAATAAAAAGTTTAGCTTAAAAAACTACTCCCACCATAAGATCAAGGCCTATTGGTTCCTATATAAGGGTTCAGGAAAAATTACAACGATTAATTATTTATGAGTTTAAGGTCCATACCAATCACCACCCAGAGGCTGAAAATTAGCATTGTCTTTGGCCTCTCCACTGGCAATCTGCTGAGCACGCCATTCCTGCAATCCAAAGAGAACTTGAGTCACCATAAGCAGCCAACACATATCATCATCATAAAACAAAATGACAGTCTACATACCTCTATTTCTCTTTGTCGTTTCTTCTCTAGAACCTCGTAAGCATTTTCGGGTTCATCTTCCTTTTCATCATGCAACTCCTCCTTTGCAGCCTTCCACTAATGCACAGAAGTTTCTGTCTTAGATTTTTGCATATTCAATATGAAACTAGTCATCTTGAAGCAAATGAAGAGCATACGTAATAGGTAATATACCTTGTCCACCAAGCTGGAGACTTTCTTATTAGACCTTAGTGTCGACACCACAGCAGTTGAGCGTTTTTTATTTCGTGGAACTGCAAAGGAGAATAACAAGTAAAATTATAAAGCTATAAATAATAAATCCATTTAGTAACCCAAAGCACTATTTCTTCAACATTCACTGTGTATATAAATGGGTTCTGACATCAATGATATAAAATCTGAAGACATTTCAAAATTCTTTGCAGGCAGTCTTTGTGCAATGTTTCATTAGTTACCCTACCTTTTCATTAAATGAGTATAAAAGAAATCCTAATTACAACTAAGAAACTCATACGCCAAGGGTCTATGGAGCACAATGCTAAGGACAAATGAATAAGCATGAAGTGTTTTTGTCAAATCCAACAATTAATAGTGTCCACAATCAGTGCTTAGTGTATTTTGAGTATCTACCTTTAGATTGGACCTTAGGTACCGTTGCAGCAACGGCCAACGTAACAGGAGGGTTTGATGACATAGGAGTGCCCTGTGTCACTGAAATGGTTGATGGAGCTTGATCAGTAACTGAAGCAAAAGGAACCTCTACAGATTTCTTTTCAATCTCCCTGTCAACAGAAAAAGCATCAACTCCAACATTTGGTAACGTAGGGCAGTCCAATTTGACCTGATCAGAATCTAGACTTTCATGACCAGATGAAGAGTGCAATCCAATTGATTCAGCACAACTAACCCCAGGCACAGGGGGTAGAGTCTCATCTTGGAGGCCATAATATGATACAGGTTCAACAGGATTGACTACAACTGGAGCAGCAGTAGGGTACGTATTTGGCACAGCTTCATAGTAATATGGTGGAAGGGTTACAGTTAACTGACTCGGATCAGGTGCATAAAAATTACTTTCTGGGACTTCTGCATTCGTTTGTCCATAATATTCAAGAGTAGAACCTGGATATGTTAGGTTGTATTGTGCTGCATAAGTAAAAGATGGTGCCACCACTGAATCAGAAGGTGGTGGGGGATACGAGGATTCCGGTGGCTCATCGGGTGGTGGGGGAGGAAAAGGTTCATTATCAGGAGGTGGAGGGGGGATCCAATCATCATCTGGTTGAGGTGGAACACCGACACCTTCAGATACACATGCTTCCTGTTCAGCAGGGAGATTTGGCCAAATGGGCTGCTTCTCTAGTGGAGCATAATACTGAGAACCTTGTGTAGTACCACTTGTGTGGCTAGCAGGAATTGCATCTTCAAGTTCCATTTCAACATCCATGTCGACATCTTCCACAGAATGGTCCACAACCATGGGAGTTAATTCATCAGGTACTGAAACTTCATGGGCTTCACCCTTTCCTCCTGGATCGCTGTCAGAAAGAGAATTAAAATTTTCAATTGATGTAAACTTGTCATTGTGGACATCAGCATTGTAGTCAGCTTCACTGTGCGACTCTTCCAATAGTTCTTCAGTTATCCTAGAATAATGAGAAGCATGAGAATCTTCAGAAGTAAAATGGACCGACTTTTTCTCAATTGCCTTCAAATCACTCATTTCTACAGATTCATAAAATTGGAGAACTTCATCACTGATGGCAGATTCCAATTGTTTAAGCTGTCTTTCACAATGCAACCAAAACGGAAGTAAAGATGACCCGTAAGATGATAGTGACTTGATATCACAAAGTCTAATCTCAACTTCCACTGTATACTTAGATATCTTGTCATGCCCTATCAAACGACCTTTGGACCTGAATCATATTTGGAGAACATAAAAAGTTAATCTCAGAATCAGATAGAGATAGATTATAATAGTACAACACAAAACATTTACTAGTCACGCAAAACATTTACTAGTCATTTCGGTATCATTCTAATGTAAAAAAGAGAGCGCTACTGATAAAGACAGACGAGTAAAAAGGAGGAGCAGGCAGATCCATACCCTTTCAGGGAGTTCAACCTTTCTAATAAATATTCACCACGTCTCAACAGACGAGAACAAAGATCTCTCCCTGATTCATGTTCATCTTGATCTCTCAAGTTTTGTATGTACTTCTCAGAATCAGCACCTGTGGAACTCTGGTTACCACATAAAGCATCATCTAGGTGACTGAAACCTACGAAGTCCCCAGGTGAAGAAGTTTCATGATGAAGTGCACTAACTGTGCCAAGGTTCTTTTTTTGATCAATTTGGTTGACATCATGGCCCCCTCTTTTATCATCTGGAATTTCACTTGTACATCCTTCATTCAGCACTTCAATGTTTGGCCTAATCTCGAGAATCTCTTCGGTTTTGCAATTTAGATCAGCAACATTAGAATTAACACTAGGCTGTTCAGCTACAGCATCTTCCAGCTTTACATCCAAAGTTGAATTTAAGTTATGTGTGCCCACCACATCATTTTCTGTTCCTTCAGCAACGCCTTTTGATTCAAATGTCAATTGCATTCCCTCGGCCAAAACAACAGGAACCTCCCACGAAGTTTCCCCGGTCAAAGTATTCCAATAATAATATTGATTACTCTCTTCATGCAACACCATCTTCCAGCCTGAACCCACGTCCCCTTTCACTTGCGAATCAGAAGTCTCCGTAACAGAAATATTTTCTGGCAGTGCTGTTTCTGTGTGCTGAATACGTGACTCAGTTGCATCATTCTCTGCAGTACCATTTTCGCCCAGCTTCTGCAAGCATTCCGTCGAAGCAGAAACATTCTCTATGTTATGTTGTTCAGCCTCCTGAGCTGCAAGGTCTTTGTTTGTTTTCACAATATCTTCACATTCTTTATCAGCAGCTACCTTTGCCTGCTTATAATTATATATACTAACAATAGTTAGAGACAAGATATAATTTGATTGAGGCAAGATGAAAGAACAAGGAGTACCAGTGTACCAAAACTCAAAAAATATCACAAGGTATGACAACCTGTTATGGATGTGGAGGAATGGGGGTAATTCCAGCTATGGTTATCCTAGAAATTAGAGACAACATTTCTTTTAGCACGCATATTTACCAGAATTAGACACAACATCAACCAAGTTAGGATGCCATTTATGTAGTTCAATACACAAGTCAACCTGTTGTACTGTTAATCAAGAAATTAAAATTCCATTTTAAATTAACTGATTAGGCAGAATATTTCATATTTAACTGTACAAGTCATGTACATTCAGGTAAGATCCGAAAAATGAAAAAACGTGGTAAGATATTGCGCATATTCACTTTTTTCCCAAAATATAGTGCATACTCATTTGTACACTTTGCGGTCTTACTTTGCATCTTGGCCTTTTTGTAAGTCTTGATAATTGATTGAACCACCCGTTCAACTACAATTTACCTGTTCATCCAATTCTCACAGATTTGAGCTAGTTTTATAAAAGAACCAAACCAGCCTAAATTCCAGTCCTCATTTAAACTAGTTGAATTGCAAGACTTTTCACTCAATTGGATTTGATCATAGAACCTACCATGACTCCATGAGAGTGGCAGGGAATACTACTGAAGCAACTCAAATCCTAACATGCGGTGCATATTAAGGGGGGTTGATAAAAGTATTTATGATGTCCTAAACAATTATGTAACCCAATATTAACTGAGGAGAGCCCATCACAGGAAAGCTCACTCTTGCGATTGAAATTTTATTTACGCGGGGTTACAAATTGGCTTATGGATCCATAAATCAAGCTCAAATTGTATTCATGGCACAAGTCAAAACTTACACGTGAACTGTTAGAGAGCCAAGTGAACAAAAGTAGTGGAAAAGTACCTGATCGTCAAAGTCAGCAGGAGAAGTAACGACCCCAGCATGGTTGACTACTTTACTTGATTCCTCATCCAAGTCATCATCACTATATTGTCCGAGCAATGACAGAGGATTCTCTGGTTGTTGACCTGATGCAAAATATATTGATGTCAAAAACCATTAAAGTATTCATTAAAGTATTTGATTACCAACTTTGCACTATCCAACAAACATGCTTAAAGGCTATTCAAATCACAAGATCATTTTATAACTGGAATAAAGCAACAATAAAATCCAACAGGCTCATTAGCATAAATTCTTCACAGCCACCTGTAAAAATAGGGGGCATTGTCAGTAAGTGATGAAGTAAATAAAGCCAGAGACATACGAACCAAGGAGGAAACATATGCGTGTCGAAGTCTCCAAAACGCCTTTGAAGCCGTGTTAAAAAAGGTCATAACAAGTCAGGAGTTTCATTCATTGATTCAATGTGGTAGAGCCCAACAGGATCTGATGTCCAATTGAATTACCAATACCACATCCACCTACAGTCTGAAAACAAAATCTTGCAGGGGCAAACAAGAAGTCTTGTACAAAGTAAATCAATAATTCCGCCAATAGGCGGTCAGGTGCTCTCTACATAGATCAGTCCTTTTGAAGAAAACTGACGGAACCCACCTGAAGAAGATGGTGAATTGGGTAACCCAGCACGGTTTTTGGAATTGTCATCCCCTCCAACATCATCTTGAGCTGAAGAGCCACCCAAATCTCCTATAGATAAAAGAAAAATGCTCAGAATTAGAACCACAACAGTGATAAACTGCGTGCGTGGTGAATTTGCAAGTTCCAAACAGAAAGAGTAGCAAAATGGATTACATCGAACTGTATCTAAAATTTGGTAATACCTATAAATGATTGCAACCGAGTGAAATGTTCAATAAGTTACCGCTAACTAACACTAAATAACCATTACAAAAGATTAAAGATTCTGATCGTAAAAAGATTAGAGCTGTACTTCAAAAAAATTCATTTCAATTAGTTCCCTCTGTTTGTAAAGTGTCCAGGTATATTAGTTTAGCTGTTTATACTCCCTGAGAAGGAGTTAACAGAAACTGATGGGATACTGAGGTCATATATATTGTGTGGCACCTTCCATAAAGGAGTTGAAGAAAACCACTTAGTCTGTTGATGAACTGGAATATCATGAAACCCCAAAAGGAGAGAATCGGTTGATAAGAGTTGTCTATGATTTTAAGTTTTAACAGAAATTAAGGCTAAAAATGGTCTTATATAGCAGTAAATCAGCTTGGAGAGTTACAAGAAAACTTGTCTTTTATATTGGCATCCATTAACGAGGCAAATAACTTGATTTACCCGATTTGGGGAACTAAAATTAGGAATCAATTACACCCAAAAAATACACAACAAAAAGTATTTAGATGGAGATTTGAGAAAATATATATATATATATATATATATATATATATATATAAATGCTCTACAGGAAGAGGACGATAGGGAAGGAAGGGTATACCAGAGGGTTCCGCAAAAAGATCAAGCTTTACCCTTCGACCGGCTGAAGTCATGGCTGCGAGTCGACGCTCCTTTCTCTTTCCCATGGAATTAAACTAAAGGTAATTGATCGAAGAACTCAATTGATTGATCGAAGCCCTAGAACTCAATTGATCGAACCAAACCCTAGAACTCAATTGATCGAACCAAACCCTAGAACTCAAAACAAACAATTTCCGCCGAAAAAGGGATAAATCTGCTTAATTTCCGCCGAAAAAGGGATAAATCTGCTTTTATCAAATTTGTTTTCTGGGCTCTATATAAATTAGTAGTTATAGTTATTTGCCACCAAAGGGATATTTATTTGGATCGTCTTGATGCCCAGCCCTATTTCATGGGTCCAGCCCAGGCCTTAAAAGTTTACTTCCTAATTTAAAAAATTGAGAAAACAATCTCTAAAATTAAAAAAAAAAAAAAAAAAATTCTCTAATTGAAACTTTTTATAAGATAATTTTCAAAGTGAAAAAAAAAATTAAAATTTTATCCCCTAATTAAAAAAATTGAGAAAACAATCCTCAAAGTGAAAAAACATTAAAAGTTCAAGGCATTAATGTTAGCAAAATGAATGGACAATATATATATATATATATATATATATATATATATATATATATATATATTATAAACTTATCTCAATTTGCATAAATGAATTTGTTAAGGTTAGTATTTGGCGTGGGTTTGAACTAAGTTTTGGTTAGGTCCTCTCTGTTCCACAAAAGTGGGGTGCTCTTTGGGGCCCAAATTCAACAGTAACTTTAATGTATATAAATCAATTAATACTTTTGTTCTTAACCGATGTGGGACTTAGCTTGCCACAATTATTTATTATCATTTCCAAAGGTGATCTTTAAAAGTTAATATCTCATTCACTATTCCATAGATTTGAGCTTCTAAATACTTTATTTAATTTACTCATGGAGTAGAACATATTAATATGTGGATTCACTTTAAATAATTAATAAAAACCACTTTAATTTTGGCTCAAATTCTAACAATCCCCCACATGAATGATATTGACTTTCAGCCTTATGCAAATGTTATGCAAACTCAGAGAGAGAGAGAGAGACAAAATTTGAAATTATCTGTATCGAGAGAGGTGACTTTTTACTTTGAACATTCCCTTGTGAAAGACTATCGGGTTTACTGGTTGTTCAATGAATGTGACCATTTGTGTAAATCGAGACAATAGTAATTCACACAGAATCTTTCCAGACATTATTTAGTTCTCATGATTTTTTTCATTTTAGCCCCGAACAATCCCAGATTTATGAGTGATTTAGAGAAGTATAGCCTTATCCTTCTCATATAATTGGTCGAGTTCACACTCACATGGGTGATTCTTAATAAGAGTATCATGTCATACTCCACTTGTTTATCAAGATTTAAGAATAATTACAAACATAGTTTATCCTGAAACCGCTGCAGGTATCACTATCTCGCATCATAGGAATGAACAAAAGAAATTAATTTCTTCATAATGATATAGTTGGATCGTTCACAATTTAGTTGTCCTTTTGAACCTAGATCTTGGGATCTCCAGTCAACTAGGTTGGGTTTCCATTATGACGATACTTGTTTATAGGCTTTAAACACATTCCCCTCGAAGTTATTTTTACTTGCTCTTTAGTCAAACCTTTAGACAACGTATCCGCTATATTTTCTTTCGACTTTATGTACTCAATAAACATAATGTCATTAGAGAGCAATTGTTTTATGGTATTGTGTCTACGACGAATATGTCTAGACTTACCATTATACATGTGATTATGTGCCCTTCCAATTGTTGATTGATTATCACAATGGATACAAATAGGAAGCACAAGTTGAGGCCACATAGGAATATCTTATAAAAAGTGACGAAGTCACTCAACTTCTTCTCCAGCCTTATCTAATGCAATAATATTAGATTCTATCGTTGATCGAGCAATATGTTTATTTATAAGATTTTCATGATACTTCTCTTCTACCTAGTGTAAACACAAAACAACTTGTGGATTTTGAGTCTTTTGTATCTAATCTCCAATTCGCATCACAATATCAAGACATCTTGAGTAATGCAATCCAAAGATCAATTTCCAGTGATCTTGTCCTATATTACTTGTAAATTTACTCAATTTATTGACAACATATGCTATGTCAGGACGTGTTCAATTCATTACGTACACCAGGCTTCCAATTATTTATGTATACTCAGCTTGTGATATGCTCTCTTCTTTATTTTTAGACAAGTGTATATACCGGTGTTCACACATGATTACAATATTTTTTTCAATATAGTCTGATTGTGATAACACTAACACATCTGATATTTTAGAAATTTTAATTCCTAATATTACATCAGCAACACCCATGTCTTTCATGTCAAACATATTATTTAACATTCTCTTGGTAGTTTTAATGAATTCATTATTACTACCCATAATGAGCATATCATCTACATAAAAACAAATAATAACATACCTTTTCTCAGTGTCCTTAACATACACACATTTGTCACAATCATTTATCTTGAAACCATTTGACAACATTGACCTGTCAAATTTTTCATGTCATTGTTTAGGTGTTTGTTTTAATCCATAAAGAGACTTCACAAGCCGACAAACTTTCTTTTCTTGTCCTGGAACAATAAACTCTTCTGGTTGTTCCATGTAGATTTCTTCTTCTAAATCTCTATTTAAAAAAGTTATTTTCACATTTATTTGATGTGTCTCTAAATTATATATAGTTTTTATAGCTATTAACATCCTAATTGATGATATTCTTGACACAGGAGAATAAGTATCAAAATAATCCAAACCCTAATTTTGCATGTATCCTTTTATTACAAGTCTTGCTTTTATATTTATCTATAGATCCATCTGTTTTTATTTTCTTCTTGAATATCCACTTGTATCCAATATGTTTAGAGTCAAGTCGGAGATTCTAAGACCCCAACTTTTTATGAATAAAGATTTAATTTTCACTAAATATTATTTTGAATAATAATGTATGATTTGATATAATGGTATAGTTATGGGTGATATGTGCAAATTTTGTAAAGTAAGCAAGTTGTTATAAAATATTCGTTTGGTCGGAGAATATTCTTTTTGTCGGGAAATATTCATACGAAGACACAATCATTAGTGGACCCCACATAACGGAATAACTGTCGGATATAGAAAGCGACAAAAATAACATTTTTATAAAAATAACGGCAAAACTTTTACTATTAACTGTTGAAATACCCGGTGATAAAAGTACAGTAATACGCATGGTTGCAAAGTAGCACACGGTATTGTACAATATCTTTGATTATTGATGCTTACTTAAGAAGTCACTCGGTTCATTTAATAATTGTCACAATAGTTGCTGCATAGTATCTCATATTATTGATTCAATTATTGTCACAGTATCATCTGCACAATATTTTATATTATTAAATCAATAATTGAGACGACACAATTATTCATATTATTATTTGCATTATCGACAATGTCTATAAAGTTACGTCGAGAAAAGGATTAGGTTATTTAATCAAGGCTACCAATAAGGAGAAGTCCTTATCTGAAAGCCCCCTCTTTTTCCGGGAATGATCCGGTTCACAATATTGTGAGTTATAATATTAATGATGAATAATTGTTGAAAGATTAAAAATGTGTTTATTGAAGATAAGTGATTTGTGGTAAATATTTATTCAATTTTTGATTTAAATACAGGGGGCTTTCATGAAGTAATTGTTGTAAGTTTGACTTATTACATGGAATCTCTACTTACTCATTTTTCAAAATTGCCGCTAGAAAGTTGTCTCAGTTTTGTTTTATTATTATTATAGTAGTAATAAAACATAAAACTTTTTATATAAAACAGAATACTTTTTATATTATATATAAAGTTATTCGTTTTATTAGATTATAAATAGAATATATTATATTTTATATAAAGTTTTTGTTTTATTAAAATATTTTATTGTATAGTAATGAATAGTAAAAATTAGAAAATTGCGCGAATCCGTCTAATTCTTCGCCCATGAATTCCTTACTGTACATCCATGATTATATTCAAATAGTGGCCAACCATTCTCCTATAAATAGAATGCTTAGTTAAAAAAATGAAAATCACACCAGAATCAGAGAATTCTTCTTCTATAATATTGTGCGTATTTTTTTTGAGCATAAGGATACTTTGAGTGTAGCAAATAGTGCAAGTTTTCTTCAAGAATATCTCCGTTATACCAGTTCGAATTACTCTCTTACTAAGGTAAGGGATATTATTTTCGTTCAATATTCATAAGAAATATTATTTTCTTCCATACTCTGTAGTATATAAGTAATATTATTTCGTTTCATATTCCTAAATCTACACTTATTTTGATAAGTATTGCTTTTATACTCCCAGAAATTAGTAGAATATCATTGAATTTTGCGCTTCATCTAGTATCGTTTCATTGAAATATTTTTCTGAACTTTCTTATTAAATTTTAATCTTTTCATGTTGGGGTACTATTCACGGGGTACTATTCATCTGGGGTACTATTCACGATAAAATTAATTTCTTTTCTGTCCAAATTATTTTTCATACATAAATATCCTTCTTGAATTTTACTCCATAATTAATTATCATGTTGACAATTTGGACATTCTTAAACCCTAGATAAATTGAATTATAAATCTTTAATATTTATCATTGATCTCACTTGATTGATTTCTTATATCATTGTCATCATCCTCATGCTTATATTATGGTAAAAGTCATCTTTGGCTCGTAGTGCATAGATGGACTGTTAATTGGTATGATTATGACCACGAATTGTGTATTAGTATAATCATGTCCTGTAATGTTACAGACAAATGATGTGGTGAAAGTCCTCTTTGGCCCGTAGTGCATAGATGGACAGTTGTTTGGCATGATCATGACCACTGGTGATACTAATGAATATCCTTGGCTCGTAGTGCATGGATAATTCGTTGGTGTGAAATATATATTAAGTTGTGTTACAGAGATAAAATATTGATGATGAACTTTTAAATCATAGAAGATAGTAGACATCATGCTCTACTTGACTCTTCTAATGGATTGTTTGTTCCGCTGCTGTTGTTGATCTAAGCTTGTTGTCTATTGTATTCTATCAGATTTTACACTGTTGAAGACTAAGGATAATTTATTCTACATTATCTTAGTTATAATATTCTTTATCGGGCTAGTTGAGATCACCCTTTTCTTTCATTGTTCTCTTCAGAAAATGAGAATATAGCTGGGACTAGTCGGGGAATGGAGTGATGGTCCAAGATGGTGGCTTTAGTAGTCCTCATTATTCTATAAAATAGTGTGATAATAATTATAATGAGGACTTATTTTGAGTTTGGATATTGTCTACGAGACAATATTTGTATTGAAACTCACAGTTTGCGTTTTGTCATATTTTACACGACAATTAATAGCTGCATAAATAAAGTTTGTATTTGAGTTCTGTTCCATGTATTTGGCGACCCAGAATGGGTTGTATGGACCTATTTTGGGGCGTCACAGAGATCTATTAATTACCACGTATGATTGTGTAGAATGGATTCTACTTCACTATTTATAGTCTCTTTCCAATATAGAGCTTCAGGACTCGATACCGCTTCTCTATAAGTTTAAGGCTCATTTTCTAACAAATAAGTTAGAAAAACTAGACCATAAGATTTTTATATCCTAGCACATTTACTACGTCTAGGTTCATCAATATATTTTAATCCATGATCACTGTCACTAATAGTGTCATAAGTTCTTTTGTTTGAACTTATTTCCTATTCATTAGAACTTGGCTCTTATTTATTTTTATTAAGAAATACTGACTCAATAATACTATTTTCATATATTTTCTCTATTTTTGATTTATTAACCAAAAATCTATATGCACTTCTATTATTAGCATAACCAATGAATATACAATCTATTATTTTCATCCTATTTTTACCTTTTTGGGTAGAGGAATCATTACTTTTGCTAAACACCCCCATATTTTTTAAGTGTTTATAAGACGGCTTACGTCCTTTCTATAATTCATAGGGTGAAGTATTAGACTTTTTTTGAGGTATTCGATTGAAGATATAATTTGTTGAAAGAATTGTTCCCCCCCCATAAATTTTGATGTAGCCCAGAACTTAATAATAATATATTCATCATTTCCTTCAAAGTTCTATTCTTTTTTTTTCTGCAACACCATTTTGTTGTGGTGAATAAGGTGCAGCTGTTTGGTGTATTATACCATGTTGTGAATAAATTTTAACAAAAGAAAATTCATATTCCCCACCTCTATCACTTCTAACTATCTTGATCTTTATCAAGTTCGTTCTCAACCTCATTTTTGTAATGTATAAACACTTCCAAAGCCTCATCTTTACTTCTCAATAATTAACATAACAATATCTTGTACAATCATCTATAAAAGTAATAAAGTATTTCTTACATCCTCTTGTTTGTATATATTTTAAATCACAAATATCAGTATGTATTAATTCAAGAGGTTCTGTACTTCTTTCAATTGATTTAAAAGAAGATTTTCAAAAATTTTCCTCAACTCAAACTTCACATTTATGATTAGATTTAATCTCACATTTTGACAAACATTTCATATTATTTAATCTACATATAGTATTATAATTAACATGTCTTAATCTATCATGTCATAAATTAGATGACTCATTCATATAAGCAGAAGATGTAATTTTCTTAATAGCGGAAGATATAATTGTCATTATATTCATTTTAAAGAGCTCATTTGTAAGATCCTGACTTTTATGAAATAAAAGTCTAATTTAATTTATGATTATTATTCTAAAACTGTAAAATGTTAAATTGATAAATGGTCAAATGAACAATTAATCGTATAAATGAGCTAATAAAAGAGAAAGAAAATTAAATTATGCTGAATGCTGGAGAAATGGGGGAGGGAGGAAATTGATTAGGGGATAAGAATGACTGGGAGGAAGAAAAATAAAGGAAAGTAAGAAAAGAAAGAGGAGAGAGAATGAATTATTAACAATCTTTTCACTCCCACCCTCACTCATTCGGAAGAAAAATTAGAAAAATTAGAGAGAGGGGGGAAGAAAAGGAAGAAGAAGACGAAGAAGAAAGAGAAGAATAATAAATGAAAACAAAGAAAGGTAAACTTACAACCTTTGTTAATTTGATTTTCATATATGGTTATTAAGTTTTATGAAATTTGTGGAAAGATGATATGTTATGCTTATTAATTTGTGATGGATTAAACTTGCATAAACAAGAGAAATCAAGAGATTAAAGGAACGAAAGTTTCGCCGGAAGATATTTTCACATATAGTTTTAATAAGAAATCTTTAACGAATTTTGGAAACTAAAAATATGGTTGGACTCCTAAAATATAGTAGATCTGATCTGGGCAGAAAATTTAAGAAAAACTTGCCGGAGAAAATGACCGGAAAGTCACCGCCGACAAACTTTCCGGTAGAGCCCATTTCAGTCATTTTTGGTTTGAAATTTTGAAAAACTTTCTTCCAAAAAAACATTATGAACACGAGACATACTTGGCGGTAAGATGAGTCTATAGGCCACAGTTCCTACTCGGTCGAGTATTTCAAATGGATCAATTAAATCGAGGGTTGAGATTTCCTCTCTTCGTCGATTCTTACTTCTAGAATAACGCCTTCTTACACCTTCTTCTTCGTATTCATCAGTTTCGGGTTCGTAGCTTGAGAAACTTTAACTTTATCGATTAAAGTCGGTTCTACTCGTATATTTGACATCATCACGTGGGTCCTTAAAGTCTTTAACTCCATCTCCATCATTTGTAAGTCATACGAAATGGGTCTTTGTGTTAACAACATCACACTCGTAACCGCATACGATCTTCTACTCAATGCGTCAGCTACCACGTTCACTTTTTCAGGATGGTATTGAATGGTATGATCGTAATCTTTCAACAGCTCGAGCCAACGTCTTTGGCTCATGTTACGTTCGTTCTAGGTGAAGAAATATTTGAGGGTTTTGTACCAGGTTCAAGGTCAATACAAAATTCGATTTCACGTTCTAGGGGTAGGACAAGAAGTTCTTTGGGGAATACGTCAGGAAATTTATTAACAATAGAAATATCATTCAAATCTGACGTATTTTTGTTTAAATCCGTGACATGGGTTAAGAAAGCTTGACATCCGTTTTTCAATAAACGAATGGCTTTATGGCTTGATATGACAGTGATTGACTTTAGTGGTTTGGTTGCTTGAATTCACATAATAGGTTAGTTAGGAATATGAAAACTAACAACCTTATAAAAACAATCAATTTAGCATGATGAGTAGTTAACCAATCAAACCCTAAAATCACATTAAATGCAAGTATTTTCAAAGAGATAAGATCGACAGGTAATGTGAGGGATTAAATGCTATTATGGTGTGGATTTGAGATAATGTTATAGTTGTGGGTAGTATTTATAAATTTTGCAAAGTATGCAAGTTGTTATATAATATTCGATTGGTCGGGGAATATTCTTTTTGTCGAGGAATATCCGTACGACGGTACAATCATTGGTGGACCCCACAACGGAATTATTGTCGGATTAAAAAAATGATAAAAATATTTTATGAAAATAACGGCAAAAGTTTTACCGTTAAAACTGTTGAACTACTCAGTAATAAAATAAGATGTCTGGCGTGGTTGCATAGTAGTACACTGCGGTATTGATTATTGATGCTTACGTGAGAAGTCACTCGGTTTTGTTCAATTATTGCTACGAGAATTCTTGCATAGTATCTCACGTTATTTGATTCAATTATTGTCGATATTTTGTATATTATTAAATCAATAATTGAGACGACAAAGTTATTAATATTATTATTTGCAATATTAACGATGTCTAGAAGTTACGCCGAGGAGAGGTTTGGTCACCTAAATTGCGGCTACCAATAGAGAGAAATTTTTATTAGAAAACCCCTCTTTCCAAGGAGCGACACAACTGGTCGATTAATATTGTGAATTATAATAATGATGATAAATGTTGTTAAATATATTGAGGTGTCTTTTTATGAAGTCACTAAGTTTATATATATATATATATATATATATATATATTATATATATATATATAATTTATTTTATAGGTGTCTTTATTTTTTTTATGAGTTTTTATATATATATATATATATTATATATATATAAATTTAGTTTTATTATTATTATTAATGTAATAAAATAGAAAAGCTTTTTTATATAAAAATGAAATACTTTTATAAAGTTATTTGTTTTATTAGACAATAATTAGAATATAATATATTTTATTATGCATAGTGTTTGCATAAGTACTAGCATAGTAGTGTTTGATAGTAAAATCTTTTTATATAAAAGCAGAATACTTTTATAAAGTTAATTGTTTTATTAGATTTTAAATAAAATATATAAATATATATATATATATATATTATATTATATTTTATTGCATAGTATCCTTTCTATTTTCCTATAAATAGGATGCTTAGTTAGAATTGAAATAACACTAGAAATTCGAGAGAATTCTCTCTTATAATCTTGAGCATATTTCTTTAGAGTTTTAAGAAGTTTTGAGCGTAGTGCAAGTTTTTTCAAGTATATCCCCGCCTCTACCCGGTGAAAGTACTCTTCTTTATAAGGTAAGGGTATTATTTTTTCGTATTCATGTATTCAAAGAGAACATTCGTTATTCCATTCTTTATTATTCATTGGAATAACTTTTGTATATCAAGTACCGCATATATTGTGAAATTCTTCTATTATTCCATTTCTTATTATTACATTGGAATAACTTTGTCTATCACAATACCGCATACATGGTGAAATTCTTTCATTATTCCATTCTTTATCATTACGTTGGAATATCACGTCTATGCGTACGCACGCACGGTTCCTTATTCCATTTATTATTCTATTGGAATAACTTTTGTTTGTGTGGTCTATCGCATGCATGGTGATTTCGTTGTTATTCCATTCTTTATTATTACATTGAAATATATCATGCCGATTAATTTTGCTCGACTGGTTCCGTTCTTTATTATTCTCGCTGGAAATATCACATGCTGCGCGTTCTGGCGTGACACGGTTCCATTATTTATTATTACATTGGGAATAACTCATACATGCGATCTATCGCATGCATGGTGAATCCTACATTATTCCATTCTTTATTATTACATTGGAATAACACATCGTGTGGATTACCACATGCATGGTGAATGATCCTTTGTATTCATTTTTATTAAATTATGGAAATGATCCGCTACGTGGATTACTGCATTGACGGGCAAAAATCCATTCATAGTTTCATATATTCTATTATACACGGATGGTTAATACTTTGGCTTCTATATTCCTTGAAATTAGTGGAATATCCTGGATATTTGCGCTTCATCCAAAGTATCTTTTCGTGGAAATATTCTTACGAGCATTCTTGAATTTTTCTCCACAAAGCAAAGATCATGTTGATAATTTGGACATTATTGAGTTCAGATAAATTAACTTATAAATCTTTAAAATTTATTCTTGAACTTTTTTTATTGAATTATTATGTCATTGTCATGATGAGTTATGTTGGTTATTATGTGAAAACATGAAAGTTTCTTAGAAATCACAAAGGGTTGAAAAATCGATTTTGGTGAAAATAGAATATGAAATTCAATTGACCATATCTCCTATTATATTTCGAATTTTTGAGTGTGGTCAAGTTCTAGAGTTAGATCTATGAGTTTTCTAACTTATCCAAGTGGAATTAATAGAAAAGGTGTTGTAGATTTTTCGTGTGGACTGATTTTAGCAAAGGAGTCAAAAACTGCAAAGTACCAAAAAGGCTACTGTCCAGAAATTTAAAAGGGCATTTTCGGCCACTTAGTTTGTGAGAAAAATTCTGGCCTTTTGGGAGATGAAAATATATGGTATAAAGTACCTCCTGTCAAAAAATGAGCTCATTCCGACTTAAAATGAGCAAGTTATGACTATTTCAATATTTAGGTTTTTCCAACGAAAAACGCTATAACCGGAGTTTTATAACTTCGATGACCATGAAATTTAAACTGGAAGCTCACGTTAACATGTGTAAGATCCTGCCAAGATTTGGAAATTTCTGGAGTTAAACTTGAGGTAGCTAATTTCTTAAGGAATTAATTAGAAATTAATTTTTGAAAAATACTTAAGGGAGTTGAAAAATTAAAAAAAAATATACTTGTTGTGTATGAAATATATGTATATATGTTTGGGCAAAGGATAGAAAAATAACAAGTTGATCTGGTAATTTTTCATGAAAACGGTTTAGTTACGAACATATGAGTTAAATATCTTATGTGAAGTAACGAAATTAGTAAATAGGATTTTATGGCTTGGGAATCCTATATAGGGTATATGCAGATTTTTGATAAGGGATTTGATCATTGGTGATGAAATCTTATGAGTATGACATTTTTGAATGATTGAATGCATTATTTGGTAAAGTATAAACAATTGAAATAAATTATTAATAAGTTTAAGAAGTGATTAAAATATTATTATAATATTAATAATATTAGATTATGAGTTTATTAAGTGATTGATAATATTTGGATAAATTTAAAGTCTTTAATATTTATCCTTGTTTTCGTTTGATTAATGCTTATATCATTGTCATCATTCTCATGTTTATATTGTGAAAAAAGTCATCTTTGGCTTACGTGCATATATGGACTTGGTGTGATTATGACCAGGGATTATTCGGTATAGTCATGACTGTAATGTGATGGATGATGTGGTAAAAATCCTCAGTGGCCTGTAGTGCATTGATGGACAGTTTTTGGTATGATTATGACCAGAGATTATTCGGTATAGTCATGACCATTGATGATTTAATGAATATCCTTGGCCCGTAGTGCAGGGATGATTCGATGATGTGGTTTATTTATTAAGCTAAGTGTCAGCGATTATGTTGATGAAAAACTTTTTAAATCATATAAGATAGTAGATTTTATTCTCTACCTTGACTCTTTTAATGGATTGCTTGTTCTGCTAAAGTTAAACTTGATGTCTTTTGTATTTTATCAGTTTAACATTGTTGAAGGCTAATGATAATTTATTCTGCATTATCTTAGTCATAATATTTCTTACTGGGCTAGTTGAGCTCACCATTTCTTTCACTGTTCTCTTCAGGAAATGAGAATATAGTTTGGGACGAGTCTGGGGAGCGGAGTGATGGTCCGGATGATAGCATTAGTAGTCCTCATTTATTACATTAAATAGTTTGACAATAAATGTAATGAGGACTCCTTTGAGTGTGGATATTATCTAGATGACAATATTCTTATTAAAACTCTCAGCTATGTTTTGTCGTATTTTTACACAACGTTTGTATAATTAAGTTGTATTTGTATTTTGTACCATGTATCTGGCGACTCAAGATGGGTGATGTATACTTATTTTTGGGGGCATCACAGTTGGTATCAAAGCTTAGGGATATGATCCCTGGCTGAGATGTGAGACAAGAACTAGGAGGGGAGAGACGGGAAATTCCTTCGCTAGTATGACCTACCTAAGTTTATTTGGTATTTAATTGGTCGGTCAAAGTATAGAGATAATATGTGATATGTTAATTAACCCTTGTTTTGTGGCAGTATTTGAAAATGGTATCCGAAAATATTGAGATAAGCAATGAAGCACATGAGACCGTTGAGTCACTAACGATCAATGCCCAGGGTAATGTGCAACAGGAAGACAATAATCCTCATGAAAATAATAACACCGATGAAATGGTGAATGATGGGATGTTCAGAGGCTTTATACAATTCATGCAACATCAGGAGAGAGCGGCTCCTGTCCAAAATCTGGTGTGAAACATCGACAACTCTCGGACGGTCCATCATTAAGCATTTCAAGGAGCTGGGACCACCGGAGTTTTTTTGAGAGCCAAAACCACTTAAGGCAGAGACGTGGATAAAGCAGATCAACAAGATATTTGATGTCTTGAGATGCTCCGAGGAGTAAAAGGTTTCCTTTGCCACCTTTATGTTGCGTGCAGAGGTAGATTATTGGTGGGAATCTGTAAAGCGTACTCAATCTGCCGCACTGAAGATGTCTTGGGAGAAGTTCTAAGAATTGTTCAACGACAAGTACTTTCCTGAAAGTATTCATCACATGAAGGAGGTAGAGTTCATCAAGCTTGAGCAAAATAATATGACCGTGTGAGTTGTCTCGGTTTGCGTCCCACTTGGTTGATAATGAGAAGAGAATGGCGCGGATGTTTCTAAGAGGTTTGAAACCCAAGATACGTCAATACCTTATCTCTCATAAACTGTGTTTGTATTCAGATGTTGTGAATAGGACTCAGTTATTGGAGCGCGATAATGAGTCAACCCAACCAAGAGAGAGCAAATGACAAGTCGATAATACAAGTGGTAGTAATCATCAAAGCGGTGACAACAAACGTGGAGGGAATCAAAATGATAACCAAAAATGGTGGTAATCATGGCGACAATAGGAGTGGAAATTTCAAGAAGAGAAGGTTCAAAGAAAGATGGAAGGCGTCAAGACCAACACCATTTGTTAAGGAAGGAGAAACGACCACCGATCGATATGTTACAAATGTGGAGGGAAGGACACATAAGTCCAAACCGCGCACGATGCGATCAAAGTATGTTACAATTGTGGAAAAGAAGGTCACCTAGCCCGATTTTTCGTGCACCAAAGTCAAGTCCAGCTGGGACGGTGGCACCGAAAAGGGATACGGACAAAACAAAGTCGGTGGTTTCAGGAAGAGCGTTTTTCGTGACTTCTCAAAAAGCGAGTAACCCGAACGAAGCTATCACGGGTTAGTTAATTATAAATTCTTGCGAAGTCTATACCTTATTAGATACCGGTTCTACCCATTCTTTTATCTCTCTTGCTTGCGCTCAACGTTTAAATTTGACTATGAAGAAATTAGACTTTGACTTATCTGTTGAAGCTCCGTTAGGAGAAACCTTCATTACATGTGCTATCCAAGTCTTGGATGAGAGTCACAGTTTTGAATGATATTTCTATTGTTAATGAATTTCCTGACGTATTCCCGGAAGAACTTCTTAGCCTACCCCTAGAGCGTGAAGTCGAATTTTGTATTGACCCCATTACAAAACCCATTTCTAAAACCCTCAAGTATTTCTTCACCCAAAATAGACGTATAATGCGCCAAAGACGTTGGCTTGAGCTGTTGAAGATTACGATCATACCATTCAATATCATTGTGGAAGAGTGAACGTGGTAGCTGACGCGTTGAGTAGAAGATTATATGCGTTTACAAGAGCGAATATACGAACCTACGTGAAGATAACGAATATATGATTAGAACTGACTTTAGTCGATAATGTTAAAGCTGTTAAAGCTACAGACCCAGAGCTGATGAATACGAATAAGAAGGTTTAAGAGAGCGTTATTTTAAAAGCAAGAGTTGTTGAAGGGAGGAAATATCAACCCTCGATTTAATTGGCCCATTTGAAATCCTCGATCGAGTAGGAAATGTGGCCTATAGACTCGTTTTACCGCCAAGTATGTCGCGTGTTCATAATGTTTTTAACATATCGATGTTACGTAAATATATGGATGACCTGAACCACATTATTAAATTAGAACTAGACGATATAACAGAAGATTTAATGTATGAGGAGATACGTGTTAAAATCTTGGATAAGAAGGATCATATTCAACACTCAAAGGTTATACCTCAAGAGTTAGAATTTTAAATGAAGTCAAGGTATCCTCACCTCTTCGGCATACCAGGTACGTACGTAAATTTTGAGGGCGAAATTTCATAAGGAGGGGAGATTGTAAAACCCCAAATTTTACGAATAAAGATTTATTTTTCTCGAAATATTTTTTTTAATATTATGGTGTGGATTTGAGATAATGTTATAGTTGTGGGTAGTATTTATAATTTTTGCAAAGTATGCAAGTTTTTATATAATATTCGATTGGTGGGGAATATTCTTTTTGTCGGGAATATCCAAATGCGATGGTACAATCATTGGTGGACCTGGCGGAATTATTGTCGGATTAAGAAAGCGACAAAAATATTTTATGAAAATAACGTGAAAGTTTTACTGAATTAAAGCTGTTGAACTACTTAGTAGTAAAAGTAAAGAATCTGATGTCTGGCAGTTGCAGTAGTAGTACTGTATTGATTATTGATGCTTACGTGAGAAGTCACTCGGTTTTGTTCAATTATTACTACGATAATTCTTTGCATAGTATCTCACGTTATTTGATTCAATTATTGTCGATATTTTGTATATTATTAAATCAATAATTGAGACGACGAAGTTATTAATATTATTATTTGCAATATTAACGATGTCTAGAAGTTACGCGAGGAGAGGTTTGGTCACCTAATTGCGCGCATGATAGGAGAAATCCTTATTGAAAAGCCCCTCTTTCTCAGAAGCGACACAGTCGATTAATATTGTGAATTATAATAATGATGATAAATGTTGTTAAATATATTGAGGTGTCTTTTTTATGAAGTCACGGAAGTTTATATATATATATATATTATATTTTTAAATTTTGTTTTATTAGTATTATTAATGTAATAAAAGCGGAAAAGCTTTTTATATAAAAGCAGAATACTTTTATAAAGTTATTTGTTTTATTAGACAATAATTAGAATATAATATATTTTATTATGCATAGTGTTTTGCATAGTAAAATCTTTTTATATAAAGCAGAATACTTTTATAAAGTTATTTATTTTTTATTAGACAATTATTAGAATATAATATATTTTATTATGCATAGTATTTGCATAATACTGCACAATATTTGCATAGTAAAATCTTTTTATATAAAATAGAATACTTTTATAAAGTTAATTGTTTTATTAGATTTTAAATAATATATATATATATATATTATATTTTATTGCATAGTATCCTTTCTATTTTCCTATAAATAGGATGCTTAGTTAGAATTGAAAAATCACACGAAATTGAGAGAATTCTCTTTTATAATCTTGGCGTATTTCTTTAGAGTTTTAAGAAGTTTTGGCGTAGTCAAGTTTTCTTCAAGTATATCCCCGCCTACTACTCGTCTTGAGTACTCTTCTTTATAAGGTAAGGGTATTATTTCTTTCAGTATTCATGAAGAGAACTTATGTTATTCCATTCTTTATTATTCATTGGAATAACTTTGTATATATACAAGCAACGCATATATGATGAAATTCTTCATTATTCTATTCTTATTATTATGTTGGAATAACTTTGTCATGCAAAGTACCGCATACATGATGAAATTCTTACATTATTCCATTCTTTATCATTACATTTAGAATATCACATGCGTGCGTTTACGCATGTGACCTTGTTCCATTATTTATTATTACATTGGAATAACTTCGTATGCATGCGATTCATCGCATGCATGGTGATTTATGTTGTTATTCCATTCTTTATTATTACATTGAAATATCGTATGGTGAGTGTAATTTTGCACGACTGGTTCCATTCTTTATTATTATTCGCCGGAATATCACATGCGTGCGTTTACGCATGACTGGTTCCATTATTTATTATTACATTGGGAATAACACATGCATGCGATCTATTGCATGCATGGTGAATCCTTACATTATTCCATTCTTTATTATTACATTGGAATAACTTCGTCGTGTGGATTACCACATGCGTGGTGAATGATCCTTTGTATTCATTTTTACTAAATTATAGAAATGATCGCTTCGTGGATTCTGCGTGCGGGCAAAAATCCATTTGCAGTTTCATATATTCTATTATACACAGATGGTTAAAACTTTAGCTTCTATATTCCTTGAAATTAGTGGAATATCCTGGATATTTGTGCTTCATCTAGTATCTTTTCGTGGAAATATTCTTCCGAGCATTCTTGAATTTTTCTCCACAAAGCAGTATCATGTTGACAATTTGGACATTATTGAGTTCAGGATAAATTAACTTATAAATCTTTAAAATTTATTCTTGAACTTGTTTTATTGAATTATTATGTCATTTTCATGATAAGTTATGTTGGTTATTATGTGAAAACATGAAAGTTTCTTAGAAATCACAAAGGGTTAAAAATCAGATTTTGGTGAAAATAGAATATGAAATTCAATTGACCATATCTCCTATTATATTTCGAATTTTTTAGTGTGGTCAAGTTCTAGAGTTAGATCTATGAGTTTTCTAATTTATCCAAGTGGAATCACTAGAAAAGGTGTTTTAGATTTTCGTGTGGACTGATTTTAGCAAAGGAGTCAAAAACTGTAAAAAAGTACCAAAAAGGCTACTGTCCAGAAATTTAAAAGGTCATTTTTGGCCACTTAGTTTGTGAGAAAATTTCGGCTTTTTGGGATATGAAAATATATGGTATAAAGTACCTCCTATCCAAAAATGAGCCCATTCCGACTTAAAATGAGCAAGTTATGACTATTTCAATATTTAGGTTTTTCAACGAAAAACGCTATAACTGGAGTTCTATAACTCCGGTGACCATGAAATTTAAACTGGAAGCTCACGTTAACATGTGTAAGATCTTGCCAAGATTTGAGAATTTCTGGAGTTAAACTTGAGGTAGCTAATTTCTTAAGGAATTAATTAGAAATTGATTTTTGAAAAATACTTAAGGGAGTTAGAAAATTAAAAAAAAATATACTTGTTGTGTATGAAATGTATGTATATATGTTTGGGCAAAGGATAGAAAAATAACAAGTTGATTTGATAATTTTTCATGAAAATGGTTTAATTCTGAACATATGAGTTAAATATGTTATGTGAAATGTGAAATTAGTAAATAGGATTTTATGGCTTGGGAATCCTATATAGGGTATATCTGATTTTTGATAAAGGATTTGATCATTGGTGATGAAATCTTATGAGTATGACATTTTGAATGATTAAATGCATTATTTGGTAAAGTATAAACAATTGAAATAAATTGTTTATAAGTTTAAGAAGTGATTAAAATATTGTTATAATATTAATAATATTAGATTATGAGTTTATTAAGTGATTGATAATATTTGGATAAATTTAAAGTTTTTAATATTTATCCTTGTTTTTATTTGATTAATGCTTATATCATTGTCATCATTCTCATGTTTATATTGTGATAAAAGTCATCTTTGGCTTACGTGCATAGATGGACTTGGTGTGATTATGACCAGGGATTATTCGGTATAGTCATTATGACGCCCCCAAAATAGGTATACATCACCTATTCTGAGTCGCCAAATACATGGTACAGAATACAAATTCAATCTTTAATATACAACAAGAAAGCTGTGAGTTTTAATACAAATATTGTCTTCTGATAATATCCACTCTCAAAATAAGTCCTCATTACATTTATTGTCACACTATTTAATGAATAGTGAGGACTACTAATACTATCATCCGGACCGTCACTCTGGTTCCCCGACTAGTCCATGCCTCGTTCTCATTTCAAGAGAGAACAATGAAAGAAAGGGTGAGCTCAACTAGCCCTGTAAGAAATATTATGACTAAGATAATGCAGAATAAATTATCACTAGTCTTCAACAATGTTAAACTGATAAAATACAATAGACATCAAGTTTAACTGGAGCGAAACATGAAATCTATTAAAAGAGTCAAGTAGAGAATAAAATCTACTATCTTTTATGATTTAAAATGTTTTCATCAATTTTTATCGCTGAGACTCAGCTTAATAAATAAACCACATCATCGAATCATCCCTGCTCTACGGGCCAAGAATATTCTTTAAATCATCAATGGTTATGATTATACCGAATAATCCCTGGTCATAATCATATCAAGTCCATCTCTGCACGTAAGCCAAAGATAACTTTCATCACCATATAAGCATGAGGATGATGACAATGATATAAGCATTAATCAAACTAAAACAAGGATAAATATTAAAGACTTTAAATTTATCCAGATATTATCAATCACTTAATAAACTCATAATCTAATATTATTAATATTATAACAATATTTTAATCACCTATAAACTTATAAATAATTTATTTCAATTGTTTACACTTTACCAAATAATGCATTTAATCATTCAAAGGACGCCATAATCCTAAGATTTCATCACCAATGATCAAATCCCTCATCAAAAATCTGCATATACCTTATATAGGATTTCCAAGCCATAAAATCATATTTTCCAACTTTGTTACTTCACATAACATATTTAACTCATATGTTTGTAACTAAACTATTTTCATGAAAAATACCAAATCAGTTCAAAAAATATTTTTTTTCTGGGATTTAGCAGAATATAGTCCCATAATGAACATATATTTTTCTCGGAATTTTTAAAATTCATTTACTATTTTTCAAAAATCAATTTCTAATTAATTCCTTAAGAAATTAGCTACCTCAAGTTTAACTCAAGAAATTCCCCAATCTTGGCAGGATCTTACACATGTTAACGTGATCTCCCAGTTTAAATTTCATGGTCATCGGAGTTATAGAACTCCGGTTATAGCATTTTTTATCTGAAAAACCTAAATATTAAAATGGTCATAACTTGATCATTTTAAGTCGGAATGAACTCATTTTTGGAAAGGAGATTCTTTATACCATATACTTTCATGTCCCAAAAGGCCAAAATTTTTCTCACCAATTAAGTGGCCGAAACAGCCCTTCTAAAATCTGGACAGTAGCATTTCGATAATTTCCAGCTTTTGACTCCTTTGCTAAAATCAGTCCACACGAAAATATACAACACCTTTTCCAGTGATTCCACTTGGAGACGCTACAAAACTCATAGATCTAACTCTAGAACTTGACCACACTCAAAAATTCAAAATATAATAGGAGAAATGGTCAATTGAATTTTCATGTTCCATTTTCACCAAAATCTAATTTTCAACCCTTTGTGATTTCTAAGAAACTTTCATGTTTTCACATAATAACCAACATAACACTTACTAATACTTCATATACCCATGATTTTCATCAGTCCAAAGCTTTTATTATGATTCTCATCATAGTCAACGTAACCATATTATTTCCACAATTTAATAAGGAATGAATATAAAGGATCATTCACCATGCATGTGGTAATCCACATGTATGAGTTATTCCAATGTAATAATAAAGAATGGAATAATAGAAAGATTCACCATGCATGCAAGCGATAGACGCGCATGCATGAAAAGTTATTCCCAATGTAATAATAAATAATGGAACTAGGTGGATTGTAAACGCGACGTATGTGATATTCAAACGTAATAATAAATGCGGAATAATAAATAATGGAACCCGAGTTCAAGGCGTAAATGCACGAGATAAGATATTCGGCGAATAATAAAGAATGGAATAACAACGAATTTCACCATGTATGCGGTGCTTAGATAAATAGGTTATTCAATGAATAATAAAAAGAATGAAAATCGGTCAAAGTGAAATTCAAGACCGCAAGCAGGATATTCCAAGCAGAATAATAAAGAATGGAATAATAGAAGAATTTCACCATGTATGCGATTGTGATAAACAAAGTTATTCTAACATAATAATGAAGAATGGAATAACAACTCTTTACAGTATTGAAAGAAAGTAATTCTCTTCATGAATACGAAAGAATAATACCCCTTACAGGTACAACAAATAATATCTCTTACCTTATAAAGAAGAGTACTCCGATGGTAGGGTGGGGATATACTTGAAGAAACTTGCATTACGCTCAAAGCTTTCTTAAACACTAAAGAAATACGCTCAAGCTTATAGAATAATAATTCTCTCTACAGTTTCTCTCTCTAGAGTTTCAGTGAATTCGTAAGAAATAATGAAGGAATGAGCTTCTATTTATGAAGAATGGGTGAATAATAACCAATCCATGAACGGTCCGAGATCAAATTACTTTAAAGCAGACGGTCAGATTGGTTTACAATCAAATATAATATATTATATTTATAATCTAATAAAATGAATAAGCTGTTAAAAAGATTTTACTATACAAACACTATGCAGCATTATCAAACACTATGCATAATAAAATATAATATATTCTAATTATTGTCTAATAAAATGAATAACTTTATAAAAGTATTCTATTTTATATAAAAGATTTTACTATTAGCCTAATAAAATGAATAACTTTATAAAAGTATTCTTTTTATATAAAAGCTTTTACGCTTTTATTACATTAATAATACTAATAAAACAAAACTTCATCATCATTATTATTATTCACACTATTAATCGATTGAGTTGTTCCCGGAAAGAGGAGGCTTTCCAATAAGGATTTCTCCTATTATTAGCAATTAAAGCGACTCAAACCTCTCATTCGCGTAACTTCTAGACATCGTTAATATTGCAAATAATAATATTAATAACTCGTTATCTCAAATCCACACCAAAATTTTGAAAAAATATTTTGAGAAAATTAAATCTTTATTCGTAGAAATCACGGGGTCTCACAATATTTGGACCGTAATGTGACGGATGATGATGGTAAAATCCTCGATGGGTCTGTAGTACATTGATGGACAATTTTTGGTATGATTATGACGAGAGATTATTCAAGATAGTCATTTGACCATTGATGATTTAATGAATATCCTTCGCTCATAGTGCGAGGGATGATTCGATGATGTGGTTTATTTATTGTCGAGTCTCGGTGATTAAGTTGATGAAAAACTTTTTAAATCATAGAAGATAGTAGATTTTATTCTCTACTTGACTCTTTTAATGGATTGCTTGTTCTGCTGCAGTTAAACTTGATGTCTTTTGTATTTTATCGGTTTAACATTGTTGAAGGCTAATGATAATTTATTCGCATTATCTTAGTCATAATATTTCTTCTTTGGGCTAGTTGAGCTCACCCCTTCTTTCATCGTTCTCTTCAGAAATGAGAATATATATTTGGGACGAGTCGGGGAGCGGAGTGATGGTCCAGATGATAGCATTAGTAGTCCTCACTATTCTGTTAAATAGTGTGACAATAAATGTAATGAGGACTCCTTTGAGTGTGGATATTGTCTAGATGTCAATATTCTTATTAAAACTCTCAGCTATGTTTTGTCGTATTTTTACACGACGTTTGTATAATTAAGTTGTATTTGTATTTTGTACCATGTATCTGGCGACTCAAGATGGGTGATGTATACCTATTTTTGGGGGGGGGGCATCACATGCCACATATTATCCTGACTGACCAATTTAATAACAAATATGCTTAGGTAGGTCATACTAGCGAATGATTTACTCGTCTCTCCACTCCTAGTTCTAGCCTCACATCTCAGTCAGGGATCATATCCCTAAGCTTTGATACCAACTGTGACGCCTCCAAAATAGGTATACACAACCCATTATGAGTCGCCAAATACATGGTACAGAATTCAAATACAACTTCATTTATACAACTATTAAGTGTCGTGCAAAATACGATAAATCATAAACTGTGAGTTTTAATACAAATATTGTCTCCTAGACAATATCCAAACTCAAAATAAGTCCTCGTTATAATTATTATCACACTATTTTATAGAATAGTGAGGACTACTATAGCAACCATCTTGGACCATCACTCCATTCCCTGACTAGTCTCAACTATATTCTCATTTCTTGAAGAGAACAATGAAAGCAAAGGGTGAGCTCAACATGATAACTGCTTTGTGGAGTAAAATTCAAGAATAATATTCACGTATCAAAAATAATTTGGACAGAAAAGAATCAACTTTTTGTTATGAATAGTACCACGGGTGAATAGTACTCGAGTGAATAGTATCCCGTGAATAGTACTTCGTGAATAGTGTCGTACATATGAATAGTATCGTACGTATGAATAGCGTCGTACGTATGAATTGCGTCTTATGTATGAATAGTACCCATGAATAGTACTCCGACATGAAAAAATTAAAATTTAACAAGAATGTTCAGAAAAATATTCTTGTGAAACGATACTAGATGAAGCACAAATTTCAAGGATATTCTACTAATTTCAAGGAGTATAGAAGCGATACTTAACAAAATGAGTGTAGAATTCGAAATCTGAAATGAAATAATATTACTTACATACTATAGAGTATGGAAGAAAATATTATTTCTCATGAATATTGAACAAAAATAATATCCCTTACAACTGTTGAACAAAAATAATATTCCTTATGAATATTGAACGAAGATAATATTCCTTACAAATATTGAATGAAAATAAAATTCCTTACGAATACGAAAAATAATATCGTAAGCGAATATGAAATAAATAATACCCCTTACCTTAAAAAGAGAGTATTTCGACTGGTATAGTGGAGATATTCTTGAAGAAAACTTATACTGTTTTCTACGCTTAAAGCTTCCTTAAACTCAAAAGAAATACGCATAATATTATAGAAGAAGAATTCTCTGATTCTGGTGTGATTTTCAATTTTAAACTAAGCATCCTATTTATAGGAGAATGGCATGACACTATTTAGAAAAAATATCACGGACGCACAGTGCAAAATTTTCATGGCGCAAACGGGTGATTCAACAAATTTTTTTGATTTTACTATGCTGCACTATGCAACACTATGCACACACTATGCAGTACTATGTAAATAAAATATAATATATTCTATTTTATATAAAAAAACAAAACTTATAATATATATATATATATATGTATAATATTCTATTTTCTTTCGGCTGATTGACTCGGGGACATCAATGATGCTGTTGTTGACTGCTTTTGCTTTTGCTGAAAGTTGTTGATGACTAGGGCCATCTTTGTTGACTGGATGGTCTGACGCCTACCGGTGCCGGAGGGCATTGTTGCTCTTCTTCTCAGATAGGTCACCATCCCTATACTCTGATGATGACTAGGGCCATCTTTGTTGGCTGGTTGGTCCGACTCCTACTGGTGTCGGAGGGCACTGTTGATCTTCTTCTCAGATAGATCACCATCCCTATACTGAGTATAGGGATGGTGATCCATCTGAGAAGATGATCAACAGTACCCTTCGGTGCTGCCCCGCTAGAAGATGGACCTCATCAGTCAACAAAGATGGCCCCGAAAGTCATAGTATAGGGATGGTGATCCATCTAAGAAGATGATCAACAGTACCCTCCGACGTTGCCCCGCCAGAAGACGGACCTCCCCAGTTAACAAAGATGGCCCCGCATGTAAGACCCCAACTTATTATAAATGAAATTAAATTTCCACTATTTATTATTTTGAAATAGTAAGGGTTGATTTGATTAATGTGGTTAGTTATGGGTAAAATGCGCAAATATTTCAAATAAGCAAGTGGTTATAAAATATTCATTGTTGTCGGGAAATATTCGTTTGGTCGTAGAATATTCTTACTGTCGGGGAATATTAAATGCTGGCCAGCCTTTTGTGTGGTCCCCATAACGGAAAGCGATTGGATGAAGAAAATGACAAGTATATGTTGTTTATAAATAATCTGAAGTAGTTATTCTGCAATTATCTTGTTGAAATACTCTATTGGTTAAAATACAAGAATATTACCAGTATTGCACCAATTATTGATTCTTACATAAGAAGGCACTACTCAATAATTGTTACGAGAATTATTGCTCAATATTTTATTTTATTGATTCAATAATTGCTATGTTGATATTTTATATTATTGTTGTTTCAATAATTGTCACTACACATTATTTTTCATTATCAGATCAATAATTCATATTATTTGAATAATATTATTAGATAGCATTATTGGCAATGTCTAAAAAGTTTTGTCTAAGGAGAGGTTTGGTCACCTAATTGCGCGCCAGTAAGGAGAAATCCTTATTGGAAAGCCCCCTCTTTCCTGGGAACGGTCTAGTTGTTAGTATTGTGATTCTGTAATATTATTTGTGAATAATTAAGAAAATATTCATTTTATGTGGATATAGATGGAGAAAATTTTAAAGTGACAATTGTTGAAAAATTGATATTTTATCTTTTCTGATAAAATATTTTATTTAAATATATTATTATATTATAATAATATAATAATGGTGATATTTTTACAGTAAATATGTGATATATGAATAAATGAGGAGGAAGAGTATTTTTGTTATAATAAATGTTAAAAATATGTTAAACATGTCGGTGGGCCCCATTTCTTGACTGAAATTTGATTATAGCTTGTAAAATCGTCCGTATGTGGATTTCGGTCAATCTCTGTTTGGAATTTGGAAAAACTTAAACTTACAAAGTTGTAAAGAATTGAATTTCCT
Source organism: Panax quinquefolius (assembly GCA_020205615.1). Classification (NCBI taxonomy): domain Eukaryota; kingdom Viridiplantae; phylum Streptophyta; class Magnoliopsida; order Apiales; family Araliaceae; genus Panax; species Panax quinquefolius. The sequence goes on from CM035155.1 coordinate 137,443,615, forward strand.
ATGGAATGGATATAAGATTTGAATTTTTCTGATAAAAGGGCTATTTATTATGAATTATTGAAGTTCCGAAGTTCCGAAATAATTGATTTTTGAAGTTTTTATTATTATTTTTAAGAAAAATGTTGTTATTATGTTGGTGGGCCCCACTAGTATTGAAAGCATGCTGAATTCTATTTCTTTGGTGTGCGTAGGAAATTTTTTAATATATATTAATATTTTATTAAATTTTCTGCTTTGGTGTTCTAAGCATTTTCCTATAAATAGGGTGCTTAAGTTAGAATTGAAAATCACACCAGAAACTAAAGATTTCTCTCTTTATATTATCGAGCGTATTCTTGTGAGTATTTTGATAATTTGAGCGTTGCTATACGGTGCAAGTTCCTTCAACACTATATCCAGTATTCCAATCAGAAGTATTGTCTTTTTGGTGGTAAGGGATGTTATTTTTTTTATAAATGATATTATTTCTTTCAATATCATTATGCCGAAATATTGATAAGATTTTTCTTATAAAATTCTTTTCTTTTAGTGTCGGGGTTACTATTCAAGTATACAGCACTATTCACGTATATGGCACTATTCACGAATACGACACTATTCACAAAAAAATTAAATTTTCATTTTTTTGTCCAAAATATCTATTATAGATACTAGCTTTGATTGTATCCATGTTTTGATCATTCTTGAATTTTACTTCACTATGGTTATTTATGAAGTATTTTTGAACTTAGACTGTTTAAAGTACGAATCCTTATTATTTGTTCTTTTATTTCCATGGATTCATTTTTTTAAAATATTTTCATCATCCTCGGTCCCTAATTGATGATATTCTTTGAATATCTTTGGCCTGTAGTGCAAAAGATGGTTGATTTTCTTATGAATATCTTTCGCGTAGTGAGTGCAAAGAAGTATAGTTGTTGAGATGAACATGACCAACTGATAAATATCTTTGGCCTGTTGTGCAAAGATGAATATTTGATTCAAGATGTATATTGATTGATGTTGCAGGGATAAAATATTAATGATAAACTTTTAAATTCATAGAAGAAAGTAAATTTCATTCTCTACGTAACTCTTCTAATGAATTATTATTTCCACTGCGAATATTGATTTAAAACTTGTTGTCTATTGCATTCTATCAGATTTTTCCCTGTTGAGGACTAACGATAATTTGTTCTGTGTTATCTTAGTCATAATATTCTTTACTGGGCTAGTTGAACTCACCCTTTTCCTTTTTATTCCATTTTTCTTCTCAGGAGGCGAGAATGTAACGAGTACTAGTCGGGGTATGGAATGAAGGTTCTAGAAAGTCGTTTTAGTAGTCCTCACTATTTTGTAAAATAGTGTATCAATAATTGTAATGAGAACTTATTTGAGTGTTGGTATTGTCTAGAAGATAATATTTGTTTTTAAACTCACAGTTTATGTGTTGACGTATTTTGCATGACAATTGTATTAATAAAGTTGTAGTTATTTGCGTACCATGTATTTGGCGACTCAGAATGGGTGTTGTATACCTATTCTAGGGGCGTCACACCACAAGTCATCATCAGCTTTCAGCAAAAGTGAAAAGCAGTCAACAACACCATTTGACAGCGGATAAGTTTATTAAGAAACTTAAATAGAAATATAAGAAAGATAAAGAAGATGACCGGTGAATCGGTAAAGTAATCTCTTTTTTTTATTTATAAACATTTGAGGAAGGGATTACATCTAACCTAGATAAACCTAAATGGAAGAGAGAAGTATGAAGAACTTCTTCTTCATCTTACTAAAAAAAGGAAGCAACAAGCTTCTTCTTCATTTACTAGAGAGAAGGCAGAGAGAAGGACCTCAGATGAGGTTTTCTTACAAAAGAAAAGCCTGAGTAACTCTAAATACTTCAAGTTACTTAAATAGAAAACTAAAAAGTAAATTACTATTGAATCACGCAGGATTCACTATTAGTGGTAATATAGCTAGTGGATTTACTGGTATTCTTAGATCTTGGTGGAAAAACTGTTAGTTCCCAGTAGATACACAATAGATCTAGAAGGGGGGGGGGGGTTGAATAGATCCTTTTAATTTTCAAATACTTTTCCCTTTTATTTTGTATTGCTAATGAATTAGCATATGTCAAACATAAGAATATTTTCAAGTACAGCGGAATAATTAAAAGATCCACTCATTGATATATTCATAATCATACATACATTGTTCTTAGAGTTAGTTAAGTGGTAAGCAGTTAATACATTCATAGCAGTTATAGCAGTTAGGAACATAATGTAAATAACAAAATGTAAAAGACATAAGGGATTTTAAGTGGTTCAGAGACTCAAGCTCCTAATACACTCTTCTACTTTCAACTAGCAGGATTTCCACTAAGGAAGGGCAGCACCCTGAATCACTAAGATTCCTTCAAGGCCAACAGCCTTGGAACTTCAGTTCACTAAGAACTTTTCAAGGCCAGCAGCCTTGGAACTCCTCTAGTTTCCTAGGAACTCTTCAAGCCCAGCAGACTTGAAACTTTGTTTAGTCCCTCCGGACAAGGACCCCTCATGCCCTGCCTTCTTGTTGTTGTAGTTGTTGTTGTTGGTGGTGGTGCTGAGCTGCTAAGATGTCTTTAAGCCTGAACATATTATGTACTTAGCAGCTTGGTGTAGTCCTCTTGGCATTCTGCTTGGAGTCTGGACTACATCTTTTTTGGTGCAGCTGATCTTTACTCTTTTCTGCTCATCTTCATCTGATGTTAGCTGTGCACCATCACCATCTGGATTTTCTAAGTCTTTGAGCTTTTGATAGACTTCGTCTGACACTTAACAATCCTTGAACCTTTCTTGAATGATTTGCAGACATGATTCTGCATCTGTTCTTTTTTAGCCTTTGGTTCATGGTGATCTGTAGAGTGGCTTTCTTGATATTTTTTGTACTTTGCTACTTTTCTGAATGCTATCTTCTTGTCCTTCTTGGCTCTCAGCTTAGCTGCCATCTTCAGTGGCATTCTCATCTTTGTTGAGTGAAGCCTTAGTCTGTTTAAGTCCTTCTTCAAAACTGCTTCACTTCTACCTATGTAGTCTCACTGTCACTGAAACTTGTTATGTTAATCTCTGGTGAAACTCGTAGAGTCAACAATAGCATTCCAACAACGCAACGATTCTGTAACTTTGCAATCATCAACAAAACTTGATCTTTGAAGCTCTGTTGATTTATACTCCTTCCCAATCTTCCCGTTAGAAAGTAGCCGTTAAAAACTTTTTTAATTACTTTGCGGATCTCGAGTTATTTGGTGTAGACTGCAGATGTGACATGACATCCCCTTTTCTGACTTTTTGACACTGCAGTCTACTGTTTCACCTACCCTGTCAAAGATGTCACTTTGATGTCTCGGGCAGGTAGTCAACTTTATTTCCTTCTTCTGATTTCTCGATCAGAGGTTGTCCTTTTGCACCGATGCTCTTCAATAAGCTTTGTTCGACCATCAATATTCAGATTGAACTGTTGCCAATGCTTCAACCTTCAGACGACCGAACTCTAAGATTCTGATACATATTTTTTCTTGGACTTGATCGTAGTGTTTAGTTGACAGGTAGAGACAACACTACGATCTTGAAGAGTGTTGATTGGATCATTAATGTAAAACACCTCTTCCTTCTCTTGAGCAGTGCTTCAATACTTACATTTGCTTATTTGCTCTCGGAATCGATGGCTTAACTCTTTGTTCTGACCCCTTCTGAATAACAAGACACTTCAGATTTGTGGCGTGTCCAGCTCTCTTTCTCCTTGTGATCTCCCGTTCACTTATCATCGATGGACTGACCCAATGCTTAATCATTTTAGCATTGTTCTTCGGAGGCTGACTAGTATCTTTATGTACACTCCATCAGTTCCTTCTTTGTTTGGCAGACACTACGATCCTGGTTGCTTTCAAGATCGCCGTCTTCTATTTTCTTGACAGCTACTGTACTTGCTAACTTTCCTTAGTCAGTTACTGAAGTCTTCTTTTGATCAATTTGTGGAAAACTTCATCTCGAATGGCTTCACAACTTAATCTGGATGTTGATTGAGTTGGTTCTTAGATCTTCTGTTAGCTTACATGCCATTCATTGAGTGCTCTCTGGTTTCCTTTAGGTGGGATGTATCTTTGCAGTACCAACCAGAGACTTTGTTCTTTTGGATATTCTGGGAGTGCTCAATTGTTGAGAATCGTGTTTGCTCTACAATTCTGCCTTGGCGTTGTGAGCACATCTGTTGAAGTCTCAGTTCTACACTCTACGATTCGACTTTTTAGCGTGCGCACACCACGACTCGAGATCGATTTTTGCACTCTACGATTTCTGTCGTTGTGGTTGTTGTCTTTATCTAATCTTACTCGACTATGATCTATGCCTATGATACGATCAGTAGACTCTACGACTCAGAGTGTAGTCTACGATTCTTGACTTGGCTTTGACATCAGTAGACTCTACAGCTCAGAGTGTAGTCTACGATTCTTGACTTGGCTTTAGCAGATGCTTAGTCGGCTCGTAGGCAGGCTGTCTCTACGATTCTGAACATGACTTCTTCAGCAGACTAAGGCTCTGAAGAATTTCTCCTCGACACACTACGATCCTTCCTCATCTCTCATGGCAGTCTACTTATTCCGAGATCTACTATCTTGCAGACTATGATTCTGGTGTTGTGCTCGACGATCAGACAAGCCTATCTATTACATTATAAGATCAACCTAAAAAGCTTGATCTTTCTATATTTATAGTCCATGTACATCTTTTCTTTTTAAGGACTTTACAAAGTTGTTTTGCTTAAGTAGGATCAACCTAACATATTTGATCAATTTATTCTAAGTCCTTGTACATATGTTTCTATTATCTATCAAAGGACTTTACAGTTTTTCTTAATGCAAGCATACTTGCATATTCATTCATATATATCATAATCAAATCATATATAAATAGGAATATCATTCACATGCTTATTTCTAAAAATCTCCCCCTATTTGATTATGACAAAAATAATTAGTGCATATATATGATGTGAATAAATCTTATATATAGTGAGCAACTATATTTCTAAAACAGATAATCATGAATGTCATTGATAATAATGTGGAATTATATAAGCTATGACACTTTACATCTTGGATCTAGAACATACCTAACTAGTTAGAGATGTACCTCTTTGGCTCCATGTGTGTCTTCCAGGATGTCTGTTGATCAGCTATTTATCTGTTTGATCTTTTTGCTCCTGCTCCCACTTAGATGGTGAGTCCATTTCTTTTCACTGCTCCTTCTTAGATTCATGCTCTTCTTCTTTTTCTGGCTCCCCCTCAAACTTTGCATTCATGGGATCATCATCCTTTGACTCCCCCTCAGATGATGATTTTGCTTCTGCAACTGCTGTCTTCTTCTTTGCCTTTTTGTTGGCCTTCTTGTTTTCTTTTCTTCTGCTCTCCTTGCTCTTCCTTGAATACCTCTTTCTATGCCTCTTTTTCTCCCCCTTTTTGTCATTAATCACTTATGAAAGATGCTCCATATTGGTCATAAGTTGCTCCATCAGGTAAGATGAGTTACCAACCTCAATCTTGAGTTCTTGTTGGCTCAGCTCAAGTTGTAGAGAGAAAGACTGATTCAGATTATCAATCTTGTCAGAGAGGGCTTGGATTTGCTCTTCATTAGCCTTTTGTGCTCTTAGAGCTTCTGCCTTCTGTTCATTTATAGCCTTCAGATAGATTTGATCTCTTTCTTTGATTTTGAGAGATATATCAGACATAGTGGCTTGGAGCCTGTCTTGAACCGCATTATCGTCTGCTTCTGTCAACATCTTTGTTTCTTTAGTGAGGATATACATCTTCTTGACCAACTCATCAGAATTCTTCAGTAACTCCTGCTCCGTAAATGTTTGGTCATTTGGTTGGGCAGACTCTTGTTGAGCATCAGACTCGACTCTACGATTTTCATCTTCAGATAGTTTTTTGAACGCAGTGAGAATATGAAAAATTGTTGAGTGTCAATCATTATTGGAGGATGAAGGAATATCAGACAACTGTGCTTGGGCGGAGGGAAGATTCTCATCCTGAACTTGATCATCTTCAGTGGTAGAGTGAGAGGACTCTACGATCATTAGTTTGGGCATAATCCTTTTGCCATCAGAACCCACTCTATAATCGTAGGGAATGTAGTGGTTACCAGCATGTCGGTAGATTTTGAAGTGAGACTGGTCATTGATCATCTTCTTTGCAAACTCCTTTACTCTTGGAAAGTTTTGAGATACCAGCTCCAAGTTTGGAAATGTTGAGTAACACCAGCTGAAGTAGCTCCCATCCTTATCAGTACGCGCTTTTAACCAAGGCATCCACGAGAAGAACCATCTCATCAGAAGATCTTCAGAATTTTATAGTATTATTGTGCAATCTAACTCTATATTTTTCCAATTGTTAAGCACCTCGTCTGTAGTCATTCTTACAACTCGGAGTTGTTCATTTCCATGACTTATCCATCTTGTTGTTGGTTCGCTGGTGGTTCATCAACAACTTCCACCACTATTCTTCTGCTAATTTTTGCTGGAGAAAAGACTGGATAATGGTCTGTTGATTCCTCTGATTCCTCAATCTATTCACCTCCTGAGCTTGAACCATGCTGACTTCTTTCATCTGATTCATTAGTGAATTCTTCTTGCTGATTTTCATCACTAGTACCTTCTTCATCATCTTCTACATTAGATTCAGACTTATCATCACTCAATTCAATGATTACAGTAGAAGAGTCTCCTTTCTTCTTTAGAACAGATTTGGCAAGCAATTTGTTACTCTTTCTTCTCTTTTGAGGCTCAACTATAGGAGTTTCAGTCTCTTCTTCTTCTTCAGAATCTGAAGCCTCGGTATCATCAGATGAGCTTCCTTGATGTTCAACAATAATGGGGGCAGGTCCTTCTTCTTCGGAATCAACATCTTTTGATCCATCATATGAACTTGTTGGAGCATTTTCAGTAGGGAATGCAATTGTGTTAACTTGCAACCTTCCTTCATCAATAGAGTGGATTCTTTGAGGACTAGCCATAAGACTTGTACATTCTTTTTCATTTTCGGACTTTCTCTTTGGGGAATCAATCTTGAGACTTTCATTTCCCTTCTCATCTTCTGACTCTACGCTCTCATCCTTGGAAGATAGACTTTCTTTGGAAACTGGAGTTGACTTCTTTATCACCTTTGATTTCTTTTTAGATGGCTCTTGAAGTAATCTGTTACTTCTCCTCTTTGTGGTCTCTGCAGTTGAGACCTTTTCATCTTCATCCTTATCTTCTATGGAGAGACTTCTTGGTAAGGACTCAGTTTTCTTCACACCCTTAGATTTCTTCCTTGCTGATATGGTTCCTATTGGTACAGATTCACCAGATTCAGAGCTTTCCACCTCTTTCGCCTTCCTCTTCTTCGCAGAGTTCTTTCTGCTGCTCCCAGTTGTTGTTAACCTCTTGTTTTCTTTTGGGTTTTTCTTCCAGTTCACAAATAGTTGTGGATACATTACTTTGTGAACATTCAGAGGCTCTTATTCATCATCCTTGATCTTGCCTCCCAGTTTCTTCTTTAGCACAATGCTCAAAAGTCTTCCATGAAAAACCTTTGTGAGGGGTTTATCTGTAGACTTCTTTGTCTCAGCCTTTTCCACTCATTTGGAGATTTGATCGAACAAGATAGCTCCAAAGTTTATTTTCTTCTTTAGAACTATTGCAGACATAATCTTCAGTTGTTGATCAAGCACAGTGTTATGTGCAGTATTCTTGCATAGTATACTTTGCCCACTATCTTAGCAAGGAACTCGAATTCTTTTAAAAACTCCTTTTTCTTCATGTCCTTCAGACAAGGGTTTCTTTGGTACCCCATAATTTTCTTTGTTTGTTCAGTGTCGATCTCATCAAGGCTTTTCAGTCCTCGGTTAGGAAAGCCTAAGCATTGATTGATATCAGATAATTTCAGCTTTAGAGACTGATCTTTGACTTTGGTAGAAAGGGTTCCGAAATTTATGGATGCGTTTGAGTAAAACTCCTTAACCAGTTCAGTATATACTCGCATGCTTGCCTCAAGACATTCTGAGAATCCAACTATCTTTTCAAGTTCAAGAATGTCTCTGAACTTCTTTTCGAATTTCTTAAACGACTTGGTTCCTAGCTGAATGCCAGTGATTACTTGCCAATCTGCCATTTGAAGAGTTCAAAGAATATGGGTATTTGATTTAGAGAGTCTTTTGAGAGATTGATGAATGTGATTTGGGCAATGCTCTGGAGGGTTAACAAATTCAGGCTTAGAAAAGAATTCTAGGGTTTGAAACTGGGAGGGAGAGAGGTTTAATAATTTTTGATAACTGTTTGCAAATTTTGAATTTGTCTTTATGGCAGTCCCTTCTAACTCTGCATACGCTGTGATGTGTCAACTAGCCATTGGTTGCATGATGCCCAGTAATGAGCTGTAACTCCCCATAACCTTTTCAGTGTTATATTCCTTTTAAGAGAATAAGCAATACTGACATGGATTGACCGTTGACCTTTTTGGTTCATAGAGTATCCCGGTGAGGTAGCTATGGACTCTACGTTTTCCTTTGTTGACTCAACGATCTTCTTCTGAGAGATGCTGCAGTGGATGGTTTTGACACTAATCCTCATCTTGAAACTGCATAGCTTGATCACTGATGTATCCCAAGCCAGTTTGGGCACTTAAGTTCTGAGGTGCGTTTGCATGATGTCTTTCCAAACTGTGTTTGTATTTATCTCCACACGATCTGAGTAGTTGAGCAAGTATCCAATTCTTCAAAGCTCCTTATGAGCTAGGGTATCCTTTGGTAAGACTACGATCATCGAGTCTGCTTCTACGATCGCTGAGGTTGCTCCACGATCGTTGAGTTCTCTTCAATCTCTACTCTACGATCGTTGACTATCTTGGTCCTTGAGATGAACTTTACTAAGCATTCCTTCTGGGTTAAGGTAGCTCAGGAAGGGCCAACCTCTTAGAGTGAACTAAGGGTCAGGTTTGTCCTTGAGGCGTTTTCCAGATGAAAAACTTTTAGAAGTGTTTTGCACTGCTATCTCAAACGTAGTCTTCCTTGACAGCTTGTACTTAGATTTCTGCTCCCGTAATGAGTTCCTCGCGTTTGATGCTCGATGATCCTCTGAGCTGAGCTTCCTTGAGGATTCTTTTCGTATGACATGCTTTGCATGATTGAGCATATAAGACCCTTTCTGTAAGACCCCAACATATTATTTAATTAAATTAAATTTCCTCTATTTATTATCTTGAAATAGTAAGGGTTGATTTGATTAATGTGGTAAGTTATGGGTAAAATGCGCAATTATTTCAAACAAGCAAGTGGTTTTAAAATATTCATTGTTGACGGGGAATATTCGTTTGGTCATGGAATATTTTCTTTGTCGGGGAATATTAAATACGACCAGACGCGATTTTATGTGGGCCCCATGTGAAAGCGATTGGATGAAAAGAAACGACAAGAATAAGTTGGTTATAAATAACGGTAGTTGTTAGTTGTTACAGATTATCTTGTTGGAATACCCGATGGTTAAAACACAGTAGCACACGGTATTACACCAATTATTGATTCTTACGTAAGAAGGCACTACTCAATAATTGTTATAGTAATTACTGTTCAGTATTTTATTTTATTGATTCAATAATTGCTGCGTTGATATTTTATATTACTGTTGTTTTAAAATTGTCATTGCACAATATTTTCTATTATCGGAGCAATAATTCATATTATTTGAATAATATTATTAGATAACGTTATTGGTAATGTCTAGAAAGTTCTGTCTAAGGAGAGGTTTGGTCATCTAATTGCACGCCAGTAAGGAGAGATCCTTATTAGAAAGCCCCCCCTCTTTCAGGAACCGCTGGGGTTGTCGATATTGTGATTACGTAATATTATTTGTGAATAATTAATTATTGATTTATATGATGAGAAAAATATTAATTTTATGTGGATATAGATGGAGAAAATTTTTAATGTGACAATTGTTGAAAATTAATATTTTATCTTTTTTTGATAAAATAATTTATTTAAATATATTATTTTAATAATATAATAATGGTGATATTTTTACAATAAATGTGGGATATATGAGTAAATGAGGATGAAGAGTATTTTGTTGCATTAAATGATTAACACATGTTTTTGTGTTATTAACCGGTAGACCCAATTCTTAATAGAAATTTAATTATAGCTTGTAAAATTGTCCGTTTGTGGATTTCGGTCAATTTCTGTTTGGAATTTGTAAAAAATTTCTTCTGCAAAGTTGTAGAGAATGAAATTTCCTATAAAAAAGACACGTGGTTTGAGTTTTTCTGATAAAAGGACTATTTATTATGAATTATTGAAGTTCCGAAGTTCCGAAATAATTGATTTTTGGAAGTATTATTTATTTTTTTGATAAAAAATGTTTTTTTGTATTTTGTGGACATCATTAACATGTGCAAAGTGCTGAAATCAGATGTCTAGAGGTGGGCTAAGGAAAATTTGATAAATATATTAATATTATATTAAATTTTATGTTTTAGTGTTCTAAGCATTGTCCTATAAATAGGGTGCTTAGGTTAGAATTGAAAATCACATTTAAGCTGAAGTTTTCTCTCTTTCTCTCTCGATATATTGAGCGTATTCTTGTGAGTATTTTGATACCTTGAGTGTTCTTTATATACGGTGCAAGTTCCTTCAAAGACTATATATCTAGTATTCCAAATGAGAGTCTTTTTCGAGGTAAGGGATGTTATTTTTTTCATATATGATATTATTTCTTTCAATATCATTATGCCGAAGTATTGATCTGAACTTTTAATCAAATTTGGAACTTTTGTGTCGGGGTTACTATTCACGGTATACGGCACTATTCACGTGATACGACTTATTCACTGAATCGATTATTATTCATGAAAAATAAAATTTTTTCCTTTTCGTCCAAAATATCTATTATGGATACTAGCTTTGATTGTATCCATGTTTTGATCATTCTTGAATTTTACTTCACTATGATTATTTATGAGGTATTTTTGGACATGAAATAGCTGAAATACGAATCCTTGATATTTATTTTTTTGTTTCACTGGATTCATTTCCTATAAAATATTTTTCATCATCCTCAGTCCTAAATGATGATATTATTGAATATCTTTGGCTTGTAGTGCAAAGATAAATGATTTTATAATGAATATCTTTGGCCCGTAGTGCAAGGATGAACATGTGTTGAGATGAACATGACCGACTGATGAATATCTTTGGCCTGTAGTGCAAAGATGAAAATTTGATTCAAGATGAATATTGATCGATGTTACAGGGATAAAATATTGACGATGGACTTTTAAATTCATAGATAATAGTAGATTTCATTCTCTACGTAACTCATCTATGAATTATTATTTTCGATGCTGATCTGAAACTTGTTGTCTATTGTATTCTATCAGATTTTTCCCTGTTGAAGACTAACGATAATTTGTTCTATATTATCTTAGTCATAATATTCTTTCTTTGATCCTAGTTGAGCTCACCCTTTTCCTTTTTGTTCCATTTTTTTCTTCTCGGGAGGCGAGAATGTAGCGAGTACTAGTAAGAAGTGCGGAATGAAGGTTCTAGGAAGTTGTTTTAGTAGTCCTCACCATTTTTGTAAAGTATTGTATCAATAATTGTAATGAGGACTTAGTTGGATATGTATATTGTCTAGATGACAATATTTGTATTTAAACTCACAGTTTATGAGTTGTATTAATAAAGTTGTAGTTGTTTCTATACCATGTTATTGACGACTCAGAATGGGTGATGTATACCTAGTTTGGGGGCGTCACAGTTGGTATCATAGCTTAGGGATATGATCTCTGGCGGAGATCGGGGAATAGAACTAGGAGGGGAGAGACGAGTAAATCCTTCGCTAGTGTGTCCTACCTAAGCTTATTTGTTAGTTGGTCAGTATATAGGGATATTATGTGATATGTTGATTTCTTTAATTAACCTTTGTTTTATGGCAGTATTTGAGAATGTCGACTGAGAATGTTAACAGTGGAGTAAATGAGACCATGGAGACGCTTTGTACTCACCAATGAGGAGAGCGTTCAAATTGGTGGCAATGTTCCTCTGTGAACAACACCATTGAAAGCGAGATGATGAGCGACGAGATGTTTAGAAGTTTTTTTGCGGTTCATGCAAAATCGATTTGAGGAGACTCGTGCATAAAATACAGGTGGAAATGATAACAACGCATGATTTGTCACGACCAAGTAGTTCAAAGAGTTGGGACCACCAGAATTTTGGGGAAAGCCGGATCCGATTAAGGCGGAGACGTGGGTCAAACAAATTACCAAGATATTCGATGTCTTGGGATGCGGAAGAACGAGAAGGTTCCATTCGCTACTTTTATGTTCGTAATGAGGTGATTCTTGGTGGGAATCGTGAAGCGCACTCCACCAAACCGCTTTTCGGTATGTCTTGGGAGCGTTTCAAAAAGCATTCAATGACAAGTACTTTCACGAAAGTATTCGTCGTATATGAGGAAGTAGAGTTTATTAGATTTGGAACAAAATAACATGGCGGTGTCCCGAAGACAAGGCAAAGTTTGCAGAGTTGTCGAGGTTTGCACCTCATTTGGTGGAGAATGAGGAGCGTATGGCGTGGATGTTTACGAGAGGTTTGAAACCCCAGATACGTCGATTATCTCATTTCTCATAAATTTTCACTCTATTCGGATGTTGTCGATAGGGCTCAATTGTTAGAAGCGAGATAACGAAACTACGGTCAACCGAGGGATCACAAACAGGATCATCTTTGGAGATAGCGATCAATAGAATAACGATAACCTAGAGAGAGAAAGAAAAAGGCGGACAAAATGGTAACCACTACGGTGGTAGTCATGGCCATGAGAATAGAAGAAGCGAGTCGGGAAGAGATTTTAAAAGAGGAGATTCAACAACGACCATGTGAAGAGCGCCAACGCCTTGAAGAATCGGTTCTAAGGGAGGAGAACGACCACCGGTAGTATGCTACAAATGCGGGAAAGAGGGACATATCAGTCCAAACTGTCCACAATAGTTCAAGGTATGTTATAATTGTGGAAAGGAAGGACATATCGCTCGAGATTGTATGGTAGCGAAATCAAGTCCAGGGGGGACGGTGACTCAAAAGGCTGTCCCAAAAAAGTCAATGTCAACGGTTCCTAGAAGAGCGTTTGTTGTGACTGGTCAAAATGCGAGGAACCCAAACGAGGTGATCACGGGTAAGCTAATCATTAATTCTTGTGAAGTATATACCTTACTTGATACCGGTGCTACCCATTCATTTATCTCTCCTACTTGTGTTCAACGTTTAAACTTGACTCCGGAGAAATTAGACTTTGATTTATCTGTGGAGACTCCATTAGGAGAAACTTTCATCACATCCACTGTTTATAAATCTTGTTTGATCCAAATTGTCACCATCACATTACCTGTTGACCTTATCTCTTTAAAGATACTTGTTTTTGATGTGATTTTAGGGATTGATTGGTTAACTACTCATCATGCTAAAATTGATTACTTTCGTAAGGTTGTTAGTTTTCATATTCCTAACCAACCGTTGTTTATGAATTCAAGCAACTAAACCATTAAAATCAATCATTGTCATATCTAGTCATAAAGCTATTCGTTTATTGAAAAGCGGATGTCAAGCTTTCTTAGCCCATGTTATGAATTTGAATAAAGACACGTCGATTTGAATAATATTCCGTTGTTAGTAAATTTCTCGACGTGTTTCTGAAGAACTTCGGTCTACCCCCGAGCGTGAAGTTGAATTCTTTATTGATCTTGAGCACGGTACAAAGTCCATTTCTAAAACCCCATATCGAATGGCTCTATTGAACTTGAGGAGTTAAAGGTCCAACTACGGGGAGTTGTTGGACGCCGGTTTCATTAAATCTAGTACATCTCCTTGGGGTGCTCTATTTTATTCATAAAGAAGAAAGACCGGGAGTATGCGACTTTGTATTGACTATCGAGAATTGAACCATGTTACCATCAAGAATAGGTATCCGCTACCTCGTATTGATGACTGTTTGACCAATTGCAAGGAGCACAATTCTTTTCAAAGATCGATCTTCGTTCTGGATATCATCAATTGAAGATTAGAACTGAGGATATTCTAAAGACTGCCTTTAGAACTCGGTACGGGCATTATGAATTCTTAGTCATGTCTTTTGGATTGACTAATGCTCCTACGGCTTTCATGGATATGATGAACTGAGTATTCAAGGATTATTTAGATCGGTTCGTTGTTGTCTTTATTGATGACATCCTCATATATTCCAAAAGCCGTGAAGATCATGAGCACCATTTGAAGTTGGTACTCCAAAGGCTTCGTGAAAACAACCTATATGCCAAGTTGAAGAAATGCAAGTTCTGGCATGAGGAAGTAGCATTCCTTGGGCACGTGGTGTCAAAACATGGAGTATCTGTTGACCTGGCGAAGATTGAAGCAATACAAAGTTGGGAGCAACCGAAGTCGGTGACCTAAGTACATAACTACGGGCTCATTTGGTTATTATCGGAGATTCGTGGAAGGTTTTTCTCGAATCGCTACTCCATTAACTCGCCTAACTTCGGAAGGATACAAAATTCGTTTGGAGCGAGGAATGCGAGAAGAGTTTCCAAGAACTTAAGAGGAGACTTATTTTCGCACTGTTTCTAACAATACCATCTGGTTTGGATGGATTTGTTATCTCTGACGATGCTTTAGGCAAAAGGGTTAGGATGTGTTCTCATGCAGCGTGGGAAAGTCATAGCCTTTATGCTCGTGACAACTTAAAGAATATGAGAGGAATTATCCTACTCATGATCTAGAGTTAGCGGCGATCGTCTTCGCGCTTAAAGATCCTGGAGGCACTATCTATATGGGGAGAAAGTGGAGATATATTCGGACCATAAAAGCCTCAAATATTTCTTCACTCAAAAGGAACTCAACATGCGCAAGCACGTTGACGTTGGCTCGAGTTGTTGAAAGATTACGACCACACTATTCAATACCATCAGGAAAAAGCGAACGTGGTAGCTGACGCGTTGAGTAGAAGATTATATGCAGGAATGAGTGCGATGATGTCAAGTATATGCATAGAGCCAACTTTAATAGAAAAAGTTAAGGTTTCTCAAGCCACCGACCCGGAGCTGATGCGTATAAAGAAGAAAGTACAAGAAGGTGCTATTCCGGAAGTGAGAATCGATGAAGAAGGAATACTTCAAGTCCACTCCAAACTTTGTGTTCCTAACGACTCTGATTTGAAGTACAAGATTATGATGGAGGCACACAATACACCATTTGCGATCCATCCTGGAAGTACCAAAATGTATCGTGATCTTCGATATACATTTTGGTGGAAAAATATAAAGAGAGAGATTGCAAAGTTTATCTCGACGTGTTTAACTTGTCAACGTGTAAAGGCGGAGCATCAAGTACCTAAGGGTCCATTGCAACCACTTGAGATTCCGAAATGGAAGTGGGAACACATTACCATGGATTTTGTTATGGGTCTTCCTACGGTTTCTCAAGGCATCGATGCTATTTGGGTTATTGTTGATAGATTAACCAAGTGCGCTCATTTTTCTTCGTCACGGAGACTTATTCCTTGAACGTCTTGCTCATATATATGTAAATGAGATTGTGAGATTGCATGGTATGCTAGTATCCATAGTTTCGGATCGTGACCCAAGATTTATTTCAAGATTTTGAGTTAGCTTGCAAAAAGCTATGGGCACGGATTTACGATTTAGTTCGGCATACCATCCTCAAACGGACGGACAATTAGAGAGGACTATTCAAACTCTTGAAGATTTATTAAGACTCTGTGTCCTAGACTTCAAAGGGAGTTGGGATAAGTATTTACCATTGGTGGAATTCTCCTATAACAACAGTTATCAGACAAGCATTGGTGTGTCCCCATTTGAAGCATTGTATGGACGAAAATGTCGCTCTCTGGTATGTTGGGACGAGGTGGGTGAAGCAACAATGTTGGGACCCGAGTTGGTACGTATGACTATAGAAAAGATCCAAATGATTCGACAACGTATACAAATGGCACAAGATCGACAAAAGAGTTATGCGGATCTTCATCGAAAGGACGTGGAATTTAGTATTGGGGATCATGTATTGTTACGTGTTGCCCCATGGAAGGGAGTTACAAGATTCGGGAAGAGAGGAAAGCTCAATCCATGATTTATTGGTTCATTTCAAATTCTTGACCGAGTAGGTAATGTAGCCTATAGACTCGCGTTACCTCGAGTATGTCTCGTGTTCATAATGTGTTTCACATATACGTACTTTGTAAATATGTGAAAGACCGAACCACGTTATTGAGTTAGAAGCAGGATAAGATATTTGAAGACTTAACGTCACGAGGAGGTACTGTCAAGATCTTGGATAGGAAGGAGCATGTCCCTACATACGAAGGTCATACCACAAGCTAAAGTTTTATGGAGAAACCATGCTATAGAGGAAATGACCAGGAGTTAGAAAGCGGAAATGAAAGCGAGGTATCCTCACCTTTTGAAAACACCAGTCGTCGTCGTCAATTTCGAGGATGAAATTTCATAAGGAGGGAGGTTGTAAGACCCCAACTTATTATTTAATGAAATTAAATTTCCTCTATTTATTATCTTGAAATAGTAAGGGTTGATTTGATTAATGTGGTAAGTTATGGGTAAATCTTAATTATTTTAAATAAGCAAGTGGTTTTAAAATATTCATTGTTGACGGGAATATTCGTTTGGTCGTGGAATATTTTTCTTTGTCGGGGAATATTAAATGCAATGGCCTTGACCTTGTGTGTGGGCCTCATAACGGAAAGTGATTGGATGAAGAAAATGACAAGAATAAGTTGGTTATAAATAACGGCGTAGATTGATTGATCAAGATTATCTTGTTGGAATACCCGGTGGTTAAAAACACGATGTAGCACTGCGGTATTACACCAATTATTGATTCTTACGTGTAAGAAGGCACTACTCAATAATTGTTACAGTAATTACTGTTCAATATTTTATTTTATTGATTCAATAATTGTTGCGTTTATATTTTATATTACTGTTGTTTTAATAATTGTCATTGCACAGTATTTTCTATTATCGGAGCAATAATGCATATTATCTGAATAATATTATTAGATAACATTATTGGTAATGTTTAGAAAGTTCTGTCTAAGGAGAGGTTTGGTCATCTAATTGCACGCCAGTAAGGAGAGATCCTTATTGGAAAGCCCCTCTTTCCGAGGAAGCTGCACGGTTATCGATATTGTGATTACGTAATCTTATTTGTGAATAATTAATTATTGATTTATATGATGAGGAAAATATTGATTTAATGTGGATATAGATGGAGAAATTTTTAATGTGACAATTGTTGAAAATTAATATTTTATCTTTTTTCTGATAAAATAATTCATTTAAATATATTATTTTAATAATATAATAATGGTGATATTTTTACAATAAATGTAGGATATATGATTATTTGAGGAGGAAGAGTATTTTTGTTGCATTAAATGATTAACACATGTTTTGTGTGTCGGTAGACCCCAATTCTTGACCGAAATTTGATTATAACCTGTAAAATTGCCCGTTTGTGGATTTCGGTCAATTTCTGTTTGGAATTTGGAAAAACTTTCTTCTGTAAAGTTGTAAAGAATGAAATTTCCTATGGAAAGGACATGTGGTTTGAATTTTTTTGATAAAAGGGCTATTTATTATGAATTATTGAAGTTCCGAAATAATTAATTTTTGAAAGTTTTATTTATTTTTTTGATAAAAAATGTTTTTTTTTGTATTTTGTGGACATCATTAACATGTGCAAAGTGCTGAAATCAGATGTCTAGAGGTGGGCTAAGGAAAATTTAATAAATATATTAATATTATATTAAATTTTCTGCTTTGGTGTTCTAAGCATTTTCCTATAAATAGGGTGCTTAGGTTAGAATTGAAAATCACACCAAAAACTGAAGTTTTCTCTCTATTTCTCTCTCGATATATTGAGCGTAATCTTGTGAGTATTTTGATACCTTGAGTGTTCTTTATCTGATGCAAGTTCCCTTCAAAGACTATATCTAGTATTCGGTCGGAGGAGTACCGTCTTTTCGAGGTAAGGGATGTTATTTTTTTCATATATGATATTATTTCTTTCAATATCATTATGCCGAAGTATTGATCTGAACTTTTAATCAAATTTAGAAATTTTTGTGTCGGGGTTATTATTCACGTATACGACACTATTCACGAATACGGCACTATTCATCGAAAAATGAAATTTTTTCCTTTTCGTCCAAAATATCTATTATGGATACTAGCTTTGATTGTATCCATGTTTTGATCATTATTGAATTTTACTTCACTATGATTATTTATGAGGTATTTTTGAACATAAAATAGCTGAAATACGAATCCTTAATATTTATTTTTTTGTTTCACTGGATTCGTTTCCTTTAAAATATTTTTCATCATCCTCAGTCCTAAATGATGATATTATTGAATATCTTTGGCCTGTAGTGCAAAGATAAATGATTTTATAATGAATATCTTTGGCCCGTAGTGCAAAGATGAACATGTGTTGAGATGAACATGACCGACTGATGAATATCTTTGGCCTATAGTGCAAAGATGAAAATTTGATTCAAGATGAATATTGATTGATGTTACAGGGATAAAATATTGACGATGGACTTTTAAATTCATAGATAATAATAGATTTCATTCTCTACGTAACTCATCTATGAATTATTATTTTCGCTGCTGATCTGAAACTTGTTGTCTATTGTATTCTATCAGATTTTTCCCTGTTGAAGACTAACGATAATTTGTTCTATATTATCTTAGTCATAATATTCTTTCTTTGGGCTAGTTGAGCTCACCCTTTTCCTTTTTGTTCCATTTTTCTTCTCGGGAGGCGAGAATGTGGCGAGTACTTAGTCGGGTCTGGAATGAAGGTTCTAGGAAGTTGTTTTAGTAGTCCTCACCATTTTTGTAAAGTATTGTATCAATAATTGTAATGAGGACTTAGTTGGATATGTATATTGTCTAGATGACAATATTTGTATTTAAACTCACAGTTTATGAGTTGTATTAATAAAGTTGTAGTTGTTTCTGTACCATGTTATTGACGACTCAGAATGGGTGATGTATACCTATTTTGGGGGCGTCACACTTTCCATCTTTGGTTTAGTGGCTTGCTTCCATATAAGGATCAGCAGCCATATGAGCTTCATTTAGATTAGCTCAGCAGGTCTTCAAGGGCAGACTTTGACATATAAAAATTTTATCAGAATCATTTCTGAACAGTCTTAAGCCTTCTGCTGGTTGAATCTTTCTTTACTGAAGTCCTTTGCTTCAGCATTCCTTAGTGTGGCCAGATAGACCAGTTACTTGCAGGTTAGATACATTTCTATTTTTGGTACCCATAATTAAATGGGTCCTGCTAGGTTAGTTTTCTAAAACCCTGTTCCTCATATAATTGAATAATCATCACATTGATCACCAACAATCATATTCATGCATGTAACTAATTTAGATAATGCATTTTGAGATGCATGATGGTGAGTGTGTGTAAGATTTGCCATTTTAATAAAACACTCTTTTTCTTTGATGGTTTCATCATTTTCTTGGTTATGTTCACAGAGTTTAAATGTTCACAGAGTGAGAATCAACTCTATGACTTATTTGTATCTGGTTGATTCATGGAGGTGATCAGTTTTTACAAATCTTCAAGATACTCTTGTAGAACTGATGATACTCTGTGTGTTATCAAACACTTAGAACATGGGTTTCTACATACATACTAACCCATCAGCAAAGATTACTCCACATAAGATTAATTTGACCTTTGATATTCTTATGACCCATTTCAAATTTCTTTCAAGATGTCATCTTCAACCTAAAACTTGGATGGAGAGAAAGTTTGTAAGCATTTGAGTTTCCAACTTTAGTGTACTTTCTCTCTTCACCTTTTTAGATTGAGTATGATTTCTTATCAGGATATTGTTATAGTGCATAAGGAGGTGCAACATGATGTACACATTTATATTAGCGAGGAACCGTAACTTTTTACTGCCAGTTTCTTAACAATCATTTAGCTTAGATATACTGAGGATAGGCATTGATGTGCATAGTTTCACATTTGCTCTTGACAACTTATTGTTCCAGTTGACCTTCAATCAATCAGTCTTGGTCTTGAAGATATAAGCTAAAAGAATCTCAGCATTTTTAGTTATTTGACATCCTTGAGTTCACAAAGTTTACATCCAGCTGCTGGTTGGCCAGATACATATTTGAGAAGTTCTTCTTTCTTTTCTGAGAGAGCATTTCTTAGTGTATGGCCTTTTCATCTTTTCAGACTGGTGGATGTTTGACTCTTTTCTGTTGATGTCTCTTGAGCTTCCTAGCCTAGTCTTTAGACTACAAGATTGACTGTGGGAAAAGATTGGTCTTGTTGATATGGCAATCAAGAACATGGACCAATCTGAGCAGCTTCAGGTGTATATACACATTTATCTGTTCACAATATTTCCAATGTCTGAGCTCATCTGCATATAACAAATGACTTACTACTAAACTAAGTTTAAAATAATGTTTGTGCCTAGGATCAGACTCAAAGAGATTAGCTTTTGAATATAGTATGAGAAGAACCGCCTCGATACCAATTGTTAGTTCCGAAAGAGTACACAATAGATCTAGTAGGGGGGGGTTGAATAGATCCTTTTATATTTCAAATACTTTTCCCTTTTATTTTGTATTGCTAATGAATTAGCATATGACAAACATAAGAATCTTTTCAAGCACATCAAAATAAGTAAAAGTTCCCCTTCATTGATATATTCATAATCATACATACATTGTTCTTAGAGTTAGTTAAGTGGTAAGCAGTTAATACATTTATAGCAGTTAGGAACATAATGTAAATGACAGAATGTAAAAGATGCGAGACTCCGAATTTTATGAAATAAAAGTATTCAATTTTTTTATTTTGGTAATAGTTAAATTGATAAAAGTTTAAAGTTAAGGGTCATATTTGAAAATTTTTCAAAGTAAAAAAGTTGTCATAAAATAACCGATAGTAAAAGTACAGTAATACGCGTGGTTGCATAGTAGCACACGATATTGATTATTGATGCTTACGTGAGAAGTCACTCATTTATACTCAATTATTGCTACGAGAATTCTTTGATCATATCTCTCATATTATTGATTCAATTATTGTCACAGTATCATCTGCATAATATTTTATATATTATTAAATCAATAATTGAGACGACAAAGTTATTCATATTAATAAATTGCAATATTTACAATGTCTAGAAGTTTTGTCAAGGAGAGGTTTGGTCATCTAATTGCACGCCAATAAGGAGAAATCCTTATCGGAAAGCCCACTCTTTCCTAGGAACGACCTGGTTGTTAAATATTGTGAGTTATAATATTAATGATGAATAAGTTCGTGTTGATTAAAGATGAAATTGATAGTTCCATTGTGTTGGAATTATTAGTGTTAGTGGAAATTGACATTTATTTCGATATTAATTGATGTCTGGAAGTTATACTAACCAATCGGGTAATTAACCGGATAAATGAGCAATTAATTGTTAGAGTTTATGCCCTAGAGGCCAATTATTTGATATAATATCTTAACGTTTTGATATTATATTTGATTGAATAAATGAATAATTTTATTATGGTTTTATTTAGTGCATTATATAAATGTTAACATAATAAAAAATCCTTAGAATAGTGATACAAATTATATAGTTTCAAGTATGTGACTTGAACATGAGATTATATAATTATAATTAGTATCATTGTTCTTAAATGTCCATAGTTGAGTATCATTGTTGATGGGACAACAATGATGCATTGAGACTAGTATGTGGGTTGACTGATGACCAAATCTCATTGGTCATAAATATATGAGATATTAAGTCAATGCATAGGTACATGTTAGAGAACGATGTACTGGACAGACCCACCATGAGAATTCTATGTGGAGCATTATGCGAAGTGTCATTAGAAATTCTCATAGTTACAATGATGTAATGGTCCTCCAACCTAAAATCACTATATTACTACATGGGAATTTATGTACTTTGATATCATCAAATGTCACCTTTAATAGGGTGGACTATAAAGGCGATTATTGGGTACATCATGAATCGTGTGAGGAATATGAGTGATCTAGATGGAATTTAACCCTCCTATTTATTAGGGGTGATATCCATAGGCCTCTTGATTGAGTAGGACTATGAAATGTATGGCC
The DNA here is from genome assembly GCA_020205615.1 of Panax quinquefolius. Classification (NCBI taxonomy): domain Eukaryota; kingdom Viridiplantae; phylum Streptophyta; class Magnoliopsida; order Apiales; family Araliaceae; genus Panax; species Panax quinquefolius. The sequence goes on from CM035155.1 coordinate 137,465,880, forward strand.
ATGCTCAAATAGTGATTTATTTCATATAGTCTATTCATTGATCAAGAAAACTCAGATTAAATTATGAAGAGTATAACACATTCCATGACTCGAGTTTAATCTAGGATATTAAGGTTAAAAGGATTAAATTACATTGAAATATTGGTCACAAAAAGGTTGCATCGAATCATCGATCTTATTATTATTTGGGTAGCAGTGATGTATTACTAGATGTCGCTCACTGTTTATAATTTTATAATATGATTTTAAAATTATTGCCAACGTAATAATAACCTATAGGGTCACACATAGAACGTTATTAAAAGGGAATTAATTTAAATTATAAGGATTTAAATATATTAATATGATTAATATTATTTAAATCACTTAATTTAAATTAAAAGGATAATTTATATATATATGTATATTAATTAAGTAAGACTTAATTAAAGATATATATATATATATAATTGATTTTATGAAATTAGGTTTTGGTTTGATTAATTTCTTTTAACTACTATATATATGATATATAGTAGCCTACTTAGGGTTACATCATAATCAAAACAAAAACCCCTAGCCCGCTCTTAGAGAGAGACTAAAGAAAAACAAAAATCCATTCCTTTTGGTGGCTAGATCGCATTCCTTCTTCTCGCAGATCGTAGGGACGATTAAATGCAGAAGCGTTAGATGTGGATACCGTAGAGTCGCAAATTCGCTTGAATTGAGTTGGAGATTTGATCAAGATCGATTCAACCGAAATAATCGGTATAATTTCTAAACCACTGGATTAATTTCTGTTTCGCATGGATCCTGTTTTTGGGTTTCGGAAATTGCTTTGAATTGTTCTATTTCCACTGCGTTTTATGTGCCGAACCCCTACATTAATTGCTATTAATTCACATGATTATAACTATTTGTTTACATGTGTGTACTATTGATTCACATTCTTGTACTATTAGGGGAGTTGGTGCAAGATTGATAATACTTGCATGACTAAGTTAAAAATGGAGGTATAGATGGAGGTACTATACTGTAATTCATATTTTCACATGATTATAACTATTGAGGCACATGATTGTACTATTAATTCACATTATTTACTATTAGGGGAGGTGGTGCAAGTTTGATAATACTTGCAGGACTAAATTAAAATGAAAGAAAAGTTGAAGGTATTATACTGTAATATTTTGAGCCCCAAAACGTGTAATTATCGAAACTATATTTTTCTATAAATAGAAGCTCATTCTTCCTTCATTTCTCACCAATTCACTAAAGGTATAGAGTAATTATTATAGAGAGAAATTATAGAAAGAAAGAAGAAGAGAAGTCTGCTACCTCACTATTCCAGTATCCAGTTTTTTCTAACGTAAGAGTTATTATTTCTTTCATATTCATGAAGAGAGCTATTGTTATTCCATTCCTTATTATTATGTTGGAATAACCTGTCTATGCGAAGTACTGCATACGTGGTGAAATTCTTCTATTATTCCATTCTTTATTATTCTATTGGAATATCCTATCTGTGCGGATTACACATGCATGGTGAATGATCCTTTGTATTCATTTCTTATTAAATTGTGGAAATGATCTGTCTACATGGATTACCGCATGGCGGACGAAAATCCATTTGCAGTTTCGTAATTTTTCTGACCCTCAAAAATTCTGGAAAAATTTAAAATGATGGTTTGTTGAGTTTTCTAAATTGTGTCCAAAAATAGTGATTTTTGGATGTATAGATTAGGAGTTATGAATTTTATGAAAAAAGACTATTTTAAAAGTAAATCCTTATAACTCCTTGTGGTTAACTCTAAAATTGGTGAAATTTTTATTCGGAGTACATGTATATAATGTAAGTATACCCTCAGTAATTTCGGAATTTTTGGACAAAAGTACAATTTATGATAAATGTCTAAATATTCGCGCTTTTGGCCATATGAAAAATAGTAAATGAATTTTAAAAATTTTGAGAAAAATATATGTTCAATATGGGACTATATTCTGCTAAATCCCAGAAAAGAAATATTTTTGGGAATGATTTGGTATTTTTCATGAAAAAGAACTAGTTATGAGTAAATGAATTAAATATGTTATGTGATGTAACAAAATTAGAAAATAGGGTTTTATGGCTTGGGAATCCTATATAGGGTATATACAGATTTTTGATGAGGGATTTAATCATTGGTGATGAAATCTTATGAGTATGACATTTTTGAATGATTAAATGCATTATTTAGTAAAGTGTAAACAATTGAAATAAATTGTTTATAAGTTTGAGAAGTGATTAAAAGATTGTTATAATATTAATAATATTAGATTATGAGTTTATTAAGTGATTGATAATATTTGGATATATGACGCCTTCAAAATAGGTATCTAACACTCATTCGAAGTCGCGAATACATGGTATGATGAAAGCAAACTACAACTTCAATAATACAATTGTAGATGCAAAATACGATTAACATATCATGAGTTTAAATACAAATATTGTCTTCAGAAGACAATATTTGTATTAAAACTCACACTCTTATCAGATATTTAAGATTGTATTTCAGATTCGTACCATGTATTCGCGACTTTCAACAAGTGATGTATACCTATTTGGGGAAGCGTCCATGGTATCAAAGCTTAGGATATGATCCCTGGTGAGATGTGAGACAAGAACTAGGAGGGGAGAGACGGGGAATTCCTTCGCTAGTATGACCTACCTAAGTTTATTTGATATTTAATTGGTCGGTCAGAGTATAGGGACAATATGTGATATGTTAATTAACCCTTGTTTTGTGGTAGTGTTTAAAATTGACATCCGAGAATGTTGAGAACATCGATGGAGCACAGGAGACCGTTAAGTCTCCACAGATCAATAATCAAGATAATGTGCATCAGGAAGGCGACAATCCTCAGGCAAACAATAACACTGACCAGATGATGAACGATGGAATGTTCAGAGGCTTTATGCAATTCATGCAACATCAGCAAAGAGCGGCTCTCTGCCCAAAATGCGAGGTGGAAACACCGGCAACTCTTGACGGTCACCGCTAAGCGATTCAAGGAACTAGGACCACCGGAGTTTTTGGAGAGCCAAAACCACATAAAAGCGGAGACATGGATAAAGCAGATCTGCAAGATATTTGATGTCTTGGGATGCTCCGAGGAGCAAAAGGTTCCCTTTGCCACCTTTATGTTGCGTGCAGAGGCAGATTACTGGTGGGAATCTGTAAAACGTACTCAACCTGCCGCACAAAAGATGACTTGGGAGAAGTTCCAAGAATTGTTCAACGACAAGTACTTTCCTGAAAGTATTCGTCACATGAAAGAGGTAGAGTTCATCAACCTGGAGTTCATCAAGTTGGAGTAAAACAACATGACTGTGTCGCAGTACGAAACCAAGTTTGCCGAGTTGTCCCAGTTTGCGTCCCATTTGGTTGATAATAAGGAGAGAATGACGCAAATGTTTCTAAGAGGTTTGAAACCTGAGATACGTTAATATCTTATCTCTAATAAACCGTGTTTGTATTCAGATGTTGTTAATAGGGCTCAGTTATTGGAGCGCGATAATGAGTCAACCCGGCCAAAAGAGAGCATCCGACAAAATGATAATACCAGTGATAACAGTCATCGAAGCGGTGACAATAAGCGTGGAGGGAATTAACATGCCAGAAATGGAAACCACTTCGGTGGTAATCATGGCCAAAATAATAAGAATGGACATTTCAAGAAGAGGAGATTCAACAATGATGGAAAGACGTCAGCACCAGCACCCGTGGTTAAGGAAGGAGAATGACCACCTATCATATGCTTCAAATGCGGAGGGGAAGGACACATCATTTCAAACTGCGCGATACCGTCCAAAACATGTTATAATTGTGGAAGAGAAGGTCACTTAGCCCGATTTTGTCATTCACCGAAGACAAGTTCAGCTAGGATGGAGGCACCAAAGGACGTCCTTGAAAAGTCAAAGCCAATAGTGCAAGGGAGAGCGTTTGTCGTGACCTCCCAAAAAGCAGGGAACCCGAACGAGGTCATCACGGGTAAGCTTATCATAAATTCTAGCGAAGTATATACCTTATTTGATACCGGGTCTACCCATTCTTTTATTTCTCCTACTTGCGCTCAACGTTTAAATTTGACTCCGGAGAAATTAGACTTTGATTTATCTGTTGAAACTCCGTTGGGAGAAACCTTCATTACATCCATTGTTTATAGGTCTTGTTTGGTTCAAATTGGTACCCTCACATTACCTGTCGATCTTATTTCATTGAAAATACTTACATTTGACGTAATTCTAGGGATTGATTGGTTAACCACTTATCATGCAAAAATTGATTATTTTCATAAGGTTGTTAGCTTTCATATTCCTAACCAACCTATTATGCGAATTCAAGCAACCAAACCATTAAAATCAATCACTGTCATCTCAAGCCATAAAGCTATTCGTTTATTGAAAAATGGATGTCAAGCTTTCTTAGCTCATGTCACGGATCTAAACAAAAAAATACGCCGTTTTGAATGATATTTCTATTGTTAATGAATTTCCGACGTATTCTCAAGAACTTCTGGCCTACCCCGTGAGCGTTAAATTGAATTTTGTATTGACTTGAACTTGATACATAAAACCCATTTCCAAAGCCCCATATAGAATGACTCTATTGAACTTCGTGGAGTTAAAGACCCAACCGCAGGAATTGTTAGACATTGGCTTTATTTGTCCTAAGTACTTCTCCTTGGGGTGCTCTGTTTCTATTTGTGAAGAAGAAAGATGGGAGTATGTGACTTTGTATTGATTATCGGGAGTTGAACCATGTCACTTATCAAAATAGATATCCATTGCCTCGCATTGATGACCTGTTTGACCAGTTGCAAGGCGCCAAATTTTTTTCAAAGATTGATCTTCGTTCCGGATATCACCAATTGAAGATTAGAACCGATGACATTCCAAAGATGGCTTTCAGAACTAGGTATGGGTATTATGAATTCCTAGTCATGTCTTTTGGATTGAATAATTCTCCTGCTACCTTCATGGATATTATGAACCTAGTATTCAAGGAATATTTGGATCACTTTGTGGTCATATTTATTGATGACATCCTTATTTATTCCAAAAGACGTGAAGATCATGAGCAACACTTGAGGCTGATACTCCAAAAGCTTTGTGAATATAAGCTTTATGCCAAGTTGAAGAAATGCGAGTTCTGGCTTGAGGAAGTAGCATTCCTTGGGCACGTGGTATCAAGTCATGGAATATCTGTTGACCCGACAAAGATTGAAGCCATTCAAAGCTGGGAACAACCTAAATCGAAGAATCAAGCACGTAGCTTTCTTCGGCTTAAATTGGTTATTATCGGAGATTCGTAGAAGGGTTTTCTCAAATCGCTACTCCATTAACTCAACTGACTCAGAAAGATACAAGATTCGGTTGGAGTGAGGAATGCGAGAAGAGTTTTCAAGAACTCAAGAGGAGACTCATTTCAGCACCTGTTCTGACAATACCATCTGGCTCTGAGAGATTTGTCATCTACAATGATGCTTCGGGCAAAGGGTTAGGATGTGTTCTCATGTAACATGGGAAAGTCATAGCCTATGCCTCACGACAACTCAAAGAATATGAGAGGAATTATCCTACTCATGATCTAGAGTTGGCAGCAGTCGTTTTTACACTAAAGATTTGGAGGCATTACTTGTATGGGGAGAAAGTGGAGATCTTTACGGATCATAAAAGCCTCAAATATTTCTTCACTCAAAAGGAACTCAACATGCGACACTGATGTTGGCTTGAATTATTGAAAGATTATGATCATACCATCCAATACCACCCTGGAAAAGCAAACGTGGTAGCTGACGCATTGAGTAGAAGATCATATGCGGGTACGAGTGCGATATTGTCAACGCAAAGGCCCATTTTGTATGACCTGCAAAGGATGGAGATAGAGATAAAGAATCCAGGGACCCACATGATGATGGCGAATATACGAGTAGAACCGACTTTAATCGATAAAGTTAAAGCTGCTCAAGCTACAGACCTGGAGCTGATGCGTATGAGGAAGAAAGTACAAGAAGGTGTTATACCGGAAGCAAGAATCGATGAAGAAGGAATGCTTCGAGGCAACTCCAGACTTTTTGTTCCTAAAGACCCTGAGTTAAAGTATAAAATCATGATGGAGGCGCACAACACGCCGTTTGCAATCCATCCTGGGAGTACCAAAATGTATCATGATCTTCGATATACATTTTGGTGGGGCAATATGAAGAGAGAGATAGCGATGTTTATCTCAAGGTGTCTAACTTGTCAACGAGTCAAGGCGGAACATCAAGTACCAAAAGGTCCATTGCAACCACTTGAAATTCTAGAATGGAAGTGGGAGCACATTACCATGGATTTTGTTACTGGTCTTCCCATGGTTTCTCAAGGCATAGATGCAATTTGGGACATTGTTGATAGATTGACCAAGTCTGCTCATTTCTTACCAATACGAGAGACTTATACACTTGAACGTCTTTCTCGTATGTACATAAACGAGATTGTAAGACTGCATGGTATGCCAGTATCCATAGTTTCTGATCGAGACCCAAGATTCACTTCACGATTTTGGGTTAGTTTACAAAAAGCTATGGGCACGAATTTATGATTTAGTTTGGCATATCATCCTCAGACGGACGGGAAATCAGAGAGGACTATTTAAACTCTTGAAATTTATTAAGACTCTGTGTCCTTGACTTCAAGGGAAGTTGGGACAAGTTATTACCATTGGTGGAGTTTTTCTACAACAATAGTTATCAAGGAAGTATTAGCATGGCTCCATTCGAAGCGTTGTATTGAAGAAAGTGTCGTTCTCCAGTGTGTTGGGATGAGGTGGGTGAAGTAACGTTGTTGGGATCGAGAGTTGGTACGTATGACTACAGAAAAGATTCAAACGATCCGACAACGTATAAAAATCTCAAAAGACCGATAAAAGAGTTATGCTGATCTTCATCGAAAGGACGTGAAATTCGATATTGGAGATCATGTGTTGTTATGTGTTGCTCCATGGAAAGGAGTTATGAGATTTGGAAAGAGAGGAAAGCTCAATCCTCGATTCATTGGCCCATTTTTAAACCCCGATCGAGTAGGGAGTGTAGCCTATAGACTCATTTTACCGCCAAGTATGTATCGTGTTCATAACGTTTTTCATATATCCATGTTACGTAAATATGTGAAAGATCCGAACCACATTATTGAGTTAAAACCGGACGAAATAGCGGAAGATTTAACATATGAAGAGGTTTCTGTTCAAATCTTGGATAAGAAGGAACATATTCTACGCTCCAAGGTTATACCTCAAGTCAAAGTTTTACGGAGGAACCACGATGTTGAGGAAATAACCTGGGAGTTAGAATCTGAAATGAAATCAAGGTATCCTTACCTCTTCGACATACCAGGTACGTACCCTAATTTCGAGGGCGAAATTTCATAACAAGGGGATTGTAAGACCCCAACTTTTATGAATAAAGATGAATTTTCTATAATTATCATTTTTGAATATTATGGAATGAATTTGATATAATGTTATAGTTGTGGGTAATAGTTATAAATTTTGCAAAGTACGCAAGTTGTTATATAATATTCGATTGATTGGGGAATATTCATTTTAACAGGAATATTAAATGACGACTAAGACAATCATTGGTGGACCCCATTAGCGGAATTATTGTCAGTATTGAGAAAACGACAAAATATTTTTTTAAAATAACGACGGAAGTTTTAATTAATATTGTTGAACTACTTGGTAGTAAAAGTACAAGAATAATGTGGTTGCATAGTAGCTTACCGGTATTGATTATTGATGCTTACGTGAGAAGTCACTTAGTTTTGTTCAATTATTGCTACAATGAATTCTTTGCATAGTATATCACGTTATTTGATTCAATTATTGTCAATATTTTATATATTATTAAATTAAAATTGAGATAACAAAGTTGTTAATATTATTATTTGTAATATTAACGATGTCTAAAAGTTTACATCGAGAGAGGTTTGGTCACCTAATCATGCTACCAATAGGGAGAAATCCTTATTGGAAAGCCCCTTCTTTCCTGAGAACGACCTGGTCGATTAATAGTGTGAATTATGATAATGATGATGAGTTTTGTTTTATTAGTATTATTAATGTAATAAAACAGAATTTTTTTTTATATAAAACAGAATACTTTTATAAAGTTATACGTTTTATTAGACAATAATTAGAATATATTATATTTTATTATGCATAGTATTTGCATAGTAAAAATCTTTTTTATATAAAGCGGAATACTTTTATAAAGTGATTTGCTTTATTAGATTATAAATAAAATATATTATATTTTATTTAAAAGATTTTGTTTTTTATTAAGTCAATCTGGATAAAATCATTTAAAAGTAAATCAATCTGGACCGTTCATGGATTAGTTACTATTCAGGCCATTCTTCTATAAATAGAAGCTCATTCCTTCATTATTTCTTACGAATTCACTGAAACTCTAGAGAGAGAAACTATAGAGAGATAGAAGAAAAGTATTCTCGCTACTTCACTACTTCTATATCCGATTTCTTCTAAGGTAAGGGTATTATTTCTTTCAGATTCGTGAAGAGAACTTCGTTATTCCATTCTTTATCATTATGTTGGAATAACTTGTCATGTAAAGTACCGCATACATGGTGAAATTCTTCTATTATTCCATTCTTTATTATTACATTGGAATATCCTCGTCTGCGCATGCGTTTTACACCGGACCGGTTCATCTTTTTATTATTCATTTGGAATATCCATGCATGTGTATTTTACGCCAGGACCTAGTTTCATTCTTTATTATTCCGTTGGAATATCGTCTACATGCGCTTTTACTGTGGGACCTAGTTCCGTTATTTATTATTCATTGGAATAACTCCACATGCATGGCCTATCGCAGTTCTGGTGATTTCTTCGTTATTCCATTCTTTATTATATTCAATTGGTTAAAGTTTTGACTTCTATACTCCATGAAATTAGTGGAATATCCTTGATATTTGCGCTTCATCCAGTATCTTTTCATGGAAATATTCTTCTGAGCATTCTTGAATCTTTCTCTACAAAGAAGTATCATGTTGATTATTTGGACGTTATTAGTTCCTGAATAAATTAATTCTTGAACTTGTTTCATTGAATTCTTATATCATTGTCATCATCCTCATGTTTATATTTTTTTGAAAGTCATACGTGGCCTGTAGTGTATGATGGACTTGGTATGATTATGACTGTGGATTATTGATTGTAATCATGACCGTAATGTTACAAATGATGTGGTAAAAGTCCTCATTAGCCCGTAGTGCATTGATGGACAGTTCTTGGCGTGATTATGACCATTGATGAATACACGAATATCCTTGGCCCTTAGTGCATGGATAATTTGTGGTCGTGATACTAATTAATATCTTTGGCCGTAGTGCAGGGATGATGTGGATTATTTATTAAGTTGAGTCCCAGCGATAAAAGTGATGAAAAACCTTTTAAATCATAAAAGATAGTAGATTTTATTCTCTACTTGACTCTTTTAATGGATTTCTTGTTTCGCTGCAGTTAAACTTGATGTCTATTATATTTTATCAGTTTAACATTGTTGAAGACTAATGATAATTTATTATGCATTATCTTAGTCATAATATTCTTACTGGGCTAGTTGAGCTCACCCTTTCTTTCACTGTTCTCTTCAGGAAATGAGAACGTAGCCGGGACTAGTCGGGGAACAGAGTGACGGTCCGAGTTGGTGTCTTAGTAGTTCTCACTATTCTATAAAATAGTGTAATAATAAATGTAATGAGGACTTATTCTGAGAGTGGATATTGTCTAGAAGATAATATTTGTATTAAAACTCACAGCTCTTGTTGTATATTTAAGATTGTATTTGTATTCTGTACCATGTATTTGGCGACTCAGAATAGGTGATGTATACCTATTTTGGGGGCGTCACAGCTCCGGTGTGTAGCTTGAGCGGTTTTAACTTTATCAATCAAAGTTGATTCTACTCGTATATTTGACATCATAACGTGGGTCCCTAGTGTCTTTAACTCTATCTTTATTGTTTGTAAATTATACACAATAGGTCTTTGTGTTCAAGAATATCGCACTCGTACTCGCGTAAGATCTTCTACTCAACGCGTCAGCTACCACGTTCGTTTTTCCAGGATGGTATGGTCAGAACAGGTGCCGAAATGAGTCGCCTATTGAGCTCTTGGAAAATCTTCTCGCATTCCTCGCTCCATACGAATTTTGTATCTTTCCGAGTCAGCTAAGTTAACGGAGTAGCGATTCGAGAAAATCCTTCCACGAATCTCCGATAATAACCAATTAAGTCCAGAAAACTACGTACTTTGGTCACTGACTTCGGTTGCTCTCAACTGTGATTCATATCCCAATCTTGGATAACACGTCACAATAGCACCTATCGTTTTACCACCACACAAATATAGAGTCTCCTACAGAGAGTCTGGCTTTGGTGTATTCCACAAAGGAAGTCACCAGATAGAGGCTTGAGTACCAAATCTTGTACTTGGGTTTTTAACTCCTGAAGTTCAATAGGAGCCATTTGATATGAGATTTTAGAAATGGGTTTTGTATCGAGTCTCCCTCGTCTGATTTTACATGAACTGCAAAAAGCTTCTAAACATCGCATCATTCATCGTTTGCTCGGTAGTGTTGTTTACAGGAGGAATATTTCCTTCCCGTTGCACGTTCTCTTGGTTGGTATTCAAAGGTTGTTGCATAGTCTCATAGACTCCATTATTAACGTTCTCAACTGCCATTCTTAAAAACTACCATAAAACAGGGGCTAATTAAATAAATTAACATATTACATAATATCCCTATATTATGACCGACCAACAAATAAGCTTAGGTAGGACACACTAGCGAAGGATTTACTCGTCTCTCCCCTCCTAGTTCTATTCCCTGATCTCCGCCAGAGACCAAATCCCTAAGCTCTGATACCAACTGTGACTCATGTCCCAACCGTGGATAGCACCTCATAGTGGTACCTATCAGTTTGCCACCGCAGAATGGCGTCCCCTACGGAGAGTCTGGCTTCGGCGCATCCCACACAAGGAAGTCACCAGCGAGAGGCTCGGGGCTCTTTACTTATAGCTCTGATACCAACTGTGACGCCCCCAAAATAGGTATACAACACCCATTCTGAGTCGCCAAATACATGGTACAGAAAACAAACTACAACTTCAATAATACAGTTGTCGTGCAAAATACGACAACACATAATGTGAGTTTAAATACAAATATTGTCTTCTAGAAAATATCCACACTCAAATAAGTCCTCATTACAATTATTCATACACTATTTTACAGAAATAGTGAGGACTGCTAAAACATCTTTCTAGAACCATCACTCCATACCCCGACTCGATCCTACTATGTTCTCGCCTCCTAAGAAGAAAAATGGAACAAAAAGGAAAAGGGCGAGCTCAACTAGCCCAGAAAAGAATATTATGACTAAGATAATATACAACAAATTATCCTTAGTCTTCAACAGGGAAAAATCTAATAGAATATAATCGACAACAAGTTTTAGATCAACAACTGCAGCGAAAACAACAATTCATTAGAAGAGTTAAGTAGAGAATGAAATCTACTATCATCTATGAATTTAAAAGTCCATCATCAATATTTTATCCCTGTAACATCAATCAATATACATCTTGAATCAAATATTCATCTTTGCACTACGGGCCAAAGATATTCATTTGTATCACCAGTTGGGCATGTTCATCTCAACACTGCTCATCTTCAGACTCACGCCAAAGATATTCATCAGGTAATCATTCATCTTTGCACTACAGGCCAAAGATATTCATCAAGTATTGCCATTAAGGACTGAGGATGATGAAAAATATTTTAGAGAACGAATCCAGTGAGACAGAAGGACAAATATTAGAGAATCGTATTTCGGTTTATCCAAATTCAATAATACTCCATAATAACCAAGTGTGAAGTAGAATTCAAAAATAAAGAGCAAAACATGGATACAATCAAAGATAGTAACCATAAAAGACATCTGGGACGAAAAAAGAGAAAATTTCATTTTTCGATGAATAGTGTCGTATTTGTGAATAGTGTCGTATATGTGAATAGTAACCCCAACACAAAAAGGTATAAATTCAATAATAAAATTCATAAAAACATCTCAGCATAATGATATTGAAGAAAATAATATCATTTAAGAAGAAAATAACATCCCGTACCTCAAAGAAATAGTACTTCGGAATGAAAGGTCGGAAGTGATGCTGAATGAAACTTGTACTGAACAGCAACTCTCAAAGTATCTAAATACTCACAAAATACACTCGATAATATAGAGAGAGAAAGAGAGAAAGCTTATGTTTCTGGAGTGATTTTCAATTCTAACACCACATTTAAAATAAAATTCAGCACATTTCTTCACCAACCACAAGTGGGACCCACTCAATTCTAGAATTTTCCAACAAAATCATTTATAAACCTAATTTCCGAATCAGTCACCTCTTAAAATTCATAACAAATCATTCGTTCATTTTTAACGGTTCAAAATTTGTGGACATATACTCAACATATATATGTATAACATATCCAAAAATCACAACGATCCAACTATTCGGATTAAAAATTATAACTCACATAATATATCTCAAGTTAATAATCGATTTTTAGATTATGAGTCCTTCAACCGCTTTTCTTCATTTATAACCACATAAAATAAATAAATCCATCATTTATATCCACATCAAATAAATATTTCCTTATCATATAAATCAATAAATAATTATTCACAAATAATATTACAGAATCACAATTATGACAACCAGGCCGTTCCCAGGAAAGAAAGGGCTTTCCGATAAGGATTTCTCCTTACTGGCGTGTAATTAGGTGACCAAACCTCTCCTTGACAGAACTTTATAGACATTGCCAATAATGCTATCTAATAATATTATTCAAATAATATGAATTATTGATTTGATAATGGAAAATACTGTGTCGTGACAATTATTGAAACAACAATAATATAAAATATCAACACATCAATTATTGAATCAATAAAATAAAATATTGAACAGTAATTACTATAACAATTATTGAGTAGTGCCTTCTTACTACGTAAGAATCAATAATTCAAAAATTATGCGTAATACTGGTATTATTCTTGTGCAACCTCCGCATATTACTATATTTTAACCACCTGTTATTCCAACAGTGTTAACGGTAACGATTACGCCGTTATTTATAAAAATTCAAACTTGTCATTTTCTTCATCCGACGGTTATTCTAATATGGGGCCCACGAATGGCTGCACCGTTGTACGAATATTCCCCGACAAAAATGAATATTTTATAACCACTTGCTTATTTTATAAAATTTGCACATTTCACCCATAACCAAAGTATTATATCAAATTAACTCCTTATTATTTCAAGATAATGAATAGAGAAATTCAATTTTATTTATAAAAAGCTGGGGTCTTACAGATAAATTTAAAGTCTTTAATATTTATCATTATTTTCATTTGATTAATGCTTATATCATTGTCATCATCCTCATGCTTATATTGTGATGAAAGTCATCTTTGGCATACGTGGGCTTACGTGCAAAGATGGACTATTGATTATTAGTTTTATAGTTGTATATCTTTGGCTTACGTGCAAAGATGGACTGTTGATTATTGGTTTTATAGTTGTATATCTTTGGCTTACGTGCAAAGATGGACCGTTGATTATTGATTTTACAATTGTATATCTTTAGCTTACGTGCATTGATGGACAGTTATTGATATGATTATAACCAGGGTTTATTCGGTATAATCATTACCATTGTTGAAAATACGAATATCCTTGGCCCGTAGTGCATAGATAATTCGTGGTCATAATACTAGTGAATATCCTTGGCTGTAGTGCAAGGATGATTCCATTATGTGGATTATTTATTAAGCTGAGTCTCAGTGATAATATATTGATAATACACTTTTAATTCGTAGAAGATAGTAGATATCATGCTCTACTTGACTCTTTTATAATACAGTTGTATGTCTTTGGCCTGTAGTGCAAAGATAAATTGTTAATGAATATCTTTGCAGTAGTCAAGCAAAGATGAATTTATTAATATGATTATGGCAGAATTTTGATTTGGTATAACCATAATTTTTTATGTTTGGTGAAGATAGGTGATGAAAATTATCTTAGATCCCAGGTACGAAGAGGAAAGTAGAATAACAATTATAATTATGAGTTATTCATATGATTGTGGATGTGAATTGTTGATTAATGTTACGAGGATAAAACATTATTGGTGGACTTTTAACATGGAGAAGATAATAGATCCGATGGTCTATTCGACTCTTCTAATGGATTGCTTCGCTCACGCTAACTATAGTTGAAAAGTTTTATCATCTACCATATGTTCTAAATCTCGATTTATTCTTGATGAAGGCTATTGATGATGTAAATTATCTTTAGTCATGATATTCTTTACTGGGCTAGTTGTGCTCACCCTTTTGCTTCAAAATTCCTTTCAGGTAATAAGAGTGTAGGTTGAGGCGGCGTGTGTAATAAGAGAGAATAGAACAATTGGTTCATAATTGTTGAGGTTCTCCCTAAATAGTATAGAAATAATTTTACTTAGAACTTTAGATAAGTGTGTCGTATTGTATACGTCATTTGATATTTAATTTTGGTGAACCGAATAGGGTGAGGTGAACCCAACTTTGGAAGGGTGTTTTGCCACTATCATACAAGATGTCTAATGATATATAACCTCATGTTACCATAAGACAGGGTTATGCACATCCACTTGCTGAGTATATCTACGAGCACTATCTATATAATCTTGGAGTTTGTTTGAAATATGATTCTCAATTGGAGACAATGGAGATAATTATAAGTCAAGAGAAGACTCACTATTGGAAAGAAGATGATAGCAATCTTCTTGTTTTTCTTTAGGGACTATTATGTCAACCAAGGATAATTCTGTGGACATATGATATCTATCATAACCTAGACGTGTGGTCTCCCGTGTACGAAGGTTGCCTTGAGTATTTTCCAAAGATTTTAATTTCTAAAATTATTTATCGAATAGTACTTTTTATGTAAAGTACCATTGTAAGGTTGTGGTCGAGGCACCATGAGAGTTACATATTTTTGAATTAAAACTCACAGTTTAATTGTGGTCGTATTCTGCACGACAGTTCAACTGTTGTATAAATGAAGTTTGTAAATGATTTTTATAGTGTGATATCCTGGCACTCAGAATGGATCGTGTGGACCTATTTTGGGGCATCACAAATGGTATCGAGCTTAGGGGATATGGTGTTGGCGGAGATATGAGTCTAGAACTAGGAGGAGAGACAAGTAATATACTTCATTTAGTGTGTGACTTACCTAAGTGAAATTGTTTACTTGATAAGTTGACAAATTGTGATATGTCAATTAACCTTTGTTTTGAAGGTATATTCTAGAATGATATCTAAAATACAGGAGATGAGCAATGGGAAAATCATGATACAGAGGAAATAACCGGGAAGGTATAATCCAAAAAGTAAATAAGGTATTCTCATCTCTTCGAACTACCAGGTACGTAAATTTCGAGGGCGAAATTTCATAAGGAGGGGAGATTGTGAGACCCCGAATTTTATGAAATAAAAGTATTTAATTTTTCTATTTTGGTCTCCCGTGTACGAAGGATTCCTTGAGTATTTTCCAAAGATTTTAATTTCAAAAATAGTTATTGACTGTACTTTTATGTAAAGTACCATTGTAAGGTTGTGGTCGAGGCACCATGAGAGTTACATACATTTGTATTAAAACTCACAGTTTAACTGTAAGTCGATTCTCGCATTTACGCTTCAAGTTGTATAAATGAAGTTTGTAAATGATTTTTATAGTGTGATATCTGGCGACTCAGAATGGATCGTGTGGACCTATTTTGGGGGCATCACAAATGGTATCAGAGCTTAGGGATATGGTCGCTGGCGAAGATATGAGTCTAGAACTAGGAGGGGAGAGACAAGTAATATACTTTGCTAGTGTGTGACTTACCTAAGCTGAAATTGTTTACTTGATAAGTTGACAAATTGTGATATATCAATTAACCTTTGTTTTGAAGGTATATTCTAGAATGATATCTAAAATACAGGAGATGAGCAATGGGAAAATCATGATACAGAGGAAATAACCGGGAAGGTATAATCCAAAAAGTAAACAAGGTATTCTCATCTCTTCGAACTACCAGGTACGTAAATTTCGAGGGCGAAATTTCATAAGGAGGGGAGATTGTGAGACCCCGAATTTTATGAAATAAAAGTATTTAATTTTTCTATTTTGGTAAAAAGTTAAATTGATAAAATTTTCAAGTTAAGGGTCTTATTTGAAAATTTTTCAAAGTAAGCAAGTTGTCTTAAAATAACCGGTAGTAAAAGTAAAAAGAATGTCTGCTGTGGTGGTTGATAAGTAAGACACGATATTGATTATTGATGCTTACGTGAGAAGTCACTCGATTATACTCAATTATTGCTATAGTAATTGTTGCATCATATCTCTCATATTATTGATTCAATTATTGTCATAGTATCATCTGCATAATATTTTATATATTATTAAATCAATAATTGAGACGACAAAGTTATTCATATTATTAAATTACAATATTTACAATGTCTAGAAGTTCATTAAGGAGAGGTTTGGTCATCTAATGCGGCGGCCAATAAGGAGAAATCCTTATCAGAAAGTCCCTCTTTCACAGGAGCGACACGATTGTTAAATATTGTGAGTTATAATATTATTGATGAATAAGTTTGTGTTGATTAAAGATGAAATTAATAGTTCCATTGTGTTGGAATTATTAGTGTTAGTGGAAATTGACATTTATTTCGATATTAATTGATGTTTGGAAGTTATACCGACTAGTCGGGTAATTAACCGGATAAATGAGCAATTAATTGCTATTAATTCACATGATTATAACTATTTGTTCACATGTGTGTACTATTGATTCACATTCTTGTACTATAAGGGAGTTGGTGCAAGATTGATAATACTTGCATGACTAAGTTAAAAATGGAGGTATAGATGGAGGTACTATACTGTAATTCGTATTTTCATATGATTATAACTATTGAGTCACATGATTGTACTATTAATTCACATTATTTACTATTAGGGGAGGTGGTGCAAGTTTGATAATACTTTCAGGACTAAATTAAAAATGAAAGAAAAGTGGATGGTATTATACTGTGATATTTCGAGCCCCAAAATGTGCAATTATCGAAATTATATTTTCCTATAAATAGAAACTAATTCTTCATTCATTTCTCACCAATTCACTAAAGCTATAGAGCAATTATTATAGAGAGAAATTATAGAGAGAAAGAAGAAGAGAAGTCTGCTACCTCACTATTCCAACATCCAGTTTTTTCTAAGGTAAGGGGTATTATTTCTTACGTATTCATGAAGAGAGCTATTGTTATTCCATTCCTTATTATTATGTTAGAATAACTGCATACGCCAAGTAATCGTATATATGGTAAAATTCTTCTATTATTCCATTCTTTATTATTACATTGGAATAACCTCGTCTGCGTAAGGTCTATCGCATGCACAGTGAATTATGTTGTTATTCCATTCTTTATTATTATGTTGGAATATCCCATCATGTGAATTACGCATTTGAATTGGTTCCATTCTTTATTATTCTGTTGGGAATAACCTGTCTGTGCGGTCTATCGCATGTATGGTGAATTCTTATGTTATTCCATTCTTTATTATTATGTTGGAATAACCTGTCTATGTGGATTACCACATGCATGGTGAATTATCCTTCGTATTCATTTCTTATTTAATTGTGGAAATGATCTGTCTGCGTGGATTACGGCATGGCGGACGAAAATCCATTCGCAGTTTCGTAATTCTTCTGACCCTCAAAAATTCTGAAAAAATTTGAAATTATAATTTGTTGAGTTTTCTAGATTGTGTCCATAAATAGCGATTTTTGGATGTACAGATTAGGAGTTATGAATTTTATGGAAAAAGACTATTTTAAAAGTAAACCCTTATAACTCCGTGTGGTTAACTCAAAAATGGTGAAATTTTTATTGAGAGTACATGTATATAAGAGAAGTATACCCGAAGAATTTTGAATTGTTGGACAAAAGTACAATTTATGATAAATGTCTAAATATTCGGCAGTTTGGTATATGAAAAATAGTAAATGAATTTTAAAATTTCGAGAAAATATATGTTCAATATGGGACTTTATTACGCTAAATCCTTAAAAAGAAATATTTTGGGGGTGATTTAGTATTTTTATGAAAATGAACTAGTTATGAGTAAATAAATTAAATATGTTATGTGAAGTAACAAACTTGGAAAATAGGATTTTATAGCTTGGGAATCCTATATAGGGTATATGAAGATTTTTGATGAGGGATTTGATCATTGGTGATGAAATCTTATGAGTATGGCATTTTTGAATGATTAAATGCATTATTTAGTAAAGTGTAAACAATTGAAATAAATTGTTTATAAGTTTAAGAAGTTATTAAAATATTGTTATAATATTAATAATATTAGATTATGAGTTTATTAAGTGATTGATAATATTTGGATAAATTTAAAGTCCTTAATATTTATCCTTATTTTCGTTTGATTAATGCTTATATCATCATCATCATCCTCATGCTTATATTGATGATGAAAGTCATCTTTGGCTTACATTGGGCTTACGCAAAGATGGGTACGTTGATTATTGATTTTATAGTTGTATATTTTGGCTTACGCCCAAAGATGGGTATTGATTATTGGTTTTATAGTTGTATATCTTTGGCTTACGTGCAAAGATGGACTGTTGATTATTGATTTTACAATTGTATATCTTTGGCTTACGTGCATTGATGGACAGTTATTGGTATGATTATAACCAGGGATTATTCGATATAATCATGACCATTGTTGAAAACACGAATATCCTTGGCCCGTAATGCATAGATAATTTGTGGTTGTAATACTAGTGAATATCCTTGGCTGTAATGCAGGGTTGATTCAATGATGTGGATTATTTATTATGCTGAGTCTCAGCGATAACATATTGATAATACACTTTTAATTCGTAGAAGATAGTAGATATCATGCTCTACTTGACTCTTCTATAATATAGTTGTATGTCTTTGGCCTGTAGTGCGAAGATGAATTGTTAATGAATATCTTTGGCCGTAGTGAAAGAGGAATTTAGTAGTATGATTATGAGCAGGAATTTTGATTTGGTATAACCATGATTTTTGATGTTTCGGGTGAAGATATGTGATAAAAATTATCTTCGTCCTGGGTACGAAGAGGAAGTTAGAATAACAATTATGATTATGAGTTATTCATATGATTGTGGACAAGAATTGTTGATTAATGTTACATAGATAAAACATTATTGGTGGAATTTTAACATGGAGAAGATAATAGATATGATGGTCTATTTGACTCTTCTAATGGATTGCTCGTTCTGCTGCAACTATAGTTGAAAAGTTTTATCATCTACTATATGTTCTAAATCTCTGATTTATTACTGATGAAGGCTATTGATGATGTAAATTATCTTTAGTCATGATATTCTTTATCGAAGCTAGTTGTGCTCACCCTTTTGCTTCACAATTCTTTTCGTGTAATAAGAGTATATTTGCAGGTAGCGGGGGGTAACAGGAGAATAGAAGCGGTGGTCTATAGCTGTTGAGGTTCTCCCTAAATAATATGAAAATAATTTTATTTAGAACATTAGATAAGTGTGTCGTATTGTATACGTCATTTGATATTTAATTTTAGTGAACCGAATAGGGTGAGGTGAACCCAACTTTGGAAGGGTGTTTTGCCACTATCATACAAGATGTCTAATGATATACAACCTCGTGTTATCATAAGGCGTGGTTGTGCACATCCACTTCACGAGTATATATCTACGAGCACTACCTATATAATCTTGGAGTTTGTTTGAAATATGATTCTCAATTGGAGACAATGGAGATAATTATAAGTCAAGAGAAGACTCACCATTGGAAAGAAGATGATAGCAATCTTCTTGTTTTTCTTTGGGGACTATTGGGTCAACCAAGGATAATTCTGTGGACATATGATATCTATCATAACCTAGACGCGTGGTCTCCCGTGTACGAAGGTTGCCTTGAGTATTTTCCAAAGATTTTAATTTCAAAAATAGTTATTGACCGTACTTTTATGTAAAGTACCATTGTAAGGTTGTGGTCGAGGCACCATGAGAGTTACATATTTTTGAATTAAAACTCACAGTTTAATTGTTGTCGTATTCTGCACGACAGTTCAACTGTTGTATAAATGAAGTTTGTAAATGATTTTTATAGTATGATATCTGGCGACTCAGAATGGATCGTGTGGACCTATTTTGGGGGCATCACAAATGGTATCAGAGCTTAGGGATATGGTCGCTGGCGGAGATATGAGTCTAGAACTAGGAGGGGAGAGACAAGTAATATACTTCGCTAGTGTGTGACTTACCTAAGCTGAAATTGTTTACTTGATAAGTTGACAAATTGTGATATGTCAATTAACCTTTGTTTTGAAGGTATGTTCTAGAATGATATCTAAAATACAGGAGATGAGCAATGGGAAAATCATGATACAGAGGAAATAACCGGGAAGGTATAATCCAAAAAGTAAACAAGGTATTCTCATCTCTTCGAACTACCAGGTACGTAAATTTCGAGGGCGAAATTTCATAAGAAGGGGAGATTGTGAGACCCCGAATTTTATGAAATAAAAGTATTTAATTTTTCTATTTTGGTAAATAGTTAAATTGATAAAAGTTTAAAGTTAAGGGTCATATTTGAAAATTTTTCAAAGTAAACAAGTTATCATAAAATAACCGGTAGTAAAAGTACAGTAATACGCGTGGTTGCATAGTAGCACACGATATTGATTATTGATGCTTACGTGAGAAGTCACTTAGTTATACTCAATTATTGCTACAGTAATTGATGCATCATATCTCTCATATTATTGATTTAATTATTGTCATAGTATCATCTGCATAATATTTTACATATTATTAAATCAATAATTGAGACAATAAAGTTATTCATATTATTAAATTGCAATATTTATAATGTCTAGAAGTTCTATCAATGAGAGGTTTGGTCATCTAATTGCGCGCCATTAAGGAGAAATCCTTATCGGAAAGCCCCCTCTTTCCTGGGAACGACCTGGTTGTTAAATATTGTGAGTTATAGTATTAATGATGAATAAGTTCGTGCTGATTAAAGATGAAATTGATAGTTCCATTGTGTTGGAATTATTAGTGTTAGTATAAATTGACATTTATTTCGATATTAATTAATGTCTGGAAGTTATACTGACCAGTCGGGTAATTAACCGGATAAATGAGTAATTAATTGCTATTAATTCACATGATTATAATTATTTTTTCACATGTGTGTAATATTGATTCACATTCTTGTACTATTAGGAGAGTTGGTGCAAGATTGATAATACTTGCATGACTAAGTTAAAAATGGAGGTATAGATGGAGGTACTATACTGTAATTCATATTTTCACATGATTATAACTATTGAGTATCATGATTGTACTATTAATTCACATTATTTACTATTAGGGGAGGTGGTGCAAGTTTGATAATACTTGCAGGACTAAATTAAAATTGAAAAAAAAGTTGAAGGTATTATACTGTAATATTTCAAGCCCCAAAACGTGCAATTATCGAAACTATATTTTTCTATAAATAGAAGCTCATTCTTCCTTCATTTCTCACCAATTCACTAAAGGTATAGAGCAATTATTATTGAGAAAAATTATAGAGAGAAAGAAGAATAGAAGTCTACTACCTCACTATTCCAGCATCCAGTTTTTTCTAAGGTAAGGGGTATTATTTCTTACGTATTCATGAAGAGAGCTATTGTTATTCCATTCCTTATTATTATGTTGGAATAACTTTATCTATGCCAATCTTTGCATACATGGTGAAATTATTCTATTATTCCATTCTTTATTATTCATTGGAATATCCATGCATGCGGATTATCGTGACTGGTTTAAGATTCTTTATTATTTTGTTGGAATATCCTATCTCATGCGATTACGCATGAATTGGTTCCATTCTTTATTATTCTATTTGGAATAACTCCGTCTCGTATAATTCTATCGCATGCCTTGTGAATTATGTTATTATTCCATTCTTTATTATTCATTTGGAATATCACATGCATGCGGATTTGGCGTGACGGGTTCTATTCTTTATTATTACATTGGGAATAAACATTCGTGCATGGTCTATCGCATGCGTGATAAATTCTTCCGTTATTCCATTCTTTATTATTATGTTGGAATAACTCGCTCATGTGGATTACCACATGCATGGTGAATGATCCTTTGTATTCATTTCTTATTAAATTGTGAAAATGATCATCTTACGTGGATTTCTGGCGTATGGATAGACGAAAATCCATTTGCAATTTCGTAATTTTTCTGACCCTCAAAAATTCTGGAAAAATTTGAAATTATAATTTGTTCAGTTTTCTAGATTGTATCCAAAAATGGAAATTTTTAGATGTATAGATTAGAAATTATGAATTTTATGGAAAAAATACTATATTAAAAGTAAACCCTTATAACTCATTGTGGTTAACTCCAAAATTGGTGAAATTTTTATTGGGAGTACATGTATATAAGAGAAGTATACCCTTTAAATTTCAGAATTTTTGGACAAAAGTACAATTTATGATAAATGTCTAAATATTCGGCAATTTTGGCCATATGAAAAATAGTAAATGAATTTTAAAAATTTTGAGAAAAATATATGTTCAATATGGGACTATATTCTGCTAAATTCCAGAAAAGAAATATTTTTGGGACTGATTTGGTATTTTTCATGAAAATAAACTAGTTATGAGTAAATGAATTAAATATGTTATGTGAAGTAACAAAATTGAAAAATAGGATTTTATGGCTTAGGAATCCTATATAGGGTATATGCAGATTTTTGATGAAGGATTTGATCATTGGTGATAAAATCTTATGAGTATGGCATTTTTGAATGATTAAATGCATTATTTAGTAAAGTGTAAACAATTGAAATAAATTGTTTATAAGTTTGAGAAGTGATTAAAATATTGTTATAATATTAATAATATTAGATTATGAGTTTATTAAGTGATTGATAATATTTGGATAAATTTAAAGTCTTTAATATTTATCCTTATTTTCGTTTGATTAATGCTTATATCATTGTCATCATCCTCATGCTTATATTATGATGAAAGTCATCTTTGGCTTACATGAGCTTACGTGCAAAGATGGACTGTTGATTATTAATTTTATAGTTGTATATCTTTGGCTTATGTGCAAAGATGGACTGTTGATTATTGGTTTTATAGTTGTATATCTTTGGTTTACGTGCAAAGATGGACTGTTGATTATTGATTTTACAATTGTATATATTTGGCTTATGTGCATTGATGGACAGTTATTGGTATGATTATAACCAGGGATTATTCGGTATAATCATGACCATTGTTGAAAACAAAAAATATCCTTGGCCCGTAGTGCATAGATAATTCGTGGTCATAATACTAGTGAATATCCTTGGTTGTAGTGCAGGGATGATTTAATGATGTGGATTATTTATTATGCTGAGTCTCAGCGATAACATATTGATAATACACTTTTAATTCGTAGAAGATAGTAGATATCATGCTCTACTTGACTCTTCTATAATACAGTTGTATGTCTTTGGCCTGTAGGGCAAAGATGAATTATTAATGAATATCTTTGGCCGTAGTGCAAAGATGAATTTATTAGTATGATTATGAGCAGGAATTTTGATTTGGTATAACCATGATTTTTGATGTTTTAGGTGAAGATAGGTGATGAAAATTATCTTTGTCCTGGGTGCGAAGAGGAAGTTACAATCACAATTATGATTATGAGTTATTCATATGATTGTGGACAGGAATTGCTGATTGATGTTACAGGGATAAAACATTATTGGTGGACTTTTAACATGGAGAAGATAATAGATCTGATGGTCAATTTGACTCTTCTAATGGATTGCTCGTTCCGCTGTAACTATAGTTGAAAAGTTTTATCATCTACTATATGTTCTAAATCTCTGATTTATTACTGATGAAGGCTATTGATGATGTAAATTATCTTTAGTCATGATATTCTTTATTGGGCTATTTGTGCTCACCCTTTTTCTTCACAATTTCTTTTAGGTAATAAGAGTGTAGCTGGGGCGAGCGGGGGTAACAGGAGAATAGAACGGTGGTCAATAGGTGTTGAGGTTCTCCCTAAATAGTATGGAAATAATTTTATTTAGAACTTTATATAAGTGTGTCATATTGTATACGTCATTTGATATTTAATTTTGGTGAACCGATTAGGGTGAGGTGAACCCAACTTTGGAAGGGTGTTTTGCCACTATCATACAAGATGTCTAATGATATACAACCTCGTGTTATCATAAGACAGGGTTGTGCTCATCCACTTTCTAAGTATATCTACGAGCACTACCTATATAATCTTAGAATTTATTTGAAATATGATTCTCAATTGGAGACAATGGAGATAATTATATGTCAAGAGAAGACTCACCATTGGAAAGAAGATGATAGCAATCTTCTTGTTTTTCGTTGGGGACTATTGGGTCAACCAAGGATAATTCTGTGGACATATGATATCTATCATAACCTAGACGCATGACCTCCCATGTACGAAGGTTTCCTTGACTATTTTCCAAAGATTTTAATTTTTAAAACAGTTATTGACTGTAATTTTATGTAAAGTACCATTGTAAGGTTGTGGTCGAGGCACCATGAGAGTTACATACAGTTGTATTAAAACTCACAGTTTAACTGTGGTCGTATTTTGCACGACAGTTCAATATTTGTATAAATGAAGTTTGTAAATGATTTTTATAGTGTGATATCTGGCGACTCAGAATGGGTCTTGTGGACCTAATTTGGGGGCGTCACAAAAGACACAAGGGATTTTAAGTTATTCAGAGACTCAAGCTCCTAATCCACTCTTCTGCTTTCAACTAGCAGGATTTCCACTAAGGAAGGGCAGCACTCTGAATCACTAAGATTCCATTAAGGCCAGCAACCTTGGAACTTTAGTTCACTAAGAACTCTTCAAGGCCAGCAGCCTTGGAACTCCTCTAGTTCCCTAGGAACTCTTCAAGCCCAGCAGGCTTGGAACTTTGTTTAGTCCCTCCGGACAAGGACCCCTCAGGCCCTGACTTCTTGTTGTTGGTGTTGGTGGTGCTGAGCTGCTAAGATGTCTTTAAGCTTGAACATCTTATGTACTTAGCAGCTTGGCGTAGTCCTCTTGGCATTCTGCTTGGAGTCTGGACTACATCTTCTTTGGTGCAGCTGATCTTTACTCTTTTCTACTTATCTTCATCTGATGTCAGCTGTGCACCATCACCATATGGATTTGCTAAGTCTCTGAGCTTTTGGTAGACTTCGTTTGGCACTTAGCAATCCCTGAACCTTTCTTGAATGTTTTGTAGACATGATTCTGCATCTACTCTTTTTCAGCCTTTGGTTCATGGTGATCTGTAGAGTGGCTTTCTTGATCTTTTTTGTACTCTGCCACTTTTCTGAATGCTATCTTCTTGTCCTTCTCGGCTCTCAGCTTAGCTGCCATCTTCAGTGGCATTTTCATGAGTGAAGCTCTAGTCTGTTTAAGTCCTTCTTCAAAATTGCTTCACTTCCACCTATGTAGTCTCACAGTCACTGAAACTTGTTCTGTTAATCTCCGGTGGAACTCGTAGAGTCAACAATAGCATTCCAACAACTCAACGATTCTGTAACTTCGCAATCATCAGCAAAACTTGATCTTTGAAGCTCTGTTGATTTATACTCATTCCAAATCTTTCCGTTAAAAAGTAGCCGTTAAAAGCTTTTTGAATTGCTTCGCAGATCTCTAGTTATTTGGTGTAGACTACAGATGTGACATGACATCCCCTTTTCTGACTTTTTGACACTGCAGTCTACTATTTCACCTACCCTGTCAGAGATATCACTTTGATGTCTCGGGCAGGTAGTCAACTTTATTTCCTCCTTCTGATTTCTCGATCAGAGGTTGTCCTTTTGCATCGATGCTCTTCAATAAGCTCTGTTCGACCATTAATCTTCAGATTGAACCGTTGCCAAAGCTTCAACCTTCAGACGACCGAACTCTACGATTCTGATACATATCTTCTTGGACTTGATCGTAGTATCTAGTTGACAGGTAGAGACAACACTACGATCTTGAAGAGGTTTGATTGGATCTTTAATGTAAAACACCTCTTCCTTCTCTTGAGTTGTGCTTCAATACTTCTGTTTGCTTCGACTGCTCTCAGATATTGATGGCTTGACTCTTTGTTCTGGCCCCTTCTGAATAGCAAGACACTTCAGATTTGTGGCGTGTCTAGCTCTCTTTCTCCTTGTGATCTCCCGTTCACTTATCATCAATGGACTGACCCAATACTTATCATCACTATGATCCTGGTTGCTTTCAAGATCGTCGTCTTCTATTTTCTTGACAGCTACTGTACTTGCTGACTTTCCTTAGTCAGTTACTGAAGTCTTCTTTTGATCAACTTGTGGAAGACTTCATCTCGAATGGCTTCATAACTCAATCTGGATGTTGATTGAGTTGGTTCTTAGATCTTCTGTTATCTTACATGCCATTCGTTGAGTGCTCTCTGGTTTCCTTTAGGTGGGATGTATCTTTGCAGTACCAACCAGAGGCTTCGTTCCTTTGGATATTCTAGGAGTGATCAATTGTTAAGAATCGTGTTTGCTCTATGATTCTGCCTTGGCATTGTGAGCACATCTGTTGAAGTCTCAGTTCTACACTCTGCGATTCAGCTTCGGCTGTGCAGACACTACGACTCCGAGATCTGATCTTAACACTTTACAATTTCTGTCGTTGTGCTTGTTGTCTTTATCTAATCTTACTCGACTACGATCTCTGCCTCTGATACGATCAGTAGACTCTACGACTCTGAGTGTAGTCTATGATTCTTGACTTGGCTTTGACATCAGTAGACTCTACGACTAAGAGTGTAGTCTACGATTCTTGACTTGGCTTTGGCAGATGCTTGGTCGGCTCGTAGGCAGGCTGTCTCTGTGATTCTGAACTTGACTTCCTCAGCAAATTACGGCTCTGAGGAAGTTCTCCTCGACACACTACGATCCTTACTTGTCTCTCCTGGCAGTCTATGAACTCTGAGATCTACCATCTTGCGGACTACGATTCTGCCTTGATAGCTCTCGAGTTTTCCTTGACTCTCCAGGAAGACTACGATTTCTGGTGCAGTTCTCGATGATCAGACAAGCCTATCTATTACATTATAAGATCAACCTAACAAGCTTGATCTTTCTATATTTATATTCCTTGTACATCATTTCTTTTTAAGGACTTTACAAAGTTGTTTTGCTTATGTAGGATCAACCTAACATATTTGATCAATTTATTCTAAGTCCTTGTACATATGTTTCTATTATCTATCAAAGGACTTTACAACTTTTCTTAATGCAAACATACTTGCATATTCATTCATACATATCATAATCAAATCATATATAAATAGGAATATCATTCACATGCTTATTCCTAACAAAAACATCTCACAGAAGATACTAGTTTATCAATAGTCCATGCTATCCAACTGGACGACGACGGTAACCCCATCTTTGATGAAGATGTTGGGGTTGGTCCTCCAGATGGAGTTAATACTTTAATATTCACCATAATTAAACATTTTGTTGGAACTCCTAGTAATATCACAGAAAGAATTCACGACCAGTTAAGTAATCTCACTTGTCCCAATCTAAGTGATTTTAGATGGTACAAAGATGTGTTTACTTCTCGAGTTATGATGCGTAATGATAGCAATAAACCATTTTGGAAAGAAAAAATTGTTAATGGTTTACCTTCATTATTTGCTCATAAGGTTCGTGAAGAATTAAATAAAAACTTATATTATATTGATTATGACAATTTAACCTATTGTGATATTATCAGTCACATTCAAAAAATTGGATTAAAAATGTGCATAGATTTTAAACACGCTAAACAAGTTAGTAAGGATAAAAATAAAGTCAAATATGAGTTAGGGACTTTTTATGAACAATATGGTTTACCCCCTGTCGCTCCCTCTAGAAGAAATCACAAGCATAAACATGTTGATTCCCGCAAAAGTCACAAACATCATAAAAGAAAACATAGTCAAAATGGAAGACAATTTTCTTTTAACATTGTATTAGCCATTTCCTGAAGGGTTTGATTTTTCCTTTCAACTACACCATTTGATTGTGGTGTGTAGGGAGCGGAAAAGTTATGACTTGTACCATGCTCATCACAGAACATAATGAAATCATAATTGTCAAATCCTCTTCTGTGATCAGAACGATTATAAATAATAGAGCTTCCCTGTTGATTCTGAATTTTCTTACAGAAGTCAGAAAAAGAATTTATAGTTTCATTTTTGAATTTCAGAAAATATATCCATGTAAATCTCGAGTAATCATCAACCAAAACTAGGATATATACAGCACCACCCATGCTATGTAACGACCCCAAAATTCATACAATTCAACTATCGACTTCGGTCGTTAATAATATGTCTAACTTCTAATTTTACATCATTATTCGATGTTAAACTTAATAAAATGCGGAATAATTTAACATTTTCTATCTTCTTACTTTAATTCCCTGAATCAAAACCTTTATCATTTACACATCTCTGAATCAAGTTATTTTATGATTCCCTTCATCAAAGTTATTTATAAAATCTTACATCTCAGCTCGATATCCCTTATACATTGGGTAGCTCAAACATTACAACTAAATATGAAGTTTCACATCATAAATTATCAAGTACATTTCTCAAAACATTTATCTTTACCTACCTTTAAATACAAACAATTAGTTGAAATTATATTATCATTGAAGACATTCTCAGAAATATGGTGGAACCAAAATTAGAAAATACATCATCTCCTATAGATATAAATCCACTTAAAAATCCCAATCCATAGTTAAATGACTTACCCAAAGACACACATTGTTAAAAATTATCCTTTAGAAAATGTGATAGGTGATATTGATAGAGGAATTCTTACTAGATCAAAAGCTCATAACCTAGCTTGTCATTTATCTTTTTTGTCCCAAATTGAACCTAAATATATAAAAGATGCCTTATTAGATAAAGATTGGATAATGGTCATGCAAAATGAACTTGAACAGTTCACCAAAAAGAAAGTTTGGGAGTTAGTTCCAAAACCAGAGTATACGTCCATTATTAGAACTCGATGGATTTTTCGTAACAAGATAGATGAAAATGGACCTATTATTCGTAATAAGGCAGGATTAGTCGCACAAGGGTATAATCAACTTGAATATATTAATTATGATGAAACATATACTCCTGTTGCTATAATCGAGTATATACATATGTTATTAGTTTTTGCATGCTATAAGGATTTTAAACTATTTCAAATGGATGTCATATCTGCATTCTTAAATGGTATTATTGAAGATAAAGTTTATGTTAAATAACCTCCTGAATTTGAAGATATTAATCATCCTGAGTATATTTATAAAGTGCATAAAGCTTTAAATGGTTTAAAACAGGCCCCAAGAGCATGATATGAACGATTAAGTAAATTTTTGCTAGAAACTGATTTTAAAAGGGGTACTGTCAATACTACATTATAACTAAATATAGGAACGATGATATTCTTATTATTCAAATTTATGTTGATGACACCATTTTTTACTCTACTAATATTATTATAGGTAATGATTTTTCTGAAAGTATGAGTAAGGAATTTGAAATAAGCATGATGGGAGAATTGAATTTCTTCCTAGGATTGCAAATCAAGCAAGGTGAAAAAGGTTTTCATATTTCTCAATCCAAATACTGCAAAGAAATTATTAAGAAATTTGATTTAGAGTCTGTGAAACCTCTTAATACTCCTATGTCAACTACTGATAAGTTAACTGCTAATGAAAATGGAAAAAATGTCGACATAAATAACTATAGATGAATGATTAGAAGTTTACTGTATGTCATAGCTAGTAGACCTAATATTATGTTCAATGTCTGTAAATGTGCTAGATTTCAATCAAATCCTAAAGAATCACATTTAGTTGTTATTAAAGAATATTTTGATATCTTAAAGGAACCACATACTTAGGTTTATGGTATCCTAAAGGTCAACTGTAAGACCCCAACTTTTATAAATAAAGAATAATTTTCTCGAAATATATTTTTGAATATTATGGTGTGGATTTGATATAATGTTATAGTTATGGGTAATATTTACAAATTTTGCAAAGTAAGCAAGTGGTTATATAATATTCGATTGGTCGGGGAATATTCGTTTTAACAAGAAATATTCGTACAACGGCACAATCATTGGTGGACCCCACAACGGAAGTGTTGTCGTAGTAAGAAAACGACAGAATTATCTTTTTATAAAAATAACGGCGGAAGTGTTACCGTTAAAACTGTTGAACTACCCGGTAGTAAAAGTACAGTAATACGCGTGGTTGCATAGTAGCACACGGTATTGGTTATTGATGCTTACGTGAGAAGTCACTTAGTTATACTCAATTATTGCTACAGTAATTGCTGCATCATATCTCTCATATTATTGATTCAATTATTGTCACAGTATCATCTGCATAATATGATATATTATTAAATCAATAATTGAGATGACAAAGTTGTTCATATTATTAAATTATAATATTGGCAATGTCTAGAAGTTCTGTCAAGTAGAGGTTTGATCACCTAATTGCGCGCCAATAAGAAGAAATCCTTATCGAAAAGCCCCCTCTTTCCTGGGAACGACCTAGTTGTTAAATATTTTGAGTTATAATATTAATGATGAATAAGTTCGTGTTGATTAAAGATGAAATTGATAGTTCCATTGTGTTGGAATTATTAGTGTTAGTGGAAATCGATATTTATTTCGATAATAATTGATGTCTAGAGGTTATATTGACCAATCGGGTAATTAATTGGATAAATAAGGAATTAATTGTTATTAATTCACATGATTATAACTATTTGTTCACATGTGTGTACTATTGATTCACATTCTTGTACTATTAGGGGAAGTGGTGCAAGATTGATAATACTTGCATGACTAAGTTAAAAATGGAGGTATAGATGGAGGTACTATACTGTAATTCGTATTTTTACATGTCTAGAACTATTGATTCACATGATTTACTATTGATTCACATGATTTACTATTAGGGGAGGTGGTGAAAGTTTGATAATACTTGCAGGACTAAATTAAAAATAAAGGAAAAGAGGAAGGTATTATTCTGTAATATTTTGAGCCCTAAAACATGCAATTATCAAAACTATATTTTCCTATAAATAGAAGCTCATTCTTCCTTCATTTCTTACCAATTCATTAAAGCTATAGAGCAATTATTATAGAGAGAAAGAAGAAGAGAAGTCTGCTACCTCACTATTCCAGTATCCAATTTTTTCTAAAGTAAGGGGTATTATTCTTTCGTATCATGAAGAGAGTTATTTTCTTTCAATACTCTTAAGAGTTATTATTCCATTCTTTATTATTATCTTTGGAATAACACATACATGCCAAGTACCGCATACGTGGTGAAATTCTTTCGTTATTCCATTCTTTACTATTCTCGCATTGAATAACCGTCATGCGTGGTCTATCGCATGCTTGGTGAATTCTGTTGTTATTCCATTCTTTATTATTATTCGTTGGATTATACATGCCTACGCGGATTACGCATGACACTGGTTCAATTCTTTATTATTCGTTGGAATATCCTCATTGCGTGTGGATTACGCATTTACGACCGGTTCCATTCTTTATTATTCGGTTGGGAATAACTCATGCAATGCGGCTCTATCGTACGCTGATGAATTCTTCTCATTATTCCATTCTTTATTATTTCATTGGAATAACTTTTTATATGGATTATCGCATGCATAGTGAATGATCCTTCGTATTCATTCCTTAATAAATTGTGGAAATGATGCATCTACGTGGATTACCGTCATGCTGCGAAAATCCATTTGCATTTCATATATTCAATTATACTCGGTTGGTTAAAGTTTTGGCTTCTATACTCCATGAAATTAGTAAAATATCCCGGATATTTCAAGGCTTCATCCAAGAGATCTTTCATAGAAATATTCTTCCGAGCATTCTTGAATTTTACTCCACAAAGCAAAGATCATGTTTATAATTTGGACGTTATTGATTTACGGATAAATTAAAATTATAAATCTTTAAAATTTATCCTTGAACTTATTTTATTGAATTATTATGTCATTGTCATCATCCTCATGCTTATATTGTGATGAAAGTCGTCTTTCGCTTACGTGCATAGATGGACTTGGTATGATTATGACGAGGATTATTCGGTATAATCATGACCGTAATGTGACGAATGATGTGGTAAAAGTTTTCATTGGCATGTAGTTCATTGATGGGCCGGTTGTTGGTGTGATTATGGCGAAGGGATTATTCGGTATATAGTGTGACTATTGATGATTACATGAATATCCTTGGCCGAAAGTGCGGGGATGATTCGATTTTATTTATTGTCGAGTCTCAATTGATAAAGTTGATGAAAAACTTTTAAATCATAGAAGATAGTAGATTTTATGCTCTACTTGACTCTTCTAATGAATTGCTTGTTCCGCTGCAGTTAAAATTGTTGTCTATTATATTCTATCAGTTTAACATTGTTGAAGGCTAATGATAATTTATTCTGCATTATCTTTGTGAGACCCCGAATTTTATGAAATGAAAGTATTCAATTTTTTTATAATTATTCTATTTAGTAAATGGTTAAATTGATAAAGGTTAAAGTTATGGGTGATGTTTGAAAATTTTGCAAAGTAAGCAAGTTGTTATAAAATAATCGGTGGTAAAATACGCGTGGTTGCATAGTAGCACACGGTATTGATTATTGATGCTTATGTGAGAAGTCACTCAGTTATACTCAATTATTTCTATAATAATTGCTGCATCATATCTCTCATATTATTGATTCAATTATTGTCACAGTATTATCTACATAATATATGATATATTATTAAATCAATAATTGAGACGACAAAGTTATTCAAATTATTAAAATTTCAATATTTACAATGTCTAGAAGTTCTGTCAAGGAGAGGTTTGGTCACCTAATTGCGCGCCAATAAGGAGAAATCCTTATCGGAAAGCCCCCTCTTTCCTGGGAATGACCTGGTTGTTAAATATTGTGAGTTATAATATTAATGATATTCGTGTTGATTATAGATGAATTTGATAGTTCCATTGTGTTGAAATTATTTGTGTTAGTGGAAATCGACATTTTTTTCAATAATAATTGATGTCTGGAGGTTATATTGTTCAATCGGGTATTCGGGGCACTTTTTGTGTCAGAATACTATTCACGAGTTACTATTTACAGGTTACTATTCACCTGATTACTATTCACTCTAGTATTATTCACTCGGGTATTTGGGACACTTTTCATGTTCTGGGTATTATTCATTCGGGTTACTATTCTCAAGTCTTATTCACTTGGTACTATTCAATTCGAAAAATATATTTCTTTTCGGTCCAAATCATTTTTGGGTACAATATTATTCCATGAGGAGATGTGCTAATTTTTCAGACCGTTGGTTGAAATTATAATAATAAATCAATATGGATTGTTGGTTTAAAGTTTTAATAGTAACTTGTCCTTTCGATTTTCCAAGAGTTATTTGTCCCTTCAGTTTTCCAAGAGTTATTTGTCCCTTCAGTTTTCCAAGAGTTACTTGTCTCTTCAGTGTTCCAAGAGTTAATTGCCCCTTCGCAAATAGTAGTTGTCTCTTCAATATTACCAAGAGTCATTTTGACCCTTCGTTAAGACCAAGAGCCACTTTCAGTTCTTCTATAAATAGAAGCTCATTCCTTCATTATTTCTTACGAATTCACTGAAACTCTAGAGAGAGAAATTATAGAGAGTAAGAAGAAGAGAAGTCTGCAACCTCACTTTTCTAATATCCAGTTTCTTCTAAGGTAAGGGGTATTATTTCTTTCGTATTCATGAAGAGAGCTATTGTTATTCCATTCCTTATTATTCATTGTTGAATAATCAGATATCTATGAATTCATCAGATACATGGTGAAATTTTGTTGTTATTCCATTCTTTATTATTCTCCTGGAATAACCTGTCTATGCGAAGTACCGCATACATGGTGAAATTCTATTGTTATTCCATTATTTATTATTCTGTTGGAATATCCTGTTGGTGCGAATTTCGCCTGACCTGGTTCCATTCTTTATTATTTTTTCGGAATATCCTGTCTATGCATTTACGTATAACCTGGTTCCTTTATTTATTATTCTGTCGAAATATCCTGTCTGTGCGTTTATGCATGACCTGGTTCCATTCTTTATTATTCTATTGGAATAACCTGTCTATGTGGATTACCACATGCATGGTGAATGATCCTTTGTATTCATTCCTTATTAAATTGTGGAAATGATCATTTACGTGGTTTTTATGATGAAAGTCATAATATAAGCATTGGATTATTGATTATGATGAAAGTCATAATAAAAGCATCAATGATGAAAATCATGGGTATATGTAGTATTAGTAAGTGTTATGATGAGTTATGTTGGTTATTATGTGAAAATATGAAAGTTTCTTAGAAATCACAAAGGGTTGAAAATTAGATTTTGGTGAAAATGGAACATGAAATTCAATTGACCATATCTCCTATTATATTTCAAATTTTTGAGTGTGGTCAAGTTCTAGAGTTAGATCTATGAGTTTTCTAACTTATCTAAGTGGAATCACTGGAAAAGGTGTTGTAGATTTTCGTGGTGGTGATTTTTAGAAGAAAGGAGTCAAAAGCGCAAAAGTAAAAACACGCCTGAAATTAAAAAGGGCATTTTCGGCCACTTGGCATGTGAAATAAATTCCGGCATTTTGGGACATGAAAATATATGGTATAAAGTACCTACTGTCCAAAAATGAGCTCATTCCGACTTAAAATGAGCAAGTTATGACTATTTTAATATTTAGGTTTTTCTAATTTAAAAACGCTATAACCTTAGAGTTTTATAACTCGATGACCATAAAATTTAAAACTGAAGCTCACGTTAACATGTGTAAGATCACCGCCAAGATTTAGGAATTTCGGAGTTAACCTTGAGGTAGCTAATTTCTTAAGAAATTAATTAAAATTGATTTTTGAAAAATACTTAAGGAGTTGAAAAATTATAAAAAAATACTTGTTGTGTATGAAATATATGTATATATGTTTGGACAAAGGATAGAAAAATAATAAGTTGATTTGGTAATTTTTCATGAAAATGGTTTAGTTACTTAACATATGAGTTAAATATGTTATGTGAAGTTGAAATTGGTAAATATGATTTTATGGCTTGAAAATCCTATATAAGGTATATATCTGATTTTGATGGGGATTTGATCATTGGTGATGATATCTTATGAGTATGGCATTTTTGAATGATTAAATGCATTATTTGGTAAAGTGTAAACAATTAAAATAAATTGTTTATAAGTTTAAGAAAAAATTAAAATATTGTTATAATATTAATGATATTAGATTATGAGATTATTAAGTGATTGATAACATTGGAATATTCTTGAACCCTGGATAAATTATATTATAAATGTTTAATATTTATCCTTTATCTCATTTGATTGATTCTTTATATCATTGTCATGATCCTCATGCTTGTATTGTGTTGAAAGTCATCTGTGACTTACGTGCATAGATGGACTTGGTATGATTATGACCAAAGATTATTCGGTATAATCATGATCATAATTGAAAACACGAATATCCTTGGCCCGTAGTGCATGGATAATCCTTGGAGTTTGTTTGAAATATGATTCTCAATTGGAGACAATGGAGATAATTATAAGTCAAGAGAAGACTCACCATTAGAAAGAAGATGATAGCAATCTTCTTGTTTTTCTTTGGGGATAATTCTGTGGACATATGATATCTATCATAATCTAGACGCATGGCCTCCCATGTACGAAGGTTTTCTTGAGCACTTCCCAAAGATTTTAATTTCTAAAACATTTATTGACTGTACTTTTATGTAAAATACCTTTGTAAGGTGTTGTGGTCGAGGCACCATAAGAGTTACATAGATTTTGTATTGAAACTTATGAATTATCTGTCATTTGTCGCATTCGCATCTACGCAGTTCAACAATTATAAATGAAGTTTGTATTTGATTTTTAAAGAGTGATATCTGGCGACTCAGAATGGGTCGTGTGGACCTATTTTGAGGGCGTCACAATCTTAGTCATAATTTTTCTTACTGGGCTAGTTGAGCTCACCCTTTTTTTCACTATTCTCTTCAGGAAATGAGAACGTAGTCGGGACTAGTCGGAGGACGGAGTGACGGTCCAGATGATAGCATTAGTAGTCCTCACTATTTTGTTAAATAGTGTGACAATAATTGTAATGAGGACTCCATTGAGTGTGGATATTGTTTAGATGACAATATTCTTATTAAAACTCTTAGATTATGTTTTGTCGTATTTTACACATTGTTGTATAATTAAGTTGTATTTGAATTTTTTGTACCATGTATTTGGCGACTCAAGATGGGTGATGTATACACTTTTGGGGGGCATCATAGTTGGTATCAAAGCTTAGGGATATGATCCCTGGCTGAGATGTGAGACAAGAACTAGGAGGGGAGAGACGGGAAATTCCTTCGCTAGTATGACCTACCTAAGTTTATTTGGTATTTAATTGCTCATCGAGAGTATAGGGATAATATGTGATATGTTAATTAACCCTTGTTTTGTGGCAGTATTTGAAAATGGCATCCAAAAATGTTGAGATAAGCAATGAAGCACATGAGACCGTTAAGTCACCACAGATTAATACCCAGGATAATGTGCAACAGGAAGACAATAATCCTCAGGTAAACAACAACGATCAAATGATGAACGATGGGATGTTCAGAGGTTTTATGCAATTCATGCAACATCGGGCGAGGGCGGCTCCTGTCCAAAATGCAGGTGGAAACACGGACAACTCTTGGACGATCACCGCTAAGCAGTTCAAGGAGCTGGGACCACCGGAGTTTTTTGGAGAGCCAAAACCACTTAAGGCGAAGACGTGGATAAAGCAGATCAACAAGATATTTGATATCTTGGGATGCTCTGAGGAGCAAAAGGTTCCCTTTGCCACCTTCATGTATGTTATGAGCAAAGGCAGACATCGGTGGGGAATCAGTAAAGCGTACTCAACCCGCCGTGACTCAAAATGTCTTGGGAGAAGTTCCAAGAACTGTTCAACGACAAGTACTTTCCTGAAAGTATTCATCACATGAAGGAGGTAGAGTTCATCAAGCTTGAGCAAAACAATATGATCGTGGCACAATACGAAGCTAAGTTTATCGAGTTGTCTCGGTTTGCGTCCCACTTGGTTGATAATGAGGAGAGAATGACGCGGATGTTTCTAAGAGGTTTGAAACCCGAGATACGTCAATACCTAATTTCTCACAAATTGTGTTTGTATTCAGATGTTGTGAATAGGGCTCAGTTATTGGAGCGCAAGAATGAGTCAACCCAACCAAGAGAGAGTAGTCGACAAGTCGATAATACCAACGGTAGCAGTCATCGAAGCGGTGCCAACAAGCGTGGAGGGAATCAACATGCCAGAAATGGTAATCACTTCGGTGGTAATCATGGCCATGACAATAAGAGTGGACATTTTAAGAAGAGGAGATTCAACAATGATGGAAAGACGTCAGCACCAACACCTGTTGTTAAGGAAGGAGAACGACCGCCGGTCGTATGTTACAAATGTGGAGGGGAAGGACACATCAGTCTAATCTGCGCGATGTAGTCCAAAGCGTGTTACAATTGTGGAAAAGAAGGTCACCTAGCCCGATTTTTTTGTGCACCAAAGTCAAGTCCAACTGGGATGGAGGCATCAAAGGCCATCCCAGATAAGACAAAACCGGTAGTTCAAGGGAGAACGTTTGTCGTAACCTCCCAAAAAGCGAGGAATCCGAACGAGGTGATCACGGGTAAGCTAATCATAAACTCTAGCGAAGTATATACCTTATTTGATACCGGTTCTACCCATTCTTTTATTTCTCCTACTTGCGCTCAATGTTTAAATTTGACTCAGGAGAAATTAGATTTTAACTTATCAGTTGAAACTCCGTTGGGAGAAACCTTTATTACATCAACTGTTTATAAGTCTTGTTTGATTCAAATCGGTAACCGCACGTTACCTGTCAATCTTATAAGGTTAACTACTCATCATGCTAAAATCGATTGTTTTTGTAAGGTTATTAACTTTCATATTCCTAACCAACCTATTATGCGAATTCAAGAAACCAAACCACTAAAATCAATCACTGTCATATCAAGCCATAAAGCTATTCATTTATTAAAAAACGGATGTCAAGCTTTCTTAGCCCATGTCACGGATTTAAATAAAAATAAGTTAGATTTGAATGATATTTCTATTGTTAATAAATTTCTTGACGTATTCCCTGAAGAACTTCCTGGCCTACCCCCAGAGCGTGAAATTGAATTTTGTATCGACCTTGAATCCGGTACAAAACCCATTTCCAAAGCCCTATATCGAATGGCTCCTATTGAACTTCAAGAGTTAAAAACCCAACTACAGGAATTGTTAGACATCAGTTTCATTCGTCCTAGTACGTCTCCTTGGGGGTGCTCCTATTCTATTCGTGAAGAAGAAAGATGGAAGTATGCAACTTTGTATTGATTATCGGGAGTTGAATCATGTCACCATCAAAAATAGTACCCATTGCCTCACATTGATGACTGTTTGACCCGATTGCAAGGAGCCAAATTCTTTTCAAAGATTGATCTTCTCCGGAGGATAACATAAGTTGAAGATTAAAGCGATGACATTCCAAAGGCGCTTTTAGAACTCGTCACGGGCATTATGAATTCCTAGTCATGTCTTTTGATTGACTAATACTCCGCCGCCTTCATGGACATGATGAACCGAGTATTCAAGGAATATTTGGATCACTTTGTGGTCGTCTTTATTGATGACATCCTCATATACTCCAAAACCCGTGAAGACCATGAAAGCAACACTTGAGGTCGATACTTCAAAAGCTTCGTGAAAACAAGTTTTATGCCAAGTTGAAGAAATGTGAGTTCGGCTCGAGGAAGTTGTATTCCTTGGTAGCGTGATATCAAATCATGGAATATCCATTTACCCAAATGAAAATTGAAGCAATTCAAAGTGGGAGCAACCAAAGTCGATGGATCAAAAGACGTAGCTTTCTCGGCCAATTGGTTATTATCGGAGATTCGTGGAAGGATTTTCTCAAATCACTACTCCATTAACTCAGTTGACTCGAAAAGATACAAAGTTCGGTTGGAGCGAGGAATGTGAGAAGAGTTTTCAAGAACTCAATAGAAGACTCATTTCAGCACCTGTTCTGATAATACCATCTGGCTCGGAGGGATTTGTCATTTACAGTGATGCTTCAGGCAAAGGGTTAGGATGTATTCTCATGCAACATGGAAAATTCATAGCTTATGCCTCACTACAACTCAAAGAATATGAGAGGAATTATCCTACTCATGATCTAGAGTTGGCAGCAATCGTTTTTGCGTTAAAGATTTGGAGGCATTACTTGTATAGAGAGAAGGTGGAGATTTATACGGATCATAAAAGCCTCAAATATTTCTACACCTAAAAGGAACTCAACATGCGGCAACGACGATGGCCTGAGCTGTTGAAAGATTATGATCATACCATCCAATACCATCCTGGAAAAGCGAACGTGGTAGCCGACGCATTAAGTAGAAGATCATATGCGGCTACGAGTGCGATATTATCAACGCAAAGGCCCATTTTGTATGAATTACAAAGGATGGAGATAGAGTTAAAGACTCTAGGGACCCTTATGATAATGGCGAATATACGCGTAGAACCGACTTTAATTGATAAAGTTAAAGCTGCTCAAGCTACAGACCTGGAGCTGATGCGTATGAGGAAGAAAGTAAACGAAGGCGCTTATTCCTAAGCAAGAATCGATGAAGAAGGAATACTTGAGTCAACTCGGACTTTGTGTTTCTAACGATTCGACTTAAAGTATAAAATCATGATGGAGGCACACAACACACCGTTTGCAATCCATCCTGGGAGTACCAAAATGTATCGTGATCTTCGACATACATTTTGGTGGAGCAATATGAAGAGAGAGATAGCGGGGTTTATCTCAAGGTGTCTAACTTCTAAATAAGTCAAAGCGGAGCATTAAGTGTCAAAAGGTCCATTGCAACCACTTGAAATTCCAGAATGGAAGTGGGAGCACATTACCATGGATTTCGTTACTGGTCTTCCCAAGGTTTCTCAAGGCATAGATGCGATTTGGGTCATTATTGATAGATTGACCAAGTCTACTCATTTCGTACCGATACGAGAAACTTATACACTTGAATGTCTTACTCTTATGTACATAAACGAGATTGTAAGACTGCATGGTATGCCAGTATCCATAGTTTCTGATCGAGACCCAAGATTCACTTCACGATTTTGGGTTAGTTTGCAAAAAGCTATGAGCACGGATTTACGATTTAGTTCGACATATCATCCTCAGACGGACGGACAATCAAAGAGGACTATTCAAACTCTGAAAGATTTATTAAGACTCTGTGTCCTTGACTTCATGGGAAGTTGGGATAAGTTCTTACCATTGGTGGAGTTTTCCTACAACAACAGTTATCAAGCAAGTATTGGCATGGCTCCATTTGAGGCGTTGTATGGAAAAAGTGTCGTTCTCAAAGTATCTTTGGGATGAGGTGGGTGAAGCAACGTTGTTGGGACCAGAGTTAGTACGTATGACTACTAAAAGATTCAAACAATTAGGCAACGATAAAACCTCACAAGATCGATAAAAGAGTTATGCCGATCTTCATCGAAAGGACGTGGAATTCGATATTGGAGATCACGTGTTGTTATGTGTTGCTCCATGGAAAGGAGTTACAAGATTTGGAAAGAGAGGAAAGCTCAATCCTCGATTCATTGGCCCATTTTTAATCCTCGATCAAGTAGGAACTGTGGCCTATAGACTCGCTTTACCGCCAAGTATGTCTCGTGTTCATAACGTTTTTCACATATCCATGTTACGTAAATATGTGGAAGACTCGAACCACATTATTGAGTTAGAACCAGATGAAATAGCGGAAGATTTAACGTATGAAGAGGTTCCTGTTCAAATCTTGGATAAGAAGGGACATATTCTATGCTCCAAGGTTATACCTCAAGTCAAAGTTTTGTGGAGAAACCACGATGTTGAGGAAATGACCTGGGAGTTAGAATCTGAAATGAAATCAAGGTATCCTTACCTCTTCGACATACCAGGTATGTACCCTAATTTCGAGGGCGAAATTTCTTAAGTAGGGAGGTTGTAAGACCCCAACTTTTATGAATAAAGATAATTTTTCTATAAATATCATTTTTGAATATTATGGAATGAATTTGATATAATGTTATAGTTGGGGGTAATATTTATAAATTTTGCAAAGTATGCAAGTTGTTATATAATATTCGATTGGTGGGGAATATTAGTACGACAAGACAATCATCAGTGGACCTTATTGGCGGAATTATTGTCGAATTGAGAAAACGACAAAAATATTTTTATGAAAATAACGGCGAAAGTTTTACCATTAATTGTTGAAACACCCTGTGTTAAAAGTACGAAGAATACGCATGGTCGCATAAGTAGCAATACGGTATTGATTATTGATGCTTACGTGAGAAGTCACTCGTTTTGTTCAATTATTACTACAAGAATTGTTGCGATAAGTATCTCACGTTATTTGATTTAATTATTGTCGATATTTTATATATTATTAAATCAATAATTGAGATGATGAGTTATTAATATTATTATTTGCAATATTAACTATGTACAGAAGTTCGCTGAGAGAGAGGTTTGGTCACCTAATCACTTGGGCCAATAGGGAGAAATCCTTATTGGAATCCTTATATATATATTTATTATATATATAAATTTTGTTTTATTAGTATTATTAATGTAATAAAATGGAAAAGCTTTTATATAAAAGCGAATACTTTTATAAAGTTATTTGTTTTATTAGACAATAATTAGAATACATTATATTTCATTACGCATAGTGTTTTGCATAGTAAAATCTTTTATATAAAATAGAATACTTTTATAAAGTTATTTGTTTTATTAGAAAATAATTAGAATATATTATATTTTATTACGATAGTGTTTGATAGTGCTCAGATATAGTGTTTTATATAGTAAAATCTTTTTATATAAAAATGTAATACTTTTATAAAGTTATTCATTTTATTAGATTATAAATAGAATATATTATATTTTATTTAAAAGATTTTTTTTATTAGAATATTTTATTTATACTGCATAGTAAATCAATATGGACCGTCTGTTCAAAAGTAAATCACTGGATCGTTCATGAATTAGTTACTATTCAAGACACATTCTCTATAAATAAGCTCATTCCTTCATTATTTCTTATTTAATTCACTTGAAACTCTGAGAGAGAAACTATAGAGAGAAAAAAGAAAAGTATTCTGCTACTTCACTACTCCTATATCTAGTTTCTTTTAAGGTAAGGGGTATCTTTCGTATTCATGAAGAGAACTTCTATTATTCCATTCTTTATTATTACATTGGAATAACTCAGATACGCTGCCTACCCTATACTTGGTGAAATTCTTTCGTTATTCCATTCTTTATCATTATATTGGAATAATACGTCTACGCACAAATACCGCATACATGGTGAAATCCTTCATTATTCCATTCTTTATTATTCTCATGGAACATCCGGCGTCTGCATGCTTACGCACGATGACTGGTTCCGTTATTTATTATACATCGTTGAATATCATGTTGGTGCGTATACACACGACTGGTTCCATTAATTATTATTCGTTGAATAACACGTATGCATACGATTTATCGCATACATGGTGATTTATGTTGTTATTCCATTCTTTATTATTCATTTGAATATCCCGCCGGTGTAATAATTTTCACCGACTGGTTCCGTTATTTATTATTTTGTTGGAATAACGTATGCTGCTCATTACAATGTGCATGCATGGTGATTTCTTTTGTTATTCCATTCTTTATTATACTCGGTTGGTTAAAGTTTTGAATTTATACTCCATGAAATTAGTGGAATATCCTCGATATTTGTGCTTCATCCAAAGATCTTTTCATGGAAATATTCTTCCGAGCATTCTTGAATTTTACTCTACAAAGAAGTATCATGTTGACAATTTGGGACGTTATTAGTTTCGGATAAATTAATTCTTGAA
The DNA here is from genome assembly GCA_020205615.1 of Panax quinquefolius. Classification (NCBI taxonomy): domain Eukaryota; kingdom Viridiplantae; phylum Streptophyta; class Magnoliopsida; order Apiales; family Araliaceae; genus Panax; species Panax quinquefolius. Next base: position 137,509,282 of record CM035155.1, read on the forward strand.
CTTGTTTTATTCAATTCTTATATCATTGTCATCATCCTCATGTTTATATTATATTGAAAGTCATCTCGTGGCATCAGAAAGTGCATAGATGGACTTGGTATGATTATGAATGAGGATTAATCGGTATAATCACGATCGTAATGTTACAAATGATGTGATAAAAGTCCTCGTTGGTCCGTAGTGTATTGATGGGACGGTTGTTAGCATGATCATGACTATCGATGAATACACGAATATCCTTGGCCCGTAGTGCATGGATAATTTGTGGTTGTGATACTTAATGAATTTCCTGGTCAGTAGTGCGAGGGATGATGTGGATTATTTATTGTCGAGTCCCCGTGATAAAAGTGATGAAAACCTTTTAAATCATAAAAGATAGTAGATTTTATTCTCTACTTGACTCTTTTAATGGATTCGCTTGTTCTACCGTAGTTAAACTTGATGTTTGTTATATATCAGACGTTTAACACTTTGTTGAAGGCTAACGATAATTTATTCCGCATTATCTTAGTCATAATATTTCTTCATCGGGCTAGTTGAGCTCACCCTTTCTTTCTTTGCTCTATTCAGAAATGAGAGCGTATAAAGGGACTAGTCGGGGAGCGAGAGTAACTGTCCCAGATGATAGCATTAGTAGTCCCTCACTATTACGTTAAATAGTGTGACAACAAATGTAATGAGGACTCCATTGAGTGTGGATATTGTCTAGATGACAATATTCTTATTAAAACTCTTAGATTATGTTATGTCGTATTTTATATGACTATTGTATAATTAAGTTGTATTTGTATTCTGTATCATGTATTTGGCAACTCAGAATAGGTGATGTATACCTATTTTGGGGGCGTCACACTTACTAAAACTCTTAGATTATGTTTTGTCGTATTTTACACGACTGTTGTATAATTAAGTTGTATTTGAATTTTGTACCATGTATTTGGCGACTCAAAATGGGTGATGCATACCTGTTTTGGGGGAGTCATATCAACATTTTGATTTTATTTGTTTCTCAGATTCTGACTATGTCGGTCATCATGTTGATCGAAAAAGTACAAGTGGCACTTGTCCGTTTTTAGGTGGTTGTCTATTTTCTTGGTTTTTTAAGAAACAAAATTTAGTATTTATCTCAACCACAAAAGCAGAATATATAGTTGTTGCACGTTGTTGTGCACATATATTATGGATGAAACAAACCCTTGGTGATTATAATTTAAACTTTAATTGTATGTTAATAATATGTGATAATACAAATGCTATTAATCTAAGTAAAAACATTATGTTGCATGCTAGATCAAAATATATAGATGTTAGACATCATTTTTTACATGATCATGTAAACAGTGACATCATTAAATTAGAGTACATTGATACAAATCTAAATATTGCTGATATATTTACTAAACCATTGAATTCTGAACGATTTTTTAAATTACGTATTGATTTAGGAATGCTAGATAATTTTTTATAATTATATATGCATCTAAATGTGTTTTTATTAATTATCATTTAAATTCTTTGTAAATATAATAGCATTATTTATATATATATTATTGATTATTTCAATCTTCTATTGTTTTTTATATCTTATTAATTATCAACTCACTTTTTTAGACACAATAATATTTATAAAATATTTTCCTTAAGAACATTATTTTTTATTAATAGTATTTTTAAAAAACATAATAGTAATACTTATAAAATATTATCTTTAAAAATATTATTAACTATTAAAAAAATTTATTTACCTTTATATTTTTTTATTATTTTTTTCATTATATATATATATATAATATAAATATATTTTAAAATATTTATTAATCCTTACCACTTATCTAACATACTCAGATACCCCTTTTAATGATTTGACGGACAGCATGACGATTGATTATGCGTCATTATGTGTTCAAATCCTTCGTTAAAAGTTAAGACGATGGTTCTATATATTTCGATGGACCGAATTGTCGTAAATTATTAAATTACTAAAAGAAATGTATGTATGTATGTAGAAAGTAAAGTTTTAAGATCCAGCCGAATATATATATATATATATATATATATATATATATATAATATAATATAATCTCATCCATTGGTTAGTCTCCATCTAACGATTAAGATTAAACTCATCAATGCAATCCAAACAAAACCAATCACAAGAAAGCACACATATTGGAACTACTGACCCTTCGATCAACCAACAAAAACAAGCATTAATCATTGGATCAATTAATGAATCTTATTTAAACGCCGAGTTCATCATCACCGTTGATCATTTTCCTGATCAATCCTTAACCATCAGATCACCCATGTAAACCTATCTATAAATAAATAAAAAAAATTCTTTATTCATTTTTCTTCTTCTATTTCCCTATCCTTAGTTGATCGTTTTCTCTTTCTCCCCAAAACTTTCTCAAACCCTAAATCACGTGTTTACTAATTTTTTCAATCTTCTATCTCCCGTACGTTTTCAAAAATTTCACTCAGATTAAATGATTCTTCGCTGTCCAAATCACGTGTTTACTAATTTTTTTTAAAAATTTAATTTTTTTCATTTTATTTAGATCTCAGATATGTCAAATGATAGATCCTTCGTGTTCTTGAGTTTCATTTGGATCAAGCTAGCTCTATTATTCTTTAGATATAAATCCTTTACAAAAATCCCAAAAAAAATTTAATCTCTGAAACCCTAATTTCTTTTCGATTTTTTTTTAAAATTGTCTGAGAATTAACTCTCTCATATGTTTGATCTATCATTAATTTTGCTCTATCAAAATCATTTACAAAACTTCATATTTCTTTGCTTTGAATATGTCAAAAATAATCATGATAATCTTTTTTCAGTTATCTCTTATAAAATATGGTTGGTTGTCTTAGATCTCTTAAGATTTGTTTCTCTTGTTACATATCTAAAATATCAAAACTGGATCTATAAATGGTCTTCATCTCGATATCAGATTTATATACATATATATTTTCTAAAACTCGTATCTTTTTCAAACTATATTCTTCATATACTTAACTTATATTTCAAAATATATATATATATCAAATATATTTAACTATAAGATATATTTGAGCATATATTCAAGTATATATATATATATATATATACCTCCGTGTTTTTTCCTTTCTCTCTCCTCACTCAATCATAATAGAACGACTCCCTCTAGCCAGAAAACCCTTTGCCGCAAAATCGAAGCTGGAAAAATCGATTCCCTTGAAATCGATGGCTGCAAAATCGAAGAGAGAGAAAGCGAAGCCCTTGATCCCCTCCAGAAATGCGATTTAGAAATCTCAGTTCAAGGGTTGTGTGTTTCGACTGAGGGAACGAGTTCTTCTCCATCTTTTGATTCCATTCTTCACAGAACGTTTTCCAAATCTTCAATCGATGTCAAAATCTTCAGAGTAATGAGCCCTATAGTCTTTAGAAGAAGAGAGAGCCCTATAAATTTCGACGTGCCCTAGAATCGCATCTCCTTCATCTCATCAGTTCGAGTCGGTAAGGGCTTACGATTTGGTACTTTTGCAGTTTAATTTTACACCTTAACTGTTCCTCTGTTCTTTTACCTAATTTACCTGTTATGCTAAATCCAAACTAGCCCTAATCTACCTAATTTATTAAAGTCTTATGCCCCCATTTTTCAAACGTAGAGGTGCATATGACTTGAAAATTCCCTGTTCTTTTTCCTCTTAAATTTGTTAGAGAATTAAGTCAGCACATGTCTGTAACATATTTTGGACAACACTTGTGCAATTTGAATTTCACGAAAGCAGAGTACTTAACGGTTTAATGCTTTGATATGCTGTTATCTTTTCCTTATGTGCTGCTCAAGGTTGTTATCGGCATTACTTAGTTTTTTTTATGTTTTTCTTGGTTTTTTTTCCTTTTATACTCTGCACTAGTTTCCTTTCAAGTAAAATTTATGCATTACATGTAAAATGTAGGATGTGTAATACTTCTTCGGTTTTCGGCTAATTGAGACTGGTTCATCAATCTTTCTGCTGCTGATTACCCACTTGTCACTCAAGATGGTATTTTTCTCAAAAACATTATGTGTGTTTTTTGATTTCTTTTTAAAAAATTTGGTAGTTTTTTTTTCTCGTAAAGGTAGTTGATTTTTATGATTCTCAATTGTTCATTTAAGTAGTGATGTGGGTATTTCATGTTTTGATTATTGGAAATTTTGGTACAAATTTTGTTGATTCTTGATTGTGCACTCATTTGACATGTGGATTACTGTGACATTATGTGTGGTTTAGGTCTATTGTTAGTTTTGTTTATTTTTTATTATGAATTTATCTTCGTGTAGTTATTTATGGCAGGTTTCTATACGAATTTCAGTTAGTTTCTTTATTGCCCATTAACTAACTGATTTGAGTTTGTTGGGTTTCAGATCTTCTTCACATTTTGTCATATATACCTAAAGATATGAATTTTGTGAATCACACGAGCTACGTTAGTTGAAAAGAGTATGAACAAAAATAATTTTCCTTTTATATATTGTTTTGTTATAGGATAAAAGTGGTCGGGTTATACGGTTATGGAGTTTAATTATGATTTTCGTGGTGTTGCCGATCTCGGAGGTTGAAATGTAATGAATTGATTGTAATGAAGCTCTGTTGTACTCTGGGCTTTAGTGAGGAGCGTTGTACCTCCCCATGTACCTGAACCTGTAGACTTTTCACAGCATGCTTGTAAAGATTCAACCCAACCTGATAAGAAGACAGATATTGGAACTGAGAAAAACAACACCAGTCCTCGTAGTGATTCTTCTTATGTTGAATTGATTATGAATTATGCTTGCATCTTCTGGACATAATCATGTTGTACAAAGGAGGAAAAACTGCAATTTTACTACATTTGTTCCGTGTATTGGATATACAAGGAATTGTAGACTTGGTAAATCTCTTTTCTTTTCCTCTTGACAGATGCAAGATGGATTTTAACAGGGTAGAATAAACAAGTTGATATTTTGGTTTTTGTTAGGATGTGTGAATCCCTATTTTAAATGTAATGAACTGATTGTAATGTAACTCTGTTGTACTCTATATTTTGAACTTAGTTTGGACCCAAGCCTGAATTGATTGTTTGAAGCTCTGTTGCAATTGAAACATCAAGAAGATATATTGTGGTTACTTTTCCTTTATTAGTTTTGATGGTAACTTATTTGATTCCTTGTCATCTGAACTCAGCTTCCTTATCATCTGGAAAGCCAAGATGAACCAAGTGAACACGACCATTAAGGTATCTACTTCCCAAAAGAAGGATGGCTTGACAGTCTGTGGTTAAGAAAACTAATACTTGCAGATAATAATGATTTTAGCACAGTACTTCAAATTTGGCTAATAAACAGCAACATAATGCAAAATTGATCTTGGTAACTTAAATTGGTATTACATAGCAATAAACATACTTGACAGAGACCATACAAAGTGTTGCCAATCAAACTCCAACTAATTTCAAGACATAGTAAAAGAGTGATTCTGTCACTTAGAAAAATGTGACCTACTTTTTATCAGCAATATTCATGACTACTAAACCGCACCTTAAGTTATATCATATATGGCAAAGTGCAAATAAGTTAGCAAAAAGAACTATCCTACAGAGTTAGAACATCAAGAGGACAAAATATTTACAATCAAACATTGTTAGACAATCCAATATCCTTTCAACTAGACCAATATTGACTTTAAAATTGCAATCAAGGAAGTCAATTCTGTAATTTCTTGTCTAGATCTGGCTTTGTAGAGACACCCAATACCCCAACCCCTAACAACACCATCTATGTGTCCACTGAACAATGTTCTTCCTTCAGCACTCAAACTCAAGCTTGTGCAGTATATGACCTGTTCATTATAAGGTTACAATATATAAGAATATCAAGAAATAGGTAGCATATTACCACTATTAAAAAGATAATACAATCATACACAAACATTGAAGTTAATCAACAAATATAAAACATCAACTTAAAATGGAAAGAATCATTGTTTAGGGAAAAAAGATGTATCTTTTTTTTGATATCATGTTCAGTACTATGTTTTTGAGTCCTAGTTTGTAGAAATCTAGTGTGTTTTTTGTAGTAGGTAAAAGAAACATGTAATATTGTGTATTAAGTATATAACTTGATATGAAATAAAAAGTTTGTTGTGTTGAAATGTAAATTTAGCCAGCCATAAGATGTTTTTTTGGCCAAGTTCACTGTTTTTAAAGTTTATATATGTACATGGTGCGATTGACATTTCTATTGGTACAACATTCCAGCTTGCAGTTGAGGAGAGCTAAAGCTTAAGAGAGAGGAACATGACTATAGTATTGGTTCCAAATGAGGCTGTTGTACAAAAAGCTCCAGAACCATTGAAGAAAAAAGACAAGACATCAACTGCAGGCTCAGCAAAACATATCATGATGGTTAGTTTTTCTAAGGAAAGTTGTTTAACTTATGATCTTGCTAGATAGAATAGAGATAAAAAATTAATTGTGCCACCTGAAGGAAGGTGGGCTTGAATGTCATTATCTGTCTATAATCTGTAATGTCATTATCTGTCTGTAATCTGCAACTATGACCAACTGTAATATTCTTATTGACCAAATGTAATCTTATGCATGCTCAAGTTTACATGGTGTCTCTACTAGTAGTACATAAATTTTTACTTGAATGCAGAGTATAAATTTTTACATGTAATGCACATATTTTTCTGTGAATTTTTTTACATGTAATGCACTTTCAGAGTATAAATTTTTACATGTAATGCACAAAGAAGTATTACACATCCTACATTTTTACATGTAATGCATAAATTTTTACTTGAAAGGAAACTAGTGCAGAGTATAAAAGGAAAAAAAAAAACAAGCAAAACATAAAAAAACTAAGTAATGACGATAACAACCTTGAGAAGCACATAAGGAAAAGATAACAGCATATCAAAGCATTAAACCGTTAAGTACTCTGCTTTCGTGAAATTCAAATTGCACAAGTGTTGTCCAAAATATGTTACAGACATGTGCTGACTTGATTCTCTAACAAATTTAAGAGGAAAAAGAACAGGAATTTTTCAAGTCATATGCACCTCTAGGTTTGAAAAATGGGGGCATAAGACTTTAATAAATTAGGTAGATTAGGGCTAGTTTGGATTTAGCATAACAGGTAAATTAGGTAAAAGAAAAGAGGAATAGTTAAGGTGTAAAATTAAACTGCAAAAGTACCAAATCGCAAGCCCTTACTGACTCGAACTGATGAGATGAAGGAGATGCGATTCTAGGGCACGTCGAAATTTCAAGGCTATAGGGTCTCTCTCTTCTTCTGAAGACTATAGGGCTCGAAGACTCTGAAGATTTTGACATCGATTGAAGATTTGGAGAACGTTCTGTGAAGAATGGAATCGAAAGATGGAGAAGAACTCGTTCCCACAGTCGAAACACACAACCTTGAACTGAGATTTCTAGGGTTTGGCTTTCTCTCTTGCAGCAATCGCGTTTCTGGAGGGGATCAAGGGTTTCACTTTCTCTCTCTTCGATTTTGTAGCTATCGATTTCAAGGGAATCGATTTTGGCAGCTTCGATTTTGCGACAAAGGGTTTTCTGGCGAAAGAAAGTCGTTCTATTATGACTGAGTGAGGAGAAAAAGGAAAAAACATGTAGGTCTTATACCACCTTTAGCGACGGACCGGATGACGATTCAGTTTTTTGTGTATATCAGAGAACCGTCGTCTTAGCTTTTAGCGACGCATCGAACCGTCGCCATAACATATAAACCGTTTATCTGTTCTATTGCGATGGACTAAAACCTTCGCCCGGAAACAGACTGTACACACACATATAAATACATATATATATATATATATATATATATATATATATATAGTACTCTGCATGATGAGTTTATTGAAGAAAAGCTAAAGAGTAGTTGTGCATGCATTTCCTATATTTCTTTGAAGAGTGTTAAACAACTGCTAAGGTAAAATCTATACATTTATATGTCTAAGTTTCTTACTGTCAGATTTTTGTGACTATATTCATCTCTTCTATTCTATTTTTCTCGAATTAATGGTATGCACTGTTGAGATACTTGATTTCTTTTCATGTATATTTGGTGATGGATATAAATACTTGAAGAATGCATATTTGTGTGTATGTGTTAAACTCTGTTGTCAGCTGTTGGTTGTCTGTTTAGTTCATACTGAACATTTTCTCTTTATTTTTGAAACTGAACTAAGGTTTAAAAATAAATTTTATGGTTTGGTCAATGGTAATGCTATGATTGATTTCCATCTTCTACCTTGAATCACTATTTTTCTTAAATACTCTGATATCTTTGAAAAATAATCTACAGTTCAAAGTATGTCTTAGTTTCTTGAAAATCAAATCTTGCATTTACTGAAAATCTTTCTGCCCTTACTATGTATGTATCTTAGACAATCATTCTCTTTTCATGAAAATACATTAAATATTGAACTTTTCTACTTGAGTAATGCTTCGTGTATAAATTCAGAACACTGCATCAGACTTCACTCACCTCAAACTCTTACTTTATCTCTCTATTCTATTATCTGAGTCTTACTCTGCAATTTCATCTCAGTTTCACTCTCATATTGCATACTTTGTACCTCTGTTATCAATATGGAAACCACTTCATCTTCTAAACGTAAAAAATCTGCATTGCTTTCTAAAGTCCACCCTGATATGTGTCTAATGACCGTGAATTTTAAACTCCTTATTAAATAAATATGTGATTTAATTTTTAATGAGTTAGTTTTATGAGTCTATTTAAACCTTATGTGGTTATGTGAATTTATGAAATGATTAAAGGGAGTCACTAATAGTTTATTTAAATTAGTGGACTAACCCTAAGACTTTAATATCAAAGAATTGATAGAATTATTAATAATTAAATATTCAATTTATTTGAATATAGTGGCGAGATTTAAACATATTGATTAATTGTAATTATGGGTAATTAAATTGATAATGTGTTGATTTATAATTATTATGAATAAATAATAATTAATGAGTAAGAGATTAATAAATATAATATGATTATATTTACTTGATTAATTTGTGCAAGCATGCAATATAGTAAAACCTTTATTATATGGTAGTTAACTATATATTTTATATAGTACAAGGCGACACACTAATATGTCTATATATTATAGACTATATAGTAAGAGTTATTGCATTCATGTGAGTACATAAATAATCCCTAACTTTCCATTGTGTAGTAGCATTAACACATTAAAATTATATTTTGGGGATATAAGAGAACAAAGTAAGCATTATAAACACGTTGCTGGGATTTAAAAGTCTGTGTCCCATATTAAGAGTCCCAAACAATAACCAAACAGTAGCCTACCATCTTCATTGCGTAAAACTCCAGCTTCATAGCATTAGCAGTGATGATGGCTAGGAATTGGCAGTTGACCAACCCTTCTATACCCAACATTTCTTCTCAATCTCCATTGAATCAAACCATGGTGTAAGAGCAATGTCTGGACAATGAGTTCTCTATATATAGCCCCTTCTTCTTCATTTCTCAGTTGCTAAAGAATTTGTCTGATAAGTGTAGAAAGAGAGTGAACGTGGCTGAGCATTGAGAGAGTGTAATTAGTGTTTTGAGGAATCTAGTTAAGCTTCAAGGAGGTATAATTTCTATTTTGTTCTTAGTCTAAGTTTTGTTAAAATCTTGCAATTCTCATGAAATTCTCTGTTAATTGATGTAGAATAGTATGTCATTGTGTTGTCTGAGGTTGTTTGCATGCTTAGAAGCATTGTAGTTGGTTTGGTTGCAGATTTAGCATGGTTTGTGTTGAGGCTCTGCAAATGCAGAGCCATTATTTTCATGATGCTCGAAGTGGCGCGGCCGCGCCACTTCTATAGTAGATGATCACGCGGCTGCTCCGGCTGTCAGTCATGTGTACTAATTTTTGTAATCTCTTGTTCCATTATGAGTATGCTACTTTGGTTAGTATGTGCTTATAAGCAACCTTAGCACATGGAATGAAGATGCTATGGATATAGTGAGCCATGATAGTTGTTTTAGTTTGATTATTCAAAGATGACTTAAAGAGTTGGAAACTAGTTTTGATAAACCTTTTTCAAAAACATGTTCTGACCTTGGTTGTGAATGTATCAAGTTCTGATATACATTAAAATGTGACCAATATGTTAGTTTACATTGTTGAGGAGGGTATGTTGTAGTCAAGCATGAATTAAAAGAAAAATGCAAGTAAAAGACTATATTAGCTATGTGTACATAAACTATGCATAAACTAAGTTTTAAACTTCATAAACATGCCCATGTGACCTATTATGTGGTTATGGAAGCATGTTATGGAATATGTGAACTTACCTTGCATGCTTGAATAAATTTTACTAATGAAAACTTAAAGTTTTGAAAACAAACTCTATATACGCTTTGAGTAAGATTTGTGAACATGCTTATAAGGTTTAACTTGTACGTGAGACGTCACGATTAGGTGTGTCATACATGTAAATGTAATTGATATGAAGGCCTAGTGAGTTATATGCATTGTGAAACTAGTTAAGTGTGGTTGAGAGTAAGCATAAATAAAGTAGAACTTCATAACTTGAGATACTTGATTTAACAAATGCAAGCATGTGAAGTAGAGACCTATGAACCACATAGCATGTGTTTGACGTTTAAATGTAAGAATATTATGAAATGAACACTTAAAGTCTTGACTAAATGAGAATAGATGGTGACCTATGTTAATGTTATGATATGGGGTCAAACTTGGTTATTCACATACTAACATGTGTGTTTTGCATGATTATTCGTATTTGTGAAAGTCGTGTGTACACTGGTTTTCTGCAAGAGCAACCATGTCTTGGTTTTGCACCAGAGCGGTCTTGGCCACGCCTAACTCCTCAAGATAAACCAAACGCGCCACGCCATGATCTGCAGTAAGTGCGAGTTCATTAATAAATTGAGAGCTGATGCATGCTTATATGGTTACTCTAATCTGTAATACATGTCCAGTATGGTATTCATGTGTTAATAAGCATGTTATTGAAAGGAACCTATGACAAACTAGTGTTTACAACTTTAAAGTCAAATCGTGATTTCAACTATGACATAGTGTGTTAAAAACTAATTTGCATGTGATGACATTCGTATAAGATTATGCGACTAGAAGGAGAACAATATATGTTAGTATTGATAAAGTACACTTGTGTATGATAGTAAGTTAAGATAATAGGTGTACATGTTGAACTTGTATAACTAATGTGATTATACATGAATAGGATATCATAGTGCATTGGATTGATATTAAGCTTTACTTTGGTAAACTACGCTTGAAGCAAGTTTCCTAACTTACACAACTTTGAATTTTGTGAAAGTTTCCTATCCTCCTCATGTTGTATTGAGCAGGTTATTGTTGAATTGAAAGTTATTCATTTAATCTTGAACTTTACTTCCAAGCATGCTATTAAGTGGTTTTAATTACTTTACAATTATTCCACATCGATATTATTGATATTCGCACTTAGTGCACTTGAGTTTGTACAGTCTTGGACTTGTACATCATTTAAAGTTCTATAATTCTTGAATTGTGTTAGATAGAGTTTGAACCTTTGTTCAGTCAAACAAGTGTATGAAGTTTTATAAAAGCTATCCAAACCAATTGATGGTAAGGATTCTTAGACTGAAAGAACACCCCTTTTATGATAGGGGAGTACCCCAGATATCTAATATAAGATACAAAGAGCATATTTAAATGTTATTCATATACATGGTGTACGCGAGGCTGATCCCCTCAAGTACTTATTTTGTAGCCAGTAACCAAAGGGTCAATCAACTATTGATTCCATTAGAGTTTGTATAGTTCAAAGTCTACTTGACTATCAGTTATTCTAAAAGAAATCATTATCTTGCTTCTAATATTCATATTGTTGAATTCATTGTCAGATATTTTCCATTCATCATGATATATCCTTATTGTTGTATTTAAACTTGCTGAGCAAACTTGTTGCTCATTCTTGCTATATCATGAATTATATTGCAGTTAAGCCCGAGACCTCAAGAAAGGACAAGGGTAAAGGAAAGATATAGGATAGTTGCGAGGAGCAGACTTTACCTTACGCCTAGTTTAAATTACTGTTATGTAATATGAACCTTAATGATTATTTTAGGGTATGTTTATAAGATTGTATTAAGGTTATCGAATCTTGGGACTAGTAACACCTTTTGAATGAACGACGTACGTTTATTATATTCCGTATTTTAGTTATCGTATGTTGTTTAGAGGTGGATGTTTGTATTTTATCGTGACGACCGGATCGGGGTCAGAGGACCCGAATTCGGGGGTGTCACTTAGTTACTTCACAAGTGCAATCCAAATACAGACTCATCAGATATAGTCTCTCACCTGGTTTGGGCATTACATTTAACAGCTTTTCAAGTCTTCTTGAAAAATTCATAAGTATTGAATGAGAATCTTTAATTTTTTTTAATGATAGGAATATTTACCCTGGTCTAATAGCTGAATTTTATTCACACATGAGTATCAATAGGGATGAAACTAGTTTTATGGTTAGTGTTACAACATGCAGTCAGGGAACTGAATACATTATTGATGAACAACTACTCATCAAGGCATTGCATTTAAGACAGTCTATAATAGAATTACCTAGATTGAATGAATATGCATATTCAATAAGATATTCCTCAACTGAATGTATGGCTTTCAAACAAAATCTTGCAATTGTAACAAAACAAATCATTTCTTTTATTTAATTTGATTATCCAGTTAGTGTTGGTCTAGAGTTTTAACTACACAGTGTTAATTTCTAGGCAAAATCATTCGCCAAAATTTTATAGCAATTAAAGAAGATAAAAAATTGTGTTCTTTTGATTTAGAACTAATAAGATATATCTTGCATGAATTTATGCCTTATAATCTACCTTAATTTCTTCTGACTTCTTTTGAACATTGCTACAATCAAAATTGTATGGGGGTATGGTCTTCTTCTATCTCACATTTTTAAGTTTTTGGGGATTTATCTCACTTGTCATAAGTCTCAAATGATCCCAAATAATAACATTGTTTATCATCTAATCTTCCTCCCAAACCCCTGATTACTTTCAAAGACTCAAATCATGATCATATTGATTCTCATCTCAATAAATTGTCTCAAATAGAAACCTTAAGTAACATGAATCAACTCATGTTACAAACTCAAGGAAGTTTGATGCTTAAGTTTGAAGTGAAAGTAGTATGCCCTCAAGCCAATTACATTTGATGTAATAAGCATTTACTCTGTAATCCTATTTATTTATTAATAAGAGAATTAATTTAAAAAAAGGCATTATTTATCCATGTTAATTAGTTGAATTAATAAATGAGATAAACACATAGTTATTGAGCAATGTTTTTAGAATCATGATGTTGATTATGTTAATGAGATCTAAATTCTTGATAGCTCAAAAACTAAAATGTTCTTAATCGATGGGTCACTAATGCGGGGTTACTGATTTCGGATAGATTAATACATACTATGATTTCTCTATTGAAGATGATGATTGATCTCATGATCATTTGTGTGGAAACACTAAAACAAGTATGTAGGTGCTTATTGGAGGATAAGTTCACTGAACGTGACTAATAAAGGAAACCTAATGAAGTTTTACTTTCCCGACAACATGAGTTCCTACTGTGATAGTAGTACAAGTGATCCTTGGACTTAAGATCATCATAATATCTTGTATATACTGAATTATATTTTGACATATTCCTTAATACTCTTGATCAGTATGTTGTAGGGTATGCTCGAATAAAATAAAGTATATATGGAGATAGGTGAATGATCAACAAAGGATCTACCGCTTCTAGTAAAGGAAGAGAATGTCCTATGTGATTCGATAAAGTGACAACATTGAAATTCCTAGCCAGGGTTGAATGGAAATTAGAAAGGAATTTCTAATTTACATTAACTATTGTTGTGCATTTTAGAATCGAAATACATATAATAAAATAAATAAAACTTGATAGTAATTTCATGTTTTATAGTTGATTGGGACAATATGTGGTAGAAGGATTGAATTATACGGTAATTATTCACTAAATAGGTTCTTTGTATTCTTTTTGATAATCTTTGTGATTTACGTTGAATTCATATTTTTCGGATAGTCATGATACATTATTTATAAGGTGTCACTCATGATGTAGAATAAATATTATTTAGTTATATTTGAATTAAATGAGTTTAATTCATTAGAAATATTATTAGAATTATTCTAATTGATTTATTCTATTACTAGAAGCTTAATATTGAACCTAAAGGGTCACACCATAAAAGGAAGAAATGTGATTTTAAAATTGATTGGCTTTATAATAATAAATTGAGTGTACTTAATTTATTAGTGGATTAAATTAAATAGCTTAAGATTTATAATCAAGTATTTGAAGAAATACTAATATTTATAATTAAGTATTTGGAGATATACTAGATTATAAGTAAATAAAAGGAGTCTTATTATTATTATTATTATTATTGTATTTAGTTCTTAATTAGATTGAATATTAAATAAAACCCTAATTTCTAAAAGGTTTAAGATTAAGGTTAGTCTTTAAATACAATGAATTTTATTGTGGGAGGTGTCACTCATGATGTAGAATAAATATTATTTATTTATATTTGAATTAAAAGAGTTTAATTCATTATAAATAATATTAGAATCGTTCTAATTTATTTATTCTACTACTGGCTTAATATTGAACCTAAAGGGCCACACCATAAAAGGGAGAAATATGATTTTAGAATTGATTCACTAGTAGAAAAAAGTAAATAGATGACGTTTAAAAAAAGTTGTAATAGCTCCCCTAGAAATATCGTGGTTAGCAGTGTCATCTATTAGATACATTTACACAACGTTTTTAAAATATTGTCTATTGACAAATTACACAACGTTTTTTTTCTAAAAAAATGTCATCTATTTGACACATTACACAACGTTTTGTTCTAAAAAACGTTGTGTATTTGACACATTACACAACATTTTTGAATCTCTACTTTAGCAAACAACAACGTTTACTTTGTAAAAAACGTTGTCTATTGACACATTACATAATTTGTTTTCCATAAGATATAATACATACATATATATAATTACTACTATATTGAATTACCAAACAAGCACCTACGATGTTGTGTCAGTACCAAACAAGGATTGCTAATGTCATGATATAGCTAAAAAAGCTCTAAATTCTCATTTAAAGCCAAAATGTATCAAGTATTCTAAGTTTTAAAATACATCCACAATAATACACAATCAACCAATCATTTGAACATTTATAAAAGCCTAAATAACTTATCCGGAATACATAATCAGCCAATTGTGATGGAGAAAATTCGGCCGTGTAGATTTACAACTCAACTTGTATGTTTAAATGTACAGAATACAAAAAATAGGATAATCATAGCGTGCCTTTATTTCTCACATCCTCAACAAGACCTTCGGGATCCACACTCTTGGAGCAACCCAATTCGAGGATTTTAGCAGCCAGCTGAGGCCTCAACTGCATGACATAAAAATGACCAGTGCCTAAATTTAGCAAAGATGTAGCAGATAAAAGGTCTTTACAAGTATAACATATG
The DNA here is from genome assembly GCA_020205615.1 of Panax quinquefolius. Taxonomy (NCBI): domain Eukaryota; kingdom Viridiplantae; phylum Streptophyta; class Magnoliopsida; order Apiales; family Araliaceae; genus Panax; species Panax quinquefolius. The sequence goes on from CM035155.1 coordinate 137,524,901, forward strand.
TTGGATTGCAAAAATGCAAACAGTTCACATTAGTTGGATTTGAAACCACATGTTATGTGAGTAGCTGAGACAACTGAATAAGCAAATAGACAACTATTTAAGTTATTATACCGACATAGCACTCATGAGACATGAGCAAACAGTGGTTCCTTTGATAGCTAAACGGGGTGCATATGAAATTAAGTATGACAACACACCCAAAAATTTTCTAAGCCTTGCAAATAAAAAATGCTACTACATACTATCTCTATATACTTCAAATCCTTTAGAACTTGATCTGTATCCAACTCCTGAAATGGATGTAAAAGGGACTGAGTTATAAGAGGAAAATAAAGAGTTTTAGGAATAGTAAGTCCTCGAAGCTATAGTGACTGAAGATGCCAATTTTATTCAAAAGCCAATGAAACTCCTTTGACTGTTTAGAAATCAAATAACAACCTTAAGTCTGTAAAAAGAAAAGAAAAAACAACTTGTGACTGACAAAAGGTATGAATATGCTTACCTGTATTTTTTTCATTAATTTGTCTTCTAACTTTCTTACTAGAAATATGCATTTCACTTTACATGAATTGTATATTTTGAAAAGAAGTAGCAATTTCCTATTCTCTAGTGATGATTTTGGCAAGTTTTTCCAGTGTATCAAGGTCAGCCTTCTTTGGCTCTGACGCAGCCTTCAGTGAATCGAGTTATTTTTCTAGATAAGAATGTTGGGATGTCAAACTATCACATGATAAAAGAGTTCACTACATCAGTCTCTCATTAATATAGAAGGCCAAAATGGTGGACAGTTTATACAAGTTTTACCTCTTTTTGGCATTTGCCGAATTATTGGGCATTTTCAGTTCAATTTCTTCAATAGTAACATTGTACAAAAGTAACCAACAGGTAAAAGGAATTAAAGTAACCAATGAATTGTGAAACAAAAATAAAATAAGTAAACTGGCATTGTGCAAAAAAAATTACTAGTCAACGACGGTTTTATTTTTCCGACTGCTTATCGGTTTGGGCAAGCCATCAAAGATCGGTCGTGCAATGGGAAACAAATGGCAACAAACATTGTGAAAGGAAAAAATTGTTTACCACTCACTCTGCACATGAAAGAGACATCCTAAAATCTTAAATTTATTCTTTTTAGGTATACATAATAATTATATTTTAATAGTTTAATAAATTTATACACTAATGTTTATTAATACAATTAAACAGTTTTACATTTGGATTCCATCATAAACTAAGTAAAGCATGTTTATATTCACCCATAAAGGGGCTAAAATAAGTACCTCCTGCATTTTTATATTCAGTTTTGTTACTCATTTCTTTTGTGAAAATTACTTTTTAAACCCGATTCGCAGTCACTGAAATGTTTACTTCCAATTATTTTCGTTTTATAAAAACTTCCAATTATTTTTTACCTTGGCATTCTATGGATAAAACCCTCTCCAAAATGGTCGTAGGCAATAGTCACTTGCATTTGCTTATCTCTCACATAGGAATCGCTATGACCCAACAACATGTTTACAGAAGAGTATAGTGTAACGACCGAGAAATTCGGATTTTATTGTAAAATAATTTTATTGAATTAAATAATAATAACATTATATTTTATGTGATATCAATATGTTTGTCATTCTATAACCTAATGATGTTGGAATGTCGTAGTATTTTAGCTACGTGAAGGAATTAAAGTGATTGAATTTCTAAGACGAAAATAAAAGTTTTCCGTGAAATATTCCGAAAAACACTATTCATCGGTATTTACTCGGGAATTATTTTTGAATTTTTGAGAAATACGAAATGATAGAATATCAAGGTAAGATGGATTATGTAATAATAATCTAGTTATGGAAAATGTAATATTTCGCTTGCGGACTTAATTTATGAATATTAAGGAAAGCGAAGTATTAGTAAGTAATTAATAATTGTATGATACTTAGGTATTGTACAAGGTAATGAAAATGAGTATAATACGAAGTATTATACAAGTTTGCATGAAGGATGGAATATCGTATATAATAAATTTCTATACGAGTTAGAATACGAAAATGATACATAGACAATATGTATATGTATTGAGTAATGATAATGGACTTGGAAGATTGGTTAGAATTTGTACAAGCCCAAGTGAATTAAATGGTGAGGCCCAACTATTGATTAATAAACAAGTTAGTGTTTGTTAATGCAAAGCCCAATGGTTAAGTTAATTTAAGCCCAAGCTAGAATCAAAGGGGTTGATTGACCCATGAGGCAAACCATATTAATAAAGTTATTGTTCGACAACGTATACAAACGGCACAAGATCGACAAAGGGTTATGCGGATCTTCATCGAAAGGACGTGAAATTTAGTATTGGGGATCATGTATTGTTGCGTGTTGCCCCATGGAAGGGAGTTACAAGATTCAGGAAGAGAGGAAAGCTCAATCCACGATTTATTGGTCCATTTCAAATTCTCAATCGAAAGTAGGTAATGTAGCCCTATAGACTCGCGTTACTCTCCGAGTATGTCTCGTGTTCATAATGTGTTTCATATATCCGCATCTTCAGTAAATATGTGAAAGACCCGAACCACGTTATTGAGTTAGAACCGGACGAGATAGCTAAAGACTTAACGTACGAGGAGGTACCTATCAAGATCTTGGATAGGAAGGAGCATGTCCTACGCACAAAGGTCATACCACAAGTTAAAGTTTTGTGGAGAAACCATGCTATAGAGGAAATGACTTGGGTGTTGGAAACGGAAATGAAAGCGAGGTATCCTCACCTTTTCAAAACACCAGGTACGTACGTCAATTTCGAGGACGAAATTTCATAAGGAGGGGAGGTTGTAAGACCCCAACTTATTATTTAATGAAATTAAATTTCCTCTATTTATTATCTTGAAATAGTAAGAGTTGATTTGATTAATGTGGTAAGTTATGGGTAAAATGCGCAATTATTTCAAACAAGCAAGTGGTTTTAAAATATTCATTGTTGATGGGGAATATTCGTTTGGTCGTGGAATATTTTTACTGTCGGGGAATATTCGTGACTATGCTGATCAAATGATTGTAATGGGCCCCATAATGTAAAAAGCGATTGGATAAAGAAAACGCACAAGTATAAGTTGTTTATAAATAACGGCGATAGTTATTACCGTTAATCTTGTTGGAATATAGATGGTTAAAACACAAGAAGATTTGCGGTATTGCACCAATTATTGATTCTTACGTGGGAAGGCATTACTCAATAATTATTACAAGTGAATTCTTATTCAATATTTTATTTTATTGATTCAATAATTGCTAATACCGATATTTTATATTATTGTTGTTTCAATAATTGTCACTACACAAGATATTTTCATTATCGGATCAATAATTCATATTATTTGAATAATATTATTAGATAACATTATTGGCAAAATCTAGAAAGTTCGAAGAAGAAGAAGAAGAAGAAGAAGAAGAAGAAGAAGAAGAAGAAGAAGAAGAGGCGTTTATCATGTTCCTATTTAAGAAAGATTTGAGCGGTTTTCCAAAAGATAAGTGGATCTAATCTTGCTTTTAAATAGAAATATATTAAAAATATTATTTGCTAAATATAAAGAAGATTTAATTTTATTCCCCAACAAGGGGTAATTTTAGAAAATAGATATACATATGTATATATATATATATATGAGAAAGAAAATAATAAAAAATATATAATATAAAAAATCTTTTGCTTTCAAATAAAGAAAGATTTGATTTATTTCCAAAACAAAGAAAGCTTTGATTTTATTTCCAAAATAAAGTTAAGATTTGATTTTATTAATTAAGATCTGATTTGGTAAAAAGAGAAAGATGTGATTTACCAAAAGAAGGATTTTATTAGATTTGATTTTATTTAGTGATATTTGATTATTTTCTTTGTTTTTAATTTCCAGGAAAAATAAAGAAACAAATCTGGGGCAAGTGGTGAACATATTTTTGAGGATTTCCCAATATGTTCAAGGAAGATCCCTACTAGGTTTTGCCTCCCTAGGGTTTAACCCTAAGGGTTTGGCTCCATAGGGGGACCTGTAAAAGTGAAGGCCCGCAAAATTGTTCAAAAGCTTGAAGCATTCTTGCACGATCGTCTATCGGGAAATGCGACTCTCACGCAGGGGGCAAATGTAGGCCTAAGTGCAAAATTAGGGTTCACATGACCTAATTAAATTAAATGCACAATTAGGGTTCCACGACCTCATTAAATGTAAAAATTAGGGTTCGCATAACCTAATGGAACGAAGATGGAAAAGTCAGAAATAAATGTGCTAGACCCGGGAGAAGCCTCCACGTGTCCCGAGGCAGAAGACTCGTGGAGGCGGCTCATTTTTGGGAATTGATTGAGGGATTGGATTGGTGGCTAGAAGGACAGGGGCAATATGGGCATTACTCTAATCACCAAAGGGTATTTCTGGAATTTTCCTGAAAGCATGTGCCTGGCACGTGACTACTTTCCAGAAACCCTATAAATACCCCTTCCATTCCATTGGGAAGGGGACCTCTCTTCAGACTCAAGATTTGGACTCTTGAAAGATCAAAGGACCCTTTTTGGTGACTTAAAGGCTCAGAGATTCCACCTAAAAGCACTAAAAAGGGGTTTATACATTCTCTCAACAACGAAGGACTCAAGAAGGTTCTTGGAATCCCTACTACCTTAACACGGTTTCCGGATTCTAAGAGTTGTGCCATGTGTCATTGGAGTAATCGCCCACCTGTCGTTCTCCCCTCTTCAATCAACCAATCAATCTCGTGCTCTTTGTGGATTTCTCTCCTCCTCAGCCAACACGAAACCCTAACTGGCAAGGCACGATTTTCTTGCCCACAAAAATTATTTAACTTTTATATATATTTGTGATGAATCTTATTTGCTTATTTTAGAAGCAAAATTAACACTTTATAAAAAGGACGAGTAATTCTTTAATTAAGACCAAAGTCTTAGATAGGCCAGCTGGGAGTTGGGTCTCTAATGTACTTGTGAGGTGAGGAAGAGGTTATCGTTTCAAGACCAGATTATAAAATATAACTGAACTCAAAGGAAAATATGCAATTAAGTTTGAGGAGGAAGCTGAGAGCTTGCTGTTCAAGATAGTTAGTTGTGAATAGTTGAAAGTTTGTCTATAAAGCTTTGTAAAGGTTTCTCCGTCTGTTGAAGGAGTATTTATTACTGGGAGTAATAATATCTCAAGTTCTGGAGAGAAGCTTGAGACTGGACGTAACAACATATCTAAAATGTGTGTTGTGAACAAGACAAATCTCTTTGCACTGTATGATTGAATTTTTATTGTCTTACATATTAATTTCTAAAACTACAAATTAATTAACTAAAAATTCAAAAAGGCTTAAGATAAATTTTTAATCAGTAATAATTTATTCAACCCCTTCTAGATTATTATTGGACTTTCATACTGTCAAATTATTTTTAGTTTTAATGAGATAATATAACTCAATATTATAAATTAAATGACATGTGTTAATTCCAATTATACTTATACAAAACATATACTTTTAGTGTATAGAAATTGGGAGGAAATGTGTATTAAAAGGAAACTAAATTCTCAAGATTTTTTGCAGACCAGAATTTTGTCTATTTTTTTTTCTTTCTATCTATTTAAAACTTAGTAATATATAATTGAATAAAAAACTTAAGTTTTTCATTAATTTATTTTATTTTTCATCCTTTTATTTTAAAACTCAGTAACATATTGTTAAAACAATAACAATTATAGTGTTTATGAGTATTTTTATGAATTAAATAAATTATGTTTAAAATAAATTATTATCAGTTAAATAAAATTTTTAAGTGACTTTTAAACGTTCCGAATGAATTAAAAGTTACAAAATAACCAAATATACATTACATCTAATTTAAGCATTTTGTCATTTTAAATTTTTATTTTGAAAAAATAAAATAAAATTAAAAAAACTTTGCTATAAATTCGTAATTATCGTTGGCGTTCCGTATCAACCCCTTCCTTCTCTCGTCTCTGTACATTCAAGAGTGTGACGAAGCAGCTGTACTCAACTCATCACCTCAGCTTTCGTTTTATCTCTCTAAAGGTAATAACCTTATTATACATAAAAATTCATAAGCTACAAATACAATGTTTATGTTTTTATTTTTGTATATATCTTCTGGAATTCAAAGGGTTTTTTTTGCTAGATCTATACACCATCATCATTTATGTTTGAATCGAATTGCCTCAAGGTTTCTCAATTAAGCACTGTGCGTACTTCAATTGTTGATGAATTTTCATTGACTTGAGAATGATTACTTGTTGGATCGAATTATTTGAATATGTTGATCTTTATCTCAGCTAATTATTTGAATTTAGAGATCTGTGAATTGTGTTCAGGCTCGTTTTGGGTTTGTTTATGTTGGTTATCTGCATAATTGAGGAGGTTTGGATGCCGAATTGTTGTGATTAAGATATTTGGAGTAAAAATGGTACCTTTATGAATTTTCTGCATGAAAGATGTGATATGTGAATTATAGGATATTTTTTGTGTGGTGATTATGAATTTTCTGTTGGTTATAAAGAGTGGAAGAAGTATCTTTTGTCGTGATTTTGGTAACTGCTTAATTTATATGCCAGTATGAAATTGGTTGCTATTGGTGTATGTGATATCTTCATTAAAAGGAATGATATCCATGACTTCATGCCAATAATTGAAAAAATTGAGCAACAATACGACAAACAGAGTTGACAAGCACCAAAAGAAGAAAACTATTTTAGCTTGATATGCGCGGGCTACTGAACACCAATTATATACAATTGTAGTTGAGTCGTGGAGGAAGGTGTGCAAGATGAGATCTTCCTCTCAATGAATTTGATCTGCACTTTCATAGTATTTTTCTTCACAATCAGCTCTGTTTCTGCGTGTCCAGCAAACTTCTTTTATTTCTCTTTCGTCGTATCTGATACAGTTTACTTGTGGAAATACCTTTTAAGAAGATAACTAATTACATCAATTTCTTCCCAATTGAAAATTTATAAAAACTATATACCAAAATTTTGGGTTGCGTTTCTCATCGTCCGATTCTCTGCGGTGCATCAGTCTATTTTGGTTGCTATCAATAGACTAATTTTTTAGCTGCCAAAGCTGAAAATTGCATCCTTATTACTTTTCCATTGTACTGCATCAAGCGTTTAAACCTGGTTGTTTAAGTTATTAAATATTCAGAACAACCCATTGGAGAAATGGCCATTGCGTTTGATGTTTTGGGGCCACTTCGTAGAGAGTACTCATATCCACAGACAAAAGATCGATCACAATCGCATCTCTGTAGTATTTCATAATCTCTATTGTGTCTCAAAGTCTCTCAATATTTCATAAGCTTATGTTACTATTTATTATTTAATGAAAAGAAAAATCTTCATTCATGATGTGCTAGGAAAACCAAAAGCTTAATGAATTAGGAAAACCAAAAGCTTAATGAATTAGGAAACCTACTTACTGTAAGTTACCCTAAATTTCCAGTTATTTAATAAAATACCTAATTACATAAATTTGTACCAATTGAAATACAAAATAAATACCTAAACTTAGGTTACAATCCTCATCAAAGCATTTTGTCTTGGCTTTTTAATAATTGTGAAACATCTAGTTGGTAATATATCCTGATGGAGAGTTTCATTTGCTACCTCAACACAGATATTGTTCCAACTGCTGCAGTTGCTACAATTGTTTGTATTTGTGGAATAGAAAAAGCACGAAATGGCCAATAGGTTACTTCTCTTTTCTGACTTTGTGGTTATAACTTTTTAGCAGAGGAAGTAGTAAATGTTTTAACCTTTTTCCTTCAACAGGTATAGAGTGTTTTGATGTGCAGGATACCATGTCGCAGTGCTTAGAAGGGATCAAACATTTATGTGCTTGCCTGCTGCAGTGCTGTGATCTTGATTTGCAGAAACAATCTAGGGGCCTTGAAGATCCTGAAATCCTCGCAAGAGAGACCGTGTGTATGCAGCTTCCTTATATTGTCATAACTCATAAGTTGATATTTTTTAGGTTTATGTCTGGAGTGTGCATCTTAATGTTGTAGAACAATATGAATGTGTGTTATGACTTAATTTTAGTCCCAACTTTATGTTATACCATAGCCATATAAATATTTTACGCGTTGCTCCAAAGGTTCCTTTAGCTTATAACTGATTTTTCCTCTCCCTTGTTTCTAGAAGCATAATTATTGTTTTTTAAATTATTGTAGTATAATACTAATAATATTTTAACCTAGATAACCAGTTTTGGTTCTCTATAGTATTTATTAGTAACTACTCATTGTAAAAATTTCTTTTGTACTTTTGCTAATTATTCATCTTCTATCTACATTTATGATGAAAAATTACCTGACCTTTGAACCTAACATTGTGATTTTTTCACCACTTGAATGCAGTTAGCGTAAGTGAAATAGAAGCACTTTATGAGCTATTCAAGAAGATTAGCAGCGCAGTGATTGATGACGGGCTAATCAACAAGGTTCTTACATATCCTTGCCCAGATCATTATTCAATTTATGATGTCATTATTCTGTTTGCATGTTGAGATGCAGATGCCATTTCAGCACATCCATAATTTTATCCCTGTGATTTATCTTGCTCTTATAGATTTGTCACCACTTTAACGAAATCTAACGGTAGGTTTTGATGATCTTCTTTTGTATCAATATTTCAGGAAGAGTTTCAGCTAGCATTGTTCAAGACAAACAAAAAAGAGAGCTTGTTTGCTGATCGGGTACACCATTCTTCTAAAGATAATACTTATTATTTTTTTAAATTTACTTCTAAATAGCATTTTAGCTAGACACGTTCCTTAAGCGAGCATTCATATTAGTGTGTAAAAAAACCCGTCATATATCTAATTAAACAAACACATGCATATGTGCACAGAGCTAAAGTTGTTAACGTAATTTTATGATAAAAATATTGGATTTAATCAATAATGATCACACATTATCTCTATTGTAAAGCGGACAATGCTTAACTTATGCATTTTATTGGCAAAGCTTCTTATGCTGTTTTTACTTTGTATTTGATTGTAGGTGTTTGACTTGTTCGACACAAAACATAATGGTATCCTGGGGTTTGAAGAGTTTGCTCATGCGCTATCTGTATTTCATCCAAATGCACCAATTGACGATAAAATTGAGTGTATGTCATACTTATATGTACATGTGTTGTGCATTTTGTTATTTGTGCTCCATGTTCTTACCCACCTTTTCTTTGACAAGTCTAGTAAATGTTCTTACTATTTTGTGTGCAGTTTCCTTCCAACTATATGATCTCAAGCAGCAAGGTTTCATCGAGAGGCAAGAGGTAGCTAGTTTTGTTTAGAATTGACCTAAATCCTAATTCAGCCTTAATAAGTAGAGCTCAAGTAATCTATATGAATGTCATGACCTTAAATTGCTCATGATCTAGTTTCATAAGCTATCCCAAATATGTATCTTAATTTTTCATTTTCATATTTTCTATTTAGACCCATTTTAGAAAATCATTGTGTGTAGTTTCTTAACGACTTTTTGCGTCTTAACTTTAACTTCCAGTAATTTTAATCTTTTCTTTTAGCAAGGATATACCATCAAAGGTAACATTATCTGGCAGATGAAGGTTATTTCGACTACAGTACAGTCGAAAGGCTTCTATGCACAAGATATCTATTTTCACATCAGACAAACACACTGAGAGAGAGAGAGAAAAGATTTATATATAGAGAGGTTATGTTCTAAAGTTTACACGTGCAATTCCCAGTCACATTTTTTGTTCCCTTTATGTATAGTCACTTTTGTAAGTTTAAACGTGGAAAGAACTGTTTAGAATTCAAAGGTGATAGTTTACCTTCATTATTTTACTTTTCCCAAACCTTTTTTCAGAAGTTATAGACCTTCTAATGAATTCTGGAAACATAGGTGAAGCAAATGGTTGTGGCTACGCTCGCTGAATCTGGTATGAATCTTTCGGACGATGTTATAGAGAGTATCATTGACAAGGTACTTCTTTCGCCTAATTTAATTTTATCTGGGCCGATAGCAGTTAATTTTAGATTTTTTATTTGTATGTTGCCATGAAGGATGTGAATTGATATGTTGTTCAACATTTATACACAATTTGAACCATAATCCATAGTAGCTATTTATTTTGTGAGCACAATCAATTCTGCATCTGCTTCATGTTGTAGGTAAAGCGTTACGTGATTTATTCATATCACTTTTTGTTCTTCTTTCCATTATAAGTATTCGCTTGTTACTTAGGTACTTAAATAATTTGTGTTCACATATGTTACTAATCCACTTTCATGGAACTGTTTGAGCAATAGCATTATGGTTCTTGGTACTTTATAGCAAGCAGCTTCTGTTGTTTAAGTTGTTAATCAAATGATAAGCACATTCATCTAGCCTGGTCAATTATGAGTTATGTGGAACCTGTGAGGTAAAATTCTGTCCCACCTAAATATCTGTGTATATGTTTTTTCAGATGTGCTGAAAAATATTGTTAACCTATTGAGATTGCACATTTTAAGATAATTTGACTTAGAATCCCAGTTTAGTGAACTAGCTTTGGCCTTGTTACATCTTTAAAGAGAGTTGATGCATCTAAGTAAGTACGCGAAACAACTTCTAGACGTGGTAAAATTGGTTGTCAGTCTTGTGGTACTTGTCACATTTTTTTTTTGACAATCGGTCTCAAGTTAAATTCTTGAATTCCTCTACAACATTTGGAGTTTCATCATATTTATGTGTTTCTTTCTAGTAAAAAAATACTTGTGCAGGTTCATCTTGGTTATCTCGCTTTCCTGATGTATGTGCTATAATGATTTTCTATTAGCGCTATTTATCTGCCTCAGTTTTTGGCTTTGGTTTAGACTTTTGAAGAAGCTGATACAAAACATGACGGCAAGATTGACAAGGAAGAGTGGAGAAGTCTAGTTTTGCGACATCCGTCCCTTTTGAAAAATATGACCCTTCAATACCTCAAGTAAGTCCAATTTTATATCCACCTTTCTTCATTTTTATATTGGTTGAGTTTTCTTTTTATAATCTTCTCAAAAATTCATGTTCAGTATAAACTTAGCAAGTCCTTTGATTAGTAATGTTTCGAGTTTTCTGTTCGAAAGTGTTTGAACAGTTTTGCCTGTACCATAAGTTATGTAGTAGATACACAATACTGCTTCATGTCGGCCAATGCCGGAGGCAGACTTCTCATTTAATGAGGGGATCCTCAACAATTTTTTGGCGACAACAGGAAAAGATTTTCGGCTAACAACATTGTTGCTCATTTATTTTTTTGTAGAAGTGAGGATTCCTATTTTCACTATTATCAAAAAGTTAAAAGGGAAAGTGGGGTTTTGCAAGGCAAAAATTGCGGGACTATACATCTGCTCCCGGTGTTAGCATAAGTGGGGACACTAATGCACATTCAAACATCTTCCTCTCAGTAACCTTTCTAAAATGGCACAAGGAGACAAAATGTAATACACTTGATTTTTAAACTTTAATCACGAAATTATGAGAGTATTTCAAAAACCAAGGAAGCAAAGGGCCTTACCTTATAACTGTAATTTCGAATGTATGCACACCTTGAGGGGGGTGAATAGGTGTCCAAAGTAAACGTGACTAACAATGACTAATTTTTATTTTCTATTTCCAGTTCTAGATCTAAAACATACATGTGAAAGTGTCTGCTTTAGAGTAAATTTACTTTTGTTATAATGCAGACAGGTGATAGTGTCTGAACTAGTATATCTTCAAACGTGAGCAAAACAAAATACCCAGAAATAAGAAAACATAGTAGAGAAGAACGGAATAGTAAATCACACCAATATTCTTACGTATTTCAGCTCCTATCCTCTAATCTAGTGGCGTAATCCACGTCCAATATCAATTGGTATTGGAGACTTTTTTTTATTAAACTTAATATTCAATTAAATACAATAAAAAGAACTCATTGTTTAAATAAAGTTTTCCACTGCGATGGACACCACTGCCCCTTTGCACTTCTGCAGCCTTTCTCATTTGCACCTCTGTAACCTTGAAAGCTCTTTTTGAACGGACCCGATCCACTATTGGATCAGTCAAGCTAAACAGGACTTGAACTCAGATTTCGTTACAAGAAATATATGATTACAAAGAACTCTTATTTCCAGCCAAAAAATTAATTATATAACAAGACTTGCTGGAAATAAACTTTGATAGCTCGTTATTGAAATATCTTTGTATAAGACAGATGCTTGCTTTGATTTCACTGAACTTATGTATCCTTCAAGTCTCTGTCCCTGATATAGCCAATAAGAAGTAATATATATAGAAAAGGAACTAACGGCTATATATTGGTTAGCTAGAAATTCGTAGCTGAAATATCTCTTAAACACCTGATATAAACCAATGGGTTCATATCAGTTGGTATGTCACCTGATATACCAACTGATATAACACAGTTGGTATATCACCTGTTTTTCAGCCACATAAATATCCAACGGATATAATATATTAGATATCAAATATATAAAATACTAGTCAAACTAAAATAGCTCAAAGAAAGGGATAAAGGATACACCTGATAGAGATTGATCTAATTTCAATAACAAGTCAGCTTGCATATCAAAACAGTTTCCTTATATGACTACTTTTCAAATAATATTACACATTATAATAGAACAAATCTTTCCAGCAATCGTAGATATGAAAGGAAGTAACCAGTGGACTATAATTTCAAATTGGGCTAATACAACCACATATCAAAACAAATTTAAAGCAGCCCAAACAATTAAAGCACAAGTCTATTAAATAATACAAACCCAAAAATATTGTCATCATTAAAATCATAAACCAACAATAAATACTTATTCAATAAATCCTATAATAAGCACTTTCGCTTTAAGGGGTTCTCCCTCCCTCCCTACTCGGAAGTCCTGCACCATTTTATCATGGTTTGGTAGCAGAGGTCTGTGTGAGGTCAATATGGGATTACTAGCCCTCCCCACAAGTTGTGCGCCATTTTATCTAGGGTTGGCAGCATAGATTTGTGTGAAATTAATTTGGGTTTACTATTCAAATAATACGTTATAGGCTTGAACTGTTGAGAATTCTGATTTTCAAAGATTTTTTTGAAGCTTTTTGGTGATGGCATTACATGAACTACCTTGACTTCAATTTTGAGTATTAAGCATGATATTGTGCATACAATCGATATCTGACCAGCATCCCGGGCAAGATCTATGGCTTCAACTGCGGCTAAGCGAAATAACTATTCTATATATTTTATAGAAGTGAATGATAGAAATTCTTTAGATTATATATCCGAGTTCAGATAGGGGCGAATCCAGGATCTGTTCTTAGGGGCAGATTTTTTTGGGGTAAATACTGAAGTGAAGGGCTGAAATTTAGTGAGTTAGAGAGCGGGAGTTTGAATACATTATACCATGTGTTCAGTTTTTTTTAGAGTAGTTGTACTTAGTAGTTTTTTTTACCCCTCTATGTTTAACTTTTTCATAAATCTGTCCCCTTAGGTTTATTAAATTTTTATTTTTTCCTGTCCCTATACCTATAAAAAAAAGTCCAGCATAGGCACTGCCTATTCTGCCCTTTGAATAGATCCCGACTGAGTTCAGATGAAACCTTTGGACTATTGGGGTAAAAAGTACACGTTACACTAGTACTCTTTCAAACATCCAAGTCTGCACACATTTATGGAACTTATTAGAAGCAAAGGCTAGTTTCGAAGATTATTTACTTCTGATGCATTGCTAAATGCTTTTGTAACACTCCCCCCACCCTCCCCTCTTCCAAAAAAATTAATAAAAAATCCCTGTTGATCGGGGGAGGGCTTAGGAGGATAGATCACTTAGTGTCACCACTTATTTAGTCTCGTATACTTGTTGTATTATGATATTCGCCATTGGTATTTGGAAAAACTGTACAAGTTGTAAGGATTTATCAGGTTATTTGAATTTATAGTTGAAACTGTGTTACAATGGTGGTTCTCACTGATGTGTTAGAACTAAACATTTATGGCTTTCTTAAACAGGGACATTACAACTACATTCCCAAGCTTTGTATTTCACTCGAGAGTTGAGGATACCTGACTCTAAATCTGTGCTGAAGTTTAAAGACGGCTGTTGGTGGTGTTTTGCAATTTTCCTGAACCTGCAACCCTTTTCCCTGTAATCAAACCCTCTAGGATGTTGTTGCATTGTGTTTCTTTGCCAAAATCGTGGTTGTGTTTTTATTTTCAAAATATAAAAATTTTGCTGTTTCTGCTCTGACATTAATTGTCTCCATCCAATCTGAAACAAAATAGTTTGCAGTGATAGAAATGATTTACTATTGTTGTAGTCTTCGTGTGGTGACTACAATTTTTTGTGTACAAAAATTTGGAGACATGGTCAACTTGTCATAGTTAGTTGCTCTACTCTTGGCAAAAATATATATATAACATTTAGGGTGGTTCAGTTCCAAAAATAGGTTTGTGATTTAGTAGTCATCTCGTCTTCCTCCTCCCATGGAGGTGTTATTGTTGTTGTGAATATATTCATAATGGCAAAATATACGAGTGTCCTAAACGTCTCATTTATATTTGTGAGTGAAATTTGTGTCCGAATTCATGATGTAATTTGAACAAATTGAATACAAAGGTAAAATAATGAGATTTGGGTATTCAATTTGTCAAAATAATATCATCATTTTGATGAATTTCATGCACAATTTTTAATATGGGTCCATTGGTGGGTTTGAAAATCTTAATTGATGTGGTTACTTGGGAGTCCATAGATGTTAAATGTATGAGTTGAAGGTTTCAGCAAACTAGTTGTGTTGGTCATTGTTAGATGACGGTGATAGAGAAGATGGTAGTAGGTTGAAAGCTTATTTCATTTTTTCTTCTAGATCTGAAGGCTAAATCATTTCCTCCTTAATATCAAGCATATTCCCTCTTTTGATTCAAAAGATTAAGGAGGGTGTATTCAATTAAGACTTTTAAAGATTTTAAAAGTTTAGTTGTATTCAATCAAAACATTTAAAGAGTTTATAAAAGTTTACAGGTATTTAATTATAATTTTTGTAATGTCTTTAAAAGTTAGGTGGTATTGAATTGAGACTTTTATAAAGTTTATAAAAGTATCTTGGTATTCAAAAAGTCATTAATTTTTTAGATTTCTATAAAATGGTAGAGTTTGACCGACTTTAGAAGAAGAGATACTCATATCCAAAGTTTGACCTCATCTCTAAAGACTTTCAAAGATTTCTAAATATTTGAGAAAGGGAAAAGATGAACAAAAGAGAAAGAGAAAGAGATAGAGGAGATCAAACAAAGAAGAGAAAACAAAACAATATATATATATATATATAGGGTTAATTGCAAATTTAACCCTGAAGTATGGACCCTTTTACCATTCATATCCCAATGTTTAAACGCTCACATCCCGCTACCCAAAGTACACAAAAGTAAGCAAAAGTGACCCTTTTGTAATTTCCGACCAAAAAATTGACTAGAATTGTCACGTGTTCCGGTGGTCTATGTATAATACAGATTTGACCATATTTTTATACAGATGACTATATAAAACCTTATTATGTATTAATACAAGTTGACTTCCTGATTAATTAGACTAAGTAGTACATTAAAATCCATTAATACAATAAATAACTCCCTCCAACATCAGTTCCCTCCAACCACTGTACTCATTTCTCGCCAAAACATATATATATATATATATATATATATATATATATATATACATCTACATAAGAGCATAAGAAGTCAGGGTAGAGAAGGAGAGGAAGAAAGAGCCAAAGTTACAAACCTTCAATGGTTGCAGTGCTTTGTCACTGTCATATTCCGGCAGTGTTGAGAACATCTTACACCGAGCAAATTTCGGGGAGAAGGTTTCTAGTTTGCCAAACCGTAAGGGTAAGCTTTCTCAGAAATCTTATTATTCTTCATCTTCCCATAAATCTTTTTATTTTTCTTCTTCTGCATCCTGTTAAGCTACCGTTTGGGAGTAACAAACTTTTCAATTCTTTCAGCATGGATGTGGTTTCTTTTGGTGGTATAAACCTCCAGCAATTGGTGGATTGGTGGGGAGGGTTGTTGCAATTGAAGATGAAATCAAAAAGCTACTAAGAAGAGAGAAGATGTACATAGTTATCATATTTATAACATATTAACATGGATTATCATGTTATGTAATCATGGTACTGACTGAATTTATGTAATGACAATTATATGCATGAAATTGAATGAAGAGTTGGATTGTTCCTTATCTATGCAAATGGCATACCAACTTGCAAAACACCACTTGTCCTTTCCTCCTGCAACAGAGCACATAAAAGCAGAGTTAAAATAAAATAAAATTGTAAAAACAGAGAAAAAATAAACCCACATTAAAACAAAACAAAAACAGAGCATAACTAACTAACCAAAACAATTTCAGAACATCCCCACCTGCAAGGACAAATCCCACATAACTAATTAACCAAAACAAGTAGTTCCCATCAAACTAATAAATCAAAACAATTCCCATTATAAATCACAATCATTGGTGCTATCCCACATGACTAATAAAGCAAAACAAAATCTGCAAAATAGTGCACAAACAAGCCTCTTTTCCCACATGTTTGATAAACCAAAACATTCCCAGCATAATGCACAAGCAAGCAAACTAATAAACCAAAACAATTCACCCAACACACACCCATAATAAAAATTAGTTCCATTCCATTGCCCAAAAAACACAAAGTTCAGTTATAATAATTACATACTGTCAAACTTCACATGTTTGACCAAAAGACATCATCTTTTAATACATAACAACTCTGCACCCTTAATTACATACTGTAAAACTTCACATGTTTGACCAAAAGACATCATCTTTACATGTTTGACCAAAAGACATCATCTTTTAATACATAAGAGCAAAAACATTAAGTTTGATTCCTAGTTAATAAGACCAAAAGTATTAATATAAGAGTAAATGCAGAGGGGTCATAAGCCTTCACTATTTCTTCTTCTCTTGGTGTTGCAAACCTAAGTAGCAGTTGACTTACATTCATGGAGGACTGACTTCACATTCTTTAGTGTTACATATTTTTTCCCACCCTTAAGTAGAATTGGTGTCCCTTTGAAAGTGTCTTGAGTTTGTGGTACACCAGCCAACAACCAATTTATGTCTGGTATGGGAACACCGGTTGGAGGCATTCTAAACTTGACAGGACGTAGAAGTCTTGGAGTATTAATTGCATTAGAACCCTCATTACTCCCAACCTACATGAGTTAGGTTATCATAGTTAATTTTATAATAAATATACATAGTAATTAAATTCATCATATCACTAAATAGGCCCTTACTGATTTCTATAACTCATCATGAGGATTGAACCTTCTCACCTACATCCAAATAACAAAAGTTATAAACAGACCCAAAAAAGGTAAATGTACATAGTGTTGCTGTTTAGGATTACATACTTGCAGTTTACTCTTTATTGTGGTTGAGGTATTGAGTGTTGTTGTGACTCTAAAAACTCATCAGTGCTAGGTTGAGTTAGCTCTACTTCAATAGGCTCTTCACTTGTTTCTTCCCTTGCTTCTACTCTTGTTTCTTCCCTTGCATCTCCCTCAGTATGTGTTTGTTTCTTCTTATGAGACCTTGAGTTGTGTCCATACTGCCAACATACTCTGCATCTGAGAGAGTCTTGGAATTTTTTACCTAAGTTACCAGAACCAGTTGCAAGCTCATCTTTATTTCTCTTCTTTAGCTTTTTAGCCTATCAAGCATCTTATTAAACTTGGGAGGCATCAATTTGAGATTATTTTCCACTTGGCTATCATCCCACATGTCTTCACTAGACATTGGGGCTATACAAGGCTCATAAATCTTCTTGTAAGTCGTTATCTTGTACAAATCATTCACAAAATTTGCAGGGTCTAGGTTTTTGAAAACCATACATGAGATGGCATGATTGTAAGGTATGCCTGTCATATCCCATTTTCTGCAGCTACAACCCTTTGCATCTAAATCAAATGTATATTGGTCCCCATACATTGTCTTTACTTGAAACAGGTGGTAATTTGCAGGACAAACAATGCAATCTCCTGCATATTTCTTGGCCCTTTCTAGTCTCTCAAATTCATTGGGACAAAGGTCCCCAAACCATCTTTGGCATACTTTTCTGTTAATGTTTAATCTCTTTATTGACAAATCTCTAATATCTTCTAGCATACTCAGAATTGGTTTTTCTCTTACCCCTTTAATCATGTTGTTAAAACTTTCACATAAGTTGTTTGTCAAGATATCACACTTACGGTATGTGCTAAAATGTGATCTTGACCATTGGCTTGCAGGTTTATCTTGTAGCCAGTTCACAGCCTCATGACTCTTTTTCATTAGTGCCTCCATGTTGTCCTTATACCTTTTAGAATGTGTAGCTTTTGCACAATCCCACAACAACTCTCTAAATCACATTCCTCTATGCCCTGCATTTGAAATTTTTTGATGCAAATGCTGAAAGCAAAACCTATTTTCTAAGTTAGGAACTAATTCCTCAAATACCTTAATTAAAAATCCTAAAAATCACAACCAATTGTCATATATTTCTCCCTCAACCACTGCATAAGCTATTGGATACATATTATTGTTTAAGTCAATACCCACAGTAGTTAACAAGATGCCTCCATTTGTGCTTTTCAAGAATGTTCCATCAACACTAACTATAGGCCTGCAGTTAGGGGTGTTCAAACCGGTCGATTTTTTCGGTTTTTAGGGAAACCGAACCAGGTTGAAAGCTTAAATTGGATTGATCTTAGGTACAAAAACCAGTACATACCAAATTTTCGGTTCCGGTTTCGGTAGGATGTTTGGTTTGGTCGATAAATACCGAACCAAACCGATCGTACCGATTATTTAAATAATAAATTAAAAAATAACTTGAAAGACCAATTTTTTAAGACTCTTTTGTCTAACTATGTAAAAGTAATTGAAAGTCTCTCTATTTATAGAATAGAGGTAAGACAAGAGATGGCATACTAGACAATGTGGGATGTTTATTTGTCTAGCCATGTAAAATTAACTTGAAAGTCTCTTATATTTATAGAATAGAGGTAAGACAAGAGATGGCATACTAGACAATGTGGGATGTATTCAATGTGGGACTTATTAAACAAGAGATGGCATACTACATTACTACCAAGTGAAGCCCTTAGTATTTGGTTGTCTCCAAGTCCCATATTGGCTAAATTGGTAAAACTTTAAGAAAATTTTCCTTATAAATTGATTATCATGTAATAATGAATTTAAGATAACAAATAATCAAAGCATTATTAGTAATAAGGATGTAAATAACTTAACCCTTATAATGACATTAATGAAGAACTTTTGGCACCATTGCTTGTTTTTAAGTCCCACATTGATTAGATTATAAAAATTTAAGAAAACTTTCTTTATAAAAACACCATTGCTAAAACTTTAAGTAAATTTACCAACTTAGACTTTCATCAAATCAAACCAACTATAATGACACTAATGAATGCCAAGGAAATCACATAAGGGAACTTATGGCACCATCTTACATAACTTGTTTCTAAGTCCCACATAGATTAGATTATAAAAATTTAAGTCCCACATAGATTAGATTAGATTAGATTAAAACTTTAAGGAGATTCTCCTTATAAAATGATTACCATGTAAGAATAAATACCAATTGGGACAACTCCCATATTGGTTAAATTGGTAAAATTTTAAGGAGATTTTCCTTATAAAATGATTACCATGTAACAATAAATACCAATTGGGCCAATTTTTGGCTTTTAATTTTGTGTTTGGGCTGTAATAGGTCTATCTTACTAAGCTTTTGGGCTGGCATAATTTTGGGCTTAAAAATTTAAGTCAGTATTTAAAGTTTTGGGTTGAAAGTTTTTGGGCTAAAAATCCGGTTTTGAAATTTGAAATTGGTTGAAATTTGAAATTCGGAACAATGGGTAAAAATCGGAATCGGTTCGATACCGAACCGGCTAATCGGTTCGGTATACCGGTTCATTTGGTTTCGGTATCGGTAGCCAATTTTCAGTAGTTTTGGTAATCGGTTCGGTTCGGTTCGGTTCGGTTCGGTATTTTACTGATGAACACCCCTACCCGCAGTGCTTAAATCCTTCCTTCAGCCCACCTAAACATATATAAATCCTCCTAAACAAAGGTTTCCCACCAAGTAAGGTACCAGGTTCAGTTTGTAGCTCAACAGTGCTTCCATGATTCAATCTTTTTAACTCATCAACATATTTCCACAAGTTATGATATTGCTCCACATGATTGCCCTCAATCATTTTTATAGCCTTGACCCTAGCTCTGAATGCTTGGAATGGAGATATTTGAATGGTGTGATCAATACATACTGTCTCCACAAAAGTGGATGCTCGCGTCTTTGGATTTCTTCTAAACTCATTCAACTACTGCTCAACTAACCAAGTAGCTGTCACACCCTTAACTTTGTGGATCCTAGGGCAAGTGTGTGTCACATTGATGATCTTAATCTGTAGGGTGTTCTCCTTTTATAATTTCCCAGCATATATTTTCCATGGGCATGGAGGAGTGCACATGAACCCCACCCTATATTTCTCATTCTTGTATACATTCACTGCTCTCACATGCTTCACTGAGTGTGCTACTACAGCTTTCTTTAAAACTTTGTTGTCTGCAAATAACATCCCCTCCTCAAACTTATATTCATCCATCATTGTCGCATGATTAAATACAGGCCATTTAGGCCCATCCTCATCATCATCTATCTGCATTCTTGAGTATCTCCTCAGTCATGAGGTCTTCTTCTACAAAATCAAATTCCAATTCACTAACAGCCTCTTTTCCCTTCCCTTTGTCAACCACCCTTTCCTTTCCCTTTTCCTTTTCCTTCCCCTTCCCCTTCCCCTGCCCCTTATCACTTACACATACTCCATCAAACTCAATATCACTATCAACATTCTTTTCATAGTTTTTATCATCCTCCTCATATGCACTATCACTAAATGCAGCCACATATGTAGAGTCCTCACTATTAATGTCACTACACTTAGCATCACTCCCATTATGTTCCTTCCCATTACCAAAATCACCACTACTGAAGTCATCAACCTTTTCCTTACCTTTATCAAATTTCCCAGCATTGTTCCCAACCTGTTCTTCCCCTGCCTCTTCATTACCTGGCTCTATATTACCTGGTTCTTCACTAACTAGACACACTTCTACTTCTTTTGATTTAGGAATAAAAAACTTAATGACACACAAATTGAAAGTCCAATAATAATCTAGAATGCATGGGGGGGTTTGAATAGATTATTATAGGTTAAAAATTATCTTAGGCCTTTTTGAATTTTTGGATAATTAATTTGCAGTGTTAGAAATTAATATACAAGACAGTAAAAATTCAATCACACAATGCACAGAGATTTATCCGGTTCACAACATACAACCCTGGTATCTTAACTTGGAACTTGAGATCCTATTACTATCAATAATAAATACTCCTTCAACAGACAGAGAAGCCTTTATAAAGTTTTATAGACAAACTTCCAATTGTTCCCAACTAATATATCTTGAACAACAAGCTCCCAACTCCCTCCTCAAGCTTGGTTGTACTTTCTTTTGAATTCAATTCTATTATATGATCTGGTCTTGAAACAACAGCCTCTTCCTCACCTCACAAGTTCATTAGAGACCCAACTCCCAGCTGACCTCTCTACGACTCTGATCTTGGTTGAAGAAATACTCGTCTTTCTCACAGGTACATAAAATAAACTAACTCTACCCTTTTCCTTTTTACAAAAGATTTTACAACAATTTGATTCTAAAATAAGCAGATAAGATTTAGTACAAATTGATATACTTATAAGCAGATATCAGTTAAAGAGCAAATATACTTATAAAAGTTCAAAGACTTTTATACTTGAGACAATATGCTTCTTTGTAAGCAAATATGTAAATTTATTCACTGTTATAAAAGTTTAAATTACTTTTATATTTTGTGTAACATGTGCTTCTTCAATAAGCAAATAAGTAAATTTTAGTTTTTGCTCAAAGATGCTTCTGTATAAGGATATAAATAATTTTAATACTATTTTATAAAGAATTATTTATTCTTTATAATAAAGAGTGTTTTTCTATGGATTAAAAAGACGTGCTTCTCAGATATTCTCTACCAAGTATTATATGAATTACTTTGTGTTCAAATACTTGTGATTAACTGAATAAGTCAATTTAAGCAATGATTATCAAGTATAACAATTTAATTAGTTAGACATTACTTGATATAACAAATATATTTGTTTAACTCAGATAATATATAATAATATTTTATCTATTATGTGATTTATAAATAAAGTCGCTTAGTACTATAAGGAATCGTACGGTTCGATTCCCTCACTTAAGAGGAATATCTCCATAACCTTTTAGCGTCTAAGTGTGACAAAATTTATATTTTCACAATTGATATTTATATAAATATTTTCAATATATCACTTAGATTTGAAAAAAATCTAGTTCGGATGATTCACTCTTTTTGGAGGAATATCTCAGTGTCATTTTGAACTATCAAATGTATTATCTATTTTACAATATTTATATAAATAATATCGATAAAAAGTTACTTAGTACTATAAGGAATCGTACGATTCGATTTCTTCTCCATAGAAGAATATCTTTGTAGCCTTTTGGCGTCTAAGTATAACTTTTTATTTAATAAATAGATGCAATATAGATATATAAAATTGTGTATAATAATTTTTTTGTATATCTATAAATTTAAAATAAGTAAGAAATAATTCAACTAAGTTAACTCAAATGACTTATCTCAATTACTTGAACCAATTTTTTCTTCTCAAATAATCAAACCTTTGGTAAGAAGAGATATAAAGCTTTAGAGAGAGTATATAGGCAAAGAGAGTAAGCTTTTCTTTTCACTTGAATTGGCAAAAACCAAATGAATGAAAGACTCCCTATTTATAGAATTTTGAGGTCGGGGACAAAATGGTAATTTTTCAAATTGTTCTTGAAATTAATGGATGAAATTGCTTCAATTTTATTTTAATGGTTCGGATGTGAATAACACACACGGATTGCCAAACACAAAAGAATTAAATTTTTCGCCCATACATTTCTCTGATAACTTGAAGCAATTAATGCTCAATTTAAAGCCAATTTCAACATCTCTCATTAATTCGGTCAAAGCATGTAATAACCGTGTCCCATAAAGATTGTCACCAAATGACCAAATGTTTGCTCATACACACACGACTACATATGTAATATATATAAAACTTATATATGTATACATGGTCACTCCTTTAAGCACACACACGGTTATATATATATAAGTCTTATGTTATATATATATATACATGCAAAAAAAAACTTTTTGCCCAATTTTGTTTTTGTGAGTTTGAAAGAAAATAGGATCTCCTTACCTTGGAAATGTTTATATGAATCAATTTATTTAACACTTGATATTTAAATTATCAAGGTCAATAAAAATTAATTCAAATATAGAAAATATTAAAATAAATAATATAATATACAAAATGATAAACTTAATAGAAGATTATATTACCAATCATTGTTATCATCAAAATCCTAAAAAAATGAAGACCTATCACAAATCTTTTACAGTAGTAAGGCGTCTATAACCTTTCTCAGGTACAAAGTGGTAAAATGATAAATCCTCGGAAAAGCCCAATTCCATTGCCATATTTCTCAGTTCTCGGTAACTCATATGCTTTAACTTGACATAATCAAAAAACTTAATTTGGGATCATTTTGATCATTTGCACACAAATTTAGGGATTCCAAATTTATTAAAAAATTACATCAGAGACAAAAAACAACAAATAACTTTTTTTAACTTTATTTGAGTATTCCCAAATTCCACTTATGTGAAAAATAAAGCAGAAAAACAAAAAAAAAACAAAAATGGGACCACTATTGTCGGCCAAAATTGACCATGAAAGAACTTTATTAACTTATTCATGCAAATATGCTTTTTGACCATCTATATATATTGTATCTACACTTCATATACGAATAAAGAACATACCTGGATATAAACGGGGTGTCAAAATCTTCAAAATCAAACAACCTCAGTACCCAAACCATTTTCTGTTGTAGTCTAGTTGGTCAGTGAGGATTCAAACTCGATTTTTGCTATCTTGATCGCAAGAATCGAAGCCAAATCCTCCCCTCCCTTCACATCACTCTGTAAATCGTACTTAACATGCTTTGAGCCCTAGAAGATGAACAATCTCTCTAATTGTACCAACCGACCGTTAATCCCTTTTTTGGAACCTTTATTTTGTAATTTGACTATTCTCATGTATTTGTACAAATTTAGCAATTGACGTACAATATTTATACGGTAAACATTATTTAACTATTAAATTGTCACATGTGGCCGTATTGTGATTCCCCCAAAATCTCTGCACTCTGTTGGGAATTGCATATTAAAATTTCATGTTGAAAGTAAATATATATGCTTATATGTAAAGTCTTTCAAAGAACATATGTACAAGGACTAAGATGATAGATCAAAAATTGTTAGGTTGATCTGTGTTTAATGTTTATCATTCTCTAAATGAATGTATAGAAGAAAAGATCAAAGTTGTTAGGTTGATCTATTTTGAGATGTAATAGATAGGCCTCATCGAAATCGTAGTCTGACGAGCCAGTCGAGAGATTGCAAAAGCCAAGGCAGAATCATAGAGTATCGAAGAAGTTGCTTCACAATCGTAGTCTGTCTTGAAGGCCACATTCAGAATCAGGAAGTTGTTCCGAGCGTCTGCCGAGCCAAGTCAAGAATCGTGGTCTGCCCTCGAAAACGTAGAGTCTGCAATATGAGCAAGTAAAGATCGTAGTCTATCAGTGCTTAAGAGAAATCATAGTGTTCTCCTTGATCAGGCTAAATCAAGCACGAGCATAACAAGACACAATGATTATGATCGTAGTGTCTCTCTTGTCAGCATCAGAAGCACCAAGTTTCTATTATTTCATGAAGGAGGAAATATAGCAAATGAAGAATGGTTTATATCCGTTGACATTTCTGGAATTCCAATGATCCAACACTCATCCTTGGTATGTATCGAAGAAGCGTATTAAAGAACCTAAAGAAAGGATCAGATGTGCCTCTCGAAAACACCTTTTCGTGTGTTAGGTGAGATAATTGATCTGTCGTGTCGATGGGTCGGGGCAATTTGAACAATGATTTCTAGGAAGTCAACATCGGTGCTTAGAAATGTCTGATACATTTAATGCTACAACATATTCCTTCAACGGACACATTTTAAAGGCTCATTTATAAGGAAATCAGACATAGATACAACAAGCAAACAAGTGCACAACGAAAGCTAAAGAACACTTAAAGTTCAAACTCTACGATCTAGAAAGAAAAGCTTGTTCTGCTACTCAGTTCTTTCGAACGTATGCTTAACTACAACTGAGTAGCACAACCCAAGAACTCAACTCTCATCAAGTGTATTCCAAGTCTGCTGGACTTGAAAAGTTCTAAGTGAACTAAGAAGTTCCAAAACTGTTGGTCTTGAAGGAATCTAAGTGATTTAAAGATTGTAAAAATATCCTTAGTGATTTCCTACTCGAGGAGTAGAAGAGTGGACTAGGAGCCTTGAGTGCTCTAAATTACTTAAACTACTTAAAATCACTGTGTCTTCTATATACCTGCTATATCTGTCATAACTGCTTATCACCCATAATATTGATTTATCTTAAAGGGGGACAAACAAATTATATATTCTGATGTGGTTAATTCATTAACAAATCTGACAAGTATTTTGTAAAAGAAAATTTTTAAATATCTATTCAACCCCCCCCCCCTTTCTAGATAATTAATGTGTCTCTGGGAACTAACAATTGGTATAAGAGCAGGTTCTCTCAATCAGCCTACAAAGCTTGAGTAGATCCAATGGCACAACTGATAAGCGATTCCAATACCGGAGGAGGCAGCAAGCCACCAATGTGCAACAGAGACAAATTTGCCAACTGGAAAGTTCGCATGTAAGCCTACATGAATTCAATAGATAAAGAGCTATTTGAAACTGTTATGAATGGGACCTACGTTCCAACAAAGCTTGCACCAACTACAGATGATCCAAACAGAGTTCAAATCAAGATCAAATTAGAATGGACTGACAATGAGAAGAAAGCCGTCCAACTAGACAAAAAAGCCAAGAACATTTTGTTCCAGTCTTTAGAAGATGATCTGTTCGAGAATGTGGTCAACAGCAAAACTGCCAAGGAAGTCTGGGAAGCATTGCTCATTATGCACGAAAGAACAGAAAAATTCAAAGAAAACAAGCAATCTCTTCTGAATCAACAGTATGAGATGTTCGCCCATGTTCCAGGAGAAAACGTCACTTCTACTTATCAAAGATTTAATGTGTTGTTCAACTCTCTTCGAGCTTTTGGAAAAATCTATCCAAACAAAGATCTTATCATAAAGTTGACAAGGGCTCTACCGAGCAAGTGAGATGCCAAAACCACTGCCATCAGTGAATCAAATAACCTCCATAAAATGACAGTTCAACAACTTTATGGAAACCTTCTTACCTACAAACTAGAGCTGACCCAACGAGCAGAGACTCTATCTGAAGGAAGAAAGAAGGACAAAGGAGTTGCTCTTAAGGTAACATAAATAATCTCCAAAGCTCATGCTGAAAATGATTCTGATTCTGAGGAAGATGATGATGAGAATATTACAATGCTGGTAAGAAGACTCAAAAGGTTCATGCAGAAAAGCAGAAGCAACAGACCTAAGAGATTCAAAAATAATAACAGCCAGGATCAGATCAACGACTTATGCTACAACTGCAAGAAGCCTGGCCATTTCATTGCAAACTGCAACAAACCTCTCAGAGAAAAGCTGAAGAGGAAAATAAATCCAAAGAAGGAGTTCATAGGCAACAAAAGGCTCCAGAAGAAAGACAAAGGTCTTGTGGGCGGAGGATCGTGGAATGACTTAGACAACGACACAACTCCTGAGTCTAGAGATGATGAAGAACCTCAAGTAGCAAATATATGTCTAATGGCCAAAAATGCAAAGGACAAGAAAAGCACTGACCATCATGAAGTAAGTAACGATGAGGTATTTGACTTTAACTCTCCTGATATAGATATTGATGATTTAAGAACTGCACTACATGGCATAACATCTGATCTGCATCAATAGAAGTGGTTAAGAGTTTTGTCTAAAGATTATTCTCTTCTTCAAAAAGAGAAAGAGAAAGTTCAAAAAAAACTGGAGACAACTCTACTAAGTACTACCTCTCTCTCTAAATTTGAGGCTGAGAATAAACTCTTAATACAGACCAATGAACTTAACACGCAAAGAGAGTCAAATCTAACCTTTAAGATTGAGGAACTAAAAAAGACAATCTTAATGTGGAATAGATCTTCTTCATCTGTCAGAGAAGTGCATCTGACAGAATAGGTTTAGGTTTTGGGGAATCTACCTCAGTACCATATGTGGAAAAGCTAAAGGAAACTAACATTAGTAGTGCTTCAAATTTCAATAGAAGCATTATATTTTTGAAATCCTCACAGAAGGTAGAACCGAGCAGCATCATCGCTTCTTCCCGATCCAAGCCATGTTCCAAGACATAACGGATCCCATGCTGGCCTGGGGTTCAGAAAAGAGAAGAGTAACTTAGTCACTACTCTCCAACCTCGAAGGATCGTGGAGTCAAGTAAAACCAACTCCACAAACCAACCAGGAAGGAATAGTAAAGTTAAGTTTCACTCATCACAAATCATGAATCACAAGGATGTATAGAAAAAGAAGAATCGGTGTAAGGGAAGGACCACCAAGAATCAACATAAGTCCAAATGGAGAAAGAATCCACACACACACACACAAGCATGCATCATGTTAGATGTTTTGTATGTGATAAATATGGTCATAAAGCTACAGAATGTTACAATAATCCTCTGCATAATAAACTCAAAGTCAAGCAGATTTGGGTCCCCAAGGGTACTAACAAGGTAGGACCCATGCAAGTCTGGGTACCAAAATGAGAGTTTAACCTTACTGCAGGAACAAAGCTCTATGATCACAACTTGGTATATGGATAGTGGATGCTCAAGGCACATGACCGGGAACAAAGCTATCCTGTCTAACTTCACTGAGAAGGAGGGTCCAACAGTTATCTTTGGAGACAACGGCTCTGGCAAGACAAGAGAATATGGCTCAACTGGGAATAAGGCAGTGTCCTTCAGCAAAGTAGCCTACGTGGAAGGTCTAAAGCACAACTTTCTGAGCATCAGCCAACTCTGCGACAAAGGTCATCAAGTTACCTTCCTCAACAATCAGTATCAAGTCAGAGATCTGAAGACTTTTCTATAAAGCTGACTAGAACAAGAGAAGGGAACATCTACACTATTAATCTTGCTCAACTAAGTTCTAATGAGACAATATGATTTCTTGCTAAAGCATCTGAAGAAATGAGTTAGCTATGGCATAGAAGGTTGTCTCATCTCAATTTTAAGAGTATGTCAAAACTGGCCTCCAAAGATCTAGTAGCAGGTTTACCCAAGCTCAGCTTCATCAAAGAAAGGTCATGCAATGCCTATCATCTTGGAAAGCAAACTAAGAGTTCATTCAAAGGCAAAACGATAAACTCAATTGATAAGCCTTTATAGTTACTTCACATGGATCTTTTTGGGCCAATTCCAACTATAAGCCTTGGAAGAAAGAGATACTCATTGGTCATTGAGGATGACTACACCAGATACACATAGGTGTTCTTCCTAAATTCTAAGGATGAAACAAGCCCCCAACTCATCAAGATGTTCAAGTTGGTGATGAACGAAAAAAGAGAAAAGATCAAGGCTATAAGGAGTGATCATGGAAGAGAGTTTGACTTCTCTGAGATGGATCAGTTTTGTGCAGACAATGGCATCGGTCAGAACTTCTCAGCTCCACAAACTCCACAGCAAAATGGAGTAGCTGAAAGAAAGAACAGAACGCTGATTGAAGCTAGAAGGACTCTACTAGCATTTGCTTCATCTCTGCTGAATACTTACGGGAAAAGCTATCAACATTCGTGCTACACTCGTAATGTGTCTCTTGTTCACTCTACATTAAAGAAGACTCCCTACGAGCTGTGGAGAGGAAGAAAGCCAAATGTCAGCTATTTCTATGTGTTTGGTTGTGCATGTTACATTCTCAACAATGGAAAATAATACTCCCTCTATCCCATAGTTATAGGTTGATTTTCCATTTTAGGATATCCCAATATATAGGCTACTTACAATTTATAAAATTTAGTTGGTTCATTATTTTACTTTTATGCCCTTATAATAAATATTCAACCATTAATTTTTTTTGAAGAAACAACATTCAATGTCATTATTGTTATCACCACATTTAATGTTGTTGTATTCTCAATAAAAGAATTCAACTTTTTAGGCTCAATAAATGAATTTGGAATAACATAAACGTTTTGTGATTGGTTGAAAGTTTATGTAGATTAAAAATTCATCTTTGGTTAAAGTTCTATTTTAATGGTCAGTACACGTTGATCAGTTAAGTTGAGAGTTTCAGTGTGATAAGTAAGGAGTAATTAACTTATTCATTAATTCTATATTAAGGGGTATATGTGGAAATTTTTTGTTAAAATTGCCACTTAAACTGATTTTCTTAAACTATGTGCCAAAAGAAATCAGCCTATAACTATGGGACGGAGGGAGTATCTGACTAAGTTCCAACCCAAGTCAGACGAAGGAATCTTTCTTGGATATGCCACAGACAATAAGGCCTATAGAGTGTTCAACAAGAAGACGCTAAGTGTTCAAGTCTCGATTCATATAATCTTCGATGAAACAGACTCAGATAAATATGTGCCTCAAGACACTGCAATTGACGACTAAGACACTACGAATGAGGTGGTTGAGCCCAACACCACGATCGCAGCCCCAGAAGATGAAATCGTCGAGCCTGAAGAACAGATCGTAGAGAGAGCTACACCAGATGCAGAACCTCTGCAACAAGAGACATAGGTTGATCTTGAAGAATTCAGACAAGAAGGTACCAGAACAGATGTTCCAATAGGGAACAGATGGGCAAGAGATCACACTCAAGACCTGATCATTGGAGACCCAAATGCAAGAGTCAAGATGAGATCTTCCACCCAGAATGAGTGTTTCTATCTGAGCTTTCTGTCCTAAATGGAACCCAAGAACATAGAAGATGCTATGGAAGATTCAAGTTAGATAGAAGCCATGAAAGAGGAACTAAATCTGTTTGAAAGAAGCAAAGTCTGGAGATTAGTCCCTAGACCAAGAAGTCACCCAGTAATTGACACCAAATGGGTCTTCAGAAACAAAATGAATGAAGATGGGATAATCACAAGGAACAAAGCAAGCCTAGTGGCCAAAGGTTATTCCCAAGAAGAAAGCATTGACTGCGACGAGACCTTCGCACCCATTGCCAGATTGGAAGCTATTAGGATATTTCTTGCCTTTGCTGCCCACATGAAGTTCAAAGTTTTCCAGATGGATGTCAAGAGTGCATTTCTGAATGGCGAGCTTCAAGAAGAAGTATATATAGAGCAACCTCTAGGTTTCATCAATTTAACTCTCTCTAATTATATCTATAAACATATGAACTTAAACAAGCACCTAGAGCATGGTATTAAACTCTAACCAACTTTTTATTAAAAATGGTTTTACTAGAGGTAGAGTAGATACCACATTATTTCTTAGGAAGCACAAAAATAAAGCCTTACTAGTTCAAATATATGTAGATGACATTATCTTTGGTTCTACTGATGAAAATCTATACAAGAGATTTTCCAAACTTATGCAGAGCAAGTTCAAAATGAGTATAATGGGTGAGCTGAATTTCTTCCTTGGAATGCAAGTGAAGCAGACTGATGAAGGTATCTTCATTAACCAAGCCAAGTACATTAAAGATTGACTTAAGAAGTATGGCATGGAATCAACCTCTCCCATGAAAACACCAATTACTCCAGCAACTAAGCTTGACAAAGATGAGAAAGACAAAAGTATTGAGATTACTTAATACAGAGGTATGATAGGCTCTCTTCTATATCTAACTGCCAGTAGACCAGACATAATGTTTTCAACATGTTTATGTGCTAGATTTCAAGTTAATCCTAAAGAATCACACTTAACTGTTGTAAAGAGAATTTTCAGGTATCTCAAAGGCACACCTCACTTGGGACTTTGGTATCCCAAGGAGTCCTCCTTTGAACTTGACAAATATATCTGAGATGTTTGATTTTGCGGTCGCAAAATCGATAAAAAAATACCAATGGCAATTTTTGTCAATTGCTAGGAAATAGACTTGTGTCCTGGTTTAGCATGAAGCAAAATTCAATATCTACCTCTACAGCAGAAGCTGAATACATTGTTGCAGGCATCTGCTATGCTTAAATCTTATGGATGAAGAACCAGCTAGCAGATTATGGATTTGATTTTAAATCTATACTTGTTCACTGTGATAACACATAATCCTGTCATGAATTTTAGAACTAACCATATAGAAATAAGATATCATTTTATTAGGGATCATGTACAAAATGGAACTATATATTTACAATACGTCCCTACTAAAAATCAACTTGCTGATGTCTTTACAAAACCATTAGATGAATCTAGATTTAATAAATTAATAAGTGAGTTAGGTATGCTAAATCTACAACCATAAATTCTATGCTCTAGTTGGTTCTAACCATGCATATAAAAAGGCTATGTTAAAATCATTGAGATGACTAAGAGAAACCACGATCGTGGAGCAGTCTCGACATGACAGAGAAGCCCATTGTGATAACATCATTCCTATCAAATCTAAGCAGCCCTTCTGATTAGCGCCTCAGGGATAAACCTGACCCTTAGTTTCAGTCTAAGAGGTTGACCCTTCCTGAGCTACCTTAACCCAAAAGGAATGCTAATTTAGAGTGCATCACAAGAACCTGAAGAGACAATGATCGTAGAGCAGTTTCAATAGTGATCTCAACAATCGTAGAGAAACCTCAACGATCGTTGTCGTCCCAAAGGATACACTACTCAGGGGGAGCTAAGGGCAGATTAGTACTTTTCACACTACTTAAAATCGTGGAGCCCTGCGGAACTCGACACGTGCCCCATTCTGCAGATCGGTAGGAGGGAAGTTACAAATACAGTTTGAAAATGTGTTTTGAAAATTCACCTCAGAATTTCAAAAGCTCATTCCTCTCTTTCTCTCTCAAAAGAAACCCTAGCTTTCAGAACGCTCAACAAACCTCTATTTAAGAAAATCACAATAATCAATAGTTGCTTCCAACATTGTATCTGGTTACCAACTGTGTTTCGACGAATTCAAAACAGATGACCCATAGTTCCATAAAATTTTGACACTACTAAAGAAAGTTGGTGTCGAAGAAGCGCTGAGTACTATCACAAGGATTTACCCTAAGCTGGTAAAGTAATTTTACTGCAATGGAGTCTACGAAAATGACATCATCACTCCACAGGTCAATGGGGGCAGATTCGACTCAAAGTTGTAGACATAAACCTAGCCCTAGGTTTTAAATCAATGGGACTTTCATCTCTGAGTGTTATCGACTTTCATAAAGGTTTGAAGAAGATGCACCATGAGAAATTTCAAGACATCATGGGATACAAGAAGAAAGAGTTTCCTCAGAAGTACGAATTTGTGGCTGATATTGTTGGGAAATGCATATGCTGCAAGAGCTCTGGCCATGACTCCTTAAATGAGAATCAATTGAAGCTCATGACTACAATATGCTTCAGAATTCAACTCAACTATTGGGGCTTTGTTCATAGATTGGATCGGGAAGTGGATGCTAAGCTCAAAGAAGACGAAGAGCTCTGGAAAAATGCTCTATGGGAGATATATAAGCATAATTTTTTAATTTGCTTTGGGTGACAAAATTGGAGACACGGAAGGAGAACCCATCAACCCCAATAGAAGAATGACCCAGCAGCTGTTTCAAAATTGGAAAAGAAACCTTGCAGAAAATGTAAGGATGATGTTTGCGTCTAGTGGAAGAACTGGTGAAGTAAGGAAATCAGGTCTGGCAAGAAATATATTAGTTGTAAGAGAAGAAGAAGAAGAAGAAGTCAATAAAGAAGAAGCCATAGCTCTGGTCAGAAAGAGTAAGGGTAATAGAAAGTTAAATAAAAATGTTAAGATGGCAGAAGAACCTCAAGGCTCAACCACTGATTCGCCCCACGGGGGGTCAAGCAAAGAGATTCTAAAGGAGTGGAAAAAGAAGAAGAAGGATGAGGATAAGGCTGAAGATTGCTCTGAGCCTCAGAAGACAAAACACAACCATAAATCAAAGAATTCTTCACTCACCACGATCGTAAAGTCATTACTTATTGTAGAGCCCAGACTTGCCATCACTTCAGAGGTGGATGTTGCAACAGTATCTCAGCCTGAACAAACTATCAGAGCTGAAGCTGAAGAGAGTGTTGAGGTTGTAGCTCAGCCCAGGAGGACAAAGAAAAAGCTTGTCAAGAAATATATTCTTGTCAATGAAGAAGCCTTGAAGGAAGAAGACAAAAGAATAGTTGCTAAAAAAGAGCTGCCCGAAGCAATTGAGGAGGATACAGCTCGTGTTGAGGGGGAGCTTGTGACGCCCCTAAAATAGGTATACAACACCTATTCTGAGTCGCTAATACATGGTACAGAAAGCAAACTACAACTTCAATAATATAATTGTCATGCAAAATACACCAACACATACTGTGAGTTTAAATACAAATATTGTCTTCTAGACAATATCCACAATCAAATAAGTCCTCATTACAATTATTCATACACTATTTTATAGAAATAGTGAGGACTGCTAAAACATCTTTCTAGAACCATCACTCCATACCTCGACTAGATCCTGCTATGTTCTCACCTCCTGAGAAGAAAAATGGAACAAAAAGGAAAAGGGTGAGCTCAACGAGCCCAGTAAAGAATATTATGACTAAGATAATATACAACAAATTATCATTAGTCTTCAATAGGTAAAAATCTGATAGAATATAATAGACAACAAGTTTTAGATCAACAAATGCAGCGGAAACAATAATCCATTAGAAGAGTCACGTAGAGAATGAGTTCTACTATCTTCTAAGATTTAAAAGTCCATCATCAATATTTTATCCCTCGTAATAACAATCAATATACATCTTTAATCAAATATTCATCTTTGCACTACAAAGCCAAAGATATTCATTTCATATCACCAAATGGTCATATTCATCTCAACACTGCTCATCTTTGCACTACTCTGGCCAAAGATATTCATCGATTAATCATTCATCTTTGCACTACATGCCAAAGATATTCAATAATATCATCATTTAAGACCGAGGATGATGAAAAATATTTTAAAGAAAATGAATCCAATGGAGATGTAAGGACAAATATTAGGGATTCGTATCACAGCTTTATCCAAGATCAATAATACTCCATAATAACCAATTTTGAAGCGTAATTCAAAAATAAAGATCAAAACATGGATACAATCAAAGATAGAACCATAATAGACACATTTGGACAAAAAAGAAAATTTTCATTTTTGGTGAATGAATAATAAAGTGTCAGATTCGTGAAAAGTGTCGTCGATACGTGAATAGTAACCCCAACACAAAAAGGTATAAATTTCACAATAAAATCCATACCAATATTTCAAAGATAATGATATCAAAAGAATAACATCATTACTTAAAAAAAAAAATAACATCCCCTTACCTCAAAGAAACAAAGATTTCTGAATGAAATATCGGATATGATGTCGAATGAAACTCAGATCGAAATAGCAACTCTCAAAGTATCTAAATACTCACAAAATACGCTCGATAATATAGAGAGAGAGAAAGAGAAAGCTTATGTTTCGTGTGATTTTCAATTCTAACTTAGCCTCTATTTATAAGAAAATGTTAGCATCACCAAGCAGATTTGACTGCCACCGATGGCTTTTACCTACTACTATTGCCACCCACCACATTTGAAATAAAATTCAAAGACATTTCTTCACCAACCACAAGTGGGGCCCACTCAATTCTAGAATTTTCCACCAAAAATCATTTATAACATAATTTAGAAATCACCACCTCTTAAAATTCATAACAAATCATACGCTCATTTTTAACGGTTCAAAATTTGTGAACATATACTCAACTTATATATGTATAACATATCCAAAAATCACAACGATCCAACGGTACGGATTAAAAATTATAACTCATTTAATATATCTAAAGAATAATCGGTTTGATTTTTAATACCTCCAATCCGACAAAATACCGATAAAATACCTCAACATTAATTCCTTCAATTTTAGCCACATAAATAAATCCATCATTTATATCCACATAAAATAAATATTTCTTTATCATATA
Source organism: Panax quinquefolius (assembly GCA_020205615.1). Taxonomy (NCBI): domain Eukaryota; kingdom Viridiplantae; phylum Streptophyta; class Magnoliopsida; order Apiales; family Araliaceae; genus Panax; species Panax quinquefolius. The sequence goes on from CM035155.1 coordinate 137,560,298, forward strand.
AATCAATAATTAATTATTCACAAATAATATTACAGAATCACAATTATGACAACCAAGCCGCTTCCTGAAAGAGAGGGCTTTCCGATAAGGATTTCTCCTCATCTTGCGCAATTAGGTGACCAAATCTCTCCTTAGATGTAACTTTCTAGACATTGCCAATAATGCTATCTAATAATATTATTCAAATAATATGAATTATTGATCCGATAATGGGAAATATCATAGCAGTTGACAATTATTCAAACAATAATAATATAAACTATCAACGCAAAGCAATTATTGAATCAATAAAATAAAATATTGAACAAGAATTACCGTAATAATTATTGAGTAGTGCCTTCATACGTAAGAATCAATAATTCAAAAATACTCGCGGTAATACCGTGTGCTACTATACAACCACGCCAGACATCGTATTTTAACCACCTAAGGTATTCCAACAAGTTGTTAACTGTGAATAACTACGCCGTTATTTATAAAAACTCAAACTTGTCATCATTTTCTTCATCCAACAATTATTCCAAGTTATGGGGCCCATAAATGGTTCAACTGCCGTCGCATTTAATATTCCCGACAAGGAAGAATATTCCACAACCAAACGTAATATTTCCCAACAACAATGAATATTTTATAATCACTTGCTTATTTTGCAAATTTTGCACATTTCACCCATAACCAAAGCATTATATCAAATTCACTTATTATTTCAAGATAATAAATAGAGAAAATTTAATTTTATTTATAAAATAATTCGGGGTCTTACAACCTCCCCTCATGAAATTTTGTCCTTGAAATTGACGTACGTACCTGGTGTTTCAAAAAGGTGAGGGTACCTCGCTTTCATTTCCGATTCCAACTCCCAGGTTATTTCTTCAATAGCATGGTTCCTCCACAAAACCTTAACTTGTGGTGTAACCTTTGTTCGTAGGACATGCTCTTTCCTATCCAAGATCTTGACAGTACCTCCTCGTGACGTTAAATCTTCTGGCTATCTAAATCTCGGTTCTAACGCAATAATATGGTTTGGGTCGTCCACATATTTATGTAACATCGATACGTGAAAAACGTTATGAACACGCGACATACTTAGCATTAAGGCGAGTCTATAGGCCATGGTTCCTACTCGATCGAGGATTTCAAATAAATCAAAGGTTTGAGCTTTCTTCTCTTCATCGACTCTTACTTCTAAAATAGCGCCTTCTTGCACCTTCTTCTTTATATTCATCAGCTCCAGTGTATAGCTTGAGCAATTTTAACTTTATCAATTAAAGTCGATTCTACTCGTATCATAACGTGGGTCCCTAGAGTCTTTAACTCTATCTTTATCGTTTGTAAATCATACAAAATGGGTCTTTGTGTTCAACAATATCGCACTCGTACTCGCGTACGATCTTCTACTTAACGCGTCAGCTACCACGTTCGCTTTTCCAGGATAGTATGGTCAGAACAGGTGCCAAAATGAGTCGCCTCTTGAGCTCTTGGAAAATCTTCTTGCATTCCTCGCTCCATACGAATTTTGCATCTTTCCGAGTCAGCTAAGTTAATGGAGTAGCGATTCGAGAAAATCCTTGCACGAATCTCCGATAGTAACCAGCTAAGCCTATAAAGCTAGATATTTCGATTAATGACTTAGGTTGCTCTCAACTGTGACTCATATCCCAATCTTGGATAGCACGTCACAATGGCACCTATCATTTTACCACCATACCAATATAGCATCCCCTATGGAGAGTCTGGCTTTGGTGCATTCCACAAAGGAAGTCACCAGATAGAGGTTCGGGTACCAACTTCTATAGTTGGGTTTTTAACTCTGAAGTTCAATAGGAGCCATTCGATATGAGAATTTTAGAAATCAGTTTTGTACCGGGTTCAAAGTCGATACAAAATTCAATATCACGCTCTGGGGGTAGGCCAGAAAATTCTTCAGAAAATACGTCAGGAGATTTACTAACAACAGAAATATCATTCAAATCTGACGTATTTTTGTTTAAATCCATAACATAGCTAAGAAAGCTTGACATTCATTTTTCAATAAACGAATGACTTTATGGCTTGATATGAAAGTGTTTGACTTCAATGGTTTGATTGCTTGAATTTGAATAACAGGCTGCTTAGGAATATGAAAACTAACAACTTTACCAAAGCAATCAATTTTGGCATGATGAGTAGTTAACCAATCAATCTCTAAAATCACATCAAAAGCAAGTATCTTTAAAGAGATAAGATCAACAGGTAATGTGATGGTGCCAACTTGGATCAAACAAGATTTATAAATAGTGGATGTAACGAAAGTTTCTCATAACGGAGTCTCCACAGATAAGTCAAAGTCTAATTTCTTCGGAGTCAAGTTTAAACGTTGAGCACAAGCAAGAGAAATAAAAGAATGGGTAGAACCAGTATCTAACAGGGTATAGACTTAGCAAGAATTTAAGATTAACTAACCCGTGATAACTTCGTTTGGGTTCCTCGCATTTTGGGCAGTCACGACAAACGCTCTTTCAGAAACCGCCAACTTTGTTTTGTCCGCATCTGCCTTTGGTGCCACCATCCCAGCTGGACTTGATTTCGCTACAAGACAAAATTGAGCTATGTGACCTTCTTTTCCACAACTAAAACATACCTTGGAAGGCTGTGAACATTTTGGACTTATATGTCCCTCTCTCCGTGATCTCAGAAGATCTAACCGGCCAGGTCGTTCTCTCCCCTAGAATTTGTCATTTGTGTCTTTGGTGTCGCCGCCGACATCTTCCCGTCATCGTTAAATCTTCTCTTCTTGAAATTTCCTTTGAAATTATTTCTTCTATTATTGGCCATGATTACCACCAAGTGGTTACCATTTTCGCATGATAATTTCCTCCACTATGGTTATCATCGCCCGATGATCATTGTCATCCCCAGACATCGAACCTCGGTTGTTGTCCCTCGGTTGAACATACTCATTATCTCGCCTCCAATAATCGAGAGCCATATTGACAACATCTGAATATAGAGAAAATTTATGAGAGATAAGGTATCGACGAATCTCGGGTTTTAACCTCTCGTAAACATCCCGTCATACGCTCCTCATTTTCTACCAAATGAGGTGCAAACCTAGATAACTCTGCGAACTTCGCCTCGTATTGGGACACCGTCATGTTGTTTTGTTCCAATCTAATAAACTCTACCTCCTTCATATGATTTAATACTTTCGTGAAAGTACTTGTCATTGAACAGCTTTTTAAAATCTTTCCCAAGACATGCTGAAAAGTGGTCAGTCGGGTACGCTTCATAGATTCCCACCAGTAATCTGCCTCACCACGGAACATAAAGGTGGCGAATGGAACCTTCTGTTCCTCCGTGCATCCCAAGACATCGAATATCTTGGTAATTTGCTTTACCCACGTCTCCGCCTTAATCGGATCCGGCTTTCCAAAGAATTACTGTGGTCCCAACTCCTTGAATCGCTTGGTCAGGACAAACCGCGTTGCCATCATTTCCACCGTATTTTGTACACGAGTCTCTAAATCCGATTTTGCATGAACCGCAAAAAATCTCCTAAACATTCCATCATTCATCATTTGCTCTCAGTAGCATTGTTTATGTGGAGGAATATTGTCATCCCTGTTGCACGTTCTCCCGATTGGTGACTAAAAGGTGTTTCCACGCCTCATACACTCCATTGCTAACGTTCTCAGCTGCCATTCTTAAATACTGTCATAAAATAAGCGTTAATTAAACAAATTAACATATCACATAATATCCCTATATTATGACCGACCAATAAATAAGCTTAGATAGGACACACTAATAAGGATTTACTCATCTCTCCCTCCTAGTTCTAGTCTCACATCTCACCTGAGGATCATATCCCTAAGCTTTGATACCAACCTGTGACGCCCCCAAAATAGGTATACAACACCCACCCATTCGAGTCGCCAAATACATGGTATGTAAAACAAACTACAACTTCAATAATACAATTGTTGTGCAAAATACGACAACACATATCTTGTGAGTTTAAATACAAATATTGTCTTCTAGACAATATCCACACTCAAATAAGTCCTCATTACAATTATTCATACACTATTTTACGTAAATAGTGAGGATCGCTAAAATATCTTTCTAGAACCATCACTCCATACCCCGACTAGATCCTCGCTATGTTCTCACCTCCCGAGAAGAAAAATGGAACAAAAAAGAAAAGGGTGAACTCAACTAGCCTCAAAGAAAGAATATTATGACTAAGATAATATACAACAAATTATCATTAATCTTCAACAGGAAAAATCGATAGAATATAATAGACAACAAGTTTTAGATCAACAAATGCAAATGAAACAATAATCCATTAGAAGAGTCACGTAGAGAATGAGTTCTACTATCTTCTAAGATTTAAAAGTCCATCATCAATATTTTATCCCTCAGAACAACAATCAATAAACATCTTTAATCAAATATTCATCTTTGCACTACACAGCCAAAGATATTCATTCAGATCACCAAGTCGGTTATGTTCATCTCAACACTGCTCATCTTTGCACTACGGCCAAAGATATTCATCAATTAATCATTCATCTTTGCACTACAGGCCAAAGATATTCAGTAACATCATCATTTAAGACTGAGGATGATGAAAAATATTTTAAAGAAAACGAATCCAGTGAGATAAAAGGACAAATATTAGGGATTTGTATCACAATTTATCCAAGATCAATAATACTCCATAATAACCAATTTTGAAGTAGAATTCAAAAATAAAGATCAAAACATGGATACAATCAAAGATAGTGACCATAATAGACATCTAGCTTGGACAAAAAGGAAAAAAAATCATTTTTTTGGTGAATAGTGCCGTATTCGTGAATAGTGTCGTATACGTGAATAGTGCTGTATACGTGAATAGTAACCCCGACACAAAAAGGTAAAAATTCCATAATAAAATCCATACCAATATTTCGGTATAATGATATTGAAAGAATAACATCATTACGAAAAAAAAATAACATCCCTTACCTCAAAGAAACAAGATTTCTCGGAATGAAATGCCGGGATGATGATTTGAATGAAACTTCAGATCGAATAGCAACTCTCAAAGTATCTAAACACTCACAAAATACGCTCGATAATATAGAGAGAGAAAGAGAGAAAGCTTATGTTTCTGGTGTGATTTTCAATTCTAACTTAGCCCTCTATTATATAGGAAAATGTTAAGACATCAAGGCATTTCGACCGCTACACCGATGGCTTTTACCTACTACTATTGCCACCCACCATATTTAAAATAATATTCAGCACATTTCTTCACCAACCACAAGTGGGGCCCACTCAATTCTAGAATTTTCCACCAAAAATCATTTATAACATAATTTCCGAATCAGTCACCTCTTAAATTCATAACAAATCATACGTTCATTTTTAACGGTTCAAAATTTGTGAACATATACTCAACTTATATATGTATAACATATCCAAAAATCACAACGATCCAATGGTCGGATTAAAAATTATAACTCACTCAATATATCTCAAGAACACTGGTTTGATTTTTAATACCTCCAATCCGACAAAATACTGATAAAATACCTCAACATTAATTTCTTCAATTATAGCCACATAAATAAATCCATCATTTATATCCACATAAAATAAATATTTCTTTATCATATAAATCAATAATTAATTATTCACAAATAATATTATAGAATCACAATTATGACAACCAGGCCGTTCCCAGGAAAGAGGGGGCTTTTCGATAAGGATTTCTCCTTACTGGCGCGCAATTAGGCGACCAAACCTCTCCTTAAACAGAACTTTCTAGACATTGCCAATAATGCTATCTAATAATATTATTCAAATAATATGAATTATTGATCTGATAATGGGAAATATTATGCAGTGACAATTATTGAAACAATAATAATATAAACTATCAACGCATCAATTATTGAACCAATAAAATAAAATATTGAACAGTAATTACTGTAACAATTATTGATTAGTGCCTTCATACGTAAGAATCAGTAATTCAAAAATACTGTGCAATACCGTATGCTACTGTGCAACCACGCGTATTACTGTATTTTAACCACCGGGTATTCCAACAGTGTTAACGATAACAACTATGCCGTTATTTATAAAAAACTCAAACCTGTCATTTTCTTCATCCGACAATTATTCTGTTATGGGGCCCACAAATGGCTACGCCGTCGTACAAATATTCCCCGATAACAAGAATATTCCACGACCAAACGAATATTCCCTGACAACAATGAATATTTTATAACTACTTGCTTATTTTGTAAAATTTGCACATTTCACCCATAACCAAAGCCTTATATCAAATTCACTCCTTATTATTTCAAGATAATAAATAGAGAAAATTTAATTTTATTTATAAATTAATTCGGGGTCTTACGGAGCTTCTTGAAGCACCTGAACAAGAAAGTGCTCCAACTGAGGGGTTACTGTCAGAGGATATTCATGAAGCCCCCTTTGCCCCTCAAGAAATCGTAGTCTCTAAAGCTGTGGAAATGGAAAGTGTTGAAGCTATGGAGGTGGAGAAGGCTGAACAACAAAGAAGAAATGAGGAGATGATTGATGTGGTGGAAATCTCAAATGAAGATAATGGAGACAAGGAAGAAGAAGAGGATGAAAAAGTTGAGATTATCGCAGTAGGCTGGAATGGATATAGGAGAGCCAACTATAATCAGTTATTCTCCTACTTACCAATGATGTCCTGTTACAGAGCCCTGATTCTTAACTCCTAGGATCACATGTTCTGGACTTACAAAGCTTATCCAGCAATTTCAGTACTAGATCATGGATTCCCAAACAGCCTCAATTTTTCTCAGAAGCTGACCACAAATCATTCTTCTTCAGAGACTAAGCGTGAGGTACAATTTATTCTCATCTCTCTTATAGTTAACCACTGCCCTCCATCAAACTTCAATCAATTTTATGAACTGCCAAGATGGTTGGAAGTGGTTCTTCGCCCCCTAAATCAGTTTCCAGCTACAGAATCCCAACATTTTGTAACTGATGAACTTGAAAACACCTAACTTCATATTAGTACAATCTTCAACCACTTTTAACTCCACGAACCTCGATTCTACTCAAATCGTGGAGTCACCTACTCTACCAGCTTCAACAGTCTCCTCTCCCACAACTAAAACCTCTATTCCTGCCCCTCACTCAGACATTCCTTCTTCATCACACAACAACTATTTTGACCTTGCTCTTACTCTATCAAATCTGCAAGAACAAAATACAAGAACCTCTCCTACGAACATTCAGAAAATTCTTGAGCATCTCTCAGCTCTTCCCACCAAATTTGAGCTGACTCATGCGTCATAAAAAGTGACCACAGAAGATCTGAAAATTCACTCTCTGCTTGTTCATACACGGTTAAAACACTTGATCGATGTTGCCAACACTCTTCCTAGCAACCTGAGTTCTGAGCTCACAAAGAAGCTCCATGAAATCATCAAGGAAATGATCAATAACATAAATAAAAGGGATCAAATTCACTTCCAATCTACCCGGAAGCAAAAGGAAGCAGTTATCCTTCTTCAAAAGAACCAGAAGGCTCAAAACAAACTCCTTATGGATAGCCTCTCAAGCCTACGATCTTCTATGAATGAATTCTAAGCATACTCTATGAATCAGATGCAACAAACAAACACTATCTTGGTTATTCTGCAAAAACACAAATCATAAACTGATTCTCTGGTTCAAGAAAATTTTGAAGACATTGCTCAATCAAGGAATCAGCTCCACGAACTTGTTGAAGGCATGAATCGTCTGTTAGAAGACATTCAAACTCTGGATGCTGACATAAAGGGGGAGATTAAAGATAAAGGAGAGCAAGGCAAAGGCAGAGGTAAAGGAAAACAAATTGCTCAAACCATAAGGAGTCCTCTCTCAAGACAGCCTCATTATCAGACTCCACGAACTGAACAGCAGCAACACCAACCAATTATGGCACAACCGCTGAGGATTCAAGGGCCATCTCCTAGCTCATAAGGAGTAACTACTACTGGCTTTAACATGCCAATTGGAGATACTGCCTTCATGAATAAACATGATTATAGAGAAAGGCTAAGTCAAAGTGAGCTGGAAGATATTGCATGGAAAGATGAAGTCAGCAGAAGAATGAAAGCTGCAGAGCATGACAATCATCCCAGGAGCAAAAGGCAGAGGAGATATAGATAAGTTGAAATTTGTTTCTTATTGATGTAACTATGCTAAAATGTAATATCTGATTCATAACATCAATAAATTCTTGCTTATTCTCTACAGGTTTCAGCTGCTCACTGAAACACTAAGTCATATTTACTTTTTAGCATCCTGCATTTAGAAATTAATGTTATGATGCAAATCTCTTTGGTTATGTCAACATCAAATAGGGGGAGATTGTTGGGAATTGCATATTAAAATTTGATGTTGAAAGTAAATATATATGCTTATATGTAAAGTCCTTCAAAGAACATATGTACAAGGACTTAGATGATAGATCAAAAATTGTTAGGTTGATCTGTGTTTAATGTTTATCATACCGTTAATGAATGTATAGAAGAAAAGATCAAAGTTGTTAGGTTGATCTATTTTGAGATGTAATAGATAGGCCTCATCAGAATCGTAGTCTGATGAGCCAGCAGAGAGATTGAAGAAGCCAAGGCAGAATCGTAGAGTATCAAAAAAGTTGCTTCAAAATCGTAGTCTGTCTTGAAGGCCACATTCAGAATCATGGAGTTGGTCTTAGCGCTTGCCGAGCCAAGTCAAGAATCGTGGTCTGCCCTCAAAAACGTAGAGTCTGCAATATGAGCAAGTAAGGATCGTAGTCTATCAGTGCTTAAGAGAAATCATAGTGTTCTCCTTGATCAGGTTAAATCAAGCACGAGCATGATAAGACACAACGATCATGATCGTAGTGTCTCTTCTATCAGCATCAGAAGCATTAAGTTTCTACTATTTCATGAAGGAGGAAATATAACAAATGAATAATGGTTTATAGTCGTTGACATTTCAAGAATTCCAATTATCCAACACTCATCCTTGGTATGTATCAAAGAAGCATATTAAAGAAGCTAAGGAAAGGACTGCATGCCTGCTGAAAACACCTTTTCAGGTGTTAGGTTAGATAACAATCTATTGTGTTAGTGGGTTAGACGGCTAAACAGCAGATTTCTAGGAAGTCAACATCGGTGCTTAGAAATGTCTAATGCATTTAATGCTATAACGTATGCCATCAACGGACACATTTCAAAGGCTCCTTTATAAGGAAATCAGACATAGATACAACAAGTAAGCAAGTGCACAATGAAAGCTAAAGAACACTCAACATTCAAACTCTATGATCTAGAAAGAAAAGCTTGCTCTGCTACTCAGTTCTTTCGAACATATGCTTAACTGCAACTGAGTAGCACAACCCAAGAACTTAACTCTCATCAAGTGTATTCCAAGTCTATTGGACTTGAAGAGTTCTAAGTGAACTAAGAAGTTCCAAGACTGTTGGTCTTGAAGGAATTTAAGTGATTCAAAGATTGTAAAGATATCTTTAGTGGATTTCCTACTCGAGGAGTAGAAGAGTGGACTAGGAACCTTGAGTGCTCTGAACCACTTAAAATCACTGTGTCTTCTATATACCTACTATAACTGCTATATCTGTCATAACTGCTTATCACCCATAATATTGATTTATCTTAAAGGAGGATAAACAAATTATATATTCCGATGTGGTTAATTCATTAACAAATTTGACAAGTATTTTGTAAAAAAAAAATTAAAATATATATTCAACCCCCCCTACCCCCCTTCTAGATAACTACTGTGTCTCTGGGAACTAACACACTCCCTGTAGCAGATTTGGTGCTCACGTAAATATTTTATAAGATAATAATTTCTATCAATCCAAGATTCACTGTATTCATAACAAATAGTAGTTCTCGTCAGAATAGTTACCGTGATGAATACTATCACTCAGATGTATAAACTTATAATCTTACAGATATTTCTTTCATATCAATAAGTCCTATCCAACTAACATTCAAAGTATTAATAACAAGATTGTTCTTGGAACCGAGGGGTGCAACCTCAGTGCTTATAGAACTCCCAAGATCATTGAATACCCTCATTCAGATAAATAGTTCATATTTATATTGTACTTGATTCTAACTCCTTTTTAAAAAAAATGGAAACTAAATAATTTACATAAACTAAGAATGTAATACATAAATCCAAATTTTAAATTATCATTCAAATCCCACGAAAATAAACTCAAATTATTCCAATCTTTCTAGCCACATAAATGAACACTTGAACTTCTGGGAATATATGTCACAGCTACAAAGGAAAATAATATTTGCAAGGGATGAGCTTTAAAAGGCTCAGCAAGTTTTAAACAACTTATATTTTATACTCACACAATATCTGAATTTAATGAACATATAGTTCAAAGAGTTTTTCAACGTATATATACTGAGGTTTATCTACCAAACCCCGCACATTACAAGTTTCTGTCAGTTATATAGACTTAGCAACCCGTTGATTCGTTCAACCAAACATTCTAGGAGTATGCATATCATCCTATCTAAATAACCCCCGGTCATTACTATAAATGTCGTTCATAAATAAACCCTGATCAATGTATAACTGTCGGTCATAATAGTATCAGTATATATATTTGTACCAAACAACATTGGTTTATCACAGTCTATGATTTGATATCAAATCAAATAGATCTTACGCAAATAACAGTTCATATGGCTTGGTTATGCTTGAACAATAAACAATAACCCTTTTAATATCAGATATCACGAATAACGTTTAAAACAAGTTTATATGACATTAATATAAGAATTACATTTAACACAAAAATTAAATGTAATTGGAAAACTTACCTGCTCGAAGAACAACTATCTTATGTTATTCGAACTGTTTGCGCAACCTAAATATGTTTATAACAGTCATTCGAAACAATAATAGCTAATAACTAATCAAACTATTAGTGTCTAGGTTGAATTTGATGTTTATTCGGTGTTTTATAATTTTATCGGCTAATTATCGAATTATTTTTCAAATAAACTTTATTTAAAAAGTTTAAATATCACTTTGGATAATTTAAATGTTATTTATAATAATTTCCAGAAGCTCAAAATAATTTTTAAATGATTAATATTATTTTTAAATAATTTATTATCAATTAAAATGATTTTAGAATCATTAATATTATTTTTAAATAATTGATAATCATTCATAATGATTTTAAATCATCAATATTATTTTTAAATAATTTATCGTTATTGATAATGATTTTTAAATCATTAGTATAATTTTTAAATAATTTATTATCATGTATAATGATTTTTAAAACATTAATATCATTTTTGACTAATTTATTTAATAGAATTATTAAATAATTATATTATTAATATTTAAATAAATTAAATATTAATGAAATTTTATGTCAAAATATTAAAAATTATTTTTATAACTTAAAATGAATTTTAGAACTTAATTATTAATTATTAATAATTATTTAGTATTTATTTCTATTTATTTAAATTATTATTATTTTTTAAATAAAATCGTCGCTAAATGTCTCAATGACGAGAATAAATCACCTTAAGTCGTTCTCTCCCTTAGAACCGATTCTTTCTTTGGTGTTGACGCGTCTTCACATGGTCATTGTTGAATCTCATCTTTTTAAAATCTCACCCCCGACTCGCTTCTTCTATTTTTATGGCCATGATTACCACCAGAGTGGTTACCGCTTTTGTCCGTAATTTTCTTTCCCCGCTAGTTATCGTTGTTCGATGATCATCGCCACCTTCATGATATAACCACGGTTGTGGTCCCTCGGTTGAATGTACTCGTTATATCGCTCTAATAATTGAGCCCTGTTGACAACATCTGAATATAGAGAAAATTTATGAGAAATGTGTGACACCCCCAAAATTAGGTATACGTCACCCATCTTGGGTCGCCACTTACATGGTACATAAATTCAAATACAACTTACTAATATAATCTGTGTGTATAATACGACATAAATCGTGAGTTTGAATACAAATATTGTCTACTAGATATTATACAAACTCAAAAGGAGTCCTCATTACAACTATTATCACACTATTTCACGTAATAGTGAGGACTACTAATGCTATCCTCTCGGACCATTACTCCGCTCCCCGACTCGTCCCAAATTTATGTTCTCATTTTCAAAGAAAAAAGTGAAAGAAAGGGTGAGCTCAACTAGCCCAAAGAAGAAATATTATGACTAAGATAATGCGTAATAAATTATCATTAGCCTTCAACAATGATGTTAAACCGATAAAATACAATAGACAACCCGGTTTAACTGCAAATGAATATGCAATCCATTAAAAGAGTCAAGTAGAAAATAAAGTCTACTATCTTTTAGGTTTTAAAAGGTTTACATAAATTTTTATCATTAAGACTCGTTTTTAATGAATAAACCACAATATCTAATCATCCCCCGCACTACGGCCAAGGATTTTCATCAAATTATCAATGGTCATGACTATACCGAATCACCCTAGTCATAATCATACCAAAAACTATCCATCATCGCATTACAAAAGCCATCGAGGACTTTTATCACATCATTTATAACAAGCCATGATTATACCGAATGATCCTCGGTCATAATCATACTAAGTTCATCTATGCTCGTAAGCCCAAAAGATAACATAATATATCATGAGGATGATGACAATGACATACTAATTCAATAAAACAAGTTCAAGAATTATTTTATCCAAGAATTAATAACGCCCAAATTGTCAACAAGATATCGCTTTTGTAGAGTAAAATTCAAGAATGATCAAGAATATTTCCATGAAAAGATATTGGATGAAACGCAAATATCAAGGATATTCTACTAATTTCATGGAGTATAGAAGTCAAAGTTTTAACCAACTAGGTATAATAAAGAAAGGAATAAACAAAAGAAATCACCACGCACGCAGATATCAGATGATGTAAAAGTTATTCCAACAGAATAATAATAACGGAACCAGTCGTGAAATTCACAATCGGCAGGATGATCCAATGTAATAATAAATGTTGAATAATAAACAATGGAACCAGTCGGGTGTAAAACACAATGTGATATTCCAATGTAATAATAAATGCGGAATAATAAACAATGGAACTGTGTCCTGTAAAACACACGTATAAGATATTCCAAATGAGAATAATAAATGCGGAATAATAAACAATGGAACTGTGAATAAGGTGTAAACACATGATGAGGATATTCCAATGTAATAATAAAGAATGGAGTAATGTAAGAAGATCACCAAGTATAGGGGATTCCACAGATACAAAGTTATTCCAATGTAATAAATAAGAATGGAATAATATAAGGATTTCACCAAGTATAGGGTACGCCATATATATAAAGTTATGTATAGGGTATACCACTTTTTACAAAGTTATTCCAATGTAATAATAATGAATGGAATAATGTAAGTTCTCTTCATGAATAAGAAAGAATAACACCCTTACTTACGGGTACAACAAATAATACCCCTTACCGTAAAAGACACTGGATATCAAAGTAGTGAAGTACCAGAATACTCTTCTTCTTTCTCTCTATAGATTTTTCTCTCTATAGCTTTCTCTATAATTTCTCTCTGTAGTTTCAGTGAATTCGTAAGAAAATAATGAAGGAATGAGCTTCTATTTATAGGAAAATAGAATGCATAGTAATTAATCCATGAATCTATTCAAGTTGATTTACTTTTAATCTGACTATCCATATTTAAAGCAAAATTTTTAAATAAAATATAATATATTCTATTTATATAAAAACATTTTACTATGCAAAACTACTATGCAAAACACTATGCAAAACACATGCAAAACTATGCATAATAAAATATAATATATTCTATTTATGTAATAACTTTAATAAAGTATTCATTTTATATAAAAGATGTTTCGCTTTTATTACGTTAATAATACTGTAATAAAACAAAACGTCATTATCATTATAATAATTCATATTATTAATCGATAATAATGGAATCAAACCCGAGTGACTTCACATAAGCATCAATAATCAATACCGTGTGCTACTATGCAAACCACACGACATCGTATTTTTTACTACCGAAAGTAGTTCAACAAGATCAACGGTAGAAACTTCCGCCGTTATTTCAATAAAATATTTTTGTCGTTTTTCAATCCGATAATAATTTCGCTAGGGTCCACCAATGATTGAGTCGTTGTATTTAATATTCCCCGCTAAACCGAATATTCCCCACCAATCGAATATAATATAACCACTGTGATACTTTGCAAAATTTATAAATACTACCCACAACTATAATATTATCTCAAATTCACACCATAATATTAAAAATTATTTCGACAAAATTTAAATCTTTATTGATAAAATCTGGGTCTCACAATCTCCTCCTTATGGAATTTCGCCTCGAAATTAGGGTACGACTGGTATGATAAAGAGATGAGGATACCTTGAATACCTTTATCGTTGAAAACATTAAATTCATTTTTGCAATCCTACCAAAGATATTCATTAACAATTCATCTTTGCACTACAAAGCCAAAGATATACAAATCGTAAAACCAATAATGCCGAGACTCAAATTTTAATAGTATCATGACCATTAATTATCCATGCACTAATCGCCAAGGATATTCGTGTTTTCAATTACGGCCATGATTATACCGAATAATCCTTGGTCATAATCATACCAAGTCTATCAATACACTACTACCAAAGATGACTTTTACCACATCCATGAATTAATATTTCATTCACGAGACTCATTTCAATAATTAATCCATATCATCGAATCATCCCCGCACTACGTGCCAAGGATATTCATTAAGTATCACGACCACGAATTATCCATGCACTACTACCAAAGATAATCGTGTATTCATTAGTATCACGCACCACAAATTATCCATGCACTACTACCAAAGATAATCGTGTATTCATTAGTATCACGACCACAAATTATCCATGCACTACTACCAAAGATAATCGTGTATTCATTAAGTATCACGACCACCATTAAATTATCCATGCACTACTACCAAAGATAATCGTGTATTCATTAAGTATCACGACCATAAATTATCCATGCACTACTACCAAAGATAATCGTGTATTCATTAGTATCACGACCACAAATTATCCATGCACTACTACCAAAGATAATCGTGTATTCATTAGTATCAATATACACCACGAATTATCCATGCACTACTACCAAAGATAATCGTGTTTTCAATTACGGTTATGATTATACCGAACAATCCTCGGTCATAATCATACCAAGTCCATCTACGCACTATATAAGCCACGGATGACTTTCAACATAATATAAACACGAGGATAATGATATAAAGAATCAATCAAATGAGATAAAGGATAAATATTAAACATTTATAATATAATTTATCCAGATTCAAGAATATTCCCATGTTATCAATCACTTAATAATCTCATAATCTAATATCATTAATATTATAACAATATTTTAATCACTTCTTAAATTTATAAACAATTTATCTCAATTGTTTACGCTTTTACCATATAATGCATTTAATCATTCAAAATGCCATACTCATAAGATATCATCACCAATTATCAAATCCTCAAAAAAAAAATATATATATACTCTATATAGGATTTCTAGCCATAAAATCCTATTTTCAACTTTGTTACTTCACATAACATATTTAACTCATATGTTCAGAATTAAATTATTTTCATGAAAAATACCAAATTAGTCCCAAAAATATTGCTTTTATGGGATTTATCATAATATAGTCCCATAATGAAAATATATTTTCTCGAATTTTTAAAATTCATTTACTATTTTTCAAAATCAATTTCTAATTAATTCCTTAAGAAATTAGCTACCTCAAGTTTAACTCCAAAAATTCCCAAATCTTGGCAGGACCTTACACATGTTAACGTGAGCTTCTAGTTTAAATTTCATGGTCATCTGAGTTATAGAACTCCGATTATAGCATTTTTCATTTGAAAAAACCTAAATATTGAAATAGTCATAACTTGCTCATTTTAAGTCAGAATGAGCTCATTTTTGGCCAGGAGGTACTTTATACCATATACTTTCATGTCCCAAAAGGCCAGAATTTTTCTCATAATTTAAGTGGCTAAAACAGCCCCTCTAAAATCATGGCAGCAGCTTTTTCGGTTTTTGCAGCTTTGCACTCCTTTGCTAAAATCAGCCCACACGAAAATCTACAACACCTTTTCCAGTAATTCCACTTGGATTAGTTAGGTAACTCATAGATCTAACTCTAGGACTTGACCACACTCAAAAATTCAAAATATAATAAGAGATATGGTCAATTGAATTTCATGTTACGCTTTTTCACCAAAAATCGATTTTCAACTCTTTGTGATTTCTAAGAAACTTTCATGTTTTTACATACTAACCAACATAACTCATCATAAAACTTACTAATACCACTTAATACCCATGATTTTCATTAGTCCAATGCTTTTATTATGACTTTCATCATAAACCACGAAAACTGCTCATTTTAGTTGAAGAAATATTTGAGGGTTTAAGAAATGGTTTTGTATCGGGTCAATACAAAATTCGATTTCACGCCTAAGTAGGCTAAGAAGTCTTCAAGAATACGCCAGAAATTTATTAATAATAGAAATATCATTCAATCATCGTGACTCTCATCCAAGACTTGATAAGACGTCACATTGATACCAACTCGTGACTTCTATCCTTAACCTAGATAAGACCTCACAATGATACCTATAAACTTGCCATCTTCATTCACGATGTCGCTTTATAGAAAGTCCGGCTTTTGCATTCCACACAAGGAAGTTAACAACGAAAAGGTTCTGGGGCTCTTTACTTATGGCTTCGATATGACAATAATTGACTTTTAGTAGTTTGGTTACTTGAATTCGCACAACAAGTTGGTTATGAATATAAAAGCTAACAACCTTACTTAAAAAAGAATAATGAGTAGTTAATCAATCGTTTTCAAAAATTACCTCAAAGGCAAGTATTTTCAAAGAGATAATATCGACAGGTAACGTGAAAGTGTTTATTTGAATCAAACAAGATTTAAAAAACAGTAGAGGTAACGAAGGCTCCTACTAACGAAGTTTCAACCAATAAGTCAAAGTTTTACTTCTTCGGAGTCAAATTTAAACGTTGAACACAACTAGGTGAAATAAAAGAGTGGGTAGAATCGGTATCTAACACAGATAGACTTCGCAAGAGCTTATGATTAACTTACCCGTGATAATTTTATTCAGTCCTCGTCACGAGAAAAAACGCCTCTCTTAAACTACCGGCTTTGGTTTGTTCAGACAACCTTTTGGTGCCTCCATCCTAGTTGAATTTGTCTTGAGAAATGACAAAATCGAGCTACGTGACTTCTCTTCCACAATTATAACATGCTTTTGACTGCATGACGCGCATTCGGATCGATGTGTCCTCTCTCCGCATTTGAAGCATATGATAGGTGGTCTTTCTCCTTCCTTAACAACGGTAATCGGTCTCGACGCTCTTTCCATCATCGTTGAATCTCTTTTCTTGAAATGTCCATTCTTATTGTTTTGGCCTCGATTACCACCAAGTGGTTACCATATATCCGCCCGTTGATTCCCTCCACGCTTGTTGTCACCGCTCGATGACTACTCGCCGGTATTATAATTTTTTACCGCTCTCTTTTAGTCACGTTGACTCGTTATCGCGCTCCACTAATCGAGCCCTATTTACAATATCTCAATACAAACACGCTTTATGAGAAATAAGATGTCGACGTATCTCCCGCTTCAAACCTCTTAAAAACATTCGTGCCATTCTCTCTTCATTATCTACCAAGTGGGACGAATCGTGATAACTCGCAAATTTTGCCTCGTATCATGTATTACTGGCCATATTGTTTTGTTCCAACTTGATAAACTCCACCTCCTTCATGTGGCGTAATACTTTCGTGAAAGTATTTGTCATTGAATGACTCCTCGAACTTCTCCCAAGATATCTTCAAGACAAAGAAGTTGAGTACGTTTACCGATTCCCACCAAGAATCGCCTCCGCAAGAACATAAAGGCAAGCAAAGGAACCTTTTGCTCCTCGGAGCATCCCAAGACATCAAATGTCTTGGTAATCTGCTTATCCATGCTTCCGCCGTAAGTGGTTTTGGCTCTCCTTAAACTCCGGTGGTCCCAGCTCCTTGAATTGTTTAGCGGTGACCACCGAGAGTTTTCCGTGTTTCCACCTACGTTTTGGACAGAGTCGCTTTTACCGATGTTGCATGAATTCTAAAACCTCTTAAACGCATCATCGCTCGTCAATTGATCGGTGTTATTGTTTACATGGAGGATTATCGCCATCCCGCTGCACATTGTTCGATTATCGATCCGTGGAGAATCAATAGTCTCTTGTGCTCTATTGCTATTCTCAACATTCCTGATGCCATTTTCAAACACCGCCACAAAATAAGGGTTAATTGACATGCAACATATTATCACTATACTCTCAACCGACCAATTAAATACCAAATAAACTTAGGTAGGTCATACTAAAGGGAAGGAATTCCCCTGCTCTCCCTCCTAGTTCTTATCTCGCATCTTAGCTGTGGATCATATCCTAAGCTCGATACCAACCGTGACACCCCCAAAATTAGGTATACGCCACCCATCTTGGGTCGCCACTTACATGGTACATAAATTCAAATACAACTTACTAATATAACTGTCAGGTGTATAATACGACATAAACCGTGAGTTTGAATACAAATATTGTCTACTAGATATTATACAAACTCAAAAGGAGTCCTCATTACAACTATTATCACACTATTTCACGAATAGTGAGGACTACTAATGCTATCCTCGGACCATTACTCCGCTCCCGACTCGTCTCCAAATTTTATGTTCTCATTTCAAGAGAACAAAGGAAAGAAAGGTGAGCTCAACTAGCCCAAGAAGAAATATTATGACTAAGATAATGCGTAATAAATTATCATTAGCCTTCAACAATGTTAAACCGATAAAATACAATAGACAACCGCTTTAATCAAGCAGCTGAATACGCAATCCATTAAAAGAGTCAAGTAGAAAATAAAGTCTACTATCTTTTAGGTTTTAAAAGGTTTACATAAATTTTATCATTAAGACTCAGCTTTAATGAATAAACCACAATATCTAATCATCCCCGCACTACTACTGGCCAAGGATTTTCATCAAATTATCAATGGTCATGACTATACCGAATCACCCCGGTCATAATCATACCAAAAACTATCCATCATCGCATTATGTGCCATCGAGGACTTTTATCACATCATTTATAACAAGCCATGATTATACCGAATGATCCCTCGGTCATAATCATACTAAGTTCATCTATGCATCGTAAAGCAAAAGATAACATAATATATCATGAGGATGATGACAATGACATACTAATTCAATAAAACAAGTTCAAGAATTATTTTATCCAGAATTAATAACGCCCAAATTGTCAACAAGATACTCGCTTTTGTAGAGTAAAATTCAAGAATGATCGGAAGAATATTTCCATGAAAAAGATATGGATGAAACGCAAATATCAAGGATATTCTACTAAATTCATGGAGTATGTAAGTCAAAGTTTTAAACCAACTGGGTATAATAAAGAATGGAATAACAAAAGAAATCACCATGCATGTATTTCAGATGTATAAAAGTTATTCCAATGTAATAATAATAATAACGGAACCAGTCGTGAAATTCACAATACATGTGATGATCCAAATGTAATAATAAATGCTTTGAATAATAAATAATGGAACCGTTAAAATTGTAAAACACACGCATGTGATATTCCAATGTAATAATAAATGCGGAATAATAAACAATGGAACTGTGTCCGTGTAAAACACATGCATGATGATATTCCAATGTAATAATAAATGCGGAATAATAAACAATGGAACTAAAAGTCCGATGTAAACACATGCAAGGATATTCAAATGTAATAATAAAGAATGGAGTAAATGTAAGAAGATCACCAAGTATAGGGGATTCAGCAGATACAAAAGTTATTCCAATGTAATAAATAAGAATGGAATAACATAAGGATTTCACCAAGTATAGGGTATGCCGACATATAAAAGTTATGTATAGGGTATACCACTTTTACAAGTTATTCCAATGTAATAATAATGAATGGAATAATGTAAGTTCTCTTCATGAATAAGAAAAAGAATAACACCCTTGATGTACAACAAATAATACCCTTTACCGTAAAAAGACTTTGGATATCAAAGTAGTGAAGTACTGTAATACTCTTCTTCTTTCTCTCTATAGATTTTCTCTCTATAGCTTCTCTCTATAATTTCTCTCTGTAGTTTCAAAGTGAATTGTAAGAAAATAATGAAGGAATGAGCTTTATTTATAGGAAAATAGAATGCATAGTAATTAATCCATGAACTATCCGTATTGATTTACTTTAATCTGATTTCATCCATATTTAAAGCAAAATTTTTTAAATAAAATATAATATATTCTATTTATATAAAAACATTTTACTATGCAAATACTATGCAACAACGCAAAACACTATGCAAAACTATGCATAATAAAATATAATATATTCTATTTATAGAATAACTTTAATAAAGATATTCATTTTATATAAAAGATGTTTCGCTTTTATTACGTTAATAATAATTAATAAAAAAAAACGTCATTATCGCTATATATAATAATTCATATTATTAATCGATAATAATGGAATCAAACCGAAGTGACTTCTCACATAAGCATCAATAATCAATACCGCAGTGCTACTATGCAACCACACGACATCGCATTTTTTACTACCGAAAGTAGTTCAACAAGATCAACCAGAAACTTCCGCCGTTATTTCAATAAAATATTTTGTCGCTTTTTCAATCCGACAATAATTTCGCTAGGGTCCACCAATGATTGAGTCGTTGTATTTAATATTCCCCGCTAAACCTAATATTCCCCACCAATCGAATATAATATAACCACTTGCATACTTTTGCAAAATTTATAAATACTACCCACAACTATAATATTATCTCAAATTCACACCATAATATTAAAAATTATTTCGACAAAATTTAAATCTTTATTGATAAAATCTGGGGTCTCACAAAATGAGATACTAACGTATGTCGGGTTTAAAACCTCACGTAAACATCTCGCGCCATACGTTCCTCATTCTCCACCAAATGAGGTGCAAACCTAGATAACTCCGCAAAACGCTTCGTCTTCAGGACACCGCCATGTTGTTCGCTCCAATCTAATAAACTCTACCTCCTTCATATGACGAATACTTTCGGGAAAGTACTTGTCATTGAATAGATTCTCAAACGCTTCCCAAGACATGCCGAAAAGTGCTAGATGGGTACGCTTCATGATTCCCACCAATAATCGCCTCATTATGGAACATAAAGGTGGCGAATGGAACCTTCGTTTTCCTCCGCATCCCAAGACATTGAATATCTTGGTAATTTGTTTTGACCTACGTCTCGCTTTTAATCGGATCCGGCTTTCCCTGCACTCGGTGGTCCCAACTCTTTGAACTGCTTGGTCGTGACAAACAAATGTAAGCATTATCATTTCCACCGTATTTTATACACGAGTCTCCTTCGTCTGATTTTGCATGAACTGTAAAAAGCTTCTAAACATCCCGTCGTTCATCGTCTGATCAATGGTGTTGTTTACAGGAGGAACATTGTCGGTCTGTTGCACGTTCTCCTCATTGGTAAGTAAAGGTGTCTCCACAGTCTCATTTACTCCACTGTTAACATTCTCAGTTGACATTCTCAAATACTGCCATAAAATAAGGGTTAATTATAGAAATTAACATATAACATAATATCCCTATATTTTAACCAACCAACAAATAAGCTTAGGTAGGACACACTAGCGAAGGATTTACTCATCTCTCCCCTCCTAGTTCTATTCCCCGATCTCCGCCAGAGATCATATCCCTAAGCTCTGATACCAACTGTGACGCCCCCAAAATAGGTATACAACAACCATTCTGAGTCGCCAAATACATGGTACAGAAAGAACTACAACTTTATTAATACAATTGTCGTGCAAAATACGACAACACATAAACTATGAGTTTAAAATACAAATATTGTCATCTAGACAATATTCACACCCAAATAAGTCATCATTACAATTATTGATACACTATTTTATAAAATAGTGAGGACTTCAAAAACAACTTTCTAGGACCTTCATTCCATACCCCGACTAGTACTCGCTACATTTTCGCCTCCTGAGAAGAAAAATGGAACAAAAAGGAAAAGGGTGAGCTCAACTAGCCCAGTAAAGAATATTATGACTAAGATAATATAGAACAAATTATCGTTAGTCCTCAACAGGAAAAAAAATTTGATAGAATATAATAGACAACAAGTTTCATATTAATATTCACAGCGAAAATAATAATTCATAGATGAGTTACGTAGAGAATGAAATCTACTATTATCTATGAATTTAAAAGTCCATCATCAATATTTTATCCCTGTAACATCAATCAACATACATCTTGAATCAATTATTCATCTTTGCACTACAGGCCAAAGATATTCATCAGTTGGTCATGTTCATCTCAACACCTGTTCATCTTTGCACTACGAGCCAAAGATATTCAGTAATATCATCATTTAGGACTGAGGATGATGAAAAATATTTTAAAGAAAATGAATCTAGTGAAACAAAAGAACAAATATTAAGGATTCGTACTTTAAACAATCCGGTTCAAAAATACTTCATAAAAAAAGTGGAGTAAAATTCAAGAATAAAGATCAAAACATGGATATAAATATCCAGATATTTTGGACAAAAAACGAAAAAATTAATTTTTACGTGAATAGTATCGTATTCGTGAATAAGATCAGATACGTGAATAAGTGTCAGATACGTGAATAGTAACCCGACACTAAAAGACAAGAATTTCACAAGAAAAATCTTTCTAATATTCCGGCATAATGATATTGAAAGAATTAATATCATTTAAAAAAAAATAACATCCTTTACCTCGAAAAGACAAAATTTCCATTTGGAATACTAGATATAGTCTTTGAAGGAACTTCAGACCAGTATAGCAATACTCAAAGTATTAAAATACTCACAAGAATATTTCGCTAATATAGAGAGAAGATTTGATTTTCCGTGTGATTTTCAATTTAACCTAAGCACCCTATTTATAAGAAATTGCTTAGAACACCAAAGCAGAAAATTTAATAAAATATTAATATATATATTAAATTTTTTACGCCCACCTTGAATCATCTCATTTCAGTATGTTTAATAATAAGTGGGGCCCACCAACCATAACAAAAACATTTTTATTAAAAAAACATATTTAAAACTTCAAAAATTAATTATTCCGGAACTTCAATAATTCATAATAAATAGCTCTTTTATCAGAAAAATTCAAATCGTATGTCCATTTCATAGGAAATTCAATTTTCTACAACTTTGTAAGTTTAAGTTTTTCCAAATTCTAAACAGAAACTGACCGAAATCCACATACGGACGATTTTACAGGCTATAATCAAATTTCAGTCAAGAAATGGGGTCCACAAACATAAAAAACATGTTTTAAATATTTTTAGTAGCAAAAATACTCTTCCTCCTTATTTATTCATATATCCCACATTCATTATAAAAATATCACCATTATTATATTATTAAAATATAATAATATATTTAAATGAATTATTTTATCAAAAAAGATAAAATATCAATTTTTAAACAATTATCACATTAAAAAATTTCTCCATCTATATCCATATAAAATGAATATTTTCCTTATCATATAAATTAATAATTAATTATTCACAAATAATGTTACAAAATCACAACATCTGCAACTGTGCCGCTCCTCAGAAAGAGAGGGCTTTCAATAAGGATTTCTCCTTACTGGCGCGCGATTAGGTGACCAAACCTCTCCTTAGACAGAACTTTCTAGACATTGCCAATAATGCTATCTAATAATATTATTCAAATAATATGAATTATTGATTTGATAATAGAAAATATCGTAGTAAGTGACAATTATTGAAACAACAATACTATAAATATCAACGTAGCAATTATTGAATCAATAAAATAAAATATTGAGCAAGAATTATCGTAACAATTATTGAGTGGTGCTTTTTACGTAAGAATCAATAATTGGTTCAATACCGCAAGCACTTGTGTTTTAACCACGGGTATTCTAACAAAGATAATTCAGAATAACCACGCCTGCTATTTATAAATAACTTATATTTGTCGTTTTCTTCATCCAATCGCTTTCAAGTTATGGGGCCCACACAAAATCGCTACCGTCGCATAAATATTCCCCAAAGAAGAATATTCCACGATCAAAGCGAATATTTTATAACCACTTGCTTATTTAAAATATTTGCGCATTTTACCCATAACTAACCATATTAATGAAATCAACCCTTACTATTTTAAAATAATAAATAGAGGAAATTTAATTTTATTTATAATAAGTTGGGGTCTTACAGTCAGGCTACAAAATTATAGCACTGGAATGGCTTAACAACATTACATAAGCAAGATCTAAGTCGGTCAAACAGTTTGTCAGAAGTTGTTCTTCACTTTTCTGGAATTTCCAAAAACAGGTTTTTGTGCTTGGTTAACCAACTTTGACACTTAATAACTTGGATCCTGGTGATTATTTAAGTGTGGTGATGACATAGACTTGTAGTCCATATGACAAAGTACAAGTGTTGCACTATGGTGATCTAACAACATAACAAGAAGAAGATCTAAGCCTTCAAAAAGCTTGTCAGACCATATTTTTTGAATTTTTGGGTTTTCCAGAAAAATTTTCATGACTGGTCAACGGGTTTTAACCGTGAATAACTTGTGATCCACACATGTTATGGCGAACAATTTGACTGTAGTGTTCCACTAGGGTCCATCGTGCTTACTTTTGTGTACTTTGGGTAGCGGGATGAGAGCGTTTATACATTTGGGTACGAATGGTAAAAGGGTCTATATTTCGGGGTTGAATTTGTAATTAACCTATATATATATATATATATATATATATATATATATATATATATATCGCTTCTCTCTATCTCAGTTCTCTCAAAATAAAAATCCCAAAAAGGAAGTTATTATAGTCGGTG
Organism: Panax quinquefolius; assembly: GCA_020205615.1. NCBI lineage: Eukaryota > Viridiplantae > Streptophyta > Magnoliopsida > Apiales > Araliaceae > Panax > Panax quinquefolius. Next base: position 137,585,477 of record CM035155.1, read on the forward strand.
AGGAGAGATAAAAAGGAGGAGGGGTTAAAAAGAGATAGTAGCGTTAAGAGTTCTAAATAGAACCAATGGTATAAATGGATATAACAAATATTTTAATATCATTTTATATTTTTTTCTCTCCCATAAAAAAATCTCATTTAATATATTTGAAAGTATTAAAGAGGTATTTTGTTGTATGTTTATTTTTAAAAGTAATAAATTTGTTAATTTTATTATTTGTTGAAAATTTTAAATTGTTAGTTTAGTAATAATTACTTGATAGGAAAAGCGACAATGAACAATTTTAAAATCGAAATTGTTATTTATATTATTGTTAGTAGAAAATGACTTTTTGTATCAAATATTAAAATTATGAAATAGGGCATTTTCTTGTAATAGACTGGGTATGATCTAATAATCAACTTGACCTTTTTATTTTAAATTAGGTTGTTACATGGTCAAAATATTTTAATATTATTTAATATCGTAATCATCTCATCTAAAATATAAGATCTTTGTTGACTTTTTAACAATTAATATAAACTGCAAGATATATTAGAAATATATAAATGTCTATCAAAGTCTTGATAAAAAGTCTATAAAAATTTGTCACTTAGTCTTTAAAAGTAATTTAAAAAAAAATTTAAAAGTCATTAAAATTCACAAACTTTACAAAAATCTGTTACTTAAAAAAGTATTTAAAAGTCTCAATACACCCTACTAATTCGCACGCCAACTAATTCGGACAACAGAGAGAAATGAACAGAAAGAAAATTTGGAAAATTGAGTTGGGGGTTTTCGATTTTAAAGAGGGAAATGTTTGAATTTGGAGAGAATACGGATTGTTGAAATTAGTTTTTAGATTTTTAAGTTTTTGGGGGAGAGAGTTCAACTTTTTTATGGGTCATGTGAGTCAATGGCTGCTGCTGCTTTTTTTTTGTTGCAATTGCAGTGTTTTAAATAATTCAGTTTCTTAATTGCAGTTTTTTAGTTTTACTTTTTTACTTTAGTGAGCTAGTGCACAAAACGTGCTAACTTCAACGTTCAACGGGTTTAAGTATATTTTTGCCCTTTATTTTTTTAACTGTTTTCATTATTTGTGATATTAATAGTGAAGAAAAATTTAAATGGCATTTTCTCTGAAGTTGAGAATTGAGATAGTTGTTTGTGGTGATATGCTTGCTTGCTTGCATCAGTAAAACCCTTTAGATATGGAGTCTGCACCAGGCTGATGCACTCTATCATCCCTTACTTATTGTAGGAGTTTCTTCATTGGTTTGTTGTGTTTTTTGACGTGCAACCAGTACTACTTTTTTCATCTTGGTCACTAAACTCTAAAGTCCCATGCCCAATATTTCATACAGATATTAACTCCCGAACTAAGCCAAGGACCAGTTTAACTGTTTTCCATGGAAATTTATTAAATGCCCCATCCCCATCTATTATCTATATGTTGTGAGATCCGATCCTTTCCACATCAAATTGGTATATTATCTGAACCATCCCTCACCATATACACATTATTGACTTGCACATGTTTATTAACATCAATTAATCATTTTAATCATAATAATTAAGTATGTAAAATAAAGGAGAGGTTTAATTTTGATACTAGTGGTCCGTGAACAACTCCGACCTTGTTTTGTTGCCACAACGGTATTTGAATCCTTAAATCTTTCTTATACAATTTGCTATAATAATGGGAGGGAGGGAGGGAGGGAAGCTAAATACTGACACTTTGTAATCTTGTTATAGACATAATCATGTAAACGACTAAGACAAACCAACATAAAACAGATTACATAACTATTTATAATCAATCATATATGTTTACAAGATAAATTCGTTGTTATACCTGAAAATATACCCCTATTAATCCCTCCCTCCTATAGGCTATAGCAAAATGGAGAATTGTTCAGGTGCAAGTCACGTATATAATAAATTAGTATTCTAAAAAAATGTCAAGAATCGAGTTCAACAGCACCAGGCAGGTTAATTATCTAACATGCAGAACCCATGAACTTTAGCACAGCAAAAATTGAAGTTTCTGGACCTCAAAACACAGCTATCATCATGGTACCAAACTTCTTATTAAATGAACCCAACCAAAATTTATTGACAAACTCAAATTTCTATTAGCTTTGCAAGTACAGATAATTAAGTTACTAATAAACATCAATAGCCAAGAACATATTAATCAGAGCAACTCCCATCATCATACCATAACAAACCATCCAAAAATTTAACTAGCATTACCAAAATATCAGTTTAAATCACCATAATTTGTCCCGCATCATTCTCAAGCAAACCAAAAAAAGAAGCATAGTAAGATATTATAGAGAAGAGAGAGCTAAAAATGAACTAGTGCAGGGGGTAAAAAAATAACTTAATCAACTTCTTCCATCTTGCTGCCCTCAGCATCAGCATCAGCTTCCTCCAACGGGGGCATGTCCGACTCGACTTCACCAGCTTCGTCATCAATGCTCAGACCAAGCTTCAACATCCTGTGGATCCTGTTACCGAAGGTGTTTGGCTCGTCCAGGCTGAAACCAGAGGTAAGCAATGCAGTCTCAAACAGCAACAGAACAAGGTCCTTCACAGATTTGTCATTCTTGTCAGCATCAGCCCTCTTTCTGAGCTCCTCCATTATTGGGTTCTCGGGGTTGATCTCCATTGTCTTCTTGCTTGACATGTAACCAGCCATGCTCGAATCCCTCAATGCCTGAGCCTTCATGATCCTTTCCATGTTGGCTGTCCAGCCATATTCGCCGGTCACCAAACAACAAGGTGAGTCCACAACACGGTCAGACACGATAACCTTCTCAACTCTATCACCCAAGACATCCTTGACAACCTTGCACAGACCCTCAAACTTCTCCTTTAGTTCCTCCTTTTTCTTCTTCTCGTCTTCACTCTCCTCAAGCTTGAGGCCTTCCTTTGTAGCAGACACTAATTTCTTGCCCTCAAATTCCTTCAGCTGACCAACAGCATACTCATCAATGGCATCAACCATGAAGAGGACCTCATACCCCTTCTTCTTCAGCCTCTCAAGGAAGGGAGAGTTCTCAACGGCCTTCTTGCTCTCTCCAGTTATGTAATAGATGTCACTCTGACCATCCTTCATTCGTGTCACATAGTCCTTCAAGCTAGTCATCTCGTCCCCACTCTTTGTGGAGTGGTATCTGAGCAATTCAGCGATCTTGGTCTTGTTCTGGGAGTCCTCATGGATACCAAGCTTGAGGTTCTTTGAGAAAGCCTCATAGAATTTGTTGTAATCCTCCTTGTTCTCAGCAATCTCAAAGAAGAGCTCAATGCACTTCTTAACCAAGTTCTTGCGGATGACCTTGAGGATCTTGTTTTGCTGCAACATCTCCCTAGAAATATTGAGGGGAAGATCCTCAGAATCCACAATACCCTTCACAAAGCCCAAGTATTCAGGGATCAACTCCTCGCAGTTGTCCATGATAAACACACGGCGGACATAAAGCTTAATGTTGTTAGGCTTCTTCCTTGTATCAAAGAGGTCAAAGGGTGCCCTCTTAGGAACAAATAGAATAGCCTTGAACTCCAGCTGTCCCTCAACAGAGAAGTGCTTCACATTCAAGTGCTCTTCCCAATCGTTTGTAAGGCTCTTGTAGAAAGCAGCATACTCCTCCTTGGTGATCTCCTCTGGCTTCCTCATCCAAATGGGCTTTTGCTTGTTTACCAAGGACCACTCATGAGACACTTCCTTAATCTTCTTCTTTTTCTTCTCTTCCTTCTCCTTCTCTTCATCAACTTCCTCTACCTCTCCTTCCTCGTCCTTCTTCTCTTCTTCATCCTCATCGTCTGAAATTTCTTTTTCAGTTGTTTTCTCAATCCACAAAGAGATTGGGTAGCTGATAAACTCTGAATGCTTCTTGACCAGATCCTTGAGCCTGCGTTCCTCGAGGTATTCTAGCTGGTCCTCTTTGAGATGGAGAACAATTTTAGTACCCCTGCCAAGTACCTCACCAGAAGTATCTCTGGTAACTGTGAAAGACCCACCAGCTTGAGACTCCCATACATACTGTTCATCATCATTGTGCTTTGTGGTTACAATGACTTTCTCAGCGACCAAGTAAGCAGAATAGAAACCAACACCAAACTGTCCAATCATGCTGACATCAGCTCCAGCAGCAAGAGCTTCCATGAACTCTTTAGTGCCAGACCTTGCAATGGTACCCAAATTGTTTACCAAATCTGCAAATTTAAAAATGACTCATGAGCAATACAATTCCATACAAAAAAACTGACTTTTAAGCTCAAGATTGTTTAATGTCACTACTTACCGGCCTTGGTCATGCCAATTCCACTATCAACAATGGTCAAGGTATTGTTGGTTTTGTCCGGAATAATGTGGATGAAGAGCTCTGGTTGGGAATCTAGCTTGCTCTTATCAGTCAAACTCTCAAAGCGAATCTTATCTAAAGCCTGACATGATTCAATAAAATATTAATTTCCAGAATAAAAATTAGCAGACCACATGTGCCACAAAGTAAAAACATTAACGAGTATTAGCATTGCTTGAAGGAAACTGCTCAATATACAGTAAACACAGAATAATTATCACTGCCATCAAAATAAACCACCCCTCCAATACTCCCAACTGAATTATCTGAAATAAACATACTTCAAAAAAACATAAATAATTGCTATACCAAATTATACACAATAAGACAATTTCTGAATAATAACATGGCTTTGGGTTAAAATAGCATACAAAATAAAGTAGTTTGCCACTCATAAAATCTGATTCTCAGTAAAGCTTCAATGATAAATTAAACTATAAAAACAGAGAATCCAAAACAACTTAAAACGCTGAAATTAACCATAAAGACTATCCTTAGATATGATCACAAAGTTCACTAATTGACCAGGAAACGTTATAAAAACATTAAATTAATCAACAGATGCCTAATTCCCATATGATTGAATAAATTTTAAATTAATTAACAAAAACATCAGACGCCTAATTCCTAGTACATGTTAACTAATATGTAAAAGACCAATAGCTAAGTTTCTCTGTTCAAACCTAATCAGTGTATACAATGAAGACTAAATTTTTCTTGGAGAATATAAAATACATCATAATAACAAATTCAGACATCTAATACATTAAACCTAGCTATACATATCAGTGACTCCAATACTGAACAAATACAGCAACGTATTGAATTTGATAATTCAAGGTAAAGTGGTAAACCGAACATAAAACATAATCGATCTACTTCAGAAGAAAATTCATCAAAATATTATAAAAGACAGACAACTTCAGATAAAAAGCGTAAAACTCACATCAGAAGAGTTGCTGATAAGCTCACGGAGAAAGATCTCCTTGTTGCTGTAGAAGGTGTTGATGATCAAACTCAAGAGCTGGTTGATCTCAGCTTGGAAGGCAAACGTCTCTGTATCCGCCATTACTGATAAGCTTTAATTTCTCTCTCCTAAGAGACGATCTAAGAGTAGAGATCTAGGGTTTATAGAGAGCAAAAGAGGCTGATGAGTTAAAGTGGAGGAGAAAAGAACTGAGGAAGCGCGATTATATAGGTCTCCGTTAGGGTTTCTAGATCCTTCTGTTGGAAAATTAATCCTATTTGGTTTTACTTTATGTTGAGTGGGGCGATTAATTCACCCTTTAGGGAACAAAAGTACGATTATACCACGTCTTTAAATATGACGAGGAGTGTGATAGTATCCAATCAGCGGTGTCATTCATGTGATTAGATACTACTAGGGTGATGAAAACATTAATTTTGATAGACGAAAAGTCTTTGATTGGGCAAACCGGCTGTAAGTGGTCCCCCCACTAACAAAATGTGAGAGGCTGTTTGGGTCTCTCCCAGAAAAGGTCTACTATATCCCATACATGTACACTGAGTTCCAAGTTAAGAATCAAAATTAGTGTAGACACGTAAATTAAGAGGTGATTTGTATATGTATGTTATCACTATACTAGATATAAATTCGCGAGTTGCGGTGGGATTATTTAATTTTTTAATAATAAATATGTACGTATAATTAATAAATTAAATTATAATAAGAAGATGATAGATTGTTGTGCGATGATCAAATTTTACACAGAAAAATAAATGAATATATATTACAAATGAATATAAGTATGTGACTATTATTTTTAGGCTAATAGCAAAGTAAGTGACCTCAACTTGTGGACAAATCATTTTTTATACTCTTTCTCTTTTTTTATTCAAGTATTTATGTAAGTGAACCGTATCAAGTTTTTGAAAGAAAAAAAAACATTTGTTACAGTTACTTGTCAATACTTATTTTTAACGAATGACACATTAAACAGTGAGCATAAATCTTATTTTTAATTGTAAAAATAACTACAAGTAAACAAAAGTATAAGAATTGTTTTGGGACAGTAGAAAATGGCATGTTGTACACCAATTACCAACTACATATTTTTCCCGAGACAAATATGAAATTACACATTCAGCTAATCAAAAGTAATTCTGGGTACTTTGATTAGTAATCCGATTCTTTCATCTCATGGAAGTAACGCCCAGAAGGTGCGCCATCAGGCAACAAAGCCACCATTGTAGGAGCTCTAGCACCTTCCTCTAGGGTCAAGTGTCCTGTTTGAAAAGGGTCCTGTCTCCCAAGAAGTTTCAGAGTCTCCTCAAGCATACCAGCACAACAAAATTCATTTATAATGGTTGTTAACGCCAGGATCTTCTGTCACGTCCCAATCACGTAAAACGTCCTGATCCTGCAACGTAAACACAATAAACACCACAAACTTGGACGACGTTCCGTTCGGAGGATAGCTTCGAGCGTGTGAGAGTCGATTATATGAGTTCATGAGGTTTATCGAAAAAGCGAAGTTTATATCGCCAGTGTATTGAGATAAAAGATAATAATAATAATTCTCTCGTGTGTATGTGATTACGAATGAAGAAGTGTATGAGAACGCACTCTTTGTGAAGACTTCCTGTTTAAGTTATACTCTCTTTGCGCGGATTACGATTCACCCACTATTACCCGACACACCCCCTCGATCCGATGGGTTCCACCGATCGCATATAGTTTATCCAACGCTTTTTGGTCATCGTTCCCACCACGTAGGTTATAATCCCATCCACATTAATGCGTGGTGTGTTCTGTTCTCTAGTCAACCGTCATGCTTTTTCATCATTACAAGTCAAAGATGTAGATATTTAAATATATGATGGGTCGACCCACCGATTGGGTCGATATCTGTAGGGCGACTTAATAAAGATAATAAAGTGATTAGATCCAATAATGTCAACACCCAATAATGAAGACCCAATGGACTAATCGAATATGTGAGCCCAATCCATTCTTGGTCCAATAAGAGAAATATCACGACCCAACATCGCTTTCTAGTTTTTATTAAACAGGAGGTTTAATAGAAACTATAAATGATATCTCAGTTCAGACAAAAGGAACTAATATAAGACCAATGAAGGCCCAAAATGCGGCTTACCGAAACCCATATGGTGAATATTAAATGGCAACATAAATTAAGATTGGAAGTCCATTTAAAGAGCCCGCTCCAGCCGAACATACAACAACAAATATTTCACCGCCTCTCGAACAACCCAAACCTTCGCCACAAAAACCATTCTCTTCTGAATCTAGGCCCGAAGCTGTAGCGACATCGATGATCATCGGTTCGGTAATAATTCCATCATGGAACTGATGGGTGAAGGAGTGATATACCAGACTAAAGGAAGTTGAGATTTGACCATCAATCTGAACTGATCGATTAATATTGGTCATCTGCAAGTAAACATTGTCTTCGTGTGTTTCCGTCCCAAATACAAAGAAAATAAAAGGATCTAGAAGATAATGTCAAGAGAATGCGAAGATAATCAAGATAATATCCAAGAGAATACTCAAGAGAATCAAGAGAATGCCAAGGAATACCAGGAAGGAAAAAGCCATTCAAGTTTATGTTTGGCAAAAGGAAAGAATCAACCTTGACATTGTTCTTCTCAACAATGAATGCCTTCTAAGGATATCGACAAGGTCAAAGAAGAATGAAAACGACCAAGGCCACTTTCATCGGGTCATCACCGATATAAATGTCGATCTGCTGTTTAAAGGATCAAAGCATCCGTACATCGTCGAAGCTCAAGAAGAGCTCAAAGAGCTTCTGCCCTTAGTTCGGGGTCGCCATCGATCAAGACTTTCGTAAGGAGATCTGGCGAGAATCTGGAAAATCCGCCGAAATTTGAACAATAAGATCGCCCATATGTATGCAAAGGGTATGAAATCTGCCAAGTAAAGGCAAGAAAAAAAAGCTCAGCCAAAGTAGATCCATCTCTTCTCAGACTCTTTAGATGGTGACGATGACAAGGAAAAAAGCCCTGAGGATGACCTCTCCTTATCTTTAGTTGTAGAACTTTTCGTAAAAATTTAACTTGTTGTGAGCAGTTAATATTTAAAATATCAACTTCATGCCTTATTACTCGAATGAACATTTCTTGTCAATAATTCAAAGATCAATTAAATTGTATGAACTTAACTTAGGACATGAACTAGATAAGGCGATAACAGCTTAATTTATGAAATGAAGTGAATCAATTTAATGGATAGAATTTAATGAACAATATTGAATGAACTGAACTCAACACTTGAACAAAATAAAGTAAGTAATGTATACTTATCGTTGAGGTGAATTGATGAGATCGAAATCTTGCTTACCACCTCGGGGTAGAACAAGTATATAAGGACCAAGATATAAGGATTCGATGATAAGGATCAAGATATAAGGATCGAAACCATTGATTTACCACTGGTGGGTCAATATAGTATATAAGGACCAAGATATAAGGATCAAGATATAAGGATCATACCTCCTTACACCATAGTGACCATTGATTTACCACCCGGTAAAATCAATATAGGATCATAAGGACCTTGGGCTACCATCGAATGGCCCAATGAGTCCTACCATACCTCCTTACACCATAGTGACCATTGATTTACCACCCTGGTAAAATCAATATAGGATCATAAGGACCTTGGGCTGCCATCGAATGGCCAGCGAGTCCTACCATACCTCCTTACACCATAGTGACCATTGATTTACCACCCTGGTAAAATCAATATAGGATCATAAGGACCTTGGGCTGCCATCGAATGGCCAGCGAGTCCTACCATACCTCCTTACACCATTGTGACCTTAGGACAAATAGGACCAGGATCAGTAGTGCAAAAGTGAATGTGGATGAGCCACCGAAATCATCTGTCTTGACTCCACGGTTCTTTTTCATGAATATCCTGCTTAGAAGTGCTTTGTAGGCCAACAACTTGGGTCAAATGATCGCCACAGATGTCTTTGTGAACTTCCAGAAGAACATACTCTACGCCGGATGGAACCAAATGTTTGAGTAATGATGATTGAAAAAAGGTCCTTCGATAAAAATTCTCATCAATGAGAGCAAAATTGACACTCTTGTACTTGGTTTTCTCACAAGATTTTTGATCCAGAAGGAAAAGGCGCCATCTGCCATCAAAGTTATAAGCATCAGAGGGTGGCCAACTTCGATAATGCATCAAGAATCGGAATTATTATTGTGATCGACCCTTGATAGCTTTCTTTGTCATCGATGTCCAAAATAGAATATCCATCCGCATGTAATGTCCACGAGCTCGCCTCTTTCAAGAACTCGCAACGGCTTTGTCGATTCCTCGGCTTCTCTTTAACTATTATTAGCTTCGTAAAAGAATTGTCCGACCATAATGTCAACCGACTTTGGAAATATTTACCAAGTGTTCGAATTTCCAAAGAGCGGCTTATTGATCTGCTTTGGTGACGAGTCCTTCGCTGCGGAGAGAACACTCAAGGCAGAGTACCTTTTTTGCATTCTCGGATGAATATATTCTTGAATTGCTCCTCATCCGTTTGTGCTTATAGTCCCGAGAACCCCTAGGATGAGGTATCCTCTTCGGATGCTTAGGAATATGGGTGCATTTTGTGTGTCTTTGAATCGAACTCGATGACCTTTAGACAGGCATCTCCAAGAAAAGTATCTATAGAGGCGGTGCCCCAAAGTGGACTCTGGAGTGTGATTTTGGATATACTTGATTGAAACTCTAAAATCGCGGTGATGAGGATACTCGAGGGCGGTATGCCTTATTTGTATTCGAGGTGCGAGGCTCCTGGATCGATCTCTTCGTCTGCTGCGATTATCATCCCGAAAACCGATAGTAAGGGATACCCTCTTCGATCAATCAGGAAATGGCTGTTGGGACTTCATCTACTCTGCTTCGACCATCATCCCGAAGACCAATATGGCAGATTACCTCTTTCCAAACAGAAATGGTCATTGGGTCTTCATCTACTCGCTTCGACCATCATCCCGAAGACCAATAGGCGGATTACCTCTTGGATTAAACAGAAATGGGTCATTGGGTCTTCATCTACTCGCTCGACCATCATCCCAAGACCAATAGGTGATTACCCTCTTCGATCAAACAGAAATGGTCATTGGGTCTTCATCTACTCGCTCGACCATCATCTTTATCACCTGACCACTTTGGTCTTAGAATTATGGGCGGGGTGCCTTTTACTTGCCTTTCGGTCATAATTACGCTCTTTATCAGCAACAAAGACCAACCATCTTCGGGCGTTGCCGTGGGATCTCGAACGAGAACTCCCTGATTGGTGCCATAACTTCCGATGTAGAACAACTGGAAATATTGTGATTGATAGCTCAAGAACACTAGAAAAAGCCCTCCTTCTAGCGCCAATGTTAACGCCAGGATCTTCTGTCACGTCCCAATCACGTAAAACGTCCTGATCCTGCAACGTAAACACAATAAACACCATAAGCTTGACGGCGGTTCCGTCGGGGGATAGCTCAGGCGTGAGAGTCAGTATATGAGTTCACAAGGTTTATCGAAAACGGAGGCTATATCGCCTAGTGTATTGAGATAAAAAGATAATAATAATAATTCTCTGTGTGTATGTGATTCTGAATGAAGAAGTGTATGAGAACGTACCTCTTTGTGAAGACTTCCTTGCTAAGTTATACTCTTTTCTCGGATTACGAGTACACCCACTATTACCGACACACCCCTTGATCCGATGGGTTCCACCGATCGCATATAGTTTATCCACCGCTTTTTGGTCATTGCTCCCACCGCCGTACGTAGGTTATAATCCCATCCACATTAATGCATGGCAGGTTCTCTAGTCAACCGTCATGCTTTTTCATCATTACAAGTCAAAGATGTAGATATTTAAATATATGATGGGTCGACCCACTGATTGGGTCCGATACTAGAAGGACTTAATAAAGATAATAAAGTAACTAGATCCAATAATGTCAACACCCAATAATGAAGACCCAATGGACTAACTGAATATGTAGGCCCAATCCATTCGGTCCAATAGGAGAAATATCACGACCCAACAATGGTGTTATGAGTTACTAAATTAAGCTCAATCTCCCTTTTCTCCATGTCTGCAATAAGCTCAAATCCTACTGTGAAGTTGTTCACTTTGAAGAGACCATTCAATAGCTCATTAAAAGAAGTAGCGTTAGGTGAGCATCCATTATTTTCCATCTGATCAAACAATTTCATTGCCCAATCTATTCTTCCTTCAACACACAAACCTTTAATAAATGTGTTCAACATAACTGTTGTGACGCACCCAAAATAGGTATACATCACCCATCTTGAGTCGCCAAATACATGGTACAAAATTCAAATACAAACTAATAATACAGCAGTCGTGTAAAATACGACAAAACATATGTTGTGAGTTTAAATACAAATATTGTCTTCTAGACAATATCCACTCTCAGAATAAGTCCTCATTATATTTATTGTCACACTATTTAACAGAATAGTGAGGACTACTAGCTAATACTATCATCCGGACCATCACTCCATTCCCCGACTCGTCCCAACTACGTTCTCATTTCCTGAAGAGAACAGTGAAAGAAAGGGTAAGCTCAACTAGCCCAGCAAGAAATATTATGACTAAGATAATGCAAAATAAATTATCATTAGTCTCCAATAATGTTAAACTGATAAAATACAATAGACATCAAGTTTAAGCTGCAATGAACAAACAATCCATTAAAAGAGTCAGTAGAGAATAAAATCTACTATCTTTTATGTTTTAAAGGTTTTTCATCACTTTTATCATTTGGGACTCAAATTTAAATAAATAATCCACATCATCCCCGCACTACTACCAAGGATATTCATTAGGGTCACAACCACAAATTCCATGCACCACGCCAAGGATATTTGTATTATTCATCGATGGTCAGTGATCATGCCAACAATCGTCCATCATCGCACTACGACCAATGAGGACTTTTACCACATTATTTGTAACATTACGGTCATGATTACAATCGAATAATCCACGGTCATAATCATACCAAGTCCATCTATGCACTTCTGGGCCACGTAGATGACTTTAAAAAATATAAACATGAGGATGATGACAATGATATAAGAATTCAATAAAACAAGTTCAAGAATTAATTTGTCCAGGAATCAATAACGTCCAAATTGTCAACATGATACTTCTTTGTAAGGTAAAATTCAAGAATGCTTAGAAGAATATTTTCATGAAAAGATACTGGATGAAGCGCAAGTATCAAGGATATTCCACTAATTTCATGGAGTATAGAAGTCAAAATTTTAACTTATTTGAATAATAAGGAATGGAATAACAACAGAAATCACCATGCATGCAGTGCTTGCAGATAAAAGTTATTCGATAGAATAATAATAACGAAACAAAGTCGGTGTGAAAATCACAAGACAGGATGTTCCAAACAGAATAATAAAGAATGGAATAACAACAGAAATCACCATGCATGCGGTCATAGACAGGTTATTCCAACAGAATAATAATAACGAAACCAGGTCAGGTGAAAATCACACCGACGGGATGTTCTAACAGAATAATAAGGAATGGAATAACAACAGAAATCACCATGCATGCGGTACTTCGCATAGACAGGTTATTCCAATAGAATAATAAATAAAGAATAATAAAGACGGAACCAGTCAAGGTGTAAAACACATGCATGTGATATTCCAATGCGAATAATAATAAAGACAGAATAATAAAGACGGAACCAGGTCCGGTGTAAAATACACAGATGGGATATTCCAACAGAATAATAATAAAGACAGAATAATAAAGACGGAACCAGTCCGGCAGTAAAGCATGCATGATGCGAGGATGTTCAACGGAATAATATAAAGAGAATAATAAAGACGCTCACCAAGTATAGGGTAGATCACAGCGTATAAAAGTTATTCCAATGTAATAATAAGAAATGGAATAACAACAGTTCTCTTCATGAATAAGAAAGAATAACACCCCTTACCGTTAAAGAAACTGAATATAGGAAAAGAAAGGTGCAAACTTCTCTTTTTCTTTCTCTCTAAAATTTTCTCTCTCTGGAGTTCAGTGAATTCGTAAGGAAATAATGAAGGAATGAGCTTCTATTTATAGAAAAATGGAATGCATAGTAACTAACTCATGAACAGTCCAGATTGATTTACTTTAATCTGACGGTCCATATTTAAAGCAAAATCTTTTGAATAAAATATAATATATATATATATATATATTATATATACTAATAATAATTGAACTCCCCCCCCCCCCACTTTGTCAAACTAAGCCACAATAATACTCCCCCACGTTTCAAGATCATATTATATATATATATATATATATATATATATATATACTATCAATCATCATATATATATATATATATATATATATATATATTAACATTACATTACCTATCAAATAAACAACTTAGTGAAAAACCATCGAACAACTTCCTTCTTCAATTTCAAATATGGGCCCTTTGATGAGCCCCACCTATTATTATATAAAATAATTTTTTATCGATTATTTTAAAAAAATAGGTAAATGGGGGTCAATAAAATAAGCAAAATTGAATGACTTCTCACGTAAGCATTAATAATCAATACCGTGTGCTATTATGCAACCACACGACACAGTACTTTTACTAATGAAAGTAGTTCAACCAGATTAACGGTAAAACTTCCGCCGTTATTTTTAATAAAAATATTTTGTCGCTTTCTCAATCCGATAATAATTACATTATTGTGGGCCACTAATGATTGTACTGGCCGCATCACGGATATTCCCCGACAAAAAAGAATATTTCCAACCAATCGAATATAATATGACAACTCGCATACTTTGGTAAAATTTATAATTATTACCCACAAACTATAACATTATATCATAATATTAAAAATGATAATTATAAAAAATTCATCTTTATTCAAAAAGTTGGGGTCTTACAATCTCCCCTTCTTAAGAAATTTCACCCTCGAAATTAGGGTACGTACCTGGTATATCGAAGATGTAAGGATACCTTGATTTCATTTTAGATTCTAACTCCCAGGTCATTTCCTCAACATCGTGGTTCCTCCATAACACTTTGACTTGAGGTATAACCTTTGAGCGTAAAATATGTTCCTTCTTATCCAAGATTCAAACAGGAACCTCTTCATACGTTAAATCTTCCGCTATTTCGTCTGGTTCCAACTCAATAATGTGGTTCGGGTCTTCCACATATTTACGTAACATGGATATGTGAAAAACGTTATGAACACGAGACATACTTGGCGGTAAAGCGAGTCTATAGGCCACAGTTCCTACCCGATCGAGGATTAAAAATGGGCCAATGAATCGAGGATTGAGCTTTCCTCTCTTTCCAAATCTAGTAACTCCTTTTCATGGAGCAACACGTAACAACACATGATCCCCTATATCAAATTCCACGTCCTTTCGATGAAGATCAGCATAACTCTTTTGTCGATCTTGTGAGGTTTTTATACGTTGTCGGATCGTTTAAATCTTTTTCGTAGTCATACGTACCAACTCCGGTCCTAACAACGTTGCTTCACCCACCTCATCCCAACATACTGGAGAACTACACTTTTTTTCATACAACGCCTCGAATGGAGCCATGCCAATACTTGCTTGATAACTGTTGTTGTATGAAAACTCCACCAACGGTAAGAACTTGTCCCAACTTCCCTTAAAATCAAGGACACAGAGTCTTAATAAATCTTCAAGAGTTTGAATAGTCCTCTCTGATTGTCCGTCCGTCTAAGGATGATATGTTGAACTAAATCGTAAATCCGTGCCCATAGCTTTTTGCAAACTAACTTAAAATCGTGAAGTGAATCTTGGGTCTCGATCAGAAACTATGGATACTGGCATACCATGCAATCTTACAATCTCGTTTATGTACATACGAGCAAGACGTTCAAGTGTATAAGTTTTCGTATTGGTAAGAAGTGAGCAGACTTGGTCAATCTATCAACAATGACCCAAAGTGCATCAATGCCTTGAGAAACCTGGGAAGACCAAAGAATCGAAATCCATGGTAATGTGCTCCCACTTCCATTCTAGAATTTCAAGTGGTTGCAATGGACCTTTGGTACTTGATGCTCGCCCTTGACTCATTGACAAGTTAGACACCTTGAGATAAACAAATGCATTATCTCTCTCTCTTCATATTGCTCCACCAAAATGTATGACAAAGATCACGATACATTTTGGTACTCCCAAGATGGATGCAAATAGTGTGTTGGCGCTTCTATCATGATTTTATACTTTAACTCGGGATCGTTAGGAACCTGAAAGTCCGGAGTTGACTCAAGTATTTCCATCATCAATCAATTTTGCTTAGATATAGCACCTTCTTGCACCTTCTTCCTCATACGCATCAGCTCCAGGTCTGTAGTTTCAGCAGCTTTAACTTTATCAATTAAAGTCGGTTCTACTCGTATATTTGCCATCATCACGTGGGTCCCTAGAGTCTTTATCTCTATCTCCATCCTTTGTAAGTCATACAAAATGGGCCTTTGCATTGACAATATCGCACTCGTGCCCGCATATGATCTTCTACTCAATGCGTCAGCTACCACGTTCGCTTTTCCAGGATCGTATTGGATGGTATGATCATAATCTTTCAATAGTTCAAGCCAACGTCGTTGTTGCATGTTGAGTTCCTTTTGAGTGAAGAAATATTTGAGGCTTTTATGATCCGTAAAGATCTCCACCTTCTCCCCATACAAGTAATGCCTCCAAATCTTTAGTGCGAAGACAACAGCTGCCAACTCTAGATCATGAGTAGGATAATTCCTCTCATATTCTTTGAGTTATCGTGAGGCATATGCTATGACTTTCCCATGTTGCATGAGAACACATCCTAACCCTTTGCCCGAAGCATCACTGTAGATGACAAATCCCTCCGAGCCGGATGGTATTGTCGTAGCAGATCTTTGAAATGAGTCTCCTCTTGAGTTCTTGAAAACTCTTCTCACATTCCTCGCTCCAATCGAACTTTGTATCTTTCCGAGTCAGTTGAGTTAGTGGAGTAGCGATTCGAGAAAATTCTTCCACGAATCTCCGATAATAACCAGCTAAACCGAGAAAGCTACGTACTTCGGTCACTGATTTAGGTTGCTCCCAGCTTTGAATAGCTTCAATCTTTGCTGGGTCAACACATATTCTATGACTTGATACCACGTGCCCAAGGAATGCCACTTCCTCAAGCCAGAACTCACATTTCTTCAACTTGGCATAAAACTTATATTCACGAAGCTTTTGGAGTATCAGCCTCAAGTGTTGCTCATGATCTTCACGGGTTTTGGAATATATGAGGATGTCATCAATAAAGACGACCACAAAGTGATCCAAATATTCCTTGAATACTCGGTTCATCATATCCATGAAGGCAGCAGGAGCATTAGTCAATCCAAAAGACATGACTAGGAATTCATAATGCCCGCATTAGGAGTTCCGAAAGCCGTCTTTGGAATGTCATCGGTTTTAATCTTCAATTGGTGATATCCGTAAGCTAAGATCAATATTTGAAAAGAATTTGGCTCCTCAGAACCGGGTCAAATAGGTCATCAATACGTGGCAATGGGTACCTATTTTGATTGTGACATGATTCAACTCTCGATAATCATTACAAAGTCGCGATACTCCCATCTTTCTTCTTCACGAATAGAACAGAGCACCCAAGGAGAAGTACTAGGACGAATAAAGCCGATGTCTAACAATTCCTGCGGTTGGGTCTTTAACTCCTGAAGTTCAATAGGAGCCATTCGATATGGGGCTTTGGAAATGGGTTTTATACCGGGTTCAAGGTCGATACAAAATTTAATTTCACGCTCTCAGGGTAGGCCAGGAAGTTCTTCAGGGAATACGTCAAGAAATTCATTAACAATAGGAATATCATTCAAAACTAACGTATTTTTGTTTAGATCGGTGACATGAGCTAAGAAAGCTTGACATCCGTTTTTTAATAAACGAATAGCTTTATGGCTTGAGATGACAGTGATTGATTTTAATGGTTTTGTTTCTTGAATTCGCATAATAGGTTGGTTAGGAATATGAAAGCTAACAACCCTACGAAAATAATCAATTTTTGCATGATGTGTAGTTAACCAATCAATCCCTAGAATTACATCAAATGCAAGTATTTTCAATGAAATAAGATCGACAGGTAACGTGCGGGTGCCGATTTGAACTAAACAAGACTTATAAACCGTGGATGTAATGAAGGTTTCTCCCAATGGAGTTTCAACAGATAAGTCAAAGTCCAATTTCTCTAGAGTCAAATTTAAACGTTGAGCGCAAGTAGGAGAAATGAAAGAGTGGGTAGAACCAGTATCAAATAAAGTATAAACTTCGCTAGAGTTTATGATTAGCTTACCCGTGATGACCTTGTTCGGGTTCCTTGCTTTCTAGGAGGTCACAACAAACGCTCTCCCTTGCACTATCGGCTTTGACTTTTTCCGACTACTTTGGTGCCTCCATCTTAATTGAACTTGTCTTTGGTAAACGCATAAAATCGGGCCAGTGACCTTCTCTCCCACAATTATAACACGCTTTGACTGGCATCGCATAATTTGGACTAATGTGTCCTCCCTCCGCATTTGAAACATATGATAGGTGGTCGTTTCTCCTTCTTTAACAATCGGTTCTTTGGTCGACGCGTCTTTCCATTATTATTGAATCTTCTTTTCTTGAAATGTCCATTCTTCTTGTTTTGGCCTCGATTACCACCGAAGTGGTTACCATTTCGCCCGTTGATTCCATCCACGTTTGTTGTCATCGCTCACGATCGTATTTCACCGGTATTATCATTTTGTGTTTACCGCTCTCTTTTGGTTGGGATGACTCGTTATCACGCTCCAATAACCGAGCCCTATTAACAACATATCGAATACAAACACGGTTTATGAGAGATAAGATATTGACGTATCTCGTGTTTCAAACCTCTTAAAAACATTCGCGTCATTCTCTCCTCATTATCAATCAAATGGGGACGAAACGGGATAACTTCGGCAAACTTGGCTTCGTCAGATCGCGAC
The DNA here is from genome assembly GCA_020205615.1 of Panax quinquefolius. Taxonomy (NCBI): domain Eukaryota; kingdom Viridiplantae; phylum Streptophyta; class Magnoliopsida; order Apiales; family Araliaceae; genus Panax; species Panax quinquefolius. Next base: position 137,603,891 of record CM035155.1, read on the forward strand.
ATGATCGTGTTGTTTTGTTCCAACTTGATGAACTCTACTTCTTTCATGTGGCGAATACTTTAGGGAAAGTACTTGTCGTTGAGCAGTTCTGGAACTTCTCCCAAGACATCTTGATGCGGTAGGTTGAGTACGCTTTTCTGATTCCCACCAAGAATGCCTCTGCACCTTAACATGAAGGTGGCAAAAGAAAACTTTTGCTCTTCTGAGCAACCCAAGACATCAAATATCTTGTTGATTTGCTTTATCCACGTCTCTGCCTTAAGTGGTTTTGGCTCTCCAAAAAACTCCGGTGGTCCCGGTTCCTTAAACTGCTTGGCGGTGACCATCCGAGAGTTACCAGTATTTCCACCTGCATTTTGTACAAGAGCCGCTCTTGCCTGTTGTTGCATGAATTGCATAAAGCCTCTGAACATTCCATCGTTCATCATTTGGTCAGTGTTGTTATTTGCCTGAGGAACGTCGCCTTCCTGATGCACATTATCTTGATTATTGATTTGTGGAGACTCAACGGTCTCCTATGCTCCATTGATAATCTCAACATTCTCGGATGTCATTTTCAAATACTGCCACAAAACAAGAGTTAAATAACATATCACATATTATCCCTATACTCTGACCAACCAATTAAATAACAAATAAACTTAGGTAGGTCATACTAGCGAAATAATTCCCCGTCTCTCCCCTCCTAGTCTTGTCTCACATCTTAGCCAGGGATCATATCCCTAAGCTCTGATACCAACTGTGACGCCCCCAAAATAGGTATACATCACCCATCTTGAGTCGCCAAATACATGGTACAAAATTCAAATACAAACTAATAATACAACAGTGGTGTAAAATACGACAAAACATATGCTGTGAGTTTAAATACAAATATTGTCTTTTAGACAATATCCACTCTCAGAATAAGTCCTCATTACATTTATTGTCACACTATTTAATGTAATAGTGAGGACTACTAGCTAATACTATCATCCAGGACCATCACTCCATTCCCAGGCACTCGTCAAGCTACTTTCTCATTTCAAGAAGAACGGTGAAAGAAAGGGTGAGCTCAACTAGCCCAAAGAAGAAATATTATGACTAAGATAATGCAAAATAAATTATCATTAGTCTCCAACAATGTTAAACTGATAAAATACAATAGACATCAAGTTTAACTGCAGCGGAACAAACAATCCATTAAAAGAGTCAAGTAGAGAATAAAATCTACTATCTTTTATGTTTTAAAAGGTTTTTCATCACTTTTATCATTTGGACTCAATTAAATAAATAATCCACATCATCCCGCACTACTACGATGATGATATTCATTAGGGTCACAACCACAAATTTCATGCAGTACGGGCCAAGGATATTTGTGTATTCATCAATGGTCATGATCAAGCCAACAACTGTCCTTCACTGCACTACTACCAATGAGGACTTTTATCACATTATTTGTAACATTACGGTCATGATTACATTGAATAATCCTCGTCATAATCATACCAAGTCCATCATGCACTCTATAAAGCCATGATGACTTTAAAAAATATAAACATGAGGATGATGACAATGATATAAGAATTCAATAAAACAAGTTCAAGAATTAATTTGTCCAGGAATCAATAACGTCCAAATTGTCAACATGATACTTCTTTGTAAGGTAAAATTCAAGAATGCTCAGAAGAATATTTCCATGAAAAGATACTGGATGAAACGCAAGTATCAAGGATATTCCATTAATTTCATGGAGTATAGAAGTCAAAATTTTAACCAACTAAGAATAATAAAGAATGGAATAACAACAGAAATCACCATGCATGCAGTATGGCATAGATGCAAAGTTATTCAACAGAATAATAATAACGAAACCAAAAGTCGGTGAAAATCACACCGAGCGGGATGTTCCAACAGAATAATAAAGAATGGAATAACAACGAAATCACCACGCATGCGGTACTTTGCATAAACGAGGTTATTCCAATGGAATAATAATAACGAAATCAAAGTCGGTGAAAATCACAATCACACAGGATGTTTCAACAGAATAATAAAGAATGGAATAACAACGAAATCACCATGCATGCAGTACTTGGCGCAGATGTATAAAAGTTATTCCAATAGAATAATAAATAAAGAATAATAAAGACGCGGAACCAGTCAAGGTGTAAAAACACATGCATGTGATATTCCAATGTAATAATAATAAAGACAGTAATAATAAAGAGCGGAACCAGTCGAGGTGTAAAATACTGTGAGCAGGATATTCCAATGAATAATAATAATAAAGATGAATAATAAAGAGCGGAACCAGTTAAGGCAGAAAGCATGACTGAGGATGTTCCAACGGAATAATATAAACGAGTAATAATAAAGACGTCACCAAGTATAGGGTAGATCAGCAGATACTGAGTTATTCCAAGCAGAATAATAAAAATGGAATAACAAATAGCCTTCTCTTCATAAATAAGAAAGAATAACAACTCTACATCAAAAGTTAAAGCTGAATATAGGAAAAGAAAGGTAAGAAACTTCTCTTTTTCTCTCTAAAATTTTCTCTCTGCGGAGTTCGGTGAATTCGTAAGAAAATAATGAATGAATGAATTTTTATTTATAGAAAAATGGAATGATAAGAACTAACTCATGAAGCATCCATATTGATTTACTTTTAATCGACGATCCATATTTAAAGAAAATCTTTAAATAAAAATATATATATATATATATATATATATATATTATATATACTAATAATAATTGAACCCCCCCCACTTTGTCAAACTAAGCTACAATAATACTCCCCACGTTTCAAAATCATATTATATATATATATATATATATATATACAATATATATATATATATATATATATATATATATATATATATATATTAACATTACATTACCTATCAAATAAACAACTCCCGTGGAAAACCATCAGACAACTTCCTTCTTCAATTTCAAACATGGCATTTCAATGGGCCCCCACCTATTATTATATAAAATAATTTTTTCTTGATTATTTTGAAAAAATAGGTAAATGAAAGTCAATAAAATAAAGAAATTGAATGACTTCTCACGTAAAGATTAATAATCAATACTGGTGTCTTATTATGCAACCAATGCGTATTCTTGTCTTTTCTACTACCGAGTAGTTCAACAAAGATAATCAGTAAAACTTCCGCCGTTATTTTCAATAAAATATTTTTGTCGTTTTTTTCAATCCAAATAATAATTACGCCATAGGGCCCACCAATGATGATTGTCATCGCATCGGATATTCCCCGACAAAAGAATATTTCCCACCAATCTAATATATAATATGACAACTTACATACTTTTGCAAAATTTATAATTATTACCCACAACTATAACATTATATCATAATATTAAAAATGATAATTATAAAAAATTCATCTTTATTCAAAAAGTCGGGGTCTTACAACTGTATTTGGTGAAAAGTTTTCCAACAATATATTTTCGAGAAGGCAATGAGCTTGGTCAAACATGAAATTCCTACAAAGAACATCCAACATGGAGGTGTATGCCACAACATTAGGATGGCAACCATGGGTTATCATCTCGTTCCACGTCTCAGATGCACCTACCAAGTCCCCAAATTTTACAAACCCAGCAATGAGCACAGCAATAGGTTGTTACATTCGGAGGCCAACCGTTTCTCTCTATTTGATTACAAATAGTTTCTGGACTAAATTCCTCAATTTTTTCTGTCAAATCATCAAAACAATTGTGATGAAAGCCTTGTGGCATCACCCCACCTAAGGATCTCAATTTGTTGTCAAGCTTCGAGGAATACTACAAAAGAACAGAAGAAAAGAAGTGATAATCTAACACAAAGGTTTAAAAATACACAAAAGTTAAATATCTGCAAATTAGATATCTGCATGATATTGAGCACATCACTTTTGATGAATTTTGCCTGAACTCATATGGCTCAAAATTAGTGTAAAAAAATTAAGAGTCAACATCAAGGCCCCTTCCCATGTGAGGAGAATGCCTATTTCAGTATGTTAGTAATAAATTGAAGAGCAATTCCAATATATGGGCATTCTTATTATAAATTAATGATTAGTTTTATATCATTCCTACGCCTGTATCATGGTTCCTCCTTTTCATGATCCCGAGTTGTATTGCATGTGCCAAGCTTCATATTATTGCTGACTAAACCTTGAGTGTCAAACCTGATCTGTAAATGATGGTCGTCTAGCCAGAGTAGTAAGGGTTTTTAATTTTGGTTTTGCAGGATGTCCGTATTCAGTGTTATATCTTGTAGGAACAGATGGCGGTATTCTTCTATGTCTAGGTACACATTTGTAGTAGCAGTTCCTGCTGGCAGTCCCCCTTTGGTTCTAAACTGCTTGCTACCATAGATAAACTGCAAGGCCTTTCCATTTCGAATTGGAAAATCTCTGCAGAAAGGAAATTCTTCACATCAACTGATTACTAACTAACAACACATGCAAGGCAAAAAGATTACAAGACACGATGAAACACAAAAGACATATAAGTTCAAAAAACATAACAAAAGAATTAGAAAAATAAACTGATTTAAAAAAAATAAAAAAATAGAGCACAATTGAGAGTCTGGAGAAAATTCTAAGAAAAACTTGCCCATTAGCCAACTTTGAACCTCTTGAAAACTGAAGCCTTTTAGTAGTAAAAAAATACCAAGTCTGGACAAATGTGCCTAATTAATTACTTTAAGCTTGCTATATCAGTTATTACCAAAAATATACATTATTCTTATGCCAAACAAAAGCGAATGAAGGAATGGAAAAAAAATCAAAAATATTGATTCAGAGTGAATGCGGACTTGGGATAGTTCTATGTGAAATCATATAACCATTGAAGGAGATATTTTCTAATGCCAAAACAAAGCAAAATGACTTTGTAAACAACAACATGAGAAAATCAAAAATTCAGAACTACCTGTTTCTAAAGGCAAAAGATGTCTTATATATCTTGTGAGAACCCAGATTTTATGAATAAAGATTTAAATTTCTCGAAATATTTTTTTAAATATTATGGAGTGGATTTGATATAATGTTATAGTTGTGGGTAGTATTTATAAATTTTGCAAAGTATGCAAGTTATTATATTATATTCGATTGGTGGGGAATATTCTTTTGTCGGAGGAGAATATTAAATGCATGACAAGACAATCATTGGTGGACCCATTAACGGAATTATCATCGGATTGAGAAAACGACAAAAATATTTTATTAAAAAAATAACTACGAAAGTTTTTACTGATTATCTTGTTGAACTACTTTAGAGTAGAAAATAAAGAATACGCGTGGTTGCATAGTAGTTATACGCAGTATTGATTATTAATGCTTACGTGAGAAGTCACTCAGTTTTGTTCAATTATTGCTATAGTAATTGTTGCATAGTATCTCACGTTATTTGATTCAATTATTGTCGATATTTTATATATTATTAAATCAATAATTGAAATGACAGAGTTATTAATATTATAAATTTCAATATTAACGATGTCTAGAAGTTACCCGATGAGAGGTTTGGTCACCTAATGCGCTCCAATAGGGAGAAATCCTTATGGAAAGCCCCTCTTTCCCGGAGCGAGCGACCGGTCGATTAATATTGTGAATTGTAATAAAGATGATAAATGTTAAAATTATTAAGGTGATTTTTATGAAGTTTTGCTTATTTTATGGACCCCTATTTACCCATTTTTTAAAATAATCGGTAGAAAATTATTTAAAGGTGGGGCCCACATGTGGCCCCACATGTGGGGGCCACATGTGGGGCCCATATGTGTTGAAGAATTGATTTTTGAAATGGGGGTGAGAGGGAGTTACATATAGGGGAAGGAATTGTTATATATGTATATGATGTGTATATATATATTATATGTGTGAGTGGAAAATGGTGGGGGAAAAGAAAGAGTGAAAGTGATAGTGTGATAGTGATGTGTAAGAGTGTAGTGAATTTGATTATTGGGTGGGTGGGGGATTGATGTTGGTTATGGGGGAGAAAAATTAAGTGGTGTATATATAATATTGATATATATAAGTTGAAAACATGTGTTTATATATATGTATTATATTTTAATTTTTGTTGTGATTTTATTGGTTAGTTGATTGACTTTATTGTATTTGGTTGAAGAAATAAATCTATAGAATTATTTTTCCTTGCACAGTGCATTTCCATTCTCCTATAAATAGAAGCTCATTCCTTCATTATTTCTTACAAATTCACTGAAACTCTATAGAGAGAAAATTATAGAGAGAAGGAAGAAAAGATTTCTGCTACTTAACTACTCTTATATTCAGTTCTTTTACGGTAAGGGGTGTTATTCTTTCTTATTCATGAAGAGAACTGTTGTTATTCCATTTCTTATTATTCTGTTGGAATAACCTGTATACGCGGGCTACCCTATACTTGGTGACATTCTTCTATTATTCGTTTTATTATTCGTTGAATATCTCATGCATGTGTTTTACACCGACACCGCACTTTATTATTATTCTATTATCACATATGTGTTTTACCGGACCTTTATTATTATTATTTATTATTCGTCTTTATTATTCTATGAATATCCATGCTCGTGTGTTTTACAGGATTCGGTTCCATTATTTATTATTCCGCACTTATTATTCCGTTTTTATTATTCTGTTGAAATAACATGTCTATGCGAAGTACCGCATATATGATGATTTCTTTTGTTATTCCATTCGTTATTATACTCAGTTGGTTAAAATTTTGACTTCTATACTCCATGAAATTAGTGGAATATCCTTGATATTTGCGCTTCATCCAAAGATTTTTCATGGAAATATTCTTCCGAGCATTCTTGAATTTTACTCTACAAAGCAAAGATCATGTTGGCAATTTGGACATTATTAGTCCCCTGAATAAATTAATTCGTGAACTTGTTTTATTGAATTATTATATCATTGTCATCATCCTCATGTTTATATTTTTTTTTTGAAAGTCATACGTATTCTGTAGAGTAATGGATGGACTTGGTATGATTATGACCGAGGATTATTCTTATGTAATCATAACCGTAATGTTACAAATGATGTGGTAAAAGTCCTCATTGGCCCGTAGTGCATTGATGGATGAGTTTTTGGCATGATCATGATTATTGATGAATACACAAATATCCTTGGTCAGAGTGCATGGAATTTGTGGTCGTGACTCTAATGAATATCCTTGGCGTAGAGTGTGGATGATGTGGATTATTTATTGTCGAGTCCCAACGATAAAAGTGATGAAAACCTTTTAAAACATAAAAGATAGTAGATTTTATTCTCTACTGACTCTTTTAATGGATTGCTTGATCCACCGCAGCTTAAACTTGATGTCTATTGTATTTTATCGGTTTAACATTGTTCAAGGCTAATGATAATTTATTTTGTATTATCTTAGTCATAATATTTCTTGCTAGGCTAGTTGAGCTCATCCTTTCTTTCACCGTTTCTCTTGTGAAATGAGATCAGAATTTGGGACTAGTGAGAACGCGAGTGATGATGGTCCGAGATGGTGTCTTAGTAGTCCTCACTATTCGTAAAATAGTGTGATAATAAATATAACGAGGACTCTATTTGAGAATGGATATCGTCTGAAGACAATATTTGTATTTAAACTCACAAAGATATGTTTTGTCTTATTTTACACGATCGTCAGATTATTAGTTTGTATTTGAATTTTGTACCATGTATTTGGCGACTCAAGATGGGTGATGTATACCTATTTTGGGGGCGTCATATATCTGCATTGTAGATTCCACCAAATCATCATTGGAAAGGTACAAACTTGGGGTTACCCTGGTGTATCTACAATAGCTTTCGAACCAAGAGTAGCTACACACTGGGGAACTTTAGATGATGCTTCTAAGATAGTTCTCTGGTTACATACAGCCCATAAGTGTTACATACAGCCCATAAGTGGAAGGATGCGCTTTAAATGATCAAATTCCAAGACAATGTTTGTAAGAACTAAATAACAAAGAGTTACAGGAATGCATACTCCATAATGTCAGATCATATGAGCTTGTATTCACCATGTTAGAGATCAAACAAATTGAATGGGAATAAATCTTCAAGGAAGCATGCAAGCAAATTTAAATCTTTAAAACAACCAAAAAGCATACAGATAATAAAACCAGTTATCACGTTACTAATTATGTATATTACTGAACCAATTTTATCCAAAAACGAAGACAGCCTCTACATAACAACATAAAACAACTCCAAAAGAAAAGCTACAGAAAAGCTGGCAGAAAGTTAGAAACCAAGGCAGGGCTCTATAATGTTTTCAGCAACTCAGATATGATAAAGCAAATGAGTAAAATAATGACTCATACAACTGCATGCTTGTTAGACATCACTGAAATTATTGGTAGCTAACAATACAGAATCAAATCCTCAACTTAAACGCTTAAAATCTCACCTATATTTACAACAGAATATGGAAATGGAAGAACAGACACAGGCACCAAACTACCAGTCAAACGACTTTCGAACGGGAGTGCTGTCGGTGGTTGCAAGAAATAGACAGCCAGTGTGTTTGCGACTTGCTGGTTCACTTACCTGTTTTCCTTGCCAAGCCCATTCACAAGTATATTGTCATGGTTGATGCTTCATGCAATGTCACTTATACGTGCTCAGGGCGACTAATTTCAGTATGATACATCTAAAACTATCTAAAATGGAGGAATAATAACTTTAGTATTGTTAAAATTTGTAAGGCTAAGTTCTGTTATATGCTTTTCCAACTGAATTGTCTTATGTTGCACCCTACCGTGATCTTATAGTTGTGTCTTTGGCTTTGAAATTAAGTGTCTGTCCTATTGATATTGGTGTTGAATTCCTTTTGGTTTTAAGCTGTACGAATTTACCGAAATAATACTATGGATACAGATTTTGGTGCATCTTTTTTTTCTTGAATAATCACTTATATAATCATTTTTTTAGCTTTTTTCAGTAGAGTGGTCAGATATGACAAACAATATATTGAATACGCAAATATGCTTAATCACAGCAGACTGAACCTTCAAATATATTGAAATGGACTATAGCATTGACAAATAGAAGACAAAAGAGTGATATTGAAATGTAAAGGACAGTAGATATGAAATTTTCAATATAAATTGTATGACCCCCAACTTATTATTAATAAAATTGAATTTCCTCTATTTATTATTTTGAAATAGTAAGGGTTGATTTGATTAATGTGGTTAGTTATGGGTAAAATGCGCAAATATTTCAAATAAGCAAGTGGTTATAAAATATTCATTGTTGTTGGAGAATATTCGTTTGGTCGTGGAATATTCTTACCTTGTTTGAGAATATTAAATGCATTTGACTAGTGACCTTGTGTGGGCCCCATAACGGAAAGCGATTGGATGAAGAAAGCGACAAGTATAAGTTGTTTATAAATAACGGTGTAGTTGTTATCGTTAATATTGTTGGAATACCCGGTGGTTAAAACACAGTAGCAGACGGTATTGCACCAATTATTGATTATTACGTAAGAAGGCACTACTCAAAAATTGTTACAGTAATTACTGTTCAATATTTTATTTTATTGATTCAATAATTGCTACGTTGATATTTTATATTATTGTTGTTTCAATAATTGTCACTGCACAATATTTTCCTTTATTGAATCAATAATTCATATTATTTGAATAATATTATTAGATAACATTATTGGCAATGTCTAGAAAGTTCTGTCTAAGGAGAGGTTTGGTCACCTAATTGCGCGCCAGTAAGGAGAAATCCTTATTGGAAAGCCCCCTCTTTCCTGGGAACGGCCTGGTTGTCAGTATTGTGATTCTGTAATATTATTTATGGATAATTAATTATTGATTTATATGATAAGAGAAATATTCATTTTATGTGGATATAGATGGAGAAAATTTTTAATGTGACAATTGTTGAAAATTAATTTTTTATCTTTTTTAATAAAATAATTCATTTAAATATATTATTATATTTTAATAATATAATAATGGTGATATTTTTACAATGAATGTGGGATATATGAATAAATGAGGAGGAAGAGTATTTTTATTGCAATAAATGTTAAAAACATGTTAAACATGTTTGTGGACCCATTTCTTGACTGAAATTTGATTATAGACTGTAAATCGTCCGTTTATGGATTTCGATCAACTTCTGCTTGGAATTTGGAAAAACTTTCTTCTGCAAAGTTGTAGAGAATGGAATTTCCTATGGAAAGGACATAAGGTTTGAATTTTTCTGATAAAAGGGCTATTTATTATGAATTATTAAAGTTCCGAAGTTCCAGAATAATTGATTTTTGAAGTTTTAATTATTTTTTTAAAGAAAAACGTTTTTGGTGAGTGTCCCACATGTAATATAAATGTATTAAATGACTGAAATCAGATTCAAAGGTGTGCGCAGGAATTTTCATTAAAAATAATATTATTATATTAAATTTTCTGTTTTGGTGTTCTAAGCATTTTCCTATAAATAAGGTGCTTAGGTTAGAATTGAAAATCACACTAAAAACTGAAGTTTTCTCTCTCTATATTATCGAGCGTATTCTTGTGAGTATTTTGATACCTTGAGTGTTGCTATACGGTGCAAGTTTCCTTCAACACTATATCAAGTATTCCAGTCAGAAGTACCGTCTTTTCGAGGTAAGGGATATTATTTTTTTTAAAATGATATTATTTCTTCTAATATCATTATGCCGGAATATTGATAAGATTTTTCTTGTGAAATTCTTGTCTTTTAGTGTCGGGGTTACTATTCACATATACGGCACTATTCACGAATACAACACTATTCACAGAAAAATTAAATTTTTTTTTTGTCCAAGATATCTATTATGGATACTAGTTTTGATTGTATCCATGTTTTGATCATTCTTGAATTTTAGTTTACTATAGTTATTTATGAAGTATTTTTGAACTTGGACTATTTAAAGTACAAATCCTTAATATTTGTTCTTTTGTTTCACTAGATTCATTTTTTTTAAATATTTTTCATCATCTTCAGTCCTAAATGATGATATTACTGAATATCTTTGGCCTATAGTGCAAAAGATTAATGATTTTTCGATGAATATCTTTGGCCGTAGAGCAAAAGATGAGCAGTGTTGAGATGAACATGACCGGTGATGAATATCTTTGGCACAGTAGTGCAAAGATGAATAATTGATTCAAGATGAATGTTGATTGATGTTACTGAGGATAAAATATTGATGATGGACTTTTAAATTCATAGATTATAGTATATTTCATTCTCTACGTAACTCTTCTATGAATTGTTATTTCCGCTGCGAATATTGATCTGAAACTTGTTGTCTATTATATTCTATCAGATGTTTTCCCTGTTGAAGACTAACGATAATTTTTTCTATATTATCTTAGTCATAATATTCTTTACTGGGCTAGTTGAGCTCACCATTTTTTTTTTTGTTCCATTTTTCTTCTCAGGAGGCGAGAATTTAACGAGTTTTAGTCGGGGGATGGAATGATGGTTCTAGAAGTTGTTTTAGTAGTCCTCACTATTTTGTAAAATAATGTATCAATAATTGTAATGAGGACTTATTTTGAGTGTGGATATTATACAGATGACAATATTTGTATTTAAACTCACGGATTTATGTGTTGTCGTATTTTTGCACGACAATTGTAATAATAAAGTTGTAGTTGTTTACGTACCATGTATTTGACTTTTCGAGAATGAGTGTTGTATACCTATTTTGGGGGTGTCACAGTTGGTATCAGAGCTTAGGGATATGATCTCTGGCGGAGATCGGGGAATAGAACTAGGAGGGGAGAGACGAGTAAATCCTTCGCTAGTGTGTCCTACCTAAGCTTATTTGTTGGTTGGTCAGTATATAGGGATATTATGTGATATGTTGATTTCTTTAATTAACCCTTGTTTTATGACAGTATTTAAGAATGTCGACTGAGAATGTTAACAGTGGAGTAAATGAGACCGTGAAAACACTTGTACTCACCAATGAGGAGAACGTGCAATAAGTGCAAGCAATGTTAATCTCCGTAAACAACACACCACCGGAGCGAGCGATGAACGACGGGATGTTTAGAAGTTTTTTGCGATTCATGCAAAATCGCAGACGAGGAGACTTCGTGTACAAAATACAGTGGAAATGATAACGACGCATCGGTTTGTCACAACCAAGCGATTCAAAGAGTTGGGACCACGCAGTGCGGGAAAGCCGGATCCGATTAAGGCAAAAGCGTGGGTTAAGCAAATTACCTAGATATTCGATGTCTTGGGATGCACGGAGAGCGAAGGTTCCATTCTCCACCTTTATGTTACGTAATGAAAGGCGATTGGTGGGAATCGTGAAGCGTACCCATCCAAACCGCTTTTCAAAGATGTCTTGGGAGAGCGTTTGAATCTGTTCAATGACAAGTACTTTCTTGAAAGTATTCGTCATATGAAGGAAGTGGAGTTTATTAGATTAGAACAAAACAACATGACGGTGTCCCAGTACGAGGCGACGTTGGCATAGTTATCCAGGTTTGCACCTCATTTGGTGGAGAATGAGGAACGTATGACGCGGATATTTCTGAGAGGTTTGAAACCCGGAATAATTCAATATCTCATTTCTCATAAATTTTCTCTCTATTTAGATGTTGTCAACAAGGATCAATTATTAGAGCGAGATAACGAGTACGTTCAACCGAGGGACAACAACCAGGATTATACCGGTGACAACAATCATCAGAACAACGATAACCAGCGGAGAAAGAAAAATATGGACAAAAGCGGTAACCACTCTGGTGGTAATCATGGCCATGAGAATAAAAGAAGCGAGTCAGGAGGAGATTTTAAAAAGAGAAGATTCAACAATGACCATGTGAAGACGTCAGCACCAACAGCAACTTGTTTTAAGGGAGGAGAACGACCACCGGTCGAATGCTATAAATGCGGGAAAGAGGGGCATATCAGTCCAAACTATACACAATAGTTTAAGGTATGTTATAATTGTGGAAAGGAAGGACATATCATTTCGAGATTATGCGCACAGTGAAACCAAGTCCAGTGAGGGATGGTGACTCAAAAGATCATCCGAGAAAATTCAAAGTCAGCGCCTCGGAAGAAGCGTTTATCGTGGTTGGTCAAAATGCGAGGAACCCAAACGAGGTGATCACGGGTAAGCTAATCATAAATTCTTGCGAAGTTTATACCTTTCGAGATAATGGGGTGCTACCCATTCATTTATCTCTCCTGCTTGTGCTCAACGTTTAAACTTATCTCTGGAGAAATTAGAATTTGACTTATCTGTGGAGACTCCGTTAGGAGAAACTTTCATTACATCCACTGTTTATAAATCTTGTTTGATCCAAGTTGGCACCATCACATTACATTGACCTTATCTCTTTAAAGATACTTGCTTTTGATGTGATTTTAGGGATTGATGGGTTAACTACTCATCATGCCAAAATTGATTGTTTTCGTAAGGTTGTTAGTTTTCATATTCTAACCAACCACGTTGTTATTTAATTCAAGTAACTAAACCACTAAAATCAATCATTGTCATATCAAGTCATAAAGCTATTCGTTTATTGAAAAACGGATGTCAAGCTTTCTTAGCCCATGTTATGGATTTGAATAAAGACACGTCGATTTGAATAATATTCTGTTGTTAGTAAATTTCGATGTATTCCTCGAAGAACTTCCGGTCTACCCCGTAACGTGAAGTTGAATTCTTTATTGACCTTGAACACAGTACAAAGCCCATTTCTAAAACCCCATATCGAATGGCTCCTATTGAACTTCGAGTTAAAGGTCCAACTACGAGGAGTTGTTGGACATCGTTTTATTCGTCCCTAGTACATCTCCACAGGGTGCTCTGCTTTTATTTGTAAAGAAGAAAGACGGAGTATGCGACTTTTGTATTGACTAACGGAATTAAATCATGTTACTATCAAGAATAGGTATCTGCTACCTCGTATTGATGACATGTTTGACGACTTGTAAGGAGCACAATTCTTTTCAAAGATCGATCTTAGATTCGGATATCATTAGTCAAGATTAGAACTAAGGATATTCCAAAGGCGCCTTCGTAACTCGACTGGGCATTATGAATTCTTAGTCATGTCTTTTGGATTGACTAATGCTCCTGCGACTTTCATGGATATGATGAACCAAATATTCAAGGAATATTTGGATCGATTCGTTATTGTCTTTATTAATGACATCCTCATATATTCCAAAAGTCGTGAAGATCATGAGCACCATTTGAATTTGGTACTCCAAAGGCTTCGTGAAAACAAGCTATATGCCAAGTTGAAGAAATTCGAGTTCTGGCTTGGGGAAGTAGCATTCCTTGGGCACGTGGTGTCAAAACATGGAGTATCTGTTGACCAGCGAAGATTGAAGCAATACAAAGTTGGGAGCAAATCAAGACGGTGATCGAAGTCACGTAGCTTTCTGAAGCTTAGCTAGTATGAAATTCATGATAAGGCACACTTAAAGGGGGTTGAATAAGTGTGGATACAAAGTGTGGATACAAACCAATTTAAAAACTTTAAACCGAATTATTGAATGTAGTCAACTATATTGATGAATGCGACTTCTTTGAATGAATATGGTCTATCGAATTGGATTTTTGTTTAAGAAAATATCTTTGGTTTTTTGTAAGCTAAATAAAATATTTAATGATAACAAAACTTCTTATGATTAAATTTTGTTTATTTAGCAAATTAATTAACTTGAGTGAAATTAAGTTAAATCAAGTAATCAAAATAACACTAAGATTTTTTATGTGGTTTATTTATTACCCTCTATAATAATAGCCTACTCCACGTCCAATACCAACTAGTATTGGAGACTCACTTTTATTTCTTTAAAAGACTCTTTGTTACAATATCTGATTCTATAAAATTGAATTACAAGAATTCACTTGAGCACTCTTGCTCCTTGTGCACCAATGCACTCCTTAAGCACCTATGCTTTCTTGAACCTGTTTGTAAACAAACTTTAATCCACCTGGATTAAATTTCCTTAAACAACACTTAGTCTAAAAAATTAAATTACAATAATAGAGGGCTAATGATCAAAGCAAATAAGCAATTTAACAATGCAAGGCTCGACTAAATGAATGCAATGATCAAATAGAAATAGTAAAAAATATCACCAATATATTGCTCACGAAAATTGCTGATATATAATTTGAGTATAAGAGCACAGCAGCAACTGGAATATTGCACCGAAAATAATAATTTCTGAATTTCGTAATTGCAATGTCAATGTTGTAATTTTCATCACTGATCTCAGTTCATTTTATATGCCAAAAACATAATATCGTTGCTTCATAAAAAAATTACGTTTGAAAATAAAAAATGCAACGTTCCAATGATTTTTTGTTGAAAACAAACATAACAAATCCAATAACCTTCGGATAAATGTTGGACTTTTTCATGAATAATCTAGATAGAGACCAAGTCAAATAGGACTAGTCCTATAGCAATTATGATTCTTAAAAACAAGCTGCCGCCACAATTGTTTAAGAGATATTACTGCCTTTCAAAAGATAATGGAGTGTTAACTTTGTAAATATAAGAAAGTGTAACATCACACAACTCTCCAGGATAATCATTATCTTATATTCCCAAGACTTAGGCATTTAATTCAACCAACAGATAATGATCACATCTTTACCGCTACAAGCTTTTGTGCTTCCAACAAATTACACATGTTATACAGCTTATATAGAATCAGAACTATCTTATAACACATGTAATATAATTCAATTAAACCGGATAAAAATTATCATATTAATTTTACGCATGCATAATCATGTAATAACAGTTAGCATAAAATTAAGCATGCACGAAACATTAATTTTTTTAAATCAACTTAAATGCACACATAAAATGTCCTAGAGCCTTGTATTGAAAAAATTGAATATTTGCAATGACCTTACATATTTTTCCTAAGACACAAAGCATCTTCATTCTTCTTGAATAATCCATCAAACAATTCTTGAAACAATTTCTTGAAATTAAAAATAAAGAATTTAGTACCAATGAACAAGTCATCATCAAAACATTAGGCTAGAACGTGACATAATCAACATTCTCCCCTTTTGATGATGATGACAACATAAATAAATGAAACTCCCCCTAAATTCATGCATATAACTTATTTCAGGAAAAATTTTTCGTAACCTGCATATGTTAGTATCATACTAAATCAAAGATCAGATCATAATATTATCAAAATGAAGATGAAAACATCAATCTTAGCATGCAACAAAACAAAAAACACCATCAGTCTTAATCATCCAGGCAAACATGCCTACCAAAAACCAAGTAAAACCATAGTCTTAATACATAACATGAAATGATACAAAATGAAATTCTTCAAAAATTCTCCCCCTTTGTCATCATGCAAAAAGAGAAGACCATAATCAATCAATATCTTGAGATTGGCCCCATTTCAAAGACCACAGTGGTAAAGTATGGTCGATGATGAAGGCGATGAAGACGCTCTTCCAAAGTGTAATCGTTTGCAAGTCGAGGTGGTCGAGGAATAAAGGTTGCAAGAGGAAGTTCCATATCCAGAAAATCACCCTTGTATTCAGCCATCCAATTGTTCATTGGCCATTCAGGAATTGGAGAATACATTGCTTTGGAACATGAAACCTTTGGCCTATATCATTGAACCTGGTGGCCATAAAATCTGCAAGCTCCCGAGTTGATAACCCGACAAATTTCACCTCTTGACTTAAGCGACATGTATTAGATTAAATTTTCGTTGGAGTGCTTCAACCATAGCCATCGTCACGAATCTCAAAACCTACACGAAGATCAATAAATTCATCTTCAACCCGATGATATAGTTTATTGATTTCTGGAGCATCCATCGGTAGCTTCCCTTTCTCAAGAATCATAAGCCGATTTCTTATTTCAACCAAATCAGCTTTCACAGAATTTTGATTTTGTAAAATCTCATTCAAAACATTCATAATATCAGACCCATGAGAATTTGGCAAAGAAGATGAGGATGAGTCAGGAGTATGAGAAATAGGAGGAGAAGAGGTAATAGGAGGATCAGGGAGAAGACGAACAAACTCACCAGCATGAAAAGTAATGTGCGATTTTGTCAGATTGGCAGTGTCAATAAGCTCATGATTTGAAACAGAAATTTCATCATCAAAAGAGATTTTGAAATGTTGAAAGAGTTTTGTTAAAAACTTGCTGTAAGGAAGACATTTCTTGCTTTGACGAATGCAACTTTGCATATGAGACAACATCATTTGAGAAAAATTGAAAAATTTTCCTTTAAGAATCATAGCCACAACCACTAAATCTTGATAAGTAAAATCTGCCCCACCACCAAGTCGGGGAAACAGATTATACCGAACCAACTTATGTAACACACATGCAGTAGGACACACACTTACAGTTTTTAGAAGAAACAAAGAAGTGAGAGAAAAATCATTCATAACAATATGAAGCTGTTCCAAGGGATGAAAAGGGATATTAGCAGCACCTTTAAGAGTAAAAGGACAAGGTCCAGCAGAAGAAATACCAAGAATGCTACCAAAGTCAATACTAGTGAAAAATAATTACTTACCCTTAACAAATGTTGTATAACAATCCCCATTGCATTCAAGATTAGTGTAAAATTGTTGAACTAACCGAGGATAAGCAATATTAGGAGGAAGCAACATAGAAGAAATATTGCAATCAGTGAAGAGTTTTTCCAAAACAGAGTGTTTTAGATAAAATAGATCGAGAGATTTTTCATACACAAATTGCTTTGTAGCAATGGAGTTTTTAAAACGAGTTTCGAAACTAGGTCCTCTAAAGAAATTTTCTTGCATATCAAAGGAGGATGAAAATGGATTTACAGTTAGAAGGAGACTCAAATGTGTGAGAAAAAGCTTTTCTTCATCCATCGGGTTGCTTCATCTTGTCCCGGTGAGACAGTTCGACTTCGGAGGTTTTTAAGAAAGAAAAACTAGAATCTGAGTCGTCGGACAAAATTGTAGCATCGCAAAACACATGCATGAGAGGATTTCTTATATACTGCGCTTGGATTTCATCTTTGTTTCGTAACGTTCGCAACGAAGAACCTTCGTTAGATTGATTTTTCGATAGAGATCACTTGCTAGCTCTGGTTTTCATGGTGTTATCGACTCGTAAAGATGAAAGAAAGGGTTTTGGATAGATAATGAATGTGAAAGATCTGATTTAAGAAGAAAAAGATTGAAACCATTAGAAATAGAAATCAATTAGAACTCTGTCACCGTAAGACGTGTGTCTTTTCAACTTTAAAAAAAATCATTCACTGTTCCGTATCTCAAGGCGTAAATCTTTACTTTTCCCAATGACATCCGGCGATATTAATAGGGATATGTATCTAGAACATAATTTGATCAGATAAGGAATAACAAACATATATATATATATATATTTTATCAGATATCACGCAGAAAATAATTGATACATATATGCATAAAATATAACCTGCATGTCATAAAATTTTAAGCACGTAATACACAATTATATCATGCACATTCCAAGTTCTCTCCTTAGCATACAAAATCTTTCCTCACTCAAGGGTTTAGTAAAAATATCAGCTAATTATTTTTTGGTAGGAATAAAAACCAATTTAACTAACCCTTTTGAAACATTATCCCTTAAAAAATGATGTCTTACCTCTATATGTTTTGTACGTGAATGCAAAACAGGATTCTTTGATATGTCAATAGCACTAGAATTATCACAATATATAGGCACATTATTGCAGATTATGTCAAAATCACATAGAGTTTGTTTCATCCATAATATTTGAGAAAGCAACAACTCCCTGCTGACTAAATATTCACCTCGTTGGTTGATAAAGCAACCGAAGTTTGCTTCTTACTATGCCACGAAACAAGACTTTGTCCCAAAAATGTACAAGCACCACTTGTACTTTTTCTATCAATTTGAAACCCTGCATAGTCAGCTTCTGAATAACCCATTAGTTCAAAATGATTACTTATTGGATAAAATAACCCTAAATTTATAGTACCACTTAAATATTTAAATTTTTTTTAACTGATTGTAAGTGGGATTCTTTGGGTTTTGCTTGAAATCGAGCACAAAGACATACACTATACATTATATCAGGTCTAGATGCAGTTAAATATAGCAAAGAACCAAACATACCTCGATATTTAGTTACTTCTACATCTATACCTTTATCATCTAAAGTGAGCTTAATAGATGTACTCATTGGTGTAGCCTTTGAGTTGGTTCCTTCAAATCCGAATCTTTTGAGTAACTCTTTTGTGTACTTGGTTTGATGAATATAGATCCCTTCCCTTGTTTGCTTAATTTGAAGTCCCAAAAAGTAATTTAGCTCTCCCATTAAGCTCATATCAAATTCCTTATGCATACACTTTGAAAACCACTCACAAAGAAAATCATTAGTAGCACCAAATATTATATCATCTACATATATTTGAGCAATGATTATTTCTTGTTTTTCATGTTTAATAAATAAGGTAGAATCTATTTTACCTCTAGTGAAACCACTTGAAATAAGATACTTACTCAACCTCTCGTACCAAGCCCTTGGAGCTTGTTTGAGACCATAGAGAGCTTTCTTTAGCTTAAAGACATGAGTTGGATATTTCTCATGTTCAAATCCAGGAGGCTGTTTGACATAAACTTCTTCATTGATGTATCCATTAAGAAACGCACTCTTTACATCCATTTGATAAAGCTTGAATTTCTTATAACAAGCAAATGCCAACAAGATTCGAATAGACTCTAGTTTTGCAACTGGAACATAAGTTTCTTCGTAGTCGATCCCTTCTTGTTGATTGTAACCTTGAGCCACTAGCCTTGCTTTGTTGCGAGTGATTGTTCCATGCTCATCAAGTTTATTTTTAAACACCCATTTTGTTCCAATGACAGACGTATCTTTAAGAGGAGGCATTAATTCCCAAACTTGACATCGTTCAAATTGTTGTAGTTCCTCTTGCATTGCTAGCAGCCAATTTTCATCAAGTATAGCTTCCTTAGCATTCTTTGGCTCAACTTGTGATAGAAATACAGAACACGCGCATTGATTCTGTAGGTTTCTTCGTGTAGTAACTCCTTTGTTTATATCTCCAATGATATTTTCCGGTGGATGATCCTTGAGATATTTTGCTGTCTTTAGCATTTGAACATCGTGTATTACCTCTTCTTGTTGAAGAAAATTTTCTTGTGTTCCTTCTTGTTCATTTTCATGTGGATCGTTCAATTCAGCCTGTTGAGTTTGTCCATTCGGTTTGTTGAATGGTTCTCTTCGGTTTGCTAAATTTGTGAAAATCTCCAAATTTCCTACATCCTCTTCTCTTTCTTTTGGAAGATCATTGTTAGTCTCATTGAAAATTATATGAATTGATTCTTCAACACATAACTTGTAAATATTAAATACACGATATGCCTTCTTTGTATGTGAATAACCAATAAAAATACCTTCATAGGATTTAACATCAAATTTTCCCAAGTTATCACTAGTATTTAATATAAAACATTTAGACCCAAATACTTTGAAATAACTTATATTAGGAATTTTATTATTCAAAAGCTCATAAGGAGTTTTCAAAATAATAGGACGAATAAGAACTCTATTTAACACATAACATGAAGTATTAATGACTTCAAATTTCAAAATTTCTTTGGAAGTTTGCTTTCTTGTAAAAGTGTTCTATCTGTTTCTTGAAGTGTTCTATTTTTTCTTTCCACTACTCCATTTTGTTGAGGGGTTCTAGGAGCTGAAAACTCATGGCTTATACCTTTTTGATCACAAAATGTAATAAAGTCTTTTTGAAATTGATTACCATGATCACTTCTAATTTTTATAAGTTTAAAACTATACTTATTCTCTAAATTTAATCAATTTCTCAAACTCTTTAAATGCTTTATCTTTGGTTCTTAAGAATAATACCCATGTATATCTAGAAAAATCATCAACTATGACAAATGCATAAAATTTACCATTAATACTAGCATGCCTTTACGGGCCAAATAAATCAAGATGAAGTAATTATAAAGGAGTAGAGGTTGATACCATATCTTTTTTACCTTTGAATGATGTCCTTACTTGTTTTCCAAGTTGGCAAGGGACACATATTCCCTTCTTTTCATATTTTATCTTTGGCAAACCTTTGACAAGATTCTTTGAGGACAATTTCTTGATTAGATCCATGTGAACATGTCCCATCCTCTTGTGCCACAGATTAGCCTCATCTTGCACGGATCAAGACATAATTCTTCATCCTGTTCCTCAAAGTCAATAGTATATATATTTCCTTCTCTTTGTGCAACTAGAGAAACATTGTTAGTACCATGAGAAATAATGCATTTTCTTTATCAAGCCCGACTTGGTGACCATTGTCCATTAATTGACTTATACTAATAAGATTAAATTCAAGGCAGATTAACAAGATGAACATTATCGATGTTAACCTTACCATTACCGATTTTACCTTTTCCAACAATCTCACAAGTTCGATTATCTCCGAATGTGACCGTTCCATTTTTCTTCTTGATTTTTAGTTCCACAAACTTTGATTTGTCACCAGTCATGTGGCGAGAGCATCCACTATCAAGAATCCACTTTTGAGATGGAACCTTCACCTTGAAACATACCTGTCAAGAAAAATTGATTTATCTTTTTGGTACCCACATCTTTTTGGGTCCTTTAGGGTTAGTTACAAGTAAATCAACCTTTTTAACCCATACCTTTTTAATCTTATTTTTCTTAAAACAATTTATGTCCAAGTGACCTTTAATACCACATTTTTTGCATGTTGTGAAAGGAGAACAATAATTCAATTTGAAAGCGTGACTTGGATCTAAGCACATTCACATTACCAGGTTTTATGAGTGGGATTATAACCTATTCCTTGTCTATCAAAACTAGGTTTTTGCTTTCCTAACATGATGATTAGATTATCTTCTCCTTGAACGAATCTAGCAAGAGATATTTTTAATGAATCTACTTCTTTTTGAAGTTCATTAGTATGAATGGGTTTAGACTGAGATTCATTACCAAAAGCATCAATTCATACATCTAGCATTTTCAATTCATTTGTCAATTTTTCAACTTCATTATTCAAGTAAGTCACTTTGTTGAAAAGAACTTTGTTATAATTCTCAAGAAAATCATTTTTAGCAATCAAAACTTTTTCTTCTTTACATATAGATTCCTTTTCAATATTTTTCTTTTCATCTATCAAAGATTCTACTTCACCCATTAATGTGTTAACTAAGTCTTTCAAATATGCATTCTTTTCTTTCAATTTCTCATTTTCTTGTTTCAAGGAAATATTTTCAAAAATAGATACCTCATTTGATTCACCTTCTATTCCCATGAAGCATACTTGAGCTATCTCATCCTTGGCGTCGACCTCAACTTCAGATTCTTCTTCATCACTCCAAGTGACCAGTGCCTTGTTCTTCTTATTATCCTTGAAGCCTGTTTTTCCTTTATTCTTTAGTTGAAAACAGTCTTTCTTGAAGTGCCCTGGACGTCCACATTCAAAACACGTTTCTTCAGTTTGCTTTCCTTTGCCTTTGAAGGTATTCTTTCGTTTATTCTTTCTTTGTAGAAGTCCTTTGAGTCTCCGTGACATCATAGCTATCTCTTCGTCAGAATCATCATCAAGCTCTTCTTCATTTCCTGCATTAAGAGCTAAAACCTTTCTACGAGGAGTTTCCTCCTCATCATCATACCTCTTTAACTGATGTTCATATTCCTCAAGTTCACCAAAAAGGGTTAGTGTATCCATAGTAGATATAGTAGAGGAATCTTGAAGAGTAGTAATCTTAGATGCAAACCTCTTAGGCATAGCCCGAAGTAACTTATGATTAATCTCACTTTGTGGAATTGATTTGTCCAGTAGCTTTAAAGAGTTCAGAAGAACAAGGAATCTTGCTTGAGCCATCTTTATAGTTTCATCTTTCTCAAGTTTGAACATCTCATAGTCATGCATAAGCATGCTTAGTTTAACTTCTCGAACTTTTGATGTTCCTTCATGACTCACCACTAGAGTATCCCAAATTTCCTTAGCTGTGTTGCATGAGGATACTTTGTCAATCTCGGACTGCACCATGCCGCTTAATAGAGTATTCATCGCCCTTGAGTCATAGGAGACCATGAAGGTTTTAGTTGAATCCATCTCTAGCAAAGTCTTTGGAGTACCATCATCTTTCCTTGGAATAACTGGTCCATTCTCCACAACCCACCATTCCCAAGGATCTCTTTTAAGGTAGATCCTCATTCGAAATTTCCAGAAGTTGTAGTTTTACATTCCCATGCGGTGGGTTGGGGGTCTATTGGTTGATTGACCTTCTTGATTGTTGTTTCCGAAGCGTGCCGTATCGAGAATCTTTCCTACAAGTCACTTTTAAGACCAAGTAAGTAGAGCCAAGCTCGATACCAAATGAAATTGAGATAAGGCACACTTACTTAGAGGGGGGTTGAATAAGTGTGGATACAAACTATGACCAATTTAAAAACTTTAAACCGAATTATTGAATGTAGTCAACTATATTGATGAATGCAGCTTGCTGAATGAATATGGTCTACTGAATTGGATTTTTGTTTAAGAAAATATCTTGGTGTTTTTGTAAGCTAAATAAAATATTTAATGATAACAAAACTTCTTATGATTAAATTTTATTTATTTAGCAAATTAATTAACTTGAGTGAAATTAAGTTAAATCAAGTAATCAAAATAACACCAAGATTTTTTACGTGGTTCAGCTATTACCCTCTATAATAATAGCCTACTCCACGTCCAATACCAACTAGTATTGGAGACTCACTTTTATTTCTTTAAAAGACTCTTGTTACAATACAGATTCTATAAAATTGAATTACAAGAATTCACTTGAGCACTCTTGCTCCTTGTGCACCAATGCACTCCTTAAGCACCTATGCTTCCTTGAACCTGTTTGTAAACAAACCTTAATCCACCTGGATTAAATTTCCTTAAACAACACTTAGTCTAAAAAATTAGATTACAATAATAGAGGTGTAATGATCAAAGAAAATAAGCAATTTAACAATGCAAGGCTCGACTAATGAATACAATGATCAAATAGAAATAGTAAAAGATATCACCAATATATTGCTCACGAAAATTGCTGATATAATCGAGTGATAAGAGTATAAGAGCAATGAATTTGGAATATATTGCAATCGAAAATAATAATTTCTAAATTTAAGTAATTGCAATGTAAGTGTTGTAATTTTCATCATCGATCTCGCTTCTTTTTATAGGCCAAAAACATAATACCGTTGTTTATTCATAAAAATTTACGTTGAAAATAAAAAATGCAACGTTCCAATGATTTTCTGTTGAAAACAAACATAACAAATCCAATAACCTTCGGATAAATGTTGGACTTTTTCATGAATAATCTAGATAGAGACCAAGTCAAATAGGACTAGTCCTGTAGTAATTATGATTCTTAAAAACAAGCTGCTGCCACAATTGTTTAAGAGATATTCACGACTTTCAAAAGATAATGGAGTGTTAACTTTGTAAATATAAGAAAGTGTAACATCACAACTCTCTCGAGGATAATCATTATCTTATATTCCCAAGACTTAGGCATTTAATTCAACCAATAGATAATGATCACATCTTTCGCTACAAGCTTTTGTGCTTCCAACAAATTACACATGTTATACGACTTATATAGAATCGAACTATCTTATAACACATGTAATATAATTCAATTAAACCGGATAAAAATTATCATATTAATTTTATGCATAATCATGTAATGCATAAAATAATAAATGTAATAACAGTTAGCATAAAATTAAGCATACATATTTTACTAAGAAACATTATTCTTGAATAATCCATCAAACAACTTGAAAAATGCAAACATAAAATGTCCTAACCAAGCATCAAAACATTTTATTGAACGTGAAAAAATTGAATATTTATGGGGAGAAATGATGTATTCGCACATATTTTTCCTCAAAGACACAAAAGCATATTTATTCTTCTTGAATAATCCATTCAAACAATTCTTGAAAAACAATTTTTTGAAATTAAAAATAAAGAATTTAGTACAAAAGATGAAATAACAAGTCATCATCAAAACATTATCGATAAAGTTAAAGAACGCGTGACATAATCAACTAGAAGAGAGATTGCAAAGTTTATCTCGAGGTGTTTAACTTGTCAACGTGTAAAGGTGGAGCATCAAGTGCCTAAGGGTCCATTGCAACCACTTGAGATTCCGAAATGGAAGTGGAAACAAATTACCATGGATTTTGTTATTTGTCTTCCCACGGTTTCTCAAGGCATAGATGCGATTTGTGTTATTGTTGATAGATTAACTAAGTCTTCTCATTTCTTGCCGATACGGGAGACTTATTCCCTTGAACGTCTTGCTCGTATGTACATAAATGAGATTGTGAGATTTCATGGCATACTAGTATCCATAGTTTCGGATCGTGACCCAAGATTCACTTCACGATTTTGGGTTAGCTTGCAAAAAGCTATGGGCACGGATTTATGATTCAGTTCGGCATACCATCCTCAAACGGACGGACAATCAGAGAGGACTATTCAAACGCTTGAAGATCTATTAAGACTCTATGTCATAGACTTCAAACGGAGTTGGGATAAATATTTACCTTTGGTGGAATTCTCCTACAACAACAGTTATCAGACAAGTATAGGTGTGGCTCAATTCAAAGCATTGTATGGACGTAAGTGTCGTTCTCCAGTATGTTGGGATGAGGTTGGTGAAGCAACATTATTGGGACCAGATTTGGTACGTATGACTACAGAAAAGATCCAAATGATTCGACAATGTATACAAATGGCACAGGATCGACAAAAGAGTTATGTGGATCTTCATCGAAAGGACGTGGAATTTAGTATTGGGAATCATGTATTGTTGCGTGTTGCTCCATGGATGGGAGTAACAAGATTTGGGAAGAGGGGAAAGCTTAATCCATAATTTATTGGTCTATTTCAGATTCTTGACCGAGTAGGAAATGTGGCCTATAGACTCGCGTTATCTCCAAGCATGTCTCGTGTTCATAATGTTTTTCACATATCTGTGCTCCGTAAATATGTGAAAGATCCGAACCACGTTATTGAGTTAGAACCAGACGAGATAGCCGAAGACTTAATGTACGAAGAGGTACCCGTCAAGATCTTGGATAGGAAGGAACATGTCTTACGTACAAAGGTCATACCACAAGTTAAAGTTTTGTGGAGGAACCATGCTATTGAGGAAATGACCTGGGAGTTGGAAACGGAAATGAAAGCGAGGTATCCTCACATTTTCGAAACACAGTATCGTGACGTTAATTTCGAGGACGAAATTTCATAAGGAGGGGAGGTTGTAAGACCCCAACTTATTATTAATAAAATTGAATTTCCTCTATTTATTATTTTGAAATAGTAAGGGTTGATTTGATTAATGTGGTTAGTTATGGGTAAAATACGCAAATATTTCAAATAAGCAAGTGGTTATAAAATATTCATTGTTGTCGGGGAATATTCGTTTGGTCGTGGAATATTCTTACCGCTGTCAATGAATATTCGTACTGATTGTGACCTTTTGTGGGGCCCATAACTTGGAAAGCGATTGGATGAAGAAAGCGACAAGTATAAGTTGTTTATAAATAACGGACGTAGTTATTCACAGATTATCTTGTTGGAATACCAAAGTTGTTAAAACACAAGAAGAGCACGCAGTAGTGCACCAATTATTGATTCTTACGTAAGAAGGCACTACTCAATAATTGTTGCGATAATTCTTATTCAATATTTTATTTTATTGATTCAATAATTGTTACGTTGATATTTTATATTATTATTGTTTCAATAATTGTTCTCTTTACTGATATTTTCCTTTATTGAATCAATAATTCATATTATTTGAATAATATTATTAGATAGCATTATTGGCAATGTCTAAAAAGTTCTTTCTAAGGAGCGGTTTGGTCACTTAATTGCGCGCCAGTAAGGAGAAATCCTTATTGTAAACCCCCCTCTTTCCTAGGAACGGCCTGATTGTCAGTATTGTGATTCTGTAATATTATTTGTGGATAATTAATTATTGATTTATATGATAAGGGAAATATTCATTTTATGTGGATATAGATGGAGAAAATTTTTAATGTGACAATTGTTGAAAATTGATATTTTATCTTTTCTGATAAAATAATTTATTTAAATATATTATTATATTTTAATAATATAATAATGGTGATATTTTTACAATGAATGTGGGATATATGAATAAATGAGGAGGAAGATTATTTTTGTTGCAATAAATGTTAAAAACATGTTAAACATGTTTGTGGGCACATTTCTTGACTGGAATTTGATTAGACTGTAAATCTCCCGTTTGTGGATTTCGGTCAACTTCTGTTTGGAATTTGGGAAAACTTTCTTCTGTAAAGTTGTAGAGAATGGAATTTCCTATGAAAAAGACATAAGGTTTGAATTTTTCTGATAAAAGGGCTATTTATTATGAATTATTGAAGTTCCGTAGTTCCAAAATAATTGATTTTTGAAGTTTTAATTATTTTTTTAAAGAAAAACGTTTTTAGTGAGTGTCGCACATGTAATATAAATGTGTTAAATGGCTGAAATCAGATTCAAAGGTGTGCGTAGGAATTTTGATTAAAAATAATATTATTATATTAAGTTTTCTGTTTTGGTGTTCTAAACATTTTCCTATAAATAGGGTGCTTAGGTTTGAATTGAAAATAACACTAGAAACTGAATTTTTCTCTCTCTATATTATCGAGTGTATTCTTGTGAGTATTTTGATACCTTGAGTGTGTTGCTATCTGATTGCAAGTTCCATTCAAAGACTATATTCGAAGATTTTAGTCGAAATACCGTCTTTTCGAGGTAAGGGATATTTTTTTAAAATGATATTATTTCTTCTCGATATCATTATCTTAGGAATATTGGTAAGATTTTTCTTGTGAAATTCTTGTCTTTTAGTGTCGTGGTTACTTATTCACGATACGGTGATCTATTCACGAATACGACATTATTCATGAGAAAAATTAAATTTTCATTTTTTATCCAAGATATCTATTATGGATACTAGCTTTGATTGTATCCATGTTTTGATCATTCTTGAATTTTAGTTCACTATAGTTATTTATGAAGTATTTTTGAACATGGACTGTTTAAAGTATGAATCCTTAATATTTGTTCTTTTGTTTCACTGGATTCGTTTTCTTTAAAATATTTTTCATCATCCTCGGTCCTAAATGATGATATTCTTGAATATCTTTGGCTTTTTGTAGTGCAAAGATTAATGATTTTCTGATGAATATCTTTGGCCCGTAGTGCAAAGATGAACAGGTGTTGAGATGAACATGACCAACTGATGAATATCTTTGGCCTGTAGTGCAAAGATGAATAATTGATTCAAGATGAATGTTGATTGATGTTACAGGGATAAAATATTAATGATGGACTTTTAAATTCATAGATTATAGTAGATTTCATTCTCTACGTAACTCTTCTATGAATTGTTATTTCATTGCGAATATTGATCCGAAACTTGTTATACATTATATTCTATCGATTTTTTCCCTGTTGAAGACTAACGATAATTTTTTCTATATTATCTTAGTCATAATATTCTTTACTGGGCTAGTTGAGCTCACCCTTTTTCTTTTTGTTCCATTTTTCTTCTCAGGAGGCGAGAATTTAGCGAGTTCTAGTCGGGGGATGGAATGATGGTTCTAGAAGTTGTTTTAGTAGTCCTCACTATTTTGTAAAATAATGTATCAATAATTGTAATGAGGACTTATTTGAGTGTGGATATTGTCTAGATGACAATATTTATATTTAAACTCACAGTTTATGTGTTGTCATATTTTGCACGACAATTGTAATAATAAAGTTGTAGTTATTTCTGTACCATGTATTTGACGACTCAGAATGGGTGTTGTATACCTATTTTGGGGGCGTCACATAAACTCAATAGAAAAAAAATCAGACAAAATTTTTGTCAAAATGGTAAAAAGAGTTGTTGTGCTTTAAAAACTTTAAGTTTGTGAAATTAACAACTTTAAGTTTTTGAGGTTTAAGCTGAGTTTACCTCAAGGCCTTCAGCAGCAGCCCAAACTTTAAACACATCCGGATCTATAGAGACCAAAGCAACCAAAGAGGAGTTCAGGCTGTCACCTGCCAACAAAAAAATAGAGCAATCAGACTATAGCACTCATGTATGCACATGGAAAGAAAGCAGGGGTTTTCATACAATAATAACGTGCAGCAAAAATATAATAGCTAGAAGATGTCAAACCTTTCTACATTAAATTGTGAAAAACTTCCTTGAAAACTACATTCTTTGTAGTATTGTATGTTTTTTCCATCCTTGTCACAAGTTAATATTTTCAATCCACTTTTGCTTGTAACTCGTGATACTGCTACATACAATTGGCCATGGATAAAAACTGGACGTGACAGATACAGTCAAACATGTGAGAGAGATTGCCCCTGACTCTTATTAATTGTCATATAAAAGTAAACAACCAAAGGAAATTGTCTTCGTTGGAATTTAAAAGGTAATCTAAGGTCTGAAGGTGTTAAGACCAATCGAGGTATGAAAACCATGTGCCCAAAGTTGCCGACTGAAATTACTCTGACTTCTATCACATGTTTTCCCAATTGAGTTACTATTAATCTCGTGCCATTACACAAAACCAGAACACTGATCTATATTTTGGAGCAACATTACAGGAACCCCAATCTTCAACCGTAGCTTGTGGTTGGGCATTCCAGAAGATGTAATGCTATTCAAAAATTCTGGTGTGTAAACGCCTTCAGAGCCGTTTGAGTTTTCATCAACCTTACATATACTGTCCGACCTTAGATATGTTACTTCATCACCTGGCCATAAAGATATCACATATTCGTTCACTTCATTTACAGCATCAAGTGTAGGAACAAGGATGGCTTGGTCTTGGAAATAAAATCCATTGTCAAATTTTTCCATTCAATTAGGATATATGTTATCAACAATTGCTGCAAGGGGATTGATCGGATCTTTTAGAAGAATATCATCAGGGATTTCTACATCTGCTTCACCATCATTAGGTCCACCAATTGTGCCATCTCCAACCTTCAATATCTAATTAGAAAATTCTCTCAACTCCTCTATATCAGAATTTGAATTTTGAGATTGGAGTCTCATGTTCTTTGTTAAAGTCAAAACTTACAAAAAATTCATAAATATGAAGAATTCAGAGTTGCTAAAACGTCTTGTCTACTGGCCTTGGGAATAATAGGTAATATCTGTCTAAAATCTCCACCAAATACAATTACTTTTCCACCAAATGGTTGATCTATACTATTCGACTTACTAAATCTTAGGTCATCTCTTAATGTTTTATCCAAAGCTTCAAAACAATGTTTATGTACCATTGGAGCTTCATCCCATATAATAAGTCGAATTTTTTAAGCAACTCAACCAATTGACTTCCCTGTTTAATGTTGCAAGTTGAATCTTCAGTAAAAACTAATGGGATACAAAATCTAGAATGAGCTGTTCTACCTCCAGGGATAAGAAGAGAAACTATTCCACTTGATGCAACGGTTAATATTATTTCTCTAGTTGATCATAATGCAGAAGACAAAGTTTTCCATATAAAAGTTTTCCCAGTTCCCCCATATCCATAAACAAAGAAAACACCCCCTTCATCCCTTAAGACCGCATCCATGATGGTTTGATAAATGTTTCTTTGCTCATTATTTAAACTGAAAAGAAGAGTTTTATGATCTCTTGCCAAGTTTATCCTATCATAACAAAGCTCATCTTGAATAAATCTATTTTGCCCCTCTTCAATAATTATCGAATTTGGAAAAGGCAGTGTAGGGTAGTCTCGCAAAGTTTTCCCATTGCTTTGCAGTATCTTTTCAATTTTGGCAAGAGTATAAATCTTCAATTGTTCATCACTCAATTCCAAATCTGCTCATTAAGAAAGAAAAATATTAAATTTAAGAATTCCAAGGTAAAGGTTAAATAGATAATTGGAAAAAAATTATATATTTTTAAAAGTAGTATATTCTTAAAAAACTTGTATTATAATACAAACATGTACAACTCCACCTATAACTACCCATATCTATATCATGGGTGAATCAAATGCATAGTATTGTTTTTCTTTTTTAAGTTTATGTTTACTTAAGCATAGGATCCACTATACTTTTGAATAAAAAATAATTATTAAACAATGAACGACCAATTAATATAATTTACTATCAATACGTAAAATTCTTGTTTTAAAATTTGTCAATTAAAAACTAAAAAGCTAACAAAATGAAGAATATATATTATAAAGCAAATGTAAAAAAATATTATGAAATATAATATTGGTTCTAAGTTAGTATCTATCTTGTGTAATTCAAAATAAAAGCAATGATGAAAATTAATATTATTTATGGAATTCAAAACAAAACACAATAAAAGAGGAACATTTAGTTTATATATCTTGTGTAATGAATGTTTTCCTAAAAAAATAATAATATTTTTATAGTATTTCTAAACATACCTTTATATTACAGAATATTTTTTTGTTTATGAAGAATGTCTTCTGCAAGAAGATTCCATGTCTTTTCCCAAACTACTTCAGGCCTTGAAAGACAATTTGAAAATAGCAAAGTCACAAAAAGACTCCGTAGATAATGAGCTGAACCCCAAAATGATGCTTCTGATATTCCATCTATATATTCCTTATCATCATCCCATAAACCTAATGCATAACATGTCTCTTTGAATGAATGATATAAAACTCCACTCACAATCTTGATATCATCATAACATGTTGCACCTTTGACTGTGTTTAGCAAAACCCTCAAGTAATATAATTCTCCACTCCCTGGAGGAACGTAGAATATTCTACCAATGCTTACACGTTGCATTCTTGGACACTATTTTTTCTTCTTTGTAACTCCATCACTTTCAAGTTGCTCCTTCCATATAAATTTTGATGGAAATTGAGCATAAGTAAGTTCTCTAGCCTTTGGGTAATCCTTGTTAGCTTGCATCCATTGTAAGAACATTGACTGATTATTCGTACACTTGTTCAAAACTGAGTCAATTGGATCATCATCTTCAATGCTCTTCTGGAAGATGGAAGCTTAACCTCTCCACAGCTGGATCCCTGTAATTAATTCCAAAACCATATATTCTCCAGGCTGCCTCACATGGAGAAACATATCTACAATCATAATATATTTTGATTTCATCAAGGCCTTCATGTTCTTTTGTATTGTCTTTATTCTGATAAAAAGTAGCAGTGATCCGATCATGACCTTTGTTTATATATTTGAACAAATACTTTTTGACCTCGATTGATTGCACCACTCAACATTAATATGAGCCTGATATTTCAGCAACAGTTGTGGATTATAAGGAACAACAAACCTATTGTCAAGTACAACTACATTCTTTTCCACAGTTCTACCATCATCTCTTCGTCTGTATAGGGGATAACCATCACCATCTACAGTGGTTTGATCATTGAATCTTTTAGGAAAGTGTTTTGAACATTTTCTATCTTTCATACATGGAGAATTTTTGTTAGAAACACCGTACGGCCCATGTATCATGATGTTTTTCACAACTTCATATATCTTTGGATTAATTTCTTGATTCGGTATTTCCGCTGCAATTATTTTGTCAATATCATCACTAGTAGGATACTTGTCTTCTAGATGCAAGAACAATAGAATATGAGCGTGAGGCAAGCCACATTTTTGGAATTCAACTGTATACAAAACTGCAATAGATAAAAAATAATTAAAATATATTTTGATGAACTAATTAAATTATATAAAATTAGTAAAATTAAGCATACCTGCTTTTACCCTTCCAAAAACTTGCTTGTGTTTCAAATCTATAACTAATTGATCTAGTTTTATTTTGAAGACTCTACAAATTATGTCAACTCTATCTTCGGGTCTAATGCCTCCTTGGTTAACAAACCTCTGTATCTCTTGCCACTTTGAATTGCACGTGAATGTAAGAAAAAGGTCAGGGTATCCAGCCCACCTACAAATCGCCATAGCATCTTGATAATTTTGGATTATGTATCGTGCACCACCAACATATGAAGAAGGTAATATAATTCGTTTCCCTCGTGATGATGGATCGGTTTCTCCTTTCAACAAAGCTTCAGTTAGACCTTTGTACATATCTGCTCTTAGATTCTTTTGATTAGTACGAATAAAACACAACCTATCTGCCTCAATCATAGTGTAAGAATCTACCAAAAATTATTGAAACAATTTCCTTGAATGTAAAAGTGTCGTTGATTCATTTTTCCTTTCTTGTATCCTAAAGACAAAAAATTGTCTCATGTTTACTCTTCCTCTCTTTCCTTTTGAATTTTCAGTTAGAAGAATATCATGTCTAAATCCATCTTCACTATATGGGAAAAGCAACGGGTACTGCATTGCAAGGTAAGAACGGTGCAATTCGTTTATTCGTTTTAATAAACCATTCTGAGTCTCCACTATGATATCTCTATCATTATTTGAACTTCCAATGTCACCAACAATTAAACCAGCAACTTCAGTTGCAGTAGGGAGATTATACCTTCGTCCATCACAGTTCCTTTTCCCAATTAGCCTCAATTTAACATCTTTGAAATCTCTAGAATCAAATCTATCCCTAGCCATCCTGAATGATTGAGGCACAACATTGTTCTTGTCAAACATCTTTTTTAAATCCGCTACAATCGATGATTCAAATGTTTTTGAATTATTTGCTGAACTGTTTAATAAAATAATAAAAGGAAAACTTAGTTAGTACTATATAATAATCATTAAATTTTAAAGATTATATAGAAAAGAGTAATACAAACCTGAGGGCACCGATTCTATTTGCAATTTCATTTTCTGTATCATAAATGTATAGTTGAGCAAACTTTGGAGTGGATCCTATAATTGGTATCAAACTCCAATTTTGTGACAATTTTGGCCATGTAATCTAAAAACAGTTGGACCCTTTCCATTGTTAAGTGATGAATCAATCTTCCCACCCATTGATGTGAAAGAAAACATCATATTGTATGCACGAATGTTGTCAATGAAATGACTGCTTCTGTGATCAGAACCATTAAGAAGAGCTTTTAGAATATGGGGTGGTTCTTTCAGCAGAGGCAGTTGAACTTTTCCTCCAGCACAACACATTGAGAATTTTGGATTTTTGCTTTTTTGATTCTTGTTTACTCTTTCGTGATACCACATCAACGTATTACATGATGAACATTCCCAGTTTGGGTCACCGATGTCCCAGTAATCTGAATTTAAAAATTTAATTGAATATATCATAATTAAAGTACAATTGCAATTAAAAATTAAAAATAATGGATCAGGCTAAATGATAAGCAAGTTGAAGAATATACCATCATTAGCAGAATGAACATCATAAACCATTTCAAATATAATAATTTATTAATAAATGTATTATAAGAACAATTATTGTAAATATAAAAAATTGAAAAAAATGGGAAAAAATATTATTTAGAATTTAAACATACTAATGCTTAATATATTTTGTAGATAAATAAAAATATTTTTTAATATAAAAACGAATTTAAATATGCATGGTGTTTATTAGTATAATAAGATATGATCATACCATTGTCAGGGGGATCTATAGAAACTCCTGAATTATGAAATGTGTCGGCATAAAGTACTTGTTCATTCATAGTGGAATTAACATGATCCGCAATATGTACCGATTCTGGTTGAGATGCTTTACTCTTCATATTTGAGTAACAACATGTATGTTGGAATGCGGAGGGTATTGTTGATTAAACCTTGATGTTTGCATCATTTCAGTAGAACATGATTTAGGATGATTGACATCTATTTCATTAAAGGTTGTACTAAGATCTGTACAAATTGCATAAAATAAATAAATTTATGCTTATGATGAATAAACATAGTTTAACACATCTAGTAAGCAAAATAGTAGACGTTTATTACGGTTTGAAATGTCAGAAATCGACATTATTGACTTGTTATGTTTTCTATTAAGCAAATCTCTTGCAGTGGGTGTATTGGATGATTTGAGTAATAAAGTAGAAATAGTAGAAAGGTTTATTGGATAGGTACCTAGAATATAATAACAAATACACGAACATATATAAATCTAACATCCCACATTTGTTGAATTATTATAACATTTTCAATTTATTAAAGCAAAGAAAATTAAAATGTGAAAATTACATACCATTATCCGAAAGATGAACACAGTTGTCTTTGCTAACCAGAGTGTTTTCCTTTCCTTGAATAACTTGTGTGTCATGATTAAAAAAAAAATTAGATTTCATGAAATTAATTTCAATTTCAAAGCTCAAAAATAAAGAAATTGAATATATAAATACCATCATTAGGTACTGGATGAACACAATCTTGCTGATTTATATGATGATAATGTTTTGCTGTTTGTAAATGTATATTTGGTATTGAATCAATACGACTACCAGCAACTTCATCGAAAGCTGAATTAAGATTTGTACAAACTACATAAAAAATTAATATGATATTAGGATATGCAATTATATTGAACATAAAATAAATACAAAGATTTAATGAAATAATTACCATTTGAAATGTCACTTAGATGCATTCTGGGAGTTTTGCTTTCTCTCACAGATGTAGTACTTGTGCTCATTTTGTTGTTGGATTCTAACATGAAATAGAAAACACAATCAATATGCATAGGATAGTTTGGCCATAGAAAAATATTTTTATACACTTAATTAAAGATTAACTAATTAGAAAGTATACGTTGCAGATTTTTTTGTCGTTTTTCCAGCATTTTCATCCTTCTACGCATCCTTGACTGAGTTCCACTCCAATGGTTGATATTAAAATCATGTTTTTCCTTGCTTTCTGACATGTATGTCTTAAGGTTGATTTACCTAATTTTTGGAATACTTTTTTGAAATATGCTCTTCAATCTTGTAATCTACATACAAGAATATAGGATCTAAAGCTGTAATTATTGCACAACATATTTTTTTTTAAAAACTAATATTAAAGATTAAATATTAATTTATATTATCTGAAACATGGAGTTACTGAAAGATGTACTTTTGAGAGATGGCTCTCACTATGAACGTGAATGGATACTGAAGAAAAATATATAAAATCTAGGATGGCAATCATATATAACCGATAATCATCAGATTAGAACAAATATGTAGAAAGAATAAATTTCACATCATCATAATCATATCGGTCATGTTATTCAACTATATAAGAATGCAATTCCATCATCATGCTTGATAGCAGTTACATCATAAAGGTTGTGTAGTTCAAATATTTGTCATATTCAGCTGGCTATAAGTACAAAATAATTAAAATAAATTACTGTGGATATTTCAAAATTGTGGTATGTTGATCTTCATATAGTCTCATAAAGTCAACTTTAACGTATATGTCTAGAGAGAATTCTAAGAAATCCTAGAAATACAAAAGAAATTTTTTTAGTGAAATAATGATAAGATAGAATAGGTTAAAATATATTAAATCTATTAAAGAATACTATATTTCAATTGCGTAAAGCTGAAGTACGTAATGGCTAAACGACAAACAACAACTATATTCAAAATTAAATATTAGTGGATATTATATGAAATATTAAGAAACAGGTCTGAAGATTCCGAATTCATTTCGACTCAAAATCATAGTTAGTTTAACATAAAATGAACGGATTCTTCATGAATCCACGTGATTTATTGCAAAAGGTAATGAAATAGAGTAAAAACGTTAAATGATTTTAGTAATATAATTGTGCTAATATTCAAAACATCAGAAAATAAAGAATAAAATGATATTTTTTTGTTGCAAAATGTCAAAGCTTAGATTCCGTGTCGGTACAATCCCTTGGAGTATGAAACAACTCTTTTAACCCAGAGCTTTGAACCGATTTTGTGATGCAATTCCCGATAATTTCACAAAATCAAATAAGCAAATTATACACAAAACATTCAAAGCGTATGATTATATTTGAACTTGGCATCACAAGATTGATGTATGATTCAGATTCTTAAGAGTTCCTCAAAAGTTAAAATCTAAGCTCATTGTTTTCATGTAGGGATTGTGTTGATGTAATAGACACAAATGTAAAGTATACCACAGTCAAATATTCACTGTCTTAAATATGTCTGAAAAATATCTTTAAATCACGTTGTTAGCAATTTTGATACTTTCTTTGACAATATTCTACATTTTAAACTAAAATTCAAGATTATTCCCACCATCAGACCATTATGGATTTGTCACACATTTCAGTTAAGTCTTGAGTCTGTCTGTTTGATTCAAAAACAAACTAATAATGCAACAATTGCACTTTAAAAATCAATTGGCCATGTGTGGTTCTTCCTGTTTACGCATGCTCTGGGGGAAAAGACTGGTTATCTATTGGCATGTTTGCAAAATGTTAATACTCTTATATTTGAATCAACGCTCTACACTTGACATACTGCTCGAGAAATTTATATTTGTTATAGAGTGACTTCTATATTTCATCTAATAATTTTTCTTCTACCAAAAAAAGTAACAACTGAACTAATTAATGGGCCCTTTTAAGATAAAGATTCACTGAGTAGCAACTCCACTTTTTGAAATTTAAATGAATTAACAAAGATATTCAAACCTGAAAAAATTTGGTGGTCGTGGTGTCTTCGGAAAGCCCTAGATTGCGCTTCCTTCTTATTAAATCAGCAGGAAAGTTGATACAACTTTGTGCCGATCTACCATTTTCACAAGACTTCTTATCAATCTTCCGAACGGATTATAGAGTTCCTCGAGTTTAATAAAATCTCTCCGATTCCACTCTTTGAAGTTCGAACTTTGATATGAGTGAGTGTATTAGAATGGAGTTTGTACAAGAGGGTAGTGATTGTGACGCCCCCAAAATAGGTCCAATCCATCCAACCTATTCTGAGTCGCCAATTACATGGTACAGAAAATAACTACAACTTTATTACTACAATTGTCGTGCAAAATACAACAACACATATACTGTGAGTTTTAATACCAACTGTGACTCATGTCCCAACTATGGAGAACACATCACATTGATACATTACATAAAGGTATAGTCAATAACCATTTTTAGAAATTAAAATATTTAGGAAGTGCTCAAGGAAACCTTCGTACATAGGAGGCCATGAATCTAAGTTATAATAGATATCATATGTCCATAGAATTATCCTTGGTTGATCCAATAGACCCCAAAGAAAAACGAGAAGATTACTATCATGTTCTTTCCAATGGTGAGTCTTCTCTTGACATATAACTATCTCCACCGTCTGTGATTGAACATTATGTTTCAACCAAACTCCAAGATCATATAGGTAGTGCTCGTAGATATACTCAGCAAGTGGATGTACACAACTCTGTCTTATGATAACACGAGGTTGTATGTCATTAGACATCTTGTATGATAGTGACAAAACACCCTTCCAAAGTTGGGTTACTTTCACCCTATTCGGTTCACTAAAATTAAATATCAAATAGACGTATACAATACGACACTTATCTCTAAAGTTCTCAATAAAATTATTTCTATACTATTTAGGAGAACCTCAACAAACTATAGACCACCGTTCTATTCCTTGTTATCCACGCGCTCGACCAACCACACTCTTATTACACGAAAGGAATTGTGAAGCAAAAAGGGTGACCACAACTAGCTTCGATAAAAAGAATATCATGACTATTTTTCATGAAAAATACCAAATCAAGACAAAAAAATTTTCTTTTCGAGATTTAGCAGGACATAGTCCCATATTGAACATATATTTTTCTCAGAATTTTTAAAATTCATTGACTATTTTTCATATGGCCAAAAATGCCAAATATTTAGACATTTATCATAAATTGTACTTTTATCCAAAAATTCCGAAATTTACAGAGTATACTTCTGTTATATATATGTACTCCCAATAAAAATTTCACCAATTTTGGAGTTAACTACAAAGAGTTATAAGGGTTTACTTTTAAAATAGTCTTTTCCCATAAAATTCATAACTCTTAATCTATACATCCAAAAATCGCCATTTTTGGACACAATCAATAAAAATCATCAAATTATCATTTCAAATTTTTCCAGAATTTTTGAAGGTCAGAAAAATTATGAAACTGAAGAAACATAATAACCCTTAAAATCCCTTACCTCAAAAGAGCAGTACTTCTGACCAGAATGTAAAGCCAAAGGAACCTTGCACTGAATAGAAACTCTCAAAGTATCTAAATACTCACAAAATATGCTTGATAATATAGAGAGAGAAAGAGAGAAAGCTTATGTTTACGGTGTGATTTTCAATTCTAACTCAAAGACTCTATTTATAGGAAAATGTTAAGACACCTCAAAGCAGACTTGACTTCTACTACCGATGGCTTTTACATTCGCTACTATTGCCACCCACCATATTTGAATTATAATTTCAGCATATTTCTTCACCAACCATAGGTGGGGCCCACGCATTCTAGAATTTTCCACCAAAATGATAAATTCCAAAACTTCAACAATTTCTAAACCAGTCACCTCTTAAAATTCATAAGAATTCATACGTTCATTTTTAACGGTTCAAAATTTGTGGACATATACTCAATTTATATATGTATAACATATCCAAAAATCACAACGATCCAACGGTCGGATTAAAAATTATAACTCACGCAATATATCACAAGAACCTTTGGTTTGATTTTTAATACCTCCTTTTCGACTAAAAATCTTGATAAAACACCTCAACATTAATTCCTTCATTTATAACCACATAAATAAATCCATCATTTATATCTGCATCAAATAAATATTTCCTTATCATATAAATCAATAATTAATTATTCACAAATAATATTACAGAATCACAATTATGACAACCAGGTAGTTCCTAGGAAAGAGGGGGCTTTCCAATAAGGATTTCTCCTTACTAACGCGCAATTAGGTGACCAAACCTCTTCTTGATAGAACTTTCTAGACATTGCCAATAATGCTATCTAATAATATTATTCAAATAATATGAATTATTGATATGATAATGGGAATACTTTGCAATGACAATTATTGAAACAACAATAATATAAAATATCAACGCAAAAATTATTGAACCAATAAAATAAAATATTGAGCAAGTAATTATCGTAATAATTATTGAGTAGTGGCCTTACGTAAGAATCAATAATTCAAAAATATCGTGCAATACCGTAGTGTATTTCAACAACAACTCTCATTATTATATTTTAACCACTGGGTATTCCAAGCGAGTTAATTCAGAATAACTACGCCGTTATTTATAAAAACTTAAACTTGTCGTTTTTCTTCATCCGAAAGTTATTACGTTATGGGTCCCACAAATGATCTAGCATGCAATGCATTTAATATTCCCCGATAACAAGAATATTCCACGACCAAACCAATATTCCCCGACAGAAATGAGTATTTTATAATCACTTGCGTATTTGAAAATTTTACATATATCACCCTTAACTTTACTATTTATCAATTTAACCATTTACTGAATAGAAAAATTGAATACTTTTATTTCATAAAATTCGGGGTCTTACAGTGATAATACGTGAACTAATTATAGAAGCCAATGCGCGGGTATGACTTGTAATTATTAATATTACTGGGTTGGGCTGGGTCAAGTAACTATATAAAAAAGAACGGTTGTCTTAGTTTAATGATATTAGTATAAGAGCTTTTGTATTTTTTTTTATATTGGTTCGTTTGGCTTGAAAATATTTTTGCTAATTATAACTAATTTAAATTGTTATTTTTTAATTAACAATTTGTATAAAATTTTATTTTAAAATCAAAAATATTATAAGACTTTTAACTATTAATATTTTGAATTATTTGGATATCCTTATTGATGCTTAGAGTTGTGAGTTTTGGTTTGATGTTGTTTAAGTAGAATGAATGGCGTGCACTTGGAGTTCAGCAAAGTAGAGTTTGGGTTCATTATGCAGTTCATCCAGAGCCCCACATTATGCTCTTTAGGTGGCCTCTCAATTTTCAGCAGCAGCAGGAGGCTCAGGAAGCCGTGATGGCTAAGTGAACTGTTTAGATTTATCAGCAACACTTGGTTATAATTTCATTTCATTTCATCTAGAAATGAAATTTTACTATATGTAACTTTTGTTTTATGATTTTCGTAAACTTTGGATAGTTGGAAATGTTTGGTACTCTCTGTTTAATACTCTAAACTGTGGAGAATATGTTCATACAATCATTTGTTAGTTTGAATTTATCTCGATAATGAAAGTGAACTATTTGAAATCCTACAGTTTTTTTGTTTGTTTAATTTCTCTCGTTTGCATTATGAATAACATATTCGGTAATTGGAATGAAAAATTGATTGCATCATTGCATTTAGTCTAATTTGGTGCCATATTCTATTAAATTATGTATAAGAAAGTTGTCCTGAAGTTTGGTTAAGCATGAACTGATTCTGCTTTTAATAAAAGCCTTATAACTTGGTTATTTTGGGCATTAGATGGGTGAAGGTAAGTGATTATATAACTTGCTATCCAATAATACAAATGTAAAGAACTTTGAGACTGTAAACTTGATGATTTGTTAGGAATTTAGCAGGGCCCTACATTGACAATGTAATGTTCGAAAAGTTTTACTGAATGGTGTTTTTGACTTTGTTCATAAATTTTATAATTTTAGTACATTAATCAGTAGTAATGTTGTATAAAATCGTAAACTTAACCAAAAGTGCTTCAAGTATCATATTCATGTATATACTAAAAACAAAAGTTATTTTTTTTATGGGAATATTATTGAATATTTTCATCCAGTAAATATAAAATGGTTAAATTTATAGTGAACAAACATTAAGAGTGAAAGCCTTATGAGCATTAACATTAACCTCATGTCATGAACGCAATTTTTTGATATGTTATTGATACAAAGTAGTTCTGCATTGAATATCAGATATGCTATTTATTATATATAAATAGAAGAACAACTCTTCAAAGCAATAGTCATTCCTACGCCTGTATCATGCTTCCTCCTTTTCATGATCCCAAGTTGTATTGCATGTGCCAAGCTTCATATTATTGCTGACTAAACCTTGAGTGTCATGTCCTATTTGTTTCCTCTGATCTGTAAATGATGGTCGTCTAGCCAGAGTAGGAGGTGTTTTTAATATTGGTTTTGCAGGAAGTCCGTATTATGTGTTATATCTTGTAGGAACAGATGGCGGTATTCCTCCATGTCTAGGGTCATTATTTGGAGAGGAGTCAATAGCAGGTAACTGCATATAATAAGCCTTATTAATATCAATAATGGCTTCAACAAAGATATAAAGTAAAACATAGGCCATTAAGCAATCGTACCTGATGCTTCAAAGGATTTAGTTATTTGATCCGTTTAGCTAAATCTGGATTGATTTTTGACGGTGCATATGGTGGTGTATCTACAATAGCCTTCGAACCAGGAGTAGCTACACATTGGGGAACTTTAGATGATGCTTCTAAGATAGTTCTCTGGTTACATACAACCCATAAGTGGAAGGATGCGCTTTAAAGGATCAAATTCCAAGATAATGCTCTTAAGAACTAAATAATAAAGAGTTACAGGAAGGCATACCCCATAATGTTAGATCAACTGAGCTTGTATTCACAATTATAGAGATCAAACAAATTGAATGGGAATAACTCTTCAAGGAAGCACGCAAGCAAATTTTAACCTTTAAAACAAGCAAAAAGCATACTGATAATAAAAGCAGTTATCCGGTTACTAATTATATATATTACTGAACCAATTTTATCCAAAAACGAAGACAGTCACCACATAACAACATAAAATAACTCCAAAAGAAAAGCTACAGAAAAGCAGGCAGAAAGTTGGAAACCAAGGCAAGGGCTCTACAATTTTTTCAGCAACTCAGATATGATAAAGCGAATGAGTAAAATAATGACTCATACAACTGCATGCTTGTTAAACATCACTAAAATTATTGGGAGCTAACAATATAGAATCAAATCCTCAACTTAAACGCTTTAAATCTCACCTATATTTATAACAGAATATGGAAATGGAAGAAGGTTTCTTCGTCTAGTCATGTTCAATCTCTATTCACCTTTACAAATGTAGCCTGCATTTTCAGTACTAAAAATGTGTGCATAATGTCATGTTGTCGGTCGTACAAAAATATGATAGAACATAACCAACCCTTGAAAAATTCAAACTAAATGTAAAACACAATAGCATTCTTAAACAGTTTGGCCTTACTTACGGTGCCTCACATAATTTATTAAAGATATGGTTAGAAATCTGTTCACCAAATATATGCAATTTTGGAGTTTCTAAGGTTTCTCCCAAACATATATCACAATGGTTTACCTAAATTTCATTCCTTTAGGCTGGAACAAGTTCGAGAACTTTACCATTTTCAATAGGAGCCAAACTATCGTAGTAATCCACCAAGACTTGCCAACCACCAGGACACATAAGTCCATCCAGAGGGTTTTCCCTGCTCTTTGAAAGTGTGCGCACATGTAAAATGCAAGCAAGCATTTCAGAAGCTAGCATATATCAATAAAGACAGGTATAGAAAACATAGAGTAATGCTAGGGGTCTCAAATTTTTAGTCTCAAATGACATGACATTGAATACTTTAGTAATAATTTATGACATAGTCAATCACATGAGATCTACCCAACCAATGTTATGGTAACCACATCATTTAACACACTATTTAAGACCAAAAATTCGAGACCCCTAGCACCAACCAAAAATATATAAGAAAATAAAAGCTTAATGCACATTTTCATTTTTCATCTATAGGTGTTTCATGCAACTTTCTAATCATATCCCGTAAAATCTTAATATGAAAAAGTTTGGTAGCACTCTAGGGAGAGAGGATACCTTGGTACCCGAGATGAAGAGAAAATCTTGTGCTCTGGATGTATCAAAGAATGCCATTTTACTCTGAGTTTTGTCATATGCTGCCATCTGCAGTTGTTGTCAACTAATAAATACATGGTATTTCATCAAAAACCTAATAGAAGTCATAGAGCTAATTAGCAAGGGTGGTTTGCATACCTTGAAAGGGAGGATGTTTAGACGCTCCAAACCAGGAGCAATGCTCAAAACCTTTTTCCTATGGTCAGCATCATATAAATCTCTTTTCTCCACTAGATGGCTCATGCCAGCAGGGTCTCGACCCACAATGTAGAAGTTGGCACCTGCATTAATTCGAGCCTTTGCATGCCACTGCTCCTCAGTTGGACCAGCATAATGCATGGGAGAAGGGAATATGGAAACCATAGTGGT
Organism: Panax quinquefolius; assembly: GCA_020205615.1. Lineage (NCBI taxonomy): Eukaryota > Viridiplantae > Streptophyta > Magnoliopsida > Apiales > Araliaceae > Panax > Panax quinquefolius. Next base: position 137,648,223 of record CM035155.1, read on the forward strand.
CTCCGGATCAAGGATGCCATCTTCAAGCACCTGAGCAAACAGTCACAAACTGAATTAGTATAGTGGTTGCTTCAAATTAGGCAACTGATATTCAGTGAACAGTGGTTATCAGATTAGCAAGGAGCACATATAACAGGCAAAACTACAATACAATAAAACAGTTGGAACATTTTTAGCCATAACCGCAGAAAACAAAATCACAGTAGAGACACAATTATGGTACTATTTATTAAGTTGAAAGTATACATCGGAAAGAGGGACAACCATTTCTAGGATTCATCTATTATAGAATGGAATAGCCTCACATTATTACATTAAATTAAGCACATCTTAGTATTTTGTAAGGCACAAAATTATAGGCATACAATTGTAAATGAGTTTAATTGTAATAATGCTGTCTAAAACATGATCGAAATCTAAACTTAAAAAAGCTCAGATAGAATTAATGTATGGATATGCAAGCTTCCATGTTGAACTTTTTCTTCTCAATACCATACAATTTGTCGAAAATATATGGTTTCACTCGACAAAAATAAGGACGATCCAAAACAGACAATAAAGATGATATAAATATAGTTGGAAGTTCAAAAAATAGATGACAGAGGAAATGCTCACCAGAATAAATTATGCAGGTTCTTGTACTTTTCTTAAAATGTATACACCATCATTTCGAAAGTATAAAGCTTCTATATAGCTGATGGTTATAAATTTGAATCAATTAATAATCCCATTTCACTTGAATCATATTATACAACTACATAAATCCACAAAAAAATGAAGAACTGAGAAAGGAGGAATGGCAAAAGAAACCTGAACGTTAGAAGGGTTATCAAAGATTTCCTTCGGTGAGGGGAATGAGGGACCCTTATCAAGCTTGCAAAAGTGACTTACGAATCCTGCAAAAGTGATCTAAAATTAAGGCCAAATAGATGAAAAAGTATCTAATTTTAGAATTAATAAGAGAAAACTGATCAGAAAAAACATATGAAAAAACAACAATAATTTTTGTGAATATCACCTGCTTATTGTACCAAAGTTTTCCAACATACCTGATGCTTATTTGCATTTACTTTCATTTCTGTCACAAACATCCTTTATTGCCTCTATCCTAGCAAGACTAATTATGTATTGTACAAAGCATATACATGTTACTCAGAACATTTATAAGGAACTTCCATGAGTTAATACAAAATTTAATCCAAATAATCCAAATTAAAAATTCAAAGATGATTATACTAAATCTATTTAGAAGTTTCTAATATTTAAAACAACTAAGGTACGTAGTAAAATGAGATGTTGAATGAAATTAATTTGAAGTAGTAAAGTTGTCATCTTTCTCGATTTTGATCTTCTTTTGCATTTTGTTGGTTGACATTTCAACATCAGTTGACTGAGATCCTTGTACATCATCATCGCTGATTGAATGTATAGGCCTTTTGCTTATAGGTGTGACACAATTGACAACATCGAGCATTGACTCACCCTGTATAGACTATAGTAACAGAATTAAACTTTTGTTAGATTCAATCATTTTTTCATATGTATAAACAAATTTATTGTAGGAATCAACATCAACCAAATGATATTACCTGAGGCTCATCACATATACTCGTGTAGGATTCAATTATTTTTTCATCGTTAGTCATCCTAGAAACTGTGTATGTTGCATAATTTGCCTTCAAATTATAAGATGATATCTTTATTTTGAAAAGTAACCTCTTTTGCAATAATATATTGAGTTCATCCGGAAAATAATAAGAGTATCCATCCTAACGCATTTAAAAAACATGAATTAACAACAGTTATGTACACAAGGTTAACAACAGGTTAGCGAAGTTTTTTAATTTTACCTTAATCAATTGTTCCCTTAATTCATAAGCTGACTTTCCTATGACGTGTTGGGCTTCACGATCAAATAGAACAAAAAATGCACTGGACGTATCATCCATCACTTTAACTTGTACTTTAAATCTACAATTAAAAGCAATATTTTCAAAGTTTTGTAATATTATAGAATTGAACAAATTATAAACATAAGGAAGATATAACGTATAACAAAATACTGTATCACAATACCTCGGTGTCACAGAATTAACATGGTCAAAGCATTTATCACACCAATAATCTCAGGATATAAAAACTTATAGGGTTAATTATGGTGAAGCATACCAACTAAGTATGATTCATCAACCGCAGATGATAGTATTTGGTCGTACGGAGTGAATTGAAATCTATATGTATGAATGGGAGCTTCATCTAACTCTCGCAGTGAGGTAGAATACAAAAAAATAATTTTGTATGGATGTTGAGTAGCTTTAAAAGAACCACCGATTAATCGATAAACGAAATTGGTGATTATAAAGACTTTTTGTTCCTCGATCGATGTTTGAAATTTTGTAAAAGAGACCTTTTGATGCTAGCTTGTATGTTGGTGTCCTATAAAAGTATAATATTCAAATGTTAAGATGTTGTAATTTTGAGTTATGTATGTATGTGTTTGTATATATATTAATATATATATATATATATATATATATATATTTATATTTATATATTTTACCTTTTCATCCAACAATACCATCTCGACATCTTTTTATGTAGTACGATTTGTTGAAACTTGGCATATTCCGTAGTCGAGTTATCCCGACTTTAATCTTCCACGTCTCTTTGATAGTAGTGATGTCATCAACAAAATCGCATTTTTAGTAAATCATCTAAATAAATGTTTAATAATTGAATGTTTGTGGCATAAGATGTTGTGTATTGAGTTGGTATTTAAAGTCATAATATAAAGTAGAGATTTACAAAGGATAATATCAAAATAGTGTTTGGATTTATCATAATTAAAATTAAAAGGATAATATTATAATAGTTGATATAAATCTAAACATTGTTTAGATTTATCTCAATTAAATTTAAAAAGGATGATATGATAATTAAATTACAAATGATAATATAGTAGTTGAGTTAAATCTAAACAACATTTAGATTTATCATAATTAAATTTAAAAGGTTATAAACACTATTTACATTTATCATAACTAAATTTAAAAGGATAATATTATAATAGTTGAGATAAATCTAAACAGTGTTTAGATTTATCACAAGTCTAGCACAGCATAACTAAATGATTACTTTAGACAAAAGCATAAAATACAACATATCTACAGCAGTGACAAACCAATATAAATCTAAACAATGTTTAGATTTATCTCAATTAAATTTAAAAAGGATGATATGATAATTAAATTACAAATGATAATATAGTAGTTGAGTTAAATCTAAACATTGTTTAGATTTATCATAATTAAATTTAAAAGGTTATAAACACTATTTAGATTTATCATAACTAAATTTAAAATGATAATATTATAATAGTTGAGATAAATCTAAACAGTGTTTAGATTTATCACAAGTCTAGCACAGCATAACTAACTGATTACTTCAGACAAAAGCATGAAATACAACATATCTACAGCAATGACAAACCAATATAAATCTAAACAATGTTTATATTTATCATAATTAAATTAAATTTATAAGGATAAATCTAAAAAATGTTTAGATTTTTCACAAGTCTAGCTCTACATAAGTGTCTGATTACTTCATCAGACAAAAGTATGAAATACAGAAGATCTACAACAGTAACGAAATAAACATAATTAAACAGATTTATAGAAATACAGCAGATCTGCAGAAGTAAAGAACCAATAATTTCACAAAGAAATAATTAAACAAATGAAGGAAAATTTACCTGAAAAAATATTTTCCGAACAGCAGCCATCACCAACAAATAGTACACCAAAAGCGAGATTAATGAAAATCTTTCCTAGCCGCATAGCCGCATATCAGCATTTTCTTCAAATTTTTACCTCGTTCCTATCTCATTGAGTACTGCTACCTCTTTGTGAACTGTTCCTTTGTGCCGTTTGGAGATTTCACTAGGAGAAAGACACAAGATGGGTTGTAACATGGAACGGAATTAGTATGAATCATAGGATTCCAAGTGGTCAAATTTGACTTTAATACTTGGACTTACAGTTGGCCTGTGTTCTGGACTCTTCCTTAGCAAGCTCTTGATTAATGGAAGCCAGTTATGGTTCCGGATATTAGTTTAGAGGGGCTCTGTTGTGAAGGGTTTTCTGGTAAAGGAAATTTAGGAGTAATAATTATGATGTACATGTGTTGTGAGGTTAGAAGGACAGATGGCAGTATATGTAGTAGGACAGATATCAATTTATTGTGTTAAAAACTGTGATTTAGTATATATTCTATTTAGAAGTTTCTCATATTTAAAACAACAACCAAGGTACGTAGTAAAATGAGATGTTGAATGAAATTAATTTGAAGCAGTAAAGTTGTCATTTTTCTCGATTTTGATCTTCTTTTGCATTTTGTTGGTTGACATTTCAACATCAGTTAACTGAGATCCTTGTACATCATCATCGCTAATTGAATGTATATGCCTTTTGCTTATAGGTGTGACACAGTTGACAACATCGAGCATTGACCCACCCTATATAGACTGTAGTAACAAAATTAAACTTTTGTTAGATTCAATCATTTTTTCATATGTATAAACAAATTTATTGTAGGAATCAACATCAACCAAATGATATTACCTGAGGCTCATCACATATACTCGTGTAGGATTCAATTATTTTTTCATCGTTAGTCATCCTAAATATTGTGTGTATGTCGATAATTTGCCTTCAAATTATAAGATGATATCTGTATTTTGAAAAGGAACCTCTTTTGCAACAATATATTGAGTTCATCCAGAAAACAATCAGAGTCTCCATCCTAACGCATTTAAAAAACATGAATTAACAACAGTTATGTACACAAGGTTAACAACAGGTTAGCGGAGTTTTTTAATTTTACCTTAATTAATTGTTCCCTTAATTCATAAGCTGACTTTCCTATGACGTGTTGGGCTTCACGATCAAATAAAACAAAAGATGCACTGGACGTATCATCCATCACTTTAACTTGTACTTTAAATCTACAATTAAAAGCAATATTTTCAAAGTTTGATAATATTATAGAATTGAACAAATTATAAACATAAGGAAGATATAACGTATAACAAAATACTACATCACAATTGTAAAACGCCAAATTTTGCGAATAAAGATTTAAATTTCTCGAAATATTTTTTTTTTATTATGGTGTGGATTTAATATAATGTTATAGTTGTAGTTAATATTTATAAATTTTGCAAAGTATGCAAGTTGTTATATAATATTCGATTGGTCAGAAAATATTCTTTTTGTCGCAAAATATCCGTCCGATGGTACAATCATTGGTGGACCCCACAACAGAATTATTGTCGGATTGAGAAAATGACAAAAATATTTTTATGAAAATAATGGCGGAAGTTTTACCGTTAAAACTGTTGAACAACTCGGTAGTAAAAGTACAGTAATACGCGTGGTTGCATTGGAGCACACGGTATTGATTATTGATGCTTACGTGAGAAGTCACTCAGTTTTGTTCAATTATTGCTTTAGTAATTGTTGCATAGTATCTCACGTTAATTGATTCAATTATTGTCGATATTTTATATAATATTAAATCAATAATTGAGACGACGAAGTTATTAACATTATCATTTGTAATATTAACGATGTCTAGAAGTTCTGCCAAGGAGAGGTTTGGTCACCTAATTGCGCGTCAATAGGGAGAAATCTTTATTGGAAAGCCCCCTCTTTCCTGGGAACGACCTGATCGATTAATAGTGTGAATTATAATAATGATGACGAAGTTTGTTTTATTATTATTATTAATGCAATAAAACAGAAAAACTTTTTATATAAAACAGAATACTTTTATAAAGTTATTTGTTTTATTAGACAATAATTAGAATATATTATATTTTATTATGCATAGTGTTTGTATAGTCTGCATAGTATTTTCATAGTAAAATCTTTTTATATAAAAGCGAATACGTTTATAAAATTATTCGTTTTATTAGATTATAAATTGAATATATTATATTTTATTTAAAAGATTTGTTTTATTAGAATATTTTATAGTAAATCAAACTGGACCATCCATTTAAAAGTAAATCAATCTGGACCGTTCATGGATTAGTTACTATTCAGTCCATTCTTCTATAAATAAAAGTTCATTCCTTCATTATTTCTTACGAATTCACTGAAACTTTAGAGAGAGAATTCTTCTTACATAATCTTAAGCGTATTTCTTTAGAGTTTAAGAAAGCTTTTGAGCGTAGTCAAGTTTTCTTCAAGTATATCCTCGCTTCTATCAAGAGGAATACTCTTCTTTTCTTTGTAAGGGATATTATTTGTTGTAAATTCAGTAAAGGGTATTATTTCTTTTGTATTCATGAAGAGAACTTCTGTTATTCCATTCCTTATTATTATGTTGGAATAACCTGTATATGTGAAGTACCGCATACATGGTGAAATTTTTCTGTTATTCCATTCCTTATTATTATGTTGGAATAATATGTATATGCAAAGTGCCGCATACATGGTGAAATTCTTCTGTATTCCATTCCTTATTATTATGTTGGAATAACCTGTATATGCAAAGTACCGCATACATGGTGAAATTCTTCGATTATTTCATTCTTTACTATTCTGTCGGAATATCCCGTCTGTGCATTTTACTCCGGACCTAGTTCCATTATTTATTATTCTGTCAGAATATCTTGTCTGTGCATTTACGCCGGACCTGGTTCCATTATTTATTATTCTGTCGAAATATCTTATCTGTGCTTTTACGCCGAACCTGGTTCCATCATTTATTATTCTGTTGGGAATAACTTTTCTGCGGTGCTTCTATCGCATCACGCATGGTGAATCCTTACATTATTCCATTCTTTATTATTACATTGGAATAACTCGCCTATGTGGATTACCACATGCATGGTGAATGATCCTTTGTATTCATTCCTTATTAAATTGTGGAAATGATCTATATATGTGGATTACCGCATGGCGGGTGAAAATTCATTTGCAGCTTCATATATTCTTTATTATACTCAGTTGGTTAAAGTTTTGACTTCTATACTCCATGAAATTAATGGAATATCCTTGATATTTGTGCTTCATCTAGTATCTTTTCATGGAAATATTCTTACGAGCATTCTTGAATTTTTTTACTCTACAAAGAAGTATCATGTTGACAATTTGGACATTATTGAGTTCAGGATAAAATAACTTATAAATCTTTAGAATTTATTCTTGAACTTGTTTTATTGAATTATTATGTCATTGTCATGATGAGTTATGTTGGTTATTATGTAAAAACATGAAAGTTTCTTAGAAATCGCAAAGGGTTGAAAATCAGATTTTGGTGAAAATGAAACATGAAATTCAATTAACCATATCTCCTACTATATTTCGAATTTTTGAGTGTGGTCAAGTTCTAGAGTTAGATCTATGAGTTTTCTAACTTATCCAAGTGGAATCCTTTGGAAAAGGTGTTGTAGATTTTTCGTGTGGGTGATTTTAGCGAAGGAGTCAAAAGCGCCAATTTCGAAAAAGCTCTTCGCCTTGATTTTTAAAAGGGCATTTTTATCCACTTAATTTGTGCAAAAAATTTTGGCCTTTTGGGACATGAAAATTTATGGTATAAAGTACCTTCTGTCCAAAAATGAGCTCATTCCGACTTAAAATGAGTAAGTTATGACCATTTCAATATTTCGATTTTTCTGACTAAAAACGCTATAACCGGAGGTCTATAACTCCGATGACCATGAAATTTAAACTGGAAGCTCACGTTAACATGTATAAGATCCTGCCAAGATTTGGGAATTTCTGGAGTTAAACTTGAGGTAGCTAATTTTTTAAGGAATTAATTAGAAATTGATTTTTTAAAAATAGTAAATGAATTTTAGAAATTTCGAGAAAAATATATGTTCATTATGGAACTATATTCTACTAAATCCCAGAAAAGAAATATTTTTGGGACTGATTTGGTATTTTTCATGAAAATGGTTTAGTTACGAACATATGAGTTAAATATGTTATGCGAAGTAACAAATTTGGAAAATAGGATTTTATGGCTCAGAAATCCTATATAAGGTATATGCACATTTTTTATGAGGGATTTGATCATTGGTGATGAAATCTTATGAGTATGGCATTTTTGAATGATTAAATGCATTATTTGGTAAAGTGTAAACAATTAAAATAAATTGTTTATAAGTTTAAGAAGTGATTAAAATATTGTTATGATATTAATAATATTAGATTATGAGTGGTTGATAATATTTGGATAAATTTAAAGTCTTTAATATTTATCCTTGTTTTTGTTTGATTAATGCTTATATCATTGTCATCATCCTCATGTTTATATGGTGATGAAAGTTATCTTTGGCTTATGTGCAAAGATGGACTGTTGATTATTGAATTGTGTATCTTTGGCTTACGTGCAAAGATGGATTGTTGATTATTGGTTTTATTGTTGTATATCTTTGGCTTACGTGCAGAGATGGACTTGGTATGATTATGACCAGGGATTATTCGGTATAGTCATGACCATTGATGATTTAATGAATATCCTTGGCCTGTAGAGCAGGGATGACTTGATGATGTGATTTATTTATTAAGCTGAGTCTCAGCGATAGAAATTGATAAAAACTTTTTAAATCATAGAAGATAGTAGACTTTATTCTCTACTTGACTCTTCTAATGGATTGCTTGTTCCGCTGCAATTAAACTTGATGTCTATTGTATTTTATCAGTTTAACATTGTTAAAGACTAATGATAATTTATTCTTCATTATCTTAGTCATAATATTTCTTACTGGGCTAGTTGAGCTCACCCTTTCTTCACTGTTCTCTTCAGAAAATGAGAATATAGCTGGGACGAGTCGGGGAACGGAGTGACGGTCCAAATGATAGTGTGACGCCCCCAAAATTAGGTATACATCACCCATCTTGGGTCGCCACTTACATGGTACAGAAATTTAAATACAACTTATTAACATAGTCCGTATGTGTACAATACAATCGACATATAAAGCGTGAGTTTAAATACAAATATCGTCTACTAGATATTATACAAACTCAAACAAAAGTCCTCATTACAATTATTATCACACTATTTCACGCAGAATAGTGAGGACTACTAATGCTATCTTGAGGGACCATCACTCGTTTCCCGACTCGTCTAGCTATATTCTCATTTCACGAAGAGAACGGTGAAAGAAAGGGTGAGCTCAACTAGTCCAAGAAGAAATATTATGACTAAGATAATGCGAATAAATTATCAATAGTCTTCAACAATGTTAAACCGATAAAATACAATAGACAACCGGTTTAAGCTGCAATGAATATCATTCCATTAAAAGAGTCAAGTAGAAAATAAAATCTACTATCTTTTATGATTTTTAAAGGTTTTTCATTCTTTGTTATAAATTTGAGACTCGACTTTAATAAATAATCCACATCATCGAATCACCCCGCACTACGGCCGAGGATATTCTTAAGTATCACGATCACAATTATTCGCGCTACGGGCCAAGAATAGTTGTGTATTCATTAATGGTCATGATCATGCCAACAATCGTCCATCAATGCACTACGACTACAATCGAGGATTTTTAATCACATCATTTGTAACATTACGGTTAATGATTACGCTGAATAATCCTGGTCATAATCATACCAAGTCCATCCATACTCTACAGTGCCACGGATGACTTTAAAAAAAAAAAAAAATATAAACATGAGGATGATGACAATGATATAAGAATTCAATAAAACAAGTTCAAGAATTATTTTATCCAGGAATTATTAACGCCCAAATTGTCAACATGATCTTTGCTTTGTAGAGTAAAATTCAAGAATGATCGGAAGAATATTTCCGTGAAAAGATCTTTGGATGAAACGCAAATATCGAGGATATTCTACTAATTTCATGGAGTATAGAAGTCAAAGTTTTAACTTATTTGGGTATAATAAAGAATGGAATAATAAAAGAAATCACCATGCATGCGTGCCGCGATAGAGCAAAAGTTATTCCAGCGTAATAATAATAACGGAACCGGTCGGTGAAATTCACAATCGATGGGATGTTCCAATGAGAATAATAAAGATGGAACCAGATCCGGGTGTAAAAACACACGAGATAGGATATTCCAACAGAATGATAAAGGCGGAACCGGTCCGGTGTAAAACACATGCACGAGGATGTTCCAACAGAATAATAAAAAAGCGGAACCGGTCCGGTGTAAAAACACACAGACAGGATGTTCAATGAGAATAATAGAAGAATGTCACCAAGTATAGGGTAAATCACAGTATCTGAAGTTATTCCCAGAATAAATAAGCAATGGAATAACATAAGGATTTCACCAAGTATAGGGTATCTGGCGTATACTGAGGTTATGTATAGGGTATGCCACTTTTACAAAGTTATTCAAGCGAATAATAGTGAATGGAATAATGAAGTTCTCTTCAAGAAGAAAGAATAACACCCTTACCAGTAAAAGAACCTGAATATAGAAGTAGTGAAGTAGCGAGAATACTCTTCTTCTTTCTATAACTTTCTCTCTATAGCTTCTCTCTATAATTTCTCTCTACAGAGTTTCAATGAATTAAGTAAGAAAATAATGAAGGAATGAGCTTCTATTTATAGGAAAATGGAATGTATAGTAACTAATCCATGAACGGTCTAGATTGATTTACTTTAATCGACGGTCCATATTTAAAGAAAAATCTTTTAAATAAAATATAATATATTCTATTTATATAAAACATTTTACTATGCAAACACTATGCAATACTATGCAAAAACACTATGCAAAACACTATGCAATACTATATGCATAATAAAATATAATATATTCTATTTATAGAATAACTTTAATAAAGTATTCTATTTTATATAAAAGATGTTTGAATAAAATAAAACGTCATTATCGCATTATAATAATTCATATTATTAATCGTGATAATGGAATCAAACCGAGTGACTTCTCACATAAGCATCGATAATCAATACTGGTGTCTTCTTATGCAACCACACGTATTCTTGTACTTTTACTACGAGAGTAGTTCAACAAGAATAACCACAGTAAAACTTCCGCCGTTATTTCAATAAAATATTTTTGTCTTTTTCTCAATCAAATAATAATTACATTGTGGGGTCCACCAATGATTGAGTAGTTATACGAATATTCCCCGCTAAACCTAATATTCCCCACCAATCGAATATAATATAACCACTTGCATACTTTGCAAAATTTATAAATATTACCCACAACTATAACATTATATCAAATTATTCCATAATATTCAAAATAATATTTATAGAAAATTCATCTTTATTTATTAAAAGCTGGGTCTTACAACCTCCCTTCTTATGAAATTTAAGCCTCGAAATTAGAATGCGATACTGGTATGTCGAAGAGATAAGGATACCTTGATTTCATTTGATTCTAACTCCCAAGTCATTTCCTCAACATCGTGGTTTCTCCACAAAACTTTGACTTGAGGTATAACCTGGAGCGTAGAATATGTTCCTTCTTATCCAAAATTTGAACAGGGAACCTCTTCATACGTCAAATCTTTCGCTATTTCGTCGGGTTCTAACTTTCAATAATATGGTTTGGGTCTTTCACATATTTACGTAACATGGATATGTGAAAAACGTTATGAACACGAAACATATTTGGCAGAAAAGCGAGTCTATAGGCCACAGTTCCTACTCGATCGAGGATTAAAATGGACCAGATGAATCGAGGATTAAGTTTTCCTCTCTTTCCAAATCTTGTAACTCCTTTCCACGGGAGCAACTTTTAACAACACATGATCTCTATATCAAATTCCACGTCCTTTCGATGAAGATCAAGATAACTCTTTTGTCGATTTTGTGAGGTTTTTATCGTTGTCGGATCATTTGAATCTTTTCCGTAGTCATACGTACCAACTCCGGTCCCAACAACGTTGCTTCACCCACCTCATCCCAAAGATCCGGAGAAGCGACACTTTCTTCCGTCATAACGCTTGAATGGAGCCATGCCAATACTTGCTTGATAACTGTTGTTGTAGGAAAACTCCACCAATGGTAAGAACTTGTCCCAACTCCCCTTGAAATCAAGAAACACGAGTCTTAATAGATCTTCAAGAGTTTGAATAGTCCTCTCCATCGTCCGTCAAATTCGAGGATGATATCGCCGAAGCTAAATCGTAAGTCTGTGCCCATAGCTTTTTGCAAACTAACCCAAAATCGTGAAGTGAATCTTGGGTCTCGATCGGAAACTATGGATCTTGGCGATACCATGCGATCTTACAATCTCGTTTATGTACATCTGAGCAAGACGTTCAAGTGTATAAGTTTCTCAGATTGGTAAGAAATGAAGCGAGACTTGGTCAATCTATCAACAATGACCCAAATCGCATCAATGCCTTGAGAAACCTTAGGAAGGCCGTGCTTGAAATCCATGGTAATGTGCTCCCACTTCCATTCGGAATTTCAAGTGGTTGCAATGGACCTTTTGGTACTTGATGCCCGCTTTAACTTTCGTTGACAAGTTAGACACCTTGAGATAAGCAGTATTTATCTCTCTCTCTTCATATTACTCCACCAAAATGTATGGCGAATATCATGATACATTTTGGTACTCCCGAGATGGATTGCAAATGGTGTGTTGTGCGCCTCCATCATGATATTATACTTTAAATCGTGGTCGTTAGGAACACAAAGTCCGGAGTTGACTCAAGTATTCCTTCTTCATCGATTCTTGCTTCCGGCGATAGCACCCTCTTGCACTTTCTTTCTCATACGCATCGGCTCCAGTGCGTAGCTTGAGCGGCTTTAACTTTATCGATTAAAGTCGGTTCTACTCGTATATATTCGCTATCATCACATACGTCCTCGAGTCTTTAACTCTATCTCCATCCTTTGCAAGTCACACAAAATGGGCCTTTGTGTTGACAATAACGCACTCATCTTGCTTGCATACGATCTTCTACTCAATGCATCGCCTACCACGTTCGCTTTTCCGGGATGGTATTGGATGGTATGATCATAATCTTTCAATGATTCAAGCCAACGTCGTTGTCGCATGTTGAGTTCCTTTTGAGTGAAGAAATATTTGAGGCTTTTATGATCCGTAAAGATCTCCACTTTCTCCCCCCATACAAGTAATGCCTCCAAATTTTAAGTCAAGAAAGACAATATTTGCTAACTCCGGATCATGAGTAGGATAATTCCTCTCATATTCTTTGAGTTGTCGTGAGGCATAGGCTATAACTTTTCCATGTTGCATAAGAACACATCCCAACCCTTTGCTCGAAGCATCACCGTAGATGACAAATCCCTCAAGAGCGGATGGTATTGTCGAGCGGTCTTTGAAATAAGTCTCTTCTTGAGTTCTTGAAAACTCTTCTCACATTCTTCGCTCCAACCGAACTTTGTATCTTTTCGAGTCAAATTTGAGTCGATGGAGTAGCGATTCGAGAAAATCCTTCCACGAATCTCCGATAATAACCACTAAACCGAGAAAGCTACGACTTGGTCATCGATTTAGGTTGTTCCCGACTTTGAATAGCTTCTATCTTTCTTTGGGTCAACAGATATTCCATGACTTGATACCACGTGCCCAAGGAATGCTACTTCTTGAGCCGAACTCGCATTTCTTCAACTTGGCATAAAGCTTATATTCACGAAGCTTTTGGAGTGTCGACCTCAAGTGTTGCTTCATGATCTTCACGGCTTTTGGAATAAATAAGGATGTCATCAATAAAGACGACCACAAAGTGATCTAAATATTCCTTGAATACTCGGTTCATCATATCCATGAAGGCGGCGAGGAGCATTAGTCAATCCAAAGGACATGACTAGAATTCATAATGCCCGTCATCGAAGTTAAAAGCCGTCTTTGGAATGTCGGTGGTTCTAATCTTCAATTGGTGATATCCGAACGAAGATCGATCTTTGAAAAGAATTTGGCTCCTTGCAACTGGTCAAACAGAGGTCATCAATACGTGGCAATGGATACCTATTTTTGATGGTGACATGATTCAACTCCCGATAATCAATACAAAGTCGCATACTTCCATTCTTTTCTTCTTCACGAATAAACAGAGCACCCCAAGGAGAAGTCTTAGGACGAATAAAGCGATGTCTAACAATTCCTGCGGTTGGGTCTTTAACTCACGAAGTTCAATAGAGCCATTCGATATGGGGCTTTGGAAATAGGTTTTGTCTGGGGGTCAAAGGTCGATACAAAATTCAATTTCACTTTCACGGGGTAGGCGGGGAAGTTCTTGGGAATCGTCGGAAATTTATTAACAATAGAAATATCGCTCAAAAGCGGCGTATTTTTGTTTAAATCTGTGACATGAGCTAAGAAAGCTTGACATCCATTTTTCAATAAGCGAATAGCTTTATGGCTTGAGATGAGTAGTGATTGATTTTAATGGTTTGGTCGTTTGAATTCGCATAATAGGTTGATTAGGAATATGAAAGCTAACAACCTTACGAAAACAATCAATTTTTGCATGATAAGTAGTTAACCAATCAATCCCTAGAATCACGTCAAATGCAAGTATTTTTAATGAAATAAGATCGACGGGTAATGTGAAGGTACCGATTTGAACCAAACAAGACTTATAAGCAAAGTGGATGTAATGAAGGTTTCTCCCAACGGAGTTTCCACGAGATAAGTCAAAGTCTAATTTCTCCGGAGTCAAATTTAATCGATGAGCGCAAGTAGGAGAAATAAAAGAATGGGTAGAACAGGTATCAAATAAAGTGTAGACTTCATTAGAGTTTATGATAAGCTTACCCGTGATGACCTCATTCGGGTTCCTTGCTCTCTGGAAGGTCACAACAAACGCTCTCCCTTGACTACGGTTTTGACTTTTCTCGGGACTGACCTTTGGTGCCTCCATCCTAGTTGAATTTGTCTTGAGATGGCAAAAATCGAGCTAAGTGACCTTCTCTTCCACAATTATAACATGCTTTTGACTGGCATGGCACGATTCGAATCGATGTGTCCCTCTTCTCCGCATTTGAAGCATATGATAGGTGGTCTTTCTCCTTCCTTAACAACGCGTGGTCTTTGGTCTTGACGTCTTTCCATCATTGTTGAATCTCCGTTTCTTGAAATGTCCATTTTATTGTTTTGCCCGATTACCACCAAAGTGGTTACCATATCCGCCCATTGATTCCCTCCACGCTTGTTGTCACCGCTCGATGACTACTCATTTGGTATTATAACTTTGCTAAACCGCTCTCTTTTAGTTGCGTTGACTCGTTATCGCGCTCCATTAAGCGAGCCCTATTTACAACATCCGAATACAAACACGGTTTATGAGAAATAAGATGTTGACGTATCTCCGACTTCAAACCTCTTAAAAACATTCGCGCCATTCTCTCTTCATTATCCACCAAGTGGGAATATAAACCGTGATAACTCGCAAATTTTGCCTCGTATTGCACACGGTCATATTGTTTTGTTCCAACTTGATAAACTCCACCTCCTTCATGTGGCGAATACTTTCGGGAAAGTATTTGTCGTTGAAGCGACTCTGGAACTTCTCCCAAGATATCTTGAAGACAAAGAAGTTGAGTACGTTTTACCGATTCCCACCAAGATGTCGCCTCTCCACGCAATATAAAGGCGTAAAAGGAACCTTTGCTCCTCGGAGCATCCCAAGACATCAAATATCTTGGTAATCTGCTTTATCCATGCTTAGCTTGAAGTGGTTTTGGCTCTCCTTAAACTCCCGGTGGTCCCAGCTCCTTGAATTGTTTAGCGGTGACCGCCCGAGAGTTTTCCGTATTTCCACCTACGTTTTTGGACGAGAGTCGCTCTCGCTTTCTTTGTTGCATAAATTGCATAAAGCCTCGAACATTTGATCATTCATCATTTGGTCGGTGTTGTTGTTTGCATGAGGATTGTCGCCTTCGATGCACATTATCACGATTATTGATATGTGGTGAATCAACGATCGCTTTGTGCTCCATTCTATTCTCAACATTCTCGGATGTCATTTTGACATCACACAAAAAAAAAAATAATTGACATGAAACAATTATCTTTATATTCAACCACCAATAAAATAGCACATAAATTTAGGTAGGTCATACTAGCGAAAAGGTATTCCGTCTCTCCCTCCTAGTACTTTTCTCACATCTTAGCCAGGATCATATCCTTAGCTTCGACGATACCAAATGTGACGCCCCAAAATTAGGTATACATCACCCATCTTGGGTCGCCACTTACATGGTACATGTAAATTTAAATACAACTTATTAACATATATTGCCGTGCGTATACAATACGACATAAAGCGTGAGTTTAAATACAAATATCGTCTACTAGATATTATACAAACTCAAACAAAAAGTCCTCATTACAATTATTATCACACTATTTCACGAATAGTGAGGACTACTAATGCTATCTTCGGGACCATCACTTCGTTTCCCGACTCGTCCCCAAATATATATTCTCATTTTCAAGAGAACGGTGAAAGAAAGGGTGAGCTCAACTAGCCGGAAGAAATATTATGACTAAGATAATGCGAATAAATTATCAATAGTCTTCAACAATGTTAAACCGATAAAATACAATAGACAACCGGTTTAAGCTGCGGATGAATATCATTCCATTAAAAAGTCAAGTAGAAAATAAAATCTACTATCTTTTATGATTTTAAAAGGTTTTCATTCTTTATTATAAATGAGACTCGACTTTAATAAATATTCCACATCATCGAATCACCCCCGCACTACTACCGAGGATATTCTTAAGTATCGCGATCACAATTATTCCTCGCACTACGGCCAAGAATAGTTGTGTATTCATTAATGGTCATGATCATGCCAACAAGCTGTCCATCAATGCACTACTACCATCGAGGATTTTTAATCACATCATTTGTAACATTACGGTCATGATTACGCCGAATAATCCTCGGTCATAATCATACCAAGTCCATCCATGCTCTCTACAGCCATGAGATGACTTTAAAAAAAAAAAAAAAATATAAACATGAGGATGATGACAATGATATAAGAATTCAATAAAACAAGTTCAAGAATTATTTTATCCGGGGAATTATTAACGCCCAAATTGTCAACATGATCATTGCTTTGTAGAGTAAAATTCAAGAATGATCGGAAGAATATTTCGTGAAAAGATCTTTGGATGAAAACGCAAATATCGAGGATATTCTACTAATTTCATGGAGTATAGAAGTCAAAGTTTTAACCTTATTTGGGTATAATAAAGAATGGAATAACAAAAGAAATCACCGTGCATGCGCAGATTTGCGCATGATAAAAGTTATTCAAGAGAATAATAATAACGGAACGGTCGGTGAAATTCACAATGCAAGCGGGATGTTCAACGAGAATAATAAAGATGGAACCGGATCCGGTGTAAAACACACGAGATAGGATATTCCAACGAGAATGATAAAAGGCGGAACCGGTCCGGTGTAAAACACATGAGCAGGATGTTCCAGCAGAATAATAAAAAAGCGGAACCGGTCCGGTGTAAAACACATGACAGGATGTTCCAATGAGAATAATAGAAGAATGTCACCAAGTATAGGGTAAACCACATATCTGAGTTATTCCAATGAATAAATAAGCAATGGAATAACATAAGGATTTCACCAAGTATAGGGTATGCGCAGCGTATCTGAGTTATGTATAGGGTATGCCACTTTTACAAAGTTATTCCAATGAATAATAGTGAATGGAATAATGAAGTTCTCTTCAAGAAGAAAGAATAACACCCCTACTAGTAAAAAGAACTGAATATAGAAGTAGTGAAGTAGCAGAATACTCTTCTTCTTTCTATAACTTTTCTCTATAGCTTTCTCTCTATAATTTCTCTCACAGAGTTTCAATGAATTAAGTAAAAATAATGAAGGAATGAGCTTTATTTATAGGAAAATGGAATGCATAGTAACTAATCCATGAGCAGTCTAGATTGATTTACTTTAATCGACGGTCCATATTTAAAGAAAAATCTTTTAAATAAAATATAATATATTCTATTTATATAAAAACATTTTACTATGCAAACACTATGCAATACTATGCAAAACACTATCTGAAAACACTATGCAATACTATGCATAATAAAATATAATATATTCTATTTATAGAATAACTTTAATAAAGTATTCTATTTTATATAAAAAGATGTTTGAATAAAACAAAACGTCATTTATCATTTATAATAATTCATATTATTAATAAATGATAATGGAATCAAACTGAGTGACTTCTCACATAAGCATCAATAATCAATACCGTAGTGTCTTCGCAAACCACACGTATTCATTGTACTTTTACTACCGAGGTAGTTCAACAAGAACTCACGGTAAAACTTCCGTAGTTATTTGATAAAATATTTTTGTCTTTTTTCTCAATCAAGCCAATAATTACATTTGTAGGGTCCACCAATGATTGAGTAGTTATGCGAATATTCCTGCTAAAGCTAAAGAATATTCCCAGAGCCAATCGAATATAATATAACCACTTGCATACTTTGCAAAATTTATAAATATTACCCACAACTATAACATTATATCAAATTATTCCATAATATTCAAAAATAATATTTATAGAAAATTCATCTTTATTTATTAAAAGCTGGGGTCTTACAGATAGCATTAGTAGTCCTCACTATTCTGTTAAATAGTGTGACAATAAATGTAATGAGGACTCCTTTGAGAGTGGATAATGTCTAGATGACAATATTCCTATTAAAACTCTCAGCTATGTATTGTCGTATTATTTACACGACGGTTGTATAATTAAGTTTGTATTTGTATTCTGTACCATGTATCTGGAAACTCAAGATGGGTGACATATACCTATTTTTGGGGGCGTCACAGTTGATATCAAAGCTTAGGGATATGATCCCTGGCTGAGATTTGAGACGAGAACTAGGAGGGGAGAGACGGGGAATTCATTCGCTAGTATGACCTACTTAAGTTTATTTGGTATTTAATCGGTCGGTCAGAGTATAGGGATAATATGTGATATGTTACTTAACTTTTGTTTTGTGGCATTGTTTGAAAATGGCAGCTGAAAATGTTAACAATGGAGTGAATGAGACCGTTGAGTTACCAACGATCAATACCCAGGATAACGAGCAACAACACGATAATAATCATCACCTGGTTGTATGACCATCGGAACAATGATAACCATCGTGGGGAAAATTATCATGCCAAGAATGGTAACCACTTCGGTGGTAATCATGGCTAAGATAATAGAAGTGGAAATTTCAAGAAGAGAAGGTCACCTAGCCCGATTTTATCGTGCACCAAAGTCAAGTCCAGTTGGGACGGTGACACCAAAGGCGGATACGGATAAAACAAAGCCGGTAGTTTAAGTGAGAGCATTTGTCGAGGAACCCGAACGAAGTTATCATGGGTAAGTTAATCATAAACTCTTGCGAAGTCTATACCTTATTCGATACCGATTTTACCCACTCTTTTATTTCACCTAGTGGTGTTCAATGTTTGAACTTGACTCTTGAGAAATTAGACTTTGACTTATCTGTTGAAACTCTATTAGGAGAAACATTCGGTACCTCCACTGTTTATAAATCTTGTTGATTCAAATCGACACTTTCACGTTACATGTCGATCTTATCTCTTTGAAAATACTTGCCTTTGATGTGATTTTAGGAATCGATTGGTTAACTGCTCATCAAGCTTTTTGTAAGGTTGTTAGCTTTCATATTCCTAACCAACCTGTTATGCGAATTCAAGCAACCAAAACACTAAAGTCAATCATTGTCATATCAAGCCATAAGTAAAGAGCCCCAATCCTTTCGTTGTTGACTTCCTTGTGTGGAATGTACCGAAGCCAGACTTTCTGTAAGGGAAGCCGCGAATGACAAAGATAAATTGATAGGTATCAATGTGACGTGCTATCCAAGTCTTGGATGAGAGTCACAGTTTTGAATGATATTTCTATTGTTAATAAATCTCCTGGCGTATTCTTGAAGACTTCTTAGCCTACCCTAGAGCGTGAAATCGAATTTTGTAGTAACCCCAGTACAAAACCCATTTCTTCAACCCTCAAATATTTCTTCAACTAAAATGAGCGTAACGTGCGCCAAAGACGTTGGCTCGAGCTGTTGAAGATTACGATCATACCATTCAATATCATTGTGGAAGAGAGAACGTGGTAGCTGACGCGTTGAGTAGAAGTTCGTATGCGTTTACGAGTGCGATGTTGTTAACAAAAAAACCCATTTCGTATAACTTATAAATGATGAAGATAGAGTTAAAGACTCTAATGACCCATTTGGTGATATCAAATATACAAGTAGAATCGACTTTAATCGATAAAGTTAAAGCTGTGCAAGCTACATACTCAGAGCTGATGAATGTGAAGAAGAAGGTTTAAGAAGGCGTTATCTCAACCCTCAATTTTATTGGCCCATTTGAAATCCTTGATCAAGTAGGAACTGTGGCCTATAGACTCATTTTACCGCCAAATATGTTACGTGTTCATAACGTTTATCACATACCAATGTTACGTAAATATGTGGACGACCCGAACCACATTATTGATTTAAAACCGAACAAGATAGCAGAAGATTTAACGTATGAGGAAATACCTGTTAAAAGCTTGGATAAGAAGGAACATATTATACGCTAAAAGGTTATTTAGAAATCTGACGAGGTATCCTCATTTGTTCGATATGATATACCAGGTATGTACGTAAATTTCGAGGGCAAAATTTCATAAGGAGGGGAGATTGTAAAACCCCAAATTTTACGAATAAAGATTTAAATTTCTCGAAATATTTTTTTTATTATGGTGTGGATTTAATATAATGTTATAGTTGTGGTTAATATTTATAAATTTTGCAAAGTATGCAAGTTGTTATATAATATTCGATTAGTCGGGAAATATTCTTTTGTGGGGAATATATCATACGACAAGTACAATCATTAGTGGACCCCACAATGTAATTATTTTTTCGGATTGAGAAAATGACAAAAATATTTTTATGAAAATAACGGCGGAAGTTTTACCTTTAAAAGCTGTTGAACTACTCGGTAGTAAAAAGTACGATGTCATGTGTTGTTGCGTAGTAGCACACGGTATTGATTATTGATGCTTACATGAGAAGTCACTCAATTTTGTTCAATTATTGCTTCAGTAATTGTTGCATAGTATCTTACGTTAATTGATTCAATTATTGTCGATATTTTATATAATAGTAAATCAATAATTGAGACAACGAAGTTATTAACATTATTATTTACAATATTAACGATGTCTAGAAGTTCTACCAAGGAGAGGTTTGATCACCTAATTGTGCGCCAATAGGGAGAAATCCTTATTAGAAAGCCCCCTCTTTTCTGGGAACGACCTGGTCGATTAATAGTGTGAATTATAATAATGATGATGAAGTTTGTTTTATTAGTATTATTAATGCAATAAAACAGAAAAACTTTTTATATAAAACAGAATACTTTTATAAAGTTATTTGTTTTATTAGACAATAATTAGAATATATTATATTTTATTATGCATAGTGTTTGTATAGTGCTTGCATAGTGTTTGCATAGTAAAATCTTTTTATATAAAACAGAATACTTTTATAAAGTTATTCGTTTTATTAGATTATAAATAGAATATATTATATTTTATTTAAAAGATTTGTTTTATTAGAATATTTTATAGTAAATCAATCTGGATCGTCCATTTAAAAGTAAATCAATCTGGACCGTTCATGGATTAGTTACTATTCAGTCCATTCTTCTATAAATAAAAGTTCATTCCTTCATTATTTCTTACGAATTCACTGAAACTCTAGAGAGAGAATTCTTCTTCTATAATCTTGAGCGTATTTATTTAGAGTTTAAGAAAGATTTGAGTGTAGTGCAAGTTTTCTTCAAGTATATCCTCGCCCTACTAGTAGGAATACTCTTGTTTTACGGTAAGGGATATTATTTGTTGTACCCGTAAGGGGTATTATTTCTTTTGTATTCATGAAGAGAACTTCTGTTATTCCATTCCTTATTATTATGTTGGAATAACCTGTATATGCGAAGTACCGCATACATGGTAAAATTCTTCTGTTATTCCATTCCTTATTATTATGTTGGAATAACCTGTATATGCAAAGTACCGCATACATGGTGAAATTCTTCTGTATTCCATTCCTTATTATTATGTTAGAATAACCTGTATATGCAAAGTACCGCATACATGGTGAAATTCTTCTATTATTCCATTCTTTACAATTCTATCGAATATCCCGCCTCATGCGTTTCTGTGGGACCTAGTTCCATTATTTATTATTACCGTCGAATATCACATGCTTCGTGCATTTACGTGGGACTGGTTCCATTATTTATTATTACGCCGAAATATCACATGCGTGCTTTTTACGTGAACCTGGTTCCATCATTTATTATTACATTGGGAATAACACATGCATGCAAATATCTATACGCATGGTGAATCATACATTATTCCATTCTTTATTATTACATTGGAATAACTTTATCATGTGGATTACCACATGCATGGTGAATGATCCTTTGTATTCATTCCTTATTAAATTGTGGAAATGATCTCAGATATGTGGATTCTGCATGACGGGTGAAAATTCATTTGCAGCTTCATATATTCTTTATTATACTCAGTTGGTTAAAGTTTTGACTTCTATACTCCATGAAATTAATGGAATATCCTTGATATTTGTGCTTCATCTAGTATCTTTTCATGGAAATATTCTTCTGAGCATTCTTGAATTTTACTCTACAAAGAAGTATCATGTTGACAATTTGGACATTATTGAGTTCAGGATAAAATAACTTATAAATCTTTAGAATTTATTCTTGAACTTGTTTTATTGAATTATTATGTCATTGTCATGATGACTTATGTTGGTTATTATGTAAAAACATGAAAGTTTCTTAGAAATCGCAAAGGGTTGAAAATCAGATTTTGGTGAAAATGAAACATGAAATTCAATTAACCATATCTCCTACTATATTTCAAATTTTTGAGTGTGGTCAAGTTCTAGAGTTAGATCTATGAGTTTTCTAACTTATCCAAGTGGAATCACTGGAAAAGGTGTTGTAGATTTTTGTGTGGACTGATTTTAGCGAAGGAGTCAAAAACTGCCAATTTCGAAAAAGCTACTGCCCAGATTTTTAAAAGGGCATTTTTATCCACTTAATTTATGAGAAAAATTCCGGCCTTTTAGGACATGAAAATATATGGTATAAAGTACCTCCTTTCCAAAAATGAGCTCATTCCGACTTAAAATGAGCAAGTTATGACCATTTCAATATTTAGGTTTTTCTGATGAAAAATGCTATAACTGGAGTTCTATAACTCCGATGACCATGAAATTTAAACTGGAAGCTCACGTTAACATGTGTAAGATCCTACCAAGATTTGGGAATTTCTGGAGTTAAACTTGAGGTAGCTAATTTCTTAAGGAATTAATTAGAAATTGATTTTTGAAAAATAGTAAATGAATTTTAAAAATTAGAGAAAAATATATGTTCATTATGGAACTATATTCGCTAAATCCCAGAAAAGAAATATTTTTGGGACTGATTTGGTATTTTTCATGAAAATAGTTTAATTCTGAACATATGAGTTAAATATGTTATGTGAAGTAACAAAGTTGGAAAATAGGATTTTATGGCTTGGAAATCCTATATAAGGTATATCTGATTTTTTTGAGGATTTGATCATTGGTGATGAAATCTTATGAGTATGGCATTTTGAATGATTAAATGCATTATTTGGTAAAGTGTAAATAATTGAAATAAATTGTTTATAAGTTTAAGAAGTGATTAAAATATTGTTATGATATTAATAATATTAGATTATGAGTGGTTGATAATATATGGATAAATTTAAAGTCTTTAATATTTATCCTTATTTTTATTTGATTAATGCTTATATCATTGTCATCATCCTCATGCTTATATGGTGATGCTGAGTTATCTGAAACTACATGCAAAGATGGGTATTGATTATTGAATTGTGTATCTTTGGCTTATGTGCAAAGATGGATTGTTGATTATTGGTTTTATTGTTGTATATCTTTGGCTTACGTGCAGAGATGGACTTGGTATGATTATGACCAGTGATTATTCGGTATATTCATGACCATTGATGATTTAATGAATATCCTTGGCCCGTAGAGCAGGGATGACTTGATGATGTGGTTTATTTATTAAGCTGAGTCTCAGCGATAGAAATTGATAAAAACTTTTTAAATCATAGAAGATAGTAGACTTTATTCTCTACTTGACTCTTCTAATGGATTGCTTGTTCCGTTGTAATTAAACTTGATGTCTATTGTATTTTATCAGTTTAATATTGTTAAAGACTAATGATAATTTATTCTGCATTATCTTAGTCATAATATTTCTTACTGGGCTAGTTGAGCTCACCCTTTCTTTCTTTTGTTCTCTTGAAATGAGAATATAGCTGGGACGAGTCGGGGAAAGGAGTGATGGTCCAGATGATAACATTAGTAGTCCTCACTATTCTGTTAAATAGTGTGACAATAAATGTAATGAGGACTCCTTTGAGTGTGGATATTGTCTAGATGACAATATTCCTATTAAAACTCTCAGCTATGTATTGTCGTATTGTTTACACGACAGTTGTATAATTAAGTTTGTATTTGTATTCTGTACCATATATCTGGTGACTCAAGATGGGTGACGTATACCTCTTTTTGGGGGCGTCACAACAATACCTCGGTGTTACAGAATTAACATGGTCAAAGCATTTATCATACCAATAATCTCAGGATATAAAAACTTATAGGGTTAATTATGGTGAAGCATACCAACTAAGTATGAGTCATCAACTGCAGATGATAGTATTTGGTCGTACGGAGTGAATTGAAATCCATATGTATGAATGGGAGATTCATCTAACTCTCGCAGTGAGGTGGAATACAAAAAATTAATTTTTTGTGGATGTTGAGTAGCTTTAAAAGAACCACCGTTCTGACTGACAACGAAATTGGTGATTATAAAGACTTTTTGTTCCTTGACTGATGTTTGAAATTTTGTAAAAAGAGACCTTTTGATGCTAGCTTGTATGTTGGTGTCTTATAAAAGTATAATATGCAAATGTTAAGATGTTGTAATTTGGAGTTGCGTATGTATGTGTTTGTATATATATTAATATATATATATATATTTATATATTTTACCTTTTCATCCAACAATACCATCTCGATACTGTTTATGTAGTCTGATTTGTTGAAACTTGGCATATTTCAGAGTCGAGTTATCCTGACTTTAATCTTCCACGTCTCTTTGACAGGGCTGATGTCATCAACAGGGCTGATGTCATCAACAAAATCGTACTTAGTCGTCATCTAAATAAATGTTTAATAATTGAATGTTTGTGGCATAAGATGTTGTGTATTGAGTTGGTATTTAAAGTCATAATATAAAGTAGAGATTTACAAAGGATAATATCAAAATAGTGTTTGGATTTATCATAATTAAAATTAAAAGGATAATATTATAATAGTTGATATAAATCTAAACATTGTTTAGATTTATCTCAATTAAATTTAAAAAGGATGATATGATAATTAAATTACAAATGATAATATAGTAGTTGAGTTAAATCTAAACACATTTAGATTTATCATAATTAAATTTAAAAGGTTATAAACACTATTTACATTTATCATAACTAAATTTAAAAGGATAATATTATAATAGTTGAGATAAATCTAAAGCAGTGTTCGAGGATCTATCTAAATTAAATTTAAAAAGGATGATATGATAATTAAATTACAAATGATAATATAGTAGTTGAGTTAAATCTAAATACTATTTAGATTTATCATAATTAAATTTAAAAGGTTATAAACACTATTTAGATTTATCATAACTAAATTTAAAAGGATAATATTATAATAGTTGTTAGATTTATCACAAGTCTCAGCACAACATAACTAAGCGATTACTTTAGACAAAAGCATAAAATACAACATATCTCTGGTAGTGAAGTGAACCAATATAAATCTAAACAATGTTTAGATTTTTCACAAGTCTAGTTTCTACATAAGTGTCTCGATTACTTCATCGGACAAAAGTATGAAAATCTGAGAGATCTACAATGAGAATGTAAATAAACATAATTAAGCAGATTTATAGAAATACAAACAGATCTGCGAAGTAAAGAACCAATAATTTCACAAAGAAATAATTAAACAAATGAAGGAGAATTTACGAAAAAATATTTTTGAACAAGATCCATCACTAGCAAATAGTACACCAAAAGTGAGATTAATGAAAATCTTTCCTAGCCAGCATATCCAGATATCAAAGATTTTCTTCAAATTTTTACCTCATTCCTATCTCATTGAGTACTACTACCTCTCGTGAACTGTTCCTTTGTGCCGTTTGGAGATTTCTTTGGGAGAAAGACACAAGATGGGTTGTAACATGGAGCGGAATTAGTATGAATCATAGGATTCCAAGTGGTCAAATTTGACTTTAATACTTGAACTTACAGGTTGGCACGTGTTCGGACTCTTCCTTAGCATGTTCTTGATTAATGGAAGCCGACTATGGTTAGGATATTAGTTTAGAGGGGCTCTGTTGTGAAGGGTTTTCTGGTAAAGGAAATTTAGGAGTAATAATTATGATGTACAAGTGTTGTAAGGTTAGAAGGACAGATGGCAGTATATGTGGTAGGACAGATGTCAATTTATTATGTTAAAAACTGTGATTTAGTATATATTCTATTTAGAAGTTTCTAATTTTTAAAACAACCAAGGTACGTAGTAAAATAAGATGTTGAATGAAATTAATTTGAAGTAGTAAAGTTGTCATCTTTCTCGATTTTGATCTTCTTTTGCATTTTGTTGGTTGACATTTCAACATCAGTTGACTGAGATCCTTGTACATCATCATCGCTGATTGAATGTATAGGCCTTTTGCTTATAGGTGTGACACAGTTGACAACATCGAGCATTGACTCACCCTGTATAGACTGTAGTAACAAAATTAAACTTTTGTTAGATTAAATCATTTTTTCATATGTATAAACAAATTTATTGTAGGAATAAACACCAACCAAATGATATTACCTGAGGCTCATCACATATACTCGTGTAGGATTCAATTATTTTTTCATCGTTAGTCATCCTAGCAACTGTGTATGTCGCATAATTTGCCTTCAAATTATAAGATGATATCTGTATTTTGAAAAGGAACCTCTTTTGCAACAATATATTGAGTTCATCCAGAAAACAATCAAAGTCTCCATCCTAACGCATTTAAAAAACATGAATTAACAACAATTATGTACACAAGGTTAACAACAGGTTAGCGGAGTTTTTTAATTTTACCTTAATCAATTGTTCCCTTAATTCATAAGCTGGCTTTCCTATGACGTGTTGGGCTTCACGATCAAATAGAACAAAAGATGCACTGGACGTATCATCCATCACTTTAACTTGTACTTTAAATCTACAATTAAAAGCAATATTTTCAAAGTTTGATAATATTATAGAATTGAACAAATTATAAACATAAGGAAGATATAACGTATAACAAAATACTGTATCATAATACCTCGATGTCACAGAATTAACATGGTCAAAGCATTTATCACACCAATAATCTCAGGATATAAAAACTTATAGGGTTAATTATGGTGAAGCATACCAACTAAGTATGAGTCATCAACCGCAGATGATAGTATTTGGTCGTACGGAGTGAATTGAAATCCATATGTATGAATGGGAGCTTCATCTAACTCTCGCAGTGAGGTGGAATACAAAAAATTAATTTTGTATGGATGTTGAGTAGCTTTAAAAGAACCACCGTTCTGACTGACAACGAAATTGGTGATTATAAAGACTTTTTGTTATTTGACTGATGTTTGAAATTTTGTAAAAAGAGACCTTTTGATGCTAGCTTATATGTTGGTGTCCTATAAAAGTATAATATGCAAATGTTAAGATGTTGTAATTTGGAGTTGCGTATGTATGTGTTTGTATATATATTAATATATATATATATATATATATATTTATATATTTTACCTTTTCATCTAACAATACCATCTCGATACTGTTTATGTAGTCTGATTTGTTGAAGCTTGGCATATTCTAGAGTCGAGTTATCCTGACTTTAATCTTCCACATCTCTTTGACAGGGTTGATGTCATCAACAAAATCGTACTTAGTCGTCATCTAAATAAATGTTTAATAATTGAATGTTTGTGGCATAAGATGTTGTGTATTGAGTTGGTATTTATAGTCATAATATAAAGTAGAGATTTACAAAGGATAATATCAAAATAGTGTTTAGATTTATCATAATTAAAATTAAAAGGATAATATTATAATACTTGATATAAATCTAAACATTGTTTAGATTTATCTCAATTAAATTTAAAAAGGATGATATGATAATTAAATTACAAATGATAATATAGTAGTTCAACATTTTCTTCAAATTTTTACCTCGTTCCTATCTCATTTAGTACTGCTGCCTCTTTGTGAACTGTTCGTTTGTGTCGTTTGGAGATTTCACTGGGAGAAAGACACAAGATGGGTTGTAACATGGAACGGAATTAGTATGAATCATAGGATTCCAAGTGGTCAAATT
This sequence comes from Panax quinquefolius, assembly GCA_020205615.1. Lineage (NCBI taxonomy): Eukaryota > Viridiplantae > Streptophyta > Magnoliopsida > Apiales > Araliaceae > Panax > Panax quinquefolius. The sequence continues at coordinate 137,676,833 of CM035155.1, forward strand.
TGACTTTGATACTTGGACTTACAGGTGGGCTTTGTGTTTCGGACTATTCCTTCAAAGACTCTTGATTAATGGAAGCCGACTATGGTTAGGATATTAGTTTAGAGGGGCTCTGTTGTGAAGGGTTTTTACGGTAAAGGAAATTTAGGAGTAATAATTATGATGTCTGAGATGTTGTAAGGTTAGAAGGACGGATGGCAGTATATGTGGTAGGACAGATGTCAATTTATTGTGTTAAAAACTGTGATTTAGTACATATCCAACCACCAAAACATCGAGCTAGCGATAACTCGTGCCTGAAAGCACTGTATAATTCTCAAAAAAATTAAAAAAAAATTATGAACAAAAAAAATTGAAATGAGAGTTATTTTGCGGCAACATGTGATATATGGGACTTGCACTGCTCTTTCTTAGCAAACACATGCTACTAAGAGGAGAATTATCTCCTAGTGACACAAAATTTAGACGCATCATGTACATATAACAACCATCTTGAAATTAGATTAGATTAATACCAATACATGATGTACATATAACAGCATAAAGGCAAGGCGTAATGAAAAATATTACATTATCTAAAGACATATACCAACACAACAATTAATACATACTCAATCATTAACACATATCCAACCACCAAAACATCAAGCTAGTGAGATTAATTTCAAGAAATTTGACGTGAGTTTCCTTTAAAAATAGATATCCAGAAAATTTTAAACCTGTCTACAAAACTTACAATCATCAATACATATACAAACCTCCAAAAAAACAATCATTCCATACCCAAAAATCATCATATCCATGTATAATTAGTTAACTTTACAAAAGATAGAACCAAAAATATACAAACATGCAGAAAATATATAAACAACATGTTGAGCATAAGACCCATTACTTTATATGTGACACCCCCAAAATAGGTATACATCACCCATCCTGAGTCGTCAATAACATGGTACAGAAACAACTACAACTTTATTAATACAACATATAAACTATGAGTTTAAATACAAATATTGTCATCTAGACAATATCTATACCCAACTATGTCCTCAATACAATTATTGATACATTATTTTACAAAAATGGTGAGGACTACTAAAACAACTTCTAGAACCATCATTCCACACCCCGACTCGTACTCGCTACATTCTCGCCTCCTGAGAAGAAAAATGGAACAACAAGGAAAAGGGTGAGCTCAACTAACCCAGTAAAGAATATTATGACTAAGATAATATAGAACAAATTATCGTTAGTCTTCAACAGGAAAAATCGATAAAATATAATGACAACAAGTTTCGGATCAATATTCGCAATGAAATAATAATTCATAGAAGAGTTACGTAGAGAATGAATTCTACTATTATCTATGAATTTAAAAGTCCATCATCAATATTTTATCCCTGTAACATCAATCAATATTCATCCTGAATCAAATATTCATCTTTGCACTATAGGCCAAAGATATTCATCAGTCGATCATGTTCATCTCAACACATGTTCATCTTTGCACTACGGGCCAAAGATATTCATTATAAAATCATTTATCTTTGCACTACAGGCCAAAGATATTCAATAATATCATCATTTAGGACTAAGGATGATGAAAAATATTTTAAAGGAAACGAATCCAGTGAAACAAAAGAATAAATATCAAGGATTCATATTTCAGCTATTTCATGTCCAAAAATACCTCATAAATAATCATAATGAAGTAAAATTCAAGAATGATCAAAACATGGATACAATCAAAGCTAGTATCCATAATAGATATTTTGGACGAAAAGGAAAAAATTTTATTTTTCGATGAATAGTCTTGATATCGTGAATAGTCTTCAGATATCGTGAATAGTGCCGTATACGTAAATAGTAACCCCGACACAAAAAGTTCCAAATTTGATTCAAAGTTCAAACCAATATTTCGGCATAATGATATTGAAGAAAGTAATATCATTTAAAAAGAAAATAACATCCCTTACCTTGAAAAGATAGTACTTCTAGTTGAAACACGGGATATAGGCTATGACTTGAACTTGCACCGTATAGCAACACTCAAAGTATTAAAATACTCACAAGAATACGCTCAATATATCGAGAGAGAAAGAGAGAGAAGATTTCAGTTTCTGGTGTGATTTTCAATTCTAACCTAAGCACCCTATTTATAGGAAAATGCTTAGAACACCAAAGCAGAAAATTTAATAAAATAATAATATACTTTTCTTAATTTCCTTAGCACACCTCACCAGCTGATTCAACCATTAACATGTGCCACTCAAATAGAAAAAACGTTTTCCTTGATAAAAATAAATAAAACTTCCAAAAATCAATTATTTCGGAACTTTAATAATTAACAATAAATAGCCCTTTTGTCAGAAAAATTCAAACCACATGTCATTTCCATAGGAATTTTCATTCTCTACAACTTTGCAGAAGAAAGTTTTTCCAAATTCCAAACAGAAATTGACCAAGAAATTCCACAAACCAGGCGATTTTACATGTTTATAATCAAATTTCTATCAAGAATTGGTGTCTCACCGACACACAAAAACATGTGTTAATCATTTAATGCCACAAAATACTCTTCCTCCTCATATACTCATATATCTCACATTCATTGTAAAAATATCACCATCAATATATTATTAAAATAATATATTTAATTGAATTATTTTATCAGAAAAAGATAAAATATTAATTTTCAATAATTGTCACATTAAAAAATTTCTCCATCTATATCCACATAAAATCAATATTTTCCTCATCATATAAATCAATAATTAATTATTCACAAATAATATTACGAATCACATTCTCGATAAACGGGGCGATAGCCCAAGAAAGAGGGGGCTTTCAATAAGGATCTCTCCTTCTTGGTAGCGTAATTAGATGACCAAACCTCTCCTTGAGCGTAACTTTCTAGACATTGCCAATAATGTTATCTAATAATATTATTCGAGATAATATGAATTATTGCTCAGATAATAGAAAAAATCTTTGTGTAGTGACAATTATTAAAACAATAGTAATATAAAATATCAACGCAACAATTATTGAATCGATAAAATAAAATCTTTGAGCGATTAATTATCGTAACAATTATTGAATAGTGCCTTCTTACATAAGAATCAATAATTAGTGTAATCTGGTGTCTTCTTGTGTTTTAACCACCGGGTATTCTAACAAAATTAACGGTAACAACTACGCCGTTATTTATAACCAACTTATTCTTGTCGTTTTTTTCATCCAATCGCTTTCCTTTATGGGGCCCACACAAAGCTACGCCGTCGTACGAATATTCCCCGACAGTAAGAATATTCCACAACCAAACGAATATTCCCCATCAACAATGAATATTTTAAAACCACTTGCTTGTTTGAAATAATTGTGTATTTTACCCATAACTTACCACATTAATCAAATCAACCCTTACTATTTCAAGATAATAAATAGAGGAAATTTAATTTCATTAAATAATAAGTTGGGCTCTTACAACCTCCCCTCCTTATGAAATTTCGTCCTCGAAATTGACGTACGTACCTGGTGTTTCGAAAAGGTGAGGATACCTCGCTTTAATTTCCGTTTCCAACTCCCAGGTCATTTCCTCTATAGCATGGTTCCTCCACAAAACTTTAACTTGTGGTATGACCTTTGTGCATAGGACATGCTCCTTCCTATCCAAGATCTTGACAGGTATTTCTTCGTACGTTAAGTCTTCGGCTATCTCATCTGGTTCTAACTCAATAACGTGGTTTGGGTATTTCACATATTTACGAAGTACAGATATGTGAAACACATTATGAACACGAGACATACTCGGAGTTAACGCGAGTCTATAGGCTACATTACCTACTCGGTCAAGAATTTGAAATGGACCAATAAATCGTGGATTGAGCTTTCCTCTCTTCATGAATCTTGTAACTCCCTTCCATGGGGCAACACGCAACAATACATGATCCCCAATACTAAATTCCACGTCCTTTCGATGAAGATCCGCATAACTCTTTTGTCGATCTTGTGCCGTTTGTATACGTTGTCGAATCATTTGGATCTTTTCCGTAGTCATACGTACCAACTCGGGTCCCAACAATGTTGCTTCACCCACCTCGTCCCAACATACTGGAGAGCGACACTTTCGTTCATACAATGCTTCAAATGGGGCCACACCAATGCTTGTTTGATAACTGTTGTTGTAGGAGAATTCCACCAATGGTAAATACTTATCCCAACTCCCTTTGAAGTCTAGGACACAGAGTCTTAATAAATCTTCAAGAGTTTGAATAGTCCTCTCTGATTGTCTGTCCGTTTGAGGATGGTATGCCGAACTAAATCGTAAATTCGTGCCCATAGCTTTTTGCAAGCTAACCCAAAATCTTGAAGTAAATCTTGGGTCACGATCCGAAACTATGGATACTGGCATGTCATGCAATCTCACAATCTCATTTACATACATATGAGCAAGACGTTTAAGAGAATAAGTCGCCCGTGTCGGCAAGAAATGAGCAGACTTGGTTAATCTATCAACAATAACCTAAATAGCATCGATGCCTTGAGAAACTGTAGGAAGACCCGTAACAAAATCCATGGTAATGTGTTCCCACTTCCATTTCAGAATCTCAAGTGGTTGCAATGGACCCTTCGGTACTTGATGCTCCGCCTTTACACATTGACAAATTAAACACGTCGAGATAAACTTTGCAATCTCTCTCTTCATATTGTTCCACCAAAATGTATGTCGAAGATCACGATACATTTTGGTACTTCCGGGATGGATCGCAAATGGTGTATTGTGTGCCTCCATCATAATCTTTTACTTCAAATCAGAGTCGTTAGGAATAAAAAGTCTGGAGTGGACTCGAAGTATTCCTTCCTCATCGATTCTCGCTTCCGGAATAGCACCTTCTTGTACTTTCTTCTTCATACGCATCAGCTCCAGGTCGGTGGCTTGAGCAACCTTAAAGTTTTCTATTAATGTTGGCTCTATGCGTATACTTGACATCATCACACTCGTTCATGCATATGATCTTCTACTCAACGCGTCAGCTACCACGTTCGCTTTTCCAAGATGGTATTGAATAGTGTGGTCGTAATCTTTCAACAACTCGAGTCAACGTCGTTGCAACATATTGAGTTCCTTTTGAGTGAAGAAATATTTGAGGCTTTTATGGTCTGAATATATCTTCACTTTCTCCCCATATAGATAGTGCCTCCAGATCTTTAACGCGAAGACGACTGCTGCCAACTCTAGATCATGAGTAGGATAATTCCTCTCATATTCTTTAAGTTGTCGCGAGGCATAGGCTATGACTTTCGCCGGGTCGACAGATACTCCATGTTTAGACACCACACGCCCAAGGAATGCTACTTCCTCAAGCCAGAACTCGCATTTCTTCAACTTGGCATATAACTTGTTTTCACGAAGCCTTTGGAGTACCAGCTTCAAATGGTGCTCATGATCATCACGGCTTTTGGAATATATGAGAATATAAGATTTTTCTTGTGAAATTCTTGTCTTTTAGTGTCAGAGTTACTATTTACGTATACGACACTATTCACGAATGCGACATTATTCACAGAAAAATTAAATTTTAGTTTTTCGTCCAAAATATCTATTATGGATACTAGCTTTGATTGTATCCATGTTTTGATCATTCTTGAATTTTACTTCACTATAGTTATTTATGAAGTATTTTTGAACTCGGATTGTTTAAAGTACGAATCCTTAATATTTGTTCTTTTGTTTCACTGGATTCATTTTCTTTAAAATATTTTTCATCATCCTCAGTCCTAAAAGATGATATTCTTGAATATCTTTGGCACTGTAGTGCAAAGATGATTGATTTTCTTATGAATATCTTTGGCACTGTAGTGCAAAAGATGTACAGTGTTGAGATGAACATGACTAATCGGTGATGAATATCTTTGGCACAGTAGTGCAAAGATGAATATTTGATTCAAGATGAATATTGATTGATGTTACTGGGATAAAATATTGATGATGGACTTTTAAATTCATAGTTTAATTTTATTTTCTACGTAACTCATCTATGAATTATTATTTCCGCTGCGAATATTGATCTGAAACTTGTTGTTTATTATATTCTATCAGATTTTTTCCTGTTGAAGACTAACGATAATTTGTTCTATATTATCTTAGTCATAATATTCTTAACTGGACTAGTTAAGCTCACCCTTTTCTTTTTTGTTCCATTTTTCTTCTCAGGAGGCGAGAATGTAGCAAGTACTAGTCGGGGTGTGGAATGATGGTTCTAGAAGTTGTTTTAGTAGTCCTCACCATTTTTATAAAATAATGTACCAATAATTGTAATGAGGACTTAGTTGGGTATGGATATTGCCTAGATGACAATATTTGTATTTAAACTTACAGTTTATATGTTTTATTAAAAAAGTTATAGTTGTTTCTGTACCATGTTATTGGCAACTCAAAATGGGTGATGTATACCTATTTTGGGGGCGTCACATTTATTATCTCTAATCCCAACTCTTTAATACCCAAAAATCAAATCTTTATATGTATGTCTGTGTATATATGTATACATAGAGAGAAATGTGAATCTGGGTACTATTTTTCTCCTGATACATACGTTTCGAATCTTTATAAAATAGAGCGGGAAAAAGGCTTGAGTTACGGGTGATAGTGGAGATTTGAGACACAGATGCTTCACCACCGTTGGAAATCAAGAAAATGTGTAGCTATTAAAGAAAATGAAAGGACTGATTTGTATTTTAAAGAGAGAAAGGATTGTACCAGCGCCTTGATCACCAACTCCTCGAACAATGGTGAGACCCACCAGAAGAGGATCATATGCAGCATCAGAGACTCCAAAAACATAATCTTGAAATGAAACCTCTATTCCATTGAGATACTCATCATACTCATAACCATTGCTTAATCCCAAATACCCAATAACAATTACACCGCAAAAACATAAAATGTTCCTCATTTATTATCTCTAATCCCACCTCTTTAATACCCATAAATCAAATCTTTATATGTATGTGTGTGTATATATGTATACATAGAGAGATATGTGAATCTGGGTACTATTTTTCTCATGATACATACGTTTCGAACCTTTATAAAATAGAGCGGGAAAAAGGCTAGAGTTATGGGTGACAGTGGCGATTCGAGACACAGATGCTTCACCACCGTTGGAAATCACGAAAATGTGGAGCTATTAAAGAAAATGAAAGGACTGATTTGTATTTTAAAGTGTAGCTACATGGGATGGGATGGAGCTATTAAGGAAAATGAAAGGACTTCATCTGATATTAAGTTATCACAATAGTTTTACATCTACCTATACAAAACACAATTAATTTTGAAAACAAAAATTTCCGAAAGCAATATACCTCCTTCGATTTCCCTCTTTCCTTTTAGTTCTTCAATTTCTCCAATTCCCCTCTCATTTTAGTTCTCCCTCCCTAGATTTCTTCAATATACCTCCTAAGAAGTAAAGGGCTTTGGGTTTGGTTTGGGTTTTCCCGTCACACCATCATCATCTCTCTCTATATATCTCTCTCAAATTGTTGAAGCTTACAGATCGGACTTCTAGGATATCTGTATCATCCTCTTCCCCTCCGGTAAGCACCCTTCTGAATATTTTGGGATCTAAATCAACCCATTTTTTCTTAGCTTTAATAAACTTTCATGTATTCAAAGTTTAACTAAATTTCATGTAATTGTTTTAATTGTTTATTCATTCAAGTATGATATTTGTTGTTTTCTCACGATCAAGTTTTACAATTCTGTTCTTTTGCTCACAATTTGCACAGTTATGACCCAAGTTTTGCTGTATAAATCTGTGTTTTCAATGGCAATTTTGCAGGAGTGGATGCTGATAAATTATCTGTAGTGGGTATGTCTTCAATTATTGCAAGTTGCATAATTTGTATGTTTATTTATCTTTTTCTACACGCACAAACACACATATGTATTATTTATCAAACATATGTATTGTATATTTGCTATGTCAATGAGGAAAACTGCAAGTTGCACCAGGGTATATTTGCTATATCTACCTGTTTCTCTTATGAATTATTGCTAGGAAAACTGCAAGTAGAGAGATGTGAGGAGGAAAACTGTACTAATTTAGTACACACAAAATTAGTTTCTGTTATTATTAGTTTTGGTGGTTGTAGACTTTAGTATTATTACTCTCTTTATAATACGATAAAAAAAATTAATCTGTAATGTTAGGGATAAATTGAGTTGACAAGATAATTGCATGCAAGGAAGAAATTTTGTCACCAGTATCATTAATGTAATTTATTTAAAGATAAAACTTTAGCAACTCCAGTAAAAAGTTCGTATTAGAGATTGAACGAGTCCGTGCATAAAACATTGTCCTAATTAATACTTTATCCATTTCTTGATATAAGTCGTTTTAGAATTATGTACAGTATTAAAAAAATAATTGTATAACTTTAAATATAATATTAATTATCTATATTATCTTTATATTATAAAAAGAGAGTGTTATTTATTAGGAAAAAATAGTGAAAGAACCAAAATTATATTTAATACTTGGAGTAATTTTGAAAACTAAATAATTAATAATTACATAAAATTCTCAAACCACTTATATTAAAATTGAGTGTCATGACTAACATAGCAGTAGTTTAACCAACTTTATACCCTACAGATTATATAGTGCACATGTGTGGCTTCAAATGCTTTTATCTATATTTTCCAATACGCTAACACTGTAAATTTGTAAACTGAACCATTTGGATACCTTTACGAAATTATTGTAATAAGAAATTTGACAAACACTGTGGTGTACAATATGCGGATGCACACGTCGTAAAACATTCTCTGCTGCAAAACTCGTGCAAAGTGCAAACAAAACAATATATTCTGAGTGTTACTATTTTGATGTAGAACAATATCTGGAGATAGATCATTATTGAAAATAATTGATAAAAATAAGGGAATAATGCATTTCTTTCAATTCCTAATTTTCTATACACGGGAAGCTTAGATCCTCCAGTTTCACATCAACTCAGGTACAATGATATAGTTTCAGAACTAAATACAATGATGTTCATTTGGCAACAACTTTATTCTATAACCGTTGCCATAGTTATAATTTTCGTCATAGTTATATCATCGACTTTATATGCTATAACGACGAAAAAAATCCGCGTCATAGCCAGTTCGTTTTTGGTTCACTCATGAATATGTACAGCTTGCAAACTTGGCAAATTTGAAACTTTTGTAAGTTCTGCATACACATATATAATGTTTTAGAATTATATTCTTAGCATATATTGATGGCAATAAAAAGTTGCACATACAATTGATTTTTTTAATTGCTAAAGTCTCCTGTAGAGTATCAAGGTACATTAAGAAGGCGTGAATTTCAAACTTGAAATTATGCACAATTCACTTGAACAAATCAGTCATTGTAAATCATGGTAACTCATAGAGGAAATGAGAAACAGTGAGAAATTTATAGAAAATCAAATTACTGTTTTTGTTTCTTGGTGAAATAATGGGGACTTTTAATGAGAAAGGATTCTTTCCATTTCTGTTAATTTCTTTGGATTCCCTTTTGAATTTGTAGTATGGTCACAACTTTTCTTCTATCTTCTTTGTGTTTGTTTTCTCTCTCTTTCCCTGTTTGTGGAATTCATGGCTGCTGTTGTTAGTTTTGATATTCCTCTACCAGGGTAAGCCTCTTCTTCTTTACGCTTTTAGCTTTTTTCGGATTATTAATTTTTAAAAAAAATCCTTTGTGTTGTTAAGGTTTTGTTAGATTTTTGTGGGTTTCGTAGATTTTTGAAGCAAACCCCATTATGTTTTAGCTTTTTATATATTTTTGAAGCAAACCCATTATGTTTTGGCTTTTAGCTTTTGCTAGTTTTATAGATTTTTGAAACAAGCCCCTTTATGTTTTTAAGCTTTTGTTAGCTTTTGTGGGTTTGTAGATTTTTGTACAACAATGTGTAATAATGTGTATACACAACTCAGTTTATGAGTTTGCAATTACTGTATATGGGTCTCTTAATTTTGCTAATCATATGGATTCACAACGTACCTGAAGAAAATGAACGTTCATAGTGTTTTTTGTGAGATTCTGAGTTTTAAGCTGATGGGTTTTTGGTTTTCCGAGAGACATATGTTTATTTTCTTAAGTATTCTGTTTTTATTTCCTGTTTCTTAAAAATTTTAATTAGTAGTCAATGAGGCTAATAGTTTTATTTTGTCTAGACTTTGCACAATGGTGCAAACTGTAGATTTCTTTAGCATTTTCTATTTGTGTTTTGTGTTTATTGTTATTGTGGTTCTTTGAATGAAAATTTTACTTTACTTTATAGTTTAAAAATCACATGGCTTGATTGGGGATGTCTAAATCTAACAAATTATAGAAGTTTCACATTAGATATCTATAATATAAAACACAACCAAATACGAATCTATTCCCACTTTAAAATTTGACAAACCACAATAACAGCTCAGATTTCTTCCCAATTCATCTAACTTAATCTAAGGGTCAGAATTAATTTCACACAAAAAACAAAAACAAAAAAATACCGCCCAAATCAAAAGCCCCTACACTCTGCCTAAGTCCCGCTTACTTCCGTTGTACTCTCTTCCAAAATTAAACTCTCTGCTCTGTATATCCTTCCAAAAACTATTTTTTCCTTTCTTTGTCTATATGCCCTTTCGAAGAAGGAGAAGAAGAAGCTCAACAACTTCATCGATTCATGAACTCTCTCCTCGCCCGAAATGGTAAAGCCCCTCAAAACCCAATTTCTCTTTCATCTCAACCCAATTTTCTGTTATGATTCACTTAATAGTATGTTCCCCGTGTAATATATCCATGGAATCGATATCGCTTAACCAAATCATCGTGCATCTCTGGATTCCTTTTTCTATTATAACAATACTATTATAAACACCAAAGATTGGCAACAACTTCCTTCAAGTGTGCGTTTGACACTCAGAGAGAGAGAAGAAAGTAAGAAGATCTCACATTAATCTTTTTCACCCGGCTGCAGGTGTGACCTCTCACTCACTCACATAAGTACAACAATAAGTGATTATTCATTAAGATGGGGAACACTGTTGTAGCTAAAGATATTGATCAGGTATGTTCTGATTATTATTATATCTTCAATTTGCACTTGGTTATTACCTAAAGGGCCAAAAAAGTACAATCTTTCATTAATTCTGATCTGAATTGGTGGCTTGGTTAATGAGCTACTTATAGTTTAAGAAATATCTTTTATGCTTAATTGCTAGAACCACATACTTTATTATGCACATTTTTAATTGGAAAGCAGAGGTAAACTACGTAAAAGAGTATAAATCCTCCAAAATTCCAAAATTTTTAATTGGAAAGTGCACTATTTCCAAAATTCTCTACATGTAAAGAAAATTACCAATTTTAAAAGTAATTTAGATTTCAGCTTGACAGAAAATTACATGTATCTACTATCATATAGTAAATAGGTGTTGCCTTCAAGTCTCAATTCACATATAGGTGGGCATGATTTGAAAACAGTAAATGCCTCTCAATTCATAGGAAATATTGATTTGAAGGAATTTGTTACGGTAAAGTATTTTACCATATAAAGTATCTCAAGTTTTCAGTTTTTGTGTTTTCTTTAATTAACTGAATTTGCAATAATGACCCTTCCAAAGTACACATGTTTTATGAAAGGACAAAAAATTATTTTATGAAAGGCAATTACTGACAGTTCGGGCCACCCAACTTGAAAATGCCAGGTTTTGTGACTGTTAACTCAATCAACCCAAATGTGTGACATTATTCATGGAGTTACGGGATTGAGAAGCAAGCTTACCTTCCAACCAACCCAGATTCGAAAACCTTAGAGCATTAGTTTAAAACTATAATGCTTAGACCCGGGGTGTGTATATCAAACATGTGTGTATATCAACACTTATACAACCAAACATCAAACATCACTAAAGAGTGCTGATATATGAAGTGATAGTTGCACACTCTTAAAGTGTTAAACGAGTATTCATTATATAACCCGTATTTGTTAAGGTGTGCAACTGAATAGTGATTCTACCAATAACTACTTGATAAAAGCAAGTCTAGCAGGGATTTACTCTGTCCCCATCTGCCTTTTGTTCTCGATTAAGTGATCTCTTAATATGTTATGTGTATATAAATACAATGTGTATATAAACATCATGAATTTTTATATTAATTAAAATTATAACATAGATATATTGGGGATGTAAAAACATTTAAACCATATAGTTTATCGTGTTTAAAACCCATACAACAACAAAAAAACATATCTTTTAAGGAAAAAAAAGGGTAGAAGAAACTCAATATTGCTTTGTGGTAGAAATTCATCTAACCGCCTTATATATTTTTTTAACCTGGGAAATAGGAAATGCAGAAATGTTTTTACGAGGAGACTAGAAATAGGTTCTCCCTCTTCAAAGAAATGCAAGAAACTATTACCCAAATATTACAAACCTCTTTATTACAAAAAATGCTAAACAATTTAAATGCTTATTATATCTTCTGTTTGGTTGATGAGAATCTGTAGTGAAGATTCTAAATTAGAGCTAGATATGACGGAAGATGTTTTTATATATAATAACGTTAGATCTTCTATTTGGTTCATGATATATAATTGTACAGAAGATGTTTTTATACATAATAAATATTTGTAGTATATGATTTGATCTTTGAAGGATATAAAACTTAACAAATGCATGTTGTGACACCCACAAAATAGGTATACATCACCCATCTAGTACCCATACTATGTATGCGAAACAACTACAACTTTATTAATACAACATATAAATGTGAGTTTAAATACAAATATTATCATCTAGACAATATCTATACCCAACTATTTTCAATACAAAAATGGTGAGGACTACTAAAATAACTTCTAGAACCATCATTCCACACCCCGACTGCAGACTCGCTACATTCTCGCCGCCCCCCGAGAAGAAAAATGGAACAACAAGGAAAAGGGTGAGCTCAACTAGCCCAAAAGAAGAATATTATTACTAAGATAATATAGAACAAATTATCGTTAGTCTTCAACAGGAAAAATCTGATAAAATATAATAGACAACAAGTTTTAGATCAATATTCGCAATGAAAATAATAATTCATAAAAGAGTTACGTAGAGAATGAATTCTACTATTATCTATGAATTTAAAAGTCCATCATCAATATTTTATCCTCAGAACATCAATCAATATTCATCTTGAATCAAATAATCAAATATTGCCAAAGATATTCATCACCGGCCATGTTCATCTCAACACTGCTCATCTTTGCACTACGGCCAAAGATATTCATTATAAAATCATTTATCTTTGCACTACGTGCCAAAGATATTCAATAATATCATCATTTAGGACCGAGGATGATGAAAAATATTTTAAAGGAAACGAATCCAAAGGAAACAAAAGAATAAATATCAAGGATTCAGATTTCAAACTATTTCATGTCCAAAAATACCTCATAAATAATCATAGTGAAGTAAAATTCAAGAATGATCAAAACATGGATACAATCAAAGCTAGTATCCATAATAGATATTTTGACTTAAAAGGAAAAATTCATTTTTCATGAATCGATGAATAAGATATCGTGTCATAACGTGAATAGTAACCCCAACACAAAAAGTTCCAAATTTGATTAAAAGTTCAAACCAATATTTTAAGATAATGATATTAAAGAAAATAATATCATTTAAAAAGAAAATAACATCCCTTACCGAAAAGATAAGACTTTAATTGAAACCAGGATATAAAGGCTATGACTTGAACTTGCACCAGATAGCAACACTCAAAGTATTAAAATACTCACAAGAATACGCCAATATATCGAGAGAGAAAAGAGAGAAGATTTCAGTTTTTCGTGTGATTTTCAATTCTAACCTAAGCACCCTATTTATAGAAAATGCTTAGAACACCAAAGCGTAAAATTTAATAAAATAATAATATACTTTTCTTAATTTCCTTAGCACACCTCACCAGCTGATTCAACCATTAACATGTGCCACTCAAATGGAAAAAACGTTTTCCTTGATAAAATAAATAAAACTTCCAAAAATCAATTATTTTTAACTTTAACTTCAATAATTCACAATAAATAGCCCTTTTGTCGAAAAATTCAAACCACATGTCCTTTCCATAGGAAATTTCATTCTCTACAACTTTGCAGTAAGAAAGTTTTTCCAAATTCCAAATGTAAATTGACCCAAATCCACAAACCAAGCGATTTTACATGCTATAATCAAATTTTGGCCAAGAATGGGGTTCACCGACACACAAAACATGTGTTAATCATTTAATGCCACAAAAATACTCTTCCTCCTCATATACTCATATATCTCACATTCATTGTAAAATATCACCATCAATATATTATTAAAATAATATATTTAATTGAATTATTTTATCGAGAAAAAGATAAAATATTAATTTTCAAACAATTATCACATTAAAAAAATTTCTCCATCTATATCCACATAAAATCAATATTTTTCTCATCATATAAATCAATAATTAATTATTCACAAATAATATTATGTAATCACATTATCGACAACCAAAAGCAGGTTCCCAAGAAAAGAGGGCTTTCCAATAAGGATCTCTCCTTCATCTCACGCAATTAATTAGATGATCAAACCTCTCCTTAGATGTAACTTTCTAGACATTGCCAATAATGTTATCTAATAATATTATTCAGATAATATGAATTATTGTCCGATAATAGAAAATATCGCGGTAGTGACAATTATTAAAACAATAGTAATATAAAATATCAACGCAACAATTATTGAATCAATAAAATAAAATATCGAATAAAGAATTACATCGTAATAATTATCGAGTAAGTGCCTTCACGTAAGAATCAATAATTGGTGTAATACGCGTGTGCTACCGTGTTTTAACCAACCGGTATTCCAACAAGATAATCTCAGAATAACTACGCCTGCTATTTATAACCAACTTATTCTTGTCATTTTCTTCATCCAATCGCTTTCGTTATGGGGCTCACACAATAAGGTCGCTGGCCGTCGCATTTAATATTCCCCGACAAAGAAGAATATTCCACAACCAAACTAATATTCCCCGTCAACAATGAATATTTTAAAACCACTTGCTTGTTTGAAATAATTCATGATTTTACCCATAACTTACCACATTAATCAAATCAACCCTTACTATTTCAAGATAATAAATAGAGGAAATTTAATTTCATTAAATAATAAGTTGGGGTCTTACAACCTCCCTCCTTATGAAATTTTGTCCTCTCGAAATTGACGACGACGCACTGTGTTTCAAAAGGTGAGGATACCTCGCTTTTTTCGCTTCCAACTCCTGTGTCATTTTCTCTATAGCATGGTTCCTCCACAAAACTTTAAACTTGTGGTATGATGACCTTTTTTCAGGCGTAGGACATGCTCCTTCTATCCAAGATCTCGACAGTACCTCTTCGACGTTAAGTCTTCTGGCTATCTCTCGTCTGGTTTCTAACTCAATAACGTGGTTCGGGTCTTTTTCATATATTTATATTTAAAGTACATATATGTGAAACACATATGAACACGAAACACATTATGAACACGAGACATACCTTGAGGTAACGCGAGTCTATAAGCTATATTACCTACTCGATCAAGAATTTGAAATGGACCAATAAATCGTGGATCGAGTTTTCTCTCTTCCCTAATCTTGTAACTCCTTCCATGGGGCAACACGCAACAATACATGATCCCCAATACTAAATTCCACGCCCTTTCGATGAAGATCCGCATAACTCTTTTTTGTCGATCTTGTGCCGCTTTGTATACGTTGTCGAATCATTTGGATCTTTTCCGTAGTCATACGCACTCAACTCGGGTCCCAACAATGTTGCTTCACCCACCTCGTCCCAACATACCGGAGAAGCGACACTTTCATCCATACAATGCTTCAAATGGGGCCACACCAATGCTTGTTTGATAAATCTGTTGTTGTAGGAGAATTCCACCAATGGTAAATACTTATCCCAACTCCCTTTGAAGTCTAGGACACGTAGTCTTAATAAATCTTCAAGAGTTTGAATAGTCCTCTCGATTGTCCGTCTGCTTTGAGGATGGTATGTCAACTAAATCGTAAACTGCGCTCATAGTTTTTTTTGCAAGCTAACCCAAAATCTTGAAGTAAATCTTGGGTCACGATCCAAACTATGGATACGGCATGCCATGCAATCTCACAATCTCATTTACATACATATGAGCAAGACGTTCAAGGAATAAGTCTCCCAGATTTCAGCAAGAAATGAGCAGACTTGGTTAATCTATCAATAATAACCCAAATAGCATCGATGCCTTGAGAAACCGTAGGAAGACCCGAATAAAAATCCATGGTAATGTGTTCCTACTTCCATTTTTGGAATCTCAAGTGGTTGCAATGGACCCTTAGGTACTTGATGCTCCGCCTTTTACACGTTGACAAGTTAAACACGCCGAGATAAACTTTGCAATCTCTCTCTTCATATTGTTCCACCAAAATGTATGTCAAGATCACGATACATTTTGGTACTTCCTGTGATGGATCGTAAATGGTGTATTGTGTGCCTCCATCATAATCTTTACTTCAAATCGTAGTCGTTTAGAACACAAAGTCCGAGTGGACTCAAGTATTCCTTCTTCATCGATTCTCGCTCCTAATAGCACCTTCAGTACTTTCTTCTTCATACGCATCGCTCCCGCCCAATCTGGCTCGAGCAACCTTAACTTTTTCTATTAAAGTTGGCTCTACGCGATACTACTGACATCATCACACTCTCCTCGTGATATGATCTTCTACTCAACGCCATACCTACCACGCTCGCTTTTTCCGTGATGGTATTGAATAGTGTGGTCGTAATCTTTCAACAACTCGAGCCAACGCCGCTGCCGCATGTTGAGTTCCTTTTGAGTGAAGAAATATTTGAGGCTTTTATGGTCCGAATATATCTCCACTTTCTCCCCATATAGATAGTGCCTCCAGATCTTTAGCTAAGAAGACGATCGGGCCGCTAACTCTAGATCATGAGTAGGATAATTCCTCTCATATTCTTTAAGTTGTCGCGAGGCATAGGCTATGACTTTCCCACGCTGCATGAGAACACATCCTAACCCTTTGTCTCAAGATCATCAGAGATAACAAATCCATCCGAACCAGATGGTATTATTAGAACAGTGTGCCAAATAAGTCTCCTCTTAAGCTCTTGGAAACTCTTCTCGCATTCCTCGCTCCAAACGAATTTTGTATCCTTCCGAGTTAGTTGAAGTTAATGGAGTAGCGATTCGAGAAAACCCTTCCACTAATCTCCGATAATAACCAACCAGCCAAAAGCTACATACTTTGGCCACCGACTTTGTTGCTTCTAACTTTCATATTGCTTCAATCTTCGCCGGTCGACAGATACTCCATGTTTAGACACCACATGCCCAAGGAATGCTACTTCCTCAAGCCGTAACTCTGCATTTCTTCAACTTGGCATATAGCTTGTTTTCACGAAGCCTTTGGAGTACCAAATTTTCAAATGGTGCTCATGATCATCACGGCTTTTGGAATATATGAGAATGTCATCAATAAAGACAACAACGAACCGATCTAAATAGTCCTTGAATACTCGGCTCATCATATCCATGAAAGTCCGCAGGAGCATTAGTCAATCCAAAAGACATGACTAAGAATTCATAATGCCCGCATCGAAGTTCTCAAGGCGCTTTGAATATCCTCGCCTAATCTTTCACCGATGATATCCGTAACTAAGATCGATCTTTGAAAAGAATTGTGCTCTCTTGCAATCGGTCAAACAGTCATCAATACGAGGTAGTGGATACCTATTCTCGATGGTGACATGGTTCAATTCCCGATAGTCAATACAAAAGTCGCATACCCCGCCTTTCTTCTTTACAAATAAAACAGAGCACCCCAAGGAGATGTACTAGACTAATGAAACCGATGTCCAACAACTCCTCGTAGTTGGACCTTTAACTCCTCAAGTTCAATAGAGCCATTCGATATGGGGTTTTAGAAATGGGCTTTGTACTGTGTTCAAGATCAATAAAGAATTCAACTTCACGCTCGGGGTAGATCGAGAAGTTCTTCAGAAACACGCCAGAAATTTACTAACAACAGAATATTATTCAAATCGACGTGTCTTTATTCAAATCCATAACATGGGCTAAGAAAGTTTGACATCCGCTTTTCAATAAACGAATAGCTTTTTTATGACTAGATATGACAAAGAATTGATTTTAGTGGCTTAGTTGCTTGAATTGCATAACAAAGTTGGTTAGAATATGAAAACTAACAACCTTATTTAAAATAATCAATTTTGGCATGATGAGTAGTTAACCAATCAATCCCTAAAATCACATCAAAAGCAAGTATCTTTAAAGAGATAAGGTCAACAGGTAAGGTGATGGTGCCAACTTGAATCAAACAAGATTTATAAACAGTGGATGTGATGAAAGTTTCTCCTAACTGAGTCTCCACAGATAAATCAAAGTCTAATTTCTCCGGAGTCAAGTTTAAACGTTGAGCACAAGCAGGAGAGATAAATGAATGGGTAGCACCAGTATCAAGTAAGGTATAAACTTCGCAAGAATTAATGATTAGCTTACCCGTGATCACCTCGTTTTGGTTTCTCTCGATTTTGACCAATCACGATAAACGCTTCTTCCAGAACCGCTGACTTTGACTTTTTTGGGACAAACCTTTTGAGTCACCCCCCCCGGACTTGGTTTCGCTTATCGCATAATCTCGAGCGATATGTCCTTCCTTTCCATAATTATAACATACCTTGAACTGTCAGGGGGCAATTTGGACCGATATGTCCTTCTTTTCCAAGACTTATAAGATACGACCGGTGGTCGTTCTCCTCCTTAGAACCATTCACATCACGGTGTTGACGCCTTCACATGGTCATTGTTAAATCTCCTCTTTAAAAATCTCCTCCCGACTCGCTTCTTCTATTCTCATGGCTACGACTACCACCAGAGTGGTTACCATTTTTGTCCGTCTTTTTTCTTTCTCCACCGGGTTATCGTTATTCATTGATCGCTATCTCCCAGATGATCCTCGGTTATGGTCCCCGGTTGAACGTATTTCGTTATCTCGCCTAATAATTGAGCCCTCATTGACAACATCCAATAGAGAGAAAATTTATGAGAAATGAGATACCGACGACGTACGTCGGGTTTCAAACCTCTCTAAACATCGCGCCATATACGCTCCTCATTCTCCACCAAATGAGGTGCAAACTCGATAACTCGCAAACTTTGCCTCAGATCGGGACACCGCCATGTTATTTTGTTCTAGTCTAATAAACTCCACTTCCTTCATACGATTTAATACTTTCGTGAAAGTACTTGTCATTGAAACAGCTTCAAACGTCTCCCAAGACATGCCGAAAAGCAAATTTGGATGGGTACGCCTCACGATTCCCACCAAGAATCGCCTCATTACTGAACATAAAAGTAAAAAATGGAACCTTCTTTTTTAGTGCATCCCAAGACATCGAATATCTTGGTAATTTGTTTGACCCACATCTCCGCTTTAATCGGATCCGCTTTCCCTGCATTCGTGGTCCCAACTCTTTCGAACTCGCTTTCGCCGTGACAAATCGTGTGCTTGTTATCATTTCCACCGTATTTTGTGCACGAAGTCTCCTCGTCTCGATTTTGCATGAATCGCAAAAAACTTCTAAACATCCCCTCGCTCGCTCATCCGCTTTCAATGGCGTTGTTTCAGGAGGAACATCATTTCACCCACGACGTTTCTCCTCATTGGTGAGTACAAAGCGCTCCACGGCCTCATTTACTCCATCGTTAACATTCTCAAACCGACATTCTCAAACATCGCATATAAAACAAGGGTTAATTAAGGAAATCAACATATCACATAATATCCTATATATATCGACCAACTAACAAATAAGCTTTTAGTAGGACACACTAAAGCGAAGGATTTACTCTGCTCTCCCTCCTAGTTCTATTCCCCCGATCTCCGCCAGAGATCATATCCCTAAGCTCTGATACCAACTGTGACACCCCCAAAATAGGTATACATCACCCATCCTGAGTCGTCAATAACATGGTACAGAAACAACTACAACTTTATTAATACAACATATAAACTATGAGTTTAAATACAAATATTGTCATCTAGACAATATCTATACCCAACTATGCCCTCAATACAATTATTGATACATTATTTTACAAAAAAGGTGAGGACTACTAAAACAACTTCTAGAACCATCATTCCACACCCCGACTCGTACTCGCTACATTCTCGCCTCCTGAGAAAAAAAAATGGAACAACAAGGAAAAGGGTGAGCTCAACTAGCAAAGTAAAGAATATTATGACTAAGATAATATAAAACAAATTATCATTAGTTTTCAACAGGGAAAAATCTTATAAAATATAATAGACAACAAGTTTCAGATCAATATTTGCAGCGGAAATAATAATTCATAGAAGAGTTACGTAGAGAATGAATTCTACTATTATCTATGAATTTAAAAGTCCATCGTCAATATTTTATCCCAGTAACATCAATCAATGTTCATCTTGAATCAAATATTCATCTTTGCACTATGTGCCAAAGATATTCATCACCGGCCATGTTCATCTCAACACTGCTCATCTTTTGCACTACGGGCCAAAGATATTCATTATAAAATCATTTATCTTTGCACTACAGGCCAAAGATATTCAATAATATCATCATTTAGGACTGAGGATGATGAAAAATATTTTAAAGAAAACGAATCCAGTGAAACAAAAGAATAAATATCAAGGATTCAGATTTCAAATTTATTTCATGTCCAAAAATACCTCATAAATAATCATAGTGAAGTAAAATTCAAGAATGATCAAAACATGGATACAATCAAAGCTAGTATCCATAATAGATATTTTTGACTTAAAAAGAAAAAATTTCATTTTTTGTCGATTCGTGAATAGTGTCAGATACGTGAATAAGGTCAGATACGTGAATAGTAAACTCCCTACACAAAAAGTTCCAAATTTGATTAAAAGTTCAAACCAATATTTTTAAGATAATGATATTGAAGAAAATAATATCATTTAAAAAGAAAATAACATCTCTTACCTCGAAAAGATAAGATTTCTAATGAAACACCTGGATATAGGCTATGACTTGAACTTGCATCAGATAAACACTCAAAGTATTAAAATACTCACAAGAATACGCTCAATATATCGAGAGAGAAAGAGAGAGAAGATTTCAATTTTCGTGTGATTTTCAATTCTAACCCAAGACCCTATTTATAGGAAAATGCTTAGAACACCAAAGCAGTAAAATTTAATAAAATAATAATATACTTTTCTTAATTTCCTTAGCACACCTCACCAAGCTGATTCAACCATTAACATGTGCCACTCAAATGGAAAAAATGTTTTCCTTGATAAAAATAAATAAAACTTCCAAAATCAATTATTTTTAACTTTAACTTCAATAATTCACAATAAATAGCCCTTTTTGTCAGAAAAATTCAAACCACATGTCCTTTCCATAGGAAATTTCATTCTCTACAACTTTATAGAAGAAAGTTTTTCCAAATTCAAAAATGTAAATTGACCAAAATCCACAAACCAGACGATTTTACTGTGCTATAATCAAATTTTCGATCAAGAATTGGGGTCTCACCACACACACAAAACATGTGTTAATCATTTAATGCCACAA
Source organism: Panax quinquefolius (assembly GCA_020205615.1). Classification (NCBI taxonomy): domain Eukaryota; kingdom Viridiplantae; phylum Streptophyta; class Magnoliopsida; order Apiales; family Araliaceae; genus Panax; species Panax quinquefolius. The sequence continues at coordinate 137,698,571 of CM035155.1, forward strand.
AAATACTCTTCCTCCTCATATACTCATATATCTCACATTCATTGTAAAAATATCACCATCAATATATTATTAAAATAATATATTTAAATGAATTATTTTATCGAAAAAAGATAAAATATTAATTTTCAACAATTGTCACATTAAAAAAATTTTCTCCATCTATATCCACATAAAATCAATATTTTTCTCATCATATAAATCAATAATTAATTATTCACAAATAATATTATAGTAATCACATTATCGACAACTGTGTAGCTCCCAAGAAAGAGGGGCTTTCCAATAAGGATCTCTCTTCATCGCGCGCAATTAGATGACCAAACCTCTCCTAGATGTAACTTTCTAGACATTGCCAATAATGTTATCTAATAATATTATTCAGATAATATGAATTATTGTCTGATAATAGAAAATATTGTGTAGTGACAATTATTAAAACAATAGTAATATAAAAAATATCAACGCAACAATTATCAATCAATAAAATAAAATATCGTAATAAAGAATTATCGTAACAATTATCGAGTAGTGCCTTCACGTAAGAATCAATAATCGTGGTGTAATACCGTTAAGCATCGTGTTTTAACCAACCGGTATTCCAACAAAGATAATCAACAATGAATATTTTAAAACCTGTTATTTATAACCAACTTATTTCGCTGCTTTTCTTCATCCAATCGCCTCTTACTATATGGATAATAAATAGAGGAAATTTAATTTCTTTAAATAATAAGCAGCATTTAATATTCCCCGAAAAACATAAGAATATTCCATTATGTAAAATGTTAATATTCCCCGTCAACAATGAATATTTTAAAACCATGGATGATCATTGTTTGAAATAATTGTGATTTTACCCATAACTCTATATATCACATTAATCAAATCAACCCTTACTATTTCAAGATAATAAATAGAGGAAATTTAATTTCATTAAATAATAAGTTGGGGTCTTAGACTTAATTTTTAATTAGACAACAACACCCACCATCAAAGATTTCGTACAAACATTCTCGCCTCCCGAGAAGTCAAAAAATAGAACAAAAAGGAAAATGGTGACTACTCAACTAGCCATCCAAGAAGAATATTATGACTAAGAAGAAATATAAAAGGAAAAATTATCGTTAGTCTTCATGACTAAGATAATAAAAACGATTAAAATATGAGGAAAAAGTCGATAAACAAGTTGATAACAAGTTTTAGGATCAATAATATTCGCAGCGAAATAATAATTTATAGAAAAATTATGCGAGAGAATGAAATCTACTATTATCTATGAATTTAAAAGTCCATCATCAATATTTTATCCCCAGTAACATCAATCAATATACATCTTGAATCAAATATTCATCTTTGCACTATGTGCCAAAGATATTCATCACCGGGTCATGTTCATCTCAACACTGCTCATCTTTGCACTACGGGCCAAAGATATTCATCGAAAATCATTAATCTTTGCACTACAGCCAAAGATATTCAAGTAATATCATCATTTAGACCGAGGATGATGAAAAATATTTTAAAGAAAGCGAATCCAGTGAAACAAAAGAACAAATATTAAGGATTCGTACTTTAAACAATCCGAGTTCAAAAAAAAATACTTCATAAATAATCATCGTGAAGTAAAATTCAAGAATGATCAAAACATGGATACAATCAAAGCTAGTATCCATAATAGATATCTTGGACAAAAAACGAAAATTTAACTTTCTGTGAATAGTGCCATATTCGTGAATAGTCAGAGTATCGTGAATAGTAACTTCCCGACACTAAAAAGACAAGAATTTCACAAGAAAAATCTTATCAATATTCCGGCATAATGATATTAGAAGAAATAATATCATTTAAAAAAAATAACATTCCTTACCTCGAAAAGACAGTACTTCTGACTGGAATACTGGATATAGTGTTGAAGGGATATTGCACCGTATAGCAACACTCAAAGTATCAAAATACTCACAAGAATACGCTCGATAATATAGAGAGAGAAAACTTCAGTTTCTGGTGTCATTTTCAATTCTAACCTAAGTACCCTATTTATAGGAAATTGCTTAGAACACCAAAGCAGAAAATTTAATAAAATATTAATATATAATAAAATTTTCCTACGCCCACTTAGACTTCTGAATTCAGCTCATTTACCACACACGTGGGGCCCACCAATAATGAAAAAAACATTTTTCTTAAAAATAATAATTAAAACTTCAAAAATCAATTATTCTGGAACTTCAGAACTTCAATAATTCATAATAAATAGCCTTTTATCAGAAAAAATCAAATCCTATGTTCATTCTATAGGAAATTCAATTCTCTACAACTTTGCAGAAGAAAGCTTTTTCAAATTTCAAACAGAAATTGACCGAAATCTATATACGGACGATTTTACAGGCTATAATCAAATTTCATTCAAGAAATGGGGTCCATAAACATGTTTAACATGTTTTTAACATTTATTGCAACAAAAATACACTTCCTCCTCATTTATTCATATATCTCACATTCATTGTAAAAATATCACCATTATTATATTATTAAAATATAATAATATATTTAAATGAATTATTTTATCAGAATAGATAAAATATCAATTTTCAACAATTGTCACATTAAAAATTTTCTCCACTATATCCACAGAAAATGAATATTTTCCTTATCATATAAATCAATAATTAATTATTCATAAATAATATTACGTAATCACAATATAAACAACCGTGTGTAGTCCCGAGGAAAGAGGGGCTTTCAATAAGGATTTCTCTCTTCATGGCGTGCAATTAGGTGACCAAACCTCTCTTTAGACAGAACTTTCTAGACATTGCCAATAATGTTATCTAATAATATTATTCAAATAATATGAATTATTAATCTGATAATGAAAAATATTGTGTAGTGACAATTATTGAAACAACAATAATATAAAATATCAATATAGCAATTATTGAATCAATAAAATAAAATATTGAACAGTAATTACTGTAACAATTATTGAGTAAAAAGTGCCTTCTACGTAAGAATCAATAATTAGTGCAATCCGCGTCTTCTTGTGTTTTAACCACCGAGTATTCCAACAAGATAATTGAGAATAACTACGCCCGTTATTTATAAATAACTTATACTTGTCGTTTTCTTCATCCAATTGCTTTTCGTTATAGGGCCCACACAAGGCTGCGCCTTCGTACTAATATTCCCCAACAATAAGAATATTCCACGACCAAACGAATATTCCCCGACAACAATGAATATTTTATAACCACTTGCCTGTTTAAAATATTTGCGCATTTTATCCATAACTAACCATATTAATCAAATCAACCCTTATTATTTCAAAATAATAAATAGAGAAAATTCAATTTCATTTAATAATAAGTTGGGGACTTACAAATGACCACCTAGAAAACACCGCATGATAATAATTTCTTACTCATCATTTTCTTACTTTTTATCTTATCTTTTTACCAGCTTATTTACTATTAAACGTTCTTTTGTCTATAGGTTCGAAGACTTCGTCATAATAATATAGGAGTGGTAATTCGCAATGAGTATGAACTAAATTGTCTCCGTTTACATGAGGTATTGTATACTCACACCTATTTCTCATTCATTTTTTCCTTCTTTTTTTTTTTGCTTTTAAGTAGCGTTTTCTTACACAGAAGGAGAAAAAAAGGTCTAATGCTTTGGCCAATGCCAAATTTAAGGGGAAACAAAAATCAACTTCTTCTTCCCAAGTAATAAAAAATAAAGATTGCCAACAGGTATCATTTTTAATCGTATTCTTTTTTCTATATTTTTACAATGGATTTGGATGTTATTGAATTTAAAAAATTTCAAGTTTTGTTTTATGTAGATCGTTTGATTTGTCAACATGTTTTTGGTTTGACTCATTTAATATTACTTATTTTTTTATTGTGTTCTTAACTAGAAGGAAAAAGAAAAGTCTGATGCTTTGACGAATGCTAAATTTAAGGGAAAACAAAAATCAACCTCTTCTACCCAAAGAACAAAAAATACAGATTGCAAACTGGTATCACTTTTAATCCTATTAATTTTTCTTTATTTTTACAATGGATTTGGATGTTATTAAATTTAAAAAAATTTAAGTTTTGTGCTATTCTGTTGCTTTGTAGCATTTAAGCTTTTGTTATGACATATAATTTGAATCTTTTGTTGGGTCCAATTTTTTTAAACTCTAAATTTGTTTGAACATTCCATAATTTGAAACCTCAACCTTTCCAAGTAGTTTTGATCTTATTTATAGAATACCTTTCAAGATGTTAAATTCAACATACTATTGATCGAGCGTATTACTATAGAACAATGTGTTGGATGCAGGGCTATGGTGTTTTATTTTTGCATCAAACAAAAACTTTATTATAATTATAACATTGATAAATGGTTGGGTAGGTAGTTCTATTAATGTAACACTTTATTGTCATGTTACATCACGTTGTTATATATACAAAGTGCAAAACGATACGATATATGTTAAATCAATAAAATACTAATTAATTTTTTATAAATATGTGGTTTAGGCACCAAACTATAATGTTGTATCAAAATCAACATTGCCGCATTATGCAAGACTTGCTCTAAAAATGTGTTATGTTGGGAAAGAAAATGAGTGCTCCAAATGTCAATTGGGACAACTTGCACGTTACGAAAGAGAGCCCCGTCTAGCCTAGATTTTTTCCTTCTTTACCACCAAGTCGTCGTCGCCGAGCATGCCTTGAACGAACACACATAATATATGCACAAACACACACACACATATAACTGTAACCAATCAAACACTCGCACCATTATACTGCCACCAATACAGATTTATGATTTAAATCATTAAGCAAATGAACCATTTGTTGAAATGGTATTAAGAAAATTTTATTTGATTGTAAGTCCATATATTTTCCTAAATAAATTGATTATTTGTTACAATCTCTCTAAATTTTTACTTATATCAATCTAAATCATCCCCCCTACATAAAAATAATATGTGTGCTCATTTATTTTTTAGATAATTCAGGATAAAGTAAGGGATCTTATGTTTTAGATTTACAATTGTTTTATTTTGACTCACATATTTCGATAATTTTTAAATTTTAACTATTTTCAGGTATATATTGAAGGATACATGGTGTAAGTTGTAAAGAATATACTTGGTGTAAGATGTAAAGTAAAGGGTCTTATGCTCAACATGTTTTTTATCTATTTTCTGCATGTATGTATTTTTTGTGTTCCGCCTTTTATAAATTTAGCTAATTATACTTGGTTATGATGATTTTGGGTATGGAATGATGGTTTTTTTTGGTGGTTTGGATATGTATGGACGATTGTAAGTTTTGTAAACATGTTTAGATTTTTCTGGATATCTATTTTTAAAGGAAACTCTGCCGAAATTTCTTAAAATTAGTAGCGACTAGCTTGATGTTTTGGTGGTTGGATGTGTTGATGATTGAGTATGTATTAATTTCTTCATGTATATATTTTTTTTGTTTCGTATTTTGTAAAATTAACTAATTATACATGGTTATGATGGTTTTGGGTATGAAATTATTGTTTTTTTTGTGGTTTGGATATGTATGGATGATTTAAAGTTTTATAGACAGGTTTATATTTGTCTGGATATCTATTTTTAAAAGAAATTTTGTCGAATTTTTTTAAAATTAGTAGCAACTAGCTTGATGTGTATTTTGCCCGTTACGTCTTTTGTAAAGTTAACTATTATACATGGTTATGATGATTTTTGGGTATGGAATGATAGTTTTTTTGGTGGTTTGGATATGTATTGATGATTGTAAGTTTTGTAGACAGGTTTAAAAATTTTAGATATCTATTTTTAATGGAAATTCTACCAATTTTTTTTTTAAAATTAGTACCTACTAGCTCGATGTTTTGGTAGTTGGATATGTGTTGATGATTGAGAATGTATTAATTACTCAATAATAGTATGGTGAATTATGGTGGTATGTGTCTTTAGATAATGTAATATTTTTTGAATTTTAATTTAATTTTCTTTGCGCCTTTAGGCACGGGCATATACTAGAGATAAAATATCAAAATTAGAGATAAAATTTAATATCTAATTTTGATATTTTATCAAAAGGAACCCTTTTTTGTTTATGCCCACTTATGATGCTTTGTACAGAAAGTCCATTAAATGTATGCTCAGATTTTGTATTATTATGTCATATTAGTGGGAGTGTCAAGAGATTTTGGTACATGTAGGATGTTTGTTCTCCTTCTCATATTTCGTGAGTTTTGACCAATTAATTTCTTAGAAATAGTATTTTAGGTGACACGCAATAAAATTTGGTTAAACTGGAAGTGTAATTTTGTATACTATTACTTCTTTTGATTTGTTTATAAACAATTACATAATCAGGTTAAATTATTTTTCAATTGTCAGGATTTGTTCAAGAAAGCTATATTGCAACCCGGTCCACCAGTAGATTTTGCACTTTAGATTGTTCTAGAAGCCATAAAACCTCAGGTTGTTGCTCATTCATATATCTTTGTATGTGTATATACATTAGGACCATATTTTTAGAGTTTGTTTTATGTTGTAATTTTTGCTATAATTGACTAATTGATCATTGCCTCAGTTATTAAGTTGAGGCCTTGAATATATACTTTTGTAGGAAATGTATGAATTGTGAAGGGGTATACATTTGTAATCAATGTGGCCCTAAGAAGCATAGAAATTGATAAAAACGGGTCAATTATAGGAAGATTCAATTTGAGATGGTTTCTGTGATTTTTGTTTGTCCGTTCCATCAAATTTTACACAATAATGTTATTTCTTAGTTGAACATGTTTATGTAAAAATTGAACTCTGAAACCTGCACATTTACATTTTAGGATCTTTGTTTCACTCTTCCATCATTCATTCGAGTCCATTCTTCTCTTAAGAAATGGTATATTTTAGTAGTGTCTTATATTTCAAAACAATTCATTCAAAATGAGATATTTACCAACCAAAATATCATACATAATGTAAATGGTTCTATTCAAATTAAGGGAAAAATTGAACGTCGTAGATATTATTGATAAGAAGACACATGAGACTATTACATGTATGTGTATTTACTAGGAGGAAATGGAGTTCTAGAGATGAGGGAGTAAGACAGATGAAGGATAAAAAATTCCGTATGGAGTATATCAAAATTATTTTCATTCTACAAATAAAAAAACAACCAGTGTCACTAACTACAAATTATATCCATTCTACAAATTATTTTTTATAATAAAAAAATATCCTTTAATCGAATTCTAAAAAAAAAACAATGTAACTAACTACTACTACAACACTCATATGTATACGTTTCAAATATATACTCTTTTCGCATTGTTAACTCACATTTTTTATTTAGATTCATCTTTAGGTATTAAATAATTACACGAGTATTAATAGTGCCAGAGGCACGGGTTAACCCTAGTATATATATATATGGGGAAATGCTCCATAACAAGCTTGACACTATTCTAATAAACGCATCTTACACCGTTAATCTAGATATCCAATGTTTCAAAAAGAGTTTTTTTTACTAGCCACAAGATGGGGCTGCGGCCAAGAATTTTTTTTGCTGGCCACATGAGGAAGTAGAGACCATGAGAAATGTCTAAAATACCCCACCTTAGTTAGATTTAAATAGTTTCAATATATAAAATAGTTGTATAAATAATTTATTAAGTAATAAAAATTAAGTTATCAACTATATATAATGTACTTATTTCTATAAATATTAAAATTATTAATTATATTCAATGTATTTATTTGTATGAATAATTATTAAAATATAAATACATTAAAATTTTAATATTAATATTTATAAAAATTATTTATAGAAATAAATACATTATATATAGTTGATAATGTTAATTACTCTCTCCTGCGGCCAGCAAAAAAAATTTCTTCTAGTCGCTACTTCCTCGTGCGGCCAATAAAAAAAATAAAATAAAATTTGGGGCATTGAATATCTGAATTGACAGTGTAAAATGTATTTGCTAGAATAGTGCCTATATTAAACACTTGCTTCATTCTCTCTCTCTCTCTCTATATATATATATATATAGAAATAAGTACATTAAAAAAAATTGTTTAAATAAAAAAAATACATTAAAAATTTTAGTTTTCAAAAAATTTCTCAAATTTCACAAAATTTCAAGTAAATATTAATAATAATAATTGAAACACTGATGAAATATTTAATTCAAAATAAATTAAAAAATCGTATCGAACTGTTAGTGTAATTTTTAAAATTAATTTACTTATATTATTATATAAATATCATGAATTGAAAATCAATTTAAAGTAAAGAAACTGTATAAATAATAATTAATGAAATTTATTTTGTGGTAAGATATTATTATTATTATCATTATTTATTAATAATTATTTTTTTCATAGAAAATATACATATTAAAACTTGCTATGACGGGTATGCCTGAATGATTGAATAATAATTATAATTTTATTAATGAAACTCTCTTTTTAGAACTCAAAGTATTTCCAAACATAATTATTATTATTATTATTATTTTTGTATTGTTCATCGAAGCTATTGTGGGCCCAAAAGGTTTTCATACACACTATCAGGGCCATTCTTATCCGGGCGTTCATCTGTAAGTTCTCTGTCCACACTCTGCAATGGGAGCTTCTTCTCTCCAATCCCTAATCCAAATTCCAAGCGCTTTAGCATCTCTAAGGTACAATGAAACTACTTCAATACCGTATGACATTAATTTGGAATTTTACTTGAAAAAATAGGTGATTATTTTAGTGCAAGTATTAATTTTGTGATGCATTTGAATACGGCAAAATTTATAAACCATGATTGATAAGATCTGTAATCTGAAAAATATATTGAAGAATATTGTTTATTACATTCCTTAGAAAAAGAAGCTCACTCCCAGATCTTTTATTACTTGTATTCTATCTATACATACAGTACATGAAGGAAAAAACAAACTGACTAGGACAGATGTACTATTACTAGTATACTAGGACAGCTGTGTTATATCTCCACGTGTAACATGTGCTAGACATTGCAGTAGCTTATGCTTCATTTCTTGTGTTGAACTTGAATTACAATCAGCAACTTGTTTATTTCTTTGAGTCTGTGCAACAGCAACTGAAGTTTGTATATCAGAAGGTTGTTTAGGACCATATTCTCTAATACTCCCCCCACAAATGGGAGGTCCACAAGGATTGTGGAGTCCCAATTTGGAAATGATGAACCAATGTGCAGTGCGTCCCAAAGGCTTAGTAAAAATGTCTGCACGTTGATTAGAACTGGAAATGAATAAAGGCTGGATAAATTTGTCCTGAACCTTGTCCCGTACAAAATGACAATCCACCTCAATATGTTTGGTTCGGGCATGCAAGACAGGATTGGATGCTAAAGATATAGTAGACAAGTTGTCAACATGAAGAGGAATAGGAGTAGGAACAGGAAGACTTAAATCAGACAAAAGGTTGTGTAGCTTCGGCAGAGGATCGACTCACAACAGCTTGCTTCTTAGCACCCCAAGATATCAAAGAAGTACCAAGGAACATACAATAACCAGAGATGGACTTCCTCCCCCCATTTTGGCCAGCCCAATCACCTATCAGAATAAGCAGTTAAAATCAGATCACTGGAAGAAGAAAAAAATAAACCCATACCAACAGAACCCTTAAGATATCTGAGAACCCGAATTGTGATTGTGACAAGAATTTTGCAAAAACTGACTAAGATGATTAACAGTGTAACTAATGTCAGGTCTGGACATAGTCAAATATTGTAACTTGCCAATGAGACATCTATAAGTAGAAGCATTTAACATAACATCACTGGTAGTATCATGCAACTGAATGTGTTGTTCCATGGGAATAGTAAAAGGTTTGGAATCTGTGACAACAAAATCAGATAACATATCAAGAATATATTTCCGTTGATGAACAAAAATTCCCTGTGGGGACCTTGAAACTTCCAAACCAAGATAATACTTAATCTGACCCAAATCTTTAATGGTAAACGCTTCATCAAGCATAAGTTTCAACTGAGAAATCTCCTTGTCACTAGAACCTGTGACTAAAATATCATCAACATAAACAATGACCAAAGTACAAGTTGTAGAGGTGTGAGAAATGAACAATGAATAATCAGCCTTGGATTGAGTATAGCCAGCTGAGAGTAAGGCACTAGTAAGCTTGGCAAACCACTATCGAGAGGCCTGTTTAAGACCATAAAGAGACTTGTTAAGCTTGCAAACTTGCTTGGACTGTCGTAATTTTGAATAACCAAGTGGAGGATCCATGTACACCTCTTCAAGTAAGTCGCCATGTAAGAAAGCATTGTTAACATCGAGTTGACGAATAGGCCAATTTCGAACAGAAGCAATAGCTAACAAAGCCCTCACAGTAACCATCTTAGCAACTGGGGCAAAGGTTTTTGTATAATTTATGCCTTCAGTTTGAGTATAACCTTTGGCCACCAAACGAGCCTTATACCTTTCCACACTACCATCCACATTGTATTTTGCTTTAAATACCCATTTGCATCCTATGGTAGTGTGATCTGGAGGAAGAGTTGTCACTGTCCAGGTATGATTGGCATCTAAAGTAGTGAGTTCCTTATTCATAGCTTCAACCCATTTAGAATCTTTTGCAGCCTGTGTGTAACTGAATGGTTCTTGTATGAGAGAAAGATTGCTAACAAAATGTAGATGAGAAGGTGAAAAAACAGAATAAGACATATATTGAGAGATGGGATATTTAAGAGGTGCAACAGAAGAAAAATTAGATTGTTTAGTCAAAAGAGGAATTTCAAAATGTTGATGCCATACTGGTTTTGTTTTGACCCTAGTGGAAGTTCTGGTGGGAAGGTCTAGTGAAAGTTCTGATGGGAAGTTCTGGTGGTTTTGTTGTGGTTGTGTTTGAGGAGAAGAAATAAGAGAAGGTTGAGGTTGGTGTTGAGGTTGAGGTTGAGGAGCAGTATGTTGGGAATCAGCAGAACAATCAATAGGAGAAAGAATAGGGTCAATGGAAGAGACATTGTTAAAGTGATTGAAATCATAGGGCTGAGAAGAAAAAGAAATAGGAGAAGAAAAAATTGTAGAAAAAGGAAAATTAGTCTCATGAAAAATAACATGTCTGGAAACAAACACTTGTTTAGTTTCTAAATTGTAGAGCTTGTAACCTTTTTGTGTAAGAGGATATCCTAGGAAAACTGATTTAACAACTCTAGGTTCAAATTTATCTGGTGTGTGTTGAGATGCAAAACATAAGCAGCCTATTGTTCTTAAATGAGAATATGTAGGTGGTTTATGAAATAGTATTTCATAAGGAGTTTTGAACTTTAAGATAGAACTAGGAATCCTGTTTAACAAGTAAGTAGATGCCAAAATACAATCTCCCCAGAAATGCTTAGGTAAACTGCCTTGAAATCTAAGAGCCCTGGACATATTTAAAAGAGTTCTGTGTTTTCTTTCTACTGCACCATTTTGTTGTGGTGTGTGACAACAAGAAGTATGATGTAAGACACCAAGTTTGGTTAGAATAGAACTCATGAACTGGCTAGAAAACTCAGTGCCATTATCACTTCGAAAAGTTTTAATGTGCTTATTAAATTATGTTTGAACGGAAGCAAAAAAATCTTGCAAAAGTTTATAAACATGCTGCATTGTAGATACTAAGAAAGTCCATAAACCTCTAGAAAAATCATCCACAACAGTAATGAAGTACTTTCAACCATTTCTAGTAGATGTTCTATATGGACCCCAGAGGTCACAATGAATCAGTTCAAACAGATCATGAGTACAATTGGTACTAGAAGAAAAAGGTAAACAAGTCTGCTTAGCTAAAGGACATACACAACAATTGTCACAGTCATCTTCTTTAATAAAAGAAGTAAGAGCGAGAATTTTATTCAAAGTGGAAACAGGAACATGTCCTAGCTGATAATGCCAGAGAGTAGTATGAGATGATTGAAGAGCATGAACAACAACATGTGATGGAAAATGAAAAAGATATAACCCATTGGACAAATCACCAGTTGCTATTGTGTGCATCTGGTGTTGGTCCTGTAATAGACATGAAGTATTTGTGAATGAAACAATCAATTTGGAATCTAAAGTAAGTTTGCTAACAGATAGCAAGTTACATGTAAATGAAGGAATATAGAGAACCTTATGTAAAATAATGTTTGTGGTAAGGGGGATAGAACCAGTGTGTGTAACAGAAACTACACTACCATTAGGAAGACTAACTAGAATTAGTGTGTGTAGAGTAATGAGAGAGTGAAAAAGTTGTTTAGAACCTGTCATATGATTTGTAGCACCAGTGTCTACAATCCAAGCATTGAGATTAGAATGAGCAAAGGAAGAAAAAGAAGTTACCATACCAGCCACATGATCATCAGGACTATCATGGAATTTGCCAAACATGGAGAGCAACTGATCCATTTGGGCCTGAAGATGTTGTATAGGGTCTGGTCTAGAATCATCATCTGTGATGGTAGAAACTTGCATTGCCTTGCCTGCATTAGAACTTGATTAGGACTGTGTCTTGTAACTAGACAGAGTAGTATTCTTCTTAGGGAAAAAATAGTTGGAACCCTGAAATCTGGATGCATTAGGACCAGAAGGATATCTTTGTTTGCTCCACTTGGCAGCTGGATGACCAGGTGGATATCCATTCAGCTAATAGCAGTCCTCCTTTATGTGACCATCTTTGTGACAATAAGTGCACCAACTATCCTTAACATTTTTGTGAAAATGGGATTGTTGTTCATAATTTCTTGAAGTGGCAGCTTGTATGGAACTAGGATAGTAGGCTCCAGGATTAGTATCCATATTAGTAGAACTTGAAAAAGTATTAAGAAACATGTCATGACCAGATCCATATGACAGTTTTTGTTTGCCTAAATTGGCAGAATGAGCATGCATGGCAATACTACTGTTAGGACCAAGAATATATCCTTGTCTTTGGCGTTCATCTTGCCTGATAAGAGCAAATGCTTGTGCTACATTAGGTAAAGGTTGCATCGTTAAAATTTTCCCCCTAGCATTGGCATAACTTTCTTCTAATCCCATAAGAAATTGAGTAAGCTTTCTTCTATGATCTTGTTCATCTAGAATCCGAGAGGCTCCACAAGTACACAAAGGAGGAGTCTCTAAAGCCAAATATTCATCCCAAATATCTTTCATCTTGTGATAGTAAAAATCAACAGAAGCAGTGCCTTGCTCCAAGGTATACAAATCTCTTAACAACTGATAAATTCTATGGCTATCAACTGTAGAAAAGCGATCTTTAAGATCTTTCCAAACTAAGGGAGCAGTGTGTATAAAATTTATTCTATTACTGATTTCTTCAGAAGCACAATTAAGGATCCAAGAAGTTACCATGTCATTAACTCTTTTCCATTGTGCAAATATAGGAGTAGTAGTAGGTATTTCATAGAAACCATTCACAATGCCCATTTTATTCTTTGCAGATAGTCCAATAGACATGGATCTTTGCCAAGGATTGTAGTTGTCCGAACCCGTTAATTTTTTAGAAATTAATTGCATTCCAGGTTGGTCATTATTGTGCAAATACAAAGGATGCGTATTAGAATCCATGGAGACTATTTTCTGTTCGAGATTATTAACAGTATCATGTGCGGTAGGTGATAGAGTGTTATTAGTCTTCAACAGACTCTCTATCCCCACATTTGAAGACAATAAATCAATATCCAACAGTTTCTTTATTTTTATATAATTCTCTATTTTAATCCCTATATATGATTTGACTCCTCAAAGTGAGGGAATCAAAAGAGCGTTCCCTATTTATGTAAAATGACATTTCACACCCTATTTATTGCGATTTTATGTTGGTTAAAGGATCTTTATCTCATTTAATTGCTGATTTGGGTATGCATGCCTATCAAATTCACTCATTTTTATTTTTGAAACACAGGATTTAGAGAAGAAAGAGAACTATAAAAAAATTAAAAATCAGTCAAATTTTCATTGTGATCATTTTTGTAAAAAATATTACTACTAATTATAAATTTTATTATTTTATAATTAAAATAATGTTGTTTTAGTTCTCATAAATACATAATGATCGTTGCACATTTTGATTTCTAGCAATATTTATTTTTAAATTAAAATAATTGCAATTTTTAAATTCAAACAATAATTACTTTTAAATAAAAAAATAGTTACAACGTTCAAAACATGATTTGACTGTTGGAACTTTCAAATTTTAACTTTTAAATTTTAAATTTCAAAATTTAATATATAAGGAATCAATATAAGGAACCTGTTGGGTACATAGTGAAAAAATTGTATCCCTATCCTACAGAATGACCTAATAACACTACAGAATAAGGATAAAGATAAGGAAACTGTTGCGAATGCTCTTAATACAAGAAGAATTACCAATTCCAGTAGAAGATCCAACTCCATTGTTAGAAGAGGATCCAACTCCATTTCTAAGATTAAGTCCAGATCCATTATTGGATCCTGCACCACGACCCCAAGCATTCGGTTGAGAATTGATATTAGGATTCACCATTGATTATTTGCGTAGAAAATCGCACAAACAGAGAAACAAAGATTAATTTGATCGAAGAAAAAGAATTAATTGATCAAAGAAGACCTAATTGATCGAACAGATAAATTAAACTAAATGAAATCACAAAACAAAAAGCAATACACAAAAAAAAATTGATCTGAAGAGTTAATTTGATCAGAATCGAAAGATGAAGTGAAGCGAGATCGATATTTGCTTTGATACCATGATAAGATCTGTAATTTGAAAAATATATTGAAGAATATTGTTTATTACATTCCTTAGAAAAAGAAGCTCACTCCGAGATCTTTTATTACTTGTATTCTATCTATACATACAGTACATGAAGGAAAAAACAAACTGATAGAAAAACTAGAGTAACAGCTGTACTATCCCTACTATCAGGCTAGGACAGCTGTACTTACTATTATACTAGGACAGCTGTGTTATATCTCCACGTGTAACATGTGCTAGACATTGCAGTAGCTTATGCTTCATTTCTTGTGTTGAACTTGAATTACAATCAGCAACTTGTTTATTTCTCTGAGTCTGTGCAACAACAACTGAAGTTTGTATATCAGAAGGTTGTTTAGGACCATATTCTCTAATAATGATATTTTAATGGGTTTGTCGATTGGCAAATTTGTACTTATGGGATATCAAACTAACAAGAAATGTAAGTGTTCCATGACGATTCTTAAATTATTCCAATTATTTGGAATTTTTTTTAGAATTTTGATATAATTGAATCTCATGTTGGAACTGTTGATACTTGGGATTGTTAAATCTCAAAATTGTTAATGAGGAAGGATGGTTTAGTATGATTTTAACTATTTTTTGGGTATCAATGTAGCATTCAATTTGTTTTATGTCGAGCTGTGGTTGAAAATACTAAAAGTTGCATCAGATTATAGAAGAGAGATGTGGGTTTAAAAAGCTTGTATGACAATATCATGGGTTGAATTTATTTTTATCACTTTGGACAATTTCTCAATTCTACCATAGAGCATCATAAATCACCAAAGTGCAAATATCCCCCCCCCCCCCTTCTTTTATTTAGTAAAATTGTTCAGTTATGATTCAGTTTTAAAGTTGATCCAATATTGATGCACACTTGTATATATGGACATTGTGCTCGCGTATGATCAATGCCTGACATTATGTCTTTTGTTAATAAGATAGTGACTAAGTTGTGATTTTTTAAATGAGACCAGTTCTGTGGAGAATGAGCAATCCAAGATTGCCGTGCCTCGGAACTTGGGTGATCAATTTTCTTCCCTAGTTGTCAACAAGGTGCCAAGAAGGTCATTTTTGCAGTTCATTGGATTCAGTCCCCTCTCACTAAATGGTTGTCATGTTCTTGCTGCACAAATGCTAGAGATGAAGGAACCTGAAGTGATTCGGTAAATGTTGTATGAATCTGTTTTCAATCTGTAATTATCTTGGAAGCAGGGAGGCAATATTGAGCTTCCTTCACAATATATCATGTCATTAGTTCTTAAATGTGATTTTTATTTGGAATTTGAAGCATCCAGAACTCAGAAGCTTGCTAGTGGAGTCAGGATTCAAGGTAAATACTTTTTTTAAGGTTTCACATTTGAGGTATTGAATCCATTGTATATTTTGTTTACAGTAAATATTTGAATCCAAATCTTTGATGAAATTACATGATGACTCAATGATAAAGATGAACACTTAATGAAATACCATGAATTTGTATTAAGCCATTATAATGTGTTGCTGTTTATCTCCTGTGAACATGGTATGACCACCTTTAAATAGCAGTTATTTATGGGAGAATTTTCTCCCTGCCATATACGTTGCATAAATTTTCTTGAAATGGGTGGTATCCATTACATCTGGACCATTTGGTATACCATTGAATAAGATGAGTATCCATTAGATGAACAGTTACTGAAATACATGAATTTTATCGTTGCCTTAGTATTATTTATTTTAAAACATGACGCATGCCCTGTAAAAGTGTGTGTGACTGTCTATTCATTAAGAAAGTCATATTTGTCATTACAATATTCATTTCTAAATTTGTTCTAATTTTCTGGGTTCTCTTTCAAGATATTGTTGAAGGGGAAGGACCAGAGGCTCGTGAAGGAAATTTGGTTGAAGTTAACTACGTGTGCCGGCACTCAAATGGATACTTTGTTCATAGGTATTTTTTGCCCATTATCTTTGGGTGAATGGAAGAATATTTGCAGTATACGGATCCATAAATTCTTGAATCAGTCTTTCAATACAAATTTAAAGTCATAGTAAGCCTGTTTTTCGTTTTCCTCTGAATGATTTTCTTGTTTCTGAATCTACTTTGTTGGTCATAAGATTGTCATTTTTTCTCTCCTCGTATTATGTTCAACTTAGACTGTGGTGTTTCCATGCAGTACGGTAGATCAATTTAGTGGAGAAAGCACACCTGTTGTTCTTCCTCTAAATAAAAACCAGGTTGTCTGTGTTTTATTTTCATAATGTTTGTAGGAACGTTGTTTGAAATTCATACCTTTTACTTTTTATGGATTTAGTTAAGGAATACATTGAGCATACTTAAAGTAAAGTGCATTGCTAGTGATTATTATCATGAAATCAATGAGCCGTTGTTATCACCTATTGCCTACACTTTTCCTTCTATTTATGTTTCTCTTTTTTTTTTCATGTGATTGTAGTTTATATTTCTGATGACTGTATATATGAGAAGTATGGCTGAAGACTAGTTTTTCAATTTGTGAAGATTATCCCATTTTTGTTTTTGATTCTCTCCCAACCCCCTAGATAAGAGAATCCTAGATAAGAGAATCAGCTATCTCGTGTAATTTATCTAACAAGTGATTCAATTCGACAGATTATAGAGGGTCTAAAGGAGGTATTGGTTGGTATGAAGGTTGGAGGTATACTTCTAATCATCGTTGGCAAATATTCCCTCCGTTCCAAAATATAAGATCAGTATTGACTTTTCGAAAGTCAATTTCAAATTCAAAATTGATACTATTGGTTTAAAATTCCGAAAAAATAAATCTTATAATAATTAATTGTTTGGATATATTATCTCCAACTGGGCCCAATACACAATGCCCAAATATTTTATATGGACATGGCCAAAGCTCAAGGAAAAGACTCCACACCAAGCCCAAGTGGCCCACATAGTTACCATCTTTCTCTCTCTCTACCTATATATGGAATGGCACAAGGTGAAGTTATGCTCTCATGAGCTCACTAACACTCTCTAGAATACTATGTCCCTCATATTAGTTAATGCCTTTAAATACCTGTACTAATTCCTACGCCGGAAGGTTTTTTTGGCGGCTATGGCCATTGGTCACTAGTTTGTTATATTGTGCAGACGATATTTATTTGGCGACATCTTCAATATGGCGTTAACATTAGTATTACTTACGTAGATAGTTTACAATCTTCATTATTGCATTGAGTAAAATGAAAGAAATCTATCTCAATATTGAGTTTGAAAATATCTTGAAATGTCTTTAAAAAAGTCAATAATAGTCTTATATTTTGTAACTGTGGGAATATTAGATTTTATGCTTAACCGGTTTGCGAGATTGTAATAGTAAATGATAATACCTGCTGTTCCC
This sequence comes from Panax quinquefolius, assembly GCA_020205615.1. Taxonomy (NCBI): domain Eukaryota; kingdom Viridiplantae; phylum Streptophyta; class Magnoliopsida; order Apiales; family Araliaceae; genus Panax; species Panax quinquefolius. The sequence continues at coordinate 137,716,703 of CM035155.1, forward strand.
CTTAAGCATGTTCCAATTAACGGAACTCCTTTCCATTATTTTCAGGGAAGAGAAGAGCATTGATACCCCCTTCTCTAGGATACACTAATGAGAACTTGAGACCAATTCCTGATGAGGTTTTGCCATCTTTTATGCCTTTCTAACCTTATTTATTTCTTACTCTTCTTCTGAGATCCTTCGTATTTGTTTTTGGTTTTGGTGCCATTTCTTTGAGTCATCCTCCTACAATATTTGCTATTCAATTATTTTGTTTCTTGACGAAGAACTTTGGTGTTATGTTATTGGTTGCAGTTTGGTCCTCGACGTAGCCTTTTGTCTCATGCAAACGAGCCTTTGATATTTGAGGTTCAGCTCTTGAAAGTTTTATAGTTATCTTTCGTACAGTTATTTAAATTATACTTTTGTAAAACTAAAGCATTTATATACCTTCGGGGCATTTGATTTCATTATTTTGGGGAATATTTATTTTACAAATACACTTTTCTTTCTGATTCTAGATGAACTTTGTATTGGTATATCATATCATCCGAAAAAGAGTGGGTAGTATTGTATATTAAATAGTACCAACCAATGTAGTCCTGTATTAATTGAGTAGCATTTTCCTCTGCATTCCAAACTTGCTTATTCCCCCCCCTCCCCCTCCCCTCCCTCTTCCTGGATCGAGTTTACTAATGCTTTCAGCAGATAACATTAAGTAGCAGCAGCAGCTACCACTGTATAGTTGTTGTTGCTATTACTATATTGGATAAAAAAATGTATGCGTAGTTTATGGGATATTGCATGTACACTATGAAAGTTTGTCCAGGTTTTCATTTAGATGCATTAATGTCATGTTACACTCCAAAATGAATTTTAATCGTAAAATTTATAAATTTTAAGGATATATTTTTGTTTCATTTATATTGAATATTAAGTTGTTAGTTTATTAGTTGTGACATAATAGTGGAATTATAGCGAAAATTCAGAAGAAATTGTGTCATCCTATATAGATTTGGATTGTCGAGTCTCAATTAAGACTGTATAATGAGCAAATAGTTTGGCCCTGATTCGTACTTGCTCGATTAAAATTTCGATCGATTCGAGCTCGGATCGAAATATAAATTATTCAAATATGAACAAATTTTAAATTTCGATAAATTACTCGAACTTTCTCAAATTATAATTTTCTTTTGATATTCAGATCATATTTGTTCGAAAAATTCAAACTACTCAGGCTCGATTCGAGATTGTGCTTGACTCGGTAACTAAACGAATCTTAATCAAACTTTATTCTATACTCGATAAATTTTGTGAACCAAATCTGAGCAACTCAATACTCAACTTAGAGAGTTCAATTGGTTGACCTTTATTATACATGCAATATACTCTTATTGTTCTAAAATTAGAGATACAATTTGACTTTTGAGGTTAAACGAGGACATATTAAACTTCAAGTTGGTATGACTTATAAAAGTTTGAAATAAAATAAATTTTGTGATTAATAGTTTTTATTATATATTTTATAATTATAATAATTGTGTCAACTAAAATTAAATATATTCACGTCAATTTGAAATTTAATAAATCATTGTTTAACCTTAAAAGTCAAATTATATTTTTAATTTTGGAACGGAAGTGTAATTCAAATTTATAGGACGGCTAATGAACTGTCCAAAGCCAATTTCTTGGACAAAAAACAGAATCTTTTTGCAAAGGAGAAATTGATAAATGATATATATATATTTTTTTTTGTGAAAAAGGGAGAATGCAAATAAAAACCTTTAAAATACCTTATTATTTGTGTTCCCCCATTTTTTTTTGCAGCTCACAACCATAACAATATTGATATTAACTTATACAAAGTAAACAGTTCATAAATCCTCCTTTTCGTAGTTATTGAAATATGAATCTGATAGGTTATGTTTAGTTTGTTTTGTTTTGAATAACTCATGAAGGATATTATAATATTCCACAATTTAAATAGATCCAAGATCTATAAATCCTCCTTTTCGTAGTTATTGAAATAGTTTTTGTTAGAATCATTTTTTCTTCATTTTAAGAGTATTAGTTAGTCGTCTAGTAACAAGATAAGAGTAATAAATTGTATTCAATGAAAGAAAGATAACAAAGAAGAAAGTAATTGTGATCAATTGTTTCAAATAAAAGATTTTTCATCGAATGACTATTCTTCTATTGTATATTCATATAAATAAAGGGTAAGAAAACTCTATAGAAAGATGGTGATTCAATTCAATTTTGTTTGAACACACACATGTATTAAGTAAATTAACGGGTAGTCTTGGTTCTATTAAAAATACCAACGAAAGTAAAGATACGAATAAAATGATATGAATGAAAATACTCATAATTGAGGTGATCGTGATATAACTAACATGGAAGGGTAAAAGAAAAAAAAATTATTATGTCACAAAGATACCAAGTGACGTGTAAAACTCGCAAAGGCCAAAGGAAAAAAACTTAGGGAAGCACTATTTTCAAGTGTTTTTAATATTTTCACATGACTTACATAAAAGTGAGATCCACTGTATGCTCATGTGAGAGAGTTAAGGGTGGTCAAAAAGTTTTGATTTTTTTTTATTTTAAGGTAAATAGGACCGGCCGGTTCGGGATCGAAAAAACCAATTCAGTATGACCTGTTTTCGGTACTGGTACCGATTTCGGTTAGTTATTTTGATAGTTCGATTCGTACATAATATCCCAATTTCATTATATTTGTGACTTGGGAGAATCTTGATTTGTTGACTACTTATCTGAGAAGCATGTACTGTGCAGATATGTTTCTTTTCATTTAAATATATTTTTATTGTTATCTCTCGTTTCCTCTCACGGACTGACTAATGTTTTTATTTATGTGCATGTATATATACATTTCTGTAGCCAGAGGTAACAACATCGAATAAAAATAGAAGTTATACTTTCTATTCTTTGCTAACCCGAGTTACACATAAACCTTATTCATCACAAGCATCCAGCATCCTGCATTTCTCTGCTCGTTGTCCCACTATCGAGTCATGTTTATTGCTTGTTGTTGGATAACAAGAGGCATAGCAAAATCAAATTGTCCTAAATTATATATGGAGATTACATTGTTTTTGTCGTCATATTTTTCAATTTTGGTTTTAGGAAACTAATCTGATCGGAGACTAGTGATTGCTTATTTTCAGTTTTAGTTTTTGTGTTCGGTATTTTTTTTGGTAAAAATCGGTTTCAGTACGTAATTCTAACTACATTCGGTAACCGATCTGGTTCGGTCCGGTAAATAACGGATGAACAAATTTATAAAAAGGATAATGTGAAAATATCAAAAATACACGTAGAAATATCAGCTCCTAAAAATTATTGTCACAAAGACACCAAGTGACGTCAATGACTTTATCCGGCTTTATTATATAATACTCCCTCCGTATCAGGATAAAAATCTTGGAAATTTTTTTACGCATATTAAGAAGATGAATAAAATGACAAAACTGTCCATAATAATGTCATTAATCATTTCTAATGTAGGTGAGAGAGTGATTTTCTAGTTTTTCAATTCAAAATATTTTCAACACATAATAACTAATTATACTTACTGAATATGGAGAGAGAATTAGAATAAGAAAAATATGAGATATTTAATGCTAAGAGTATAATAGAAAAAATTGTGTAAAAGTTTGATTATTAAAGAAAAGTGAATATTTAATATGAGACTATTCAAAGTAATAATAAATATTTTTATTCTGAGACGGAGGGAGTAATATATTGAATGATAGATGGATAGCTACAATCGCTAGTTTAAGGGTCAGTTTTAGAACACGGCCTCTTGATTCAAATTAGGCGGTAGGGGCCCAATTATAACATGGCCAACGTTTGTTCTTTTATGGGCTATTCTGACTTGTGAGCCCCAACACTTGGTTCTCATCAACTCCATTTATTTCATTCCACAACTGGCTTCACCCAAATCCAACCATAAACCAATCCTTTTCTAAGGGGTAATTTTACTAATTTTTCCTCTTGGCTCATTATGTGTCCGTTATAGTTGCAAAACATATCAACATATGAGATTAGATATAATTATACGAAAACTTCACATATTATATATCTTTCTAAAAAGGTTATCGCTAATATTGGGTTTTGATTCTGTGAAGTTAACTTCATTTAGTAAGTTAATCGATCGACTATCTGATGTTGAAGCGTTAGAGAGAGATCATCTCCCGACCCACGTTGTTTATTAATCATTTGATTAATCAATTGACCAAAATTAACTTCATGCCAACAAGTTCTCTAATACTTATATGTGTAACTGTCAATCAAAAAGTAGACATAAATAATAATAATAATAATAGCTATCATTTTCCTTGTATTACTACCCTTTTCCCAAGGGATTAATATAATTTGACTATGGAATTTCTATAAAATGTTATTTTGTATTTTACTTGAAGATAAATGACCAAAACCCCAAGGGGGCAAATTGGATCCCAAGGGATTAATATAATTTGACTATGGTATTTCTATAAAATGTTATTTTGTATTTTACTTAAAGGTTAAGAATTTAGTAAAGCTAATGAGTCAAAAAAATAATAATTAAAATATAATAAAGCTAACGAGTCAATAAAATTTAATAAAGCTAAAGTTAAGTAGTTTCTTTCCCACTTTTCATCCATCATTTCTATTTTTATAATTAATAATAATATTAAAAATATTATTGAGGATGCCAAAGCCCGGTATTAGGGAAAGATTAGGATAGCTATATTGAGATTAGGGGGATTGACTATTAATATGGACCTTTAGACCGGCAAAAACATTGTTTTGTTTTATATATTAAAAAAATGGAAGAATTACATATTCTAATACATTTTTGAAAATAATTACATCAATAGTGCACTCATATAATATTTACATAACTAATACACTTTCATATTTATTTACATATTCTAGTGTAATTAGGATTCCTTAATTTAGGGAATTATAATTCAATTAGAATTCCTTAATTTAGGGATTAGTTATAGCTTCTTCTCTCTCTCCTCAAGTTATTTAACAAATTCAACCGAACTCATGATCAGACTCCCAATCACCGATCCCAAATTCCGGCGACTCATCCCCAAACTCCTTCAAGATCGCCGTCTTCTTCTCCCCGCCCAAATACTCCTCACAAACGTCTCCCTCATAATCTTTGGATTCGCCGTCACCACAGAATCCAGTATCATTTTGAAAAATTAACAAGAAGTGAAAATCAATGAAAGCTTTATTTCTGATCAACTTCAAATAGAAATTCAGAAGGTTGCAACAAAGCAGTTACCATGAGAAACTTCATGTTTTTTGCAATTTTGAAGCATATTTGAAAACTTTCCCACACCCAATTTCGACGAAATACTCCTTCCGAGCATCAGCGAAAGACTAAGGAAGACTCTCGTGAAATTCCTTCACATGTCTCTTCATGTTACCTTGAAAAGTAAACTGCGATTGCAATTCACTGAAGGACACTCAAAAGTTTACCCTGGTGCTGCGGAAGGTGACGATTTAAGTGGTCCTTCCTTCAGAATCGGAGTGAATTCAAAGCGGTGGTGGCAGTGGATATGAATCTTGGATGATGGTTACTAAACCTTCGGATCAGAGTAAAAAACCTTCGATAAGGTAACAAAACCTTCATACCAAAGTAACTAATTCACATCCACACCTGCATTTTTTCATAGTCATAGTGGGTTGGTAGTCAAACCTTCGCATCAAGTGAACTAATTCAATTTTATTAAGTTACCAATTTCGTTTGAATGTGATGCGATTGGTTACAACCATTCATCAAAGCGTAACCATTTTATTATTTATGAAGTAACAAAATAGTTATAAAAAAAATTTTAACATTAAAAGTTACATCTATTTATTTTTAAACTTTTTGTAGGGCGAATCTTCTTCTTTATTCTCATTGGCGTTTTTGACAACGGATATTATTCATAGCACGTGTATGGCAGTGTAGTGCGGTGCAGAAGGTGAAATTGCCGGCACAGTGTAATTCACGAGTATGTGAGGAGATGAAGATTTGAATTTGAATATTTAAATTTAAATTATAATTTTGAATTTAAATTTATTTTCATTGTTAGATCCAAATATTTGAATTTGAATTATTAATTATAGCAGATTATTTGTCTCTCGATTTTGGTGTTTTCTTTATTAATGTGAATTGTACTATTTTTGTAATATGGGTCCTAATTATACTCTTTTGTTGTATATCTTAGAATTTAGATAGTACAATCTAATAAAATTTATCAATTTTGTCCATAAGAGCCAATCAATTCATGGAATAAATTAAAATAGAGTCAAATTATGATCTACTTGGCCCAATTGATACATGGCATTTAGTTGATGGGATCAGAATTAGGCAAAGATTGAACCACAAAGAAAGAGAAAATTAGGCAAGGACAATTCTCTTTTTTGGATGGTTATACTTTATTATTAGGGTTCATGTCTGATATATATATATATATATATATATATATATATATATATATATATATATATATAAGGTGGGCCATTTTTCATGTCATATGGTGTTGACAACCTCTCTCTTTCTTTATCCTCCTCTCATCTAAGATAGGATGATAACATAATATAAATTGATATGCATTGTTATTTAATTATTTTGGGAGAAATTTAGAGCACTCACCTTGTTATATAAGTTAGATATTTAATTATCTAATTTTGTTTAATTTTTAGATGATATAGCAATAGCAATAAATATAAAAAAAATGAAATGATTTTTAAGCATCTTAAATATATGTTTGGTTGTTATTATTAGTAGTCGTAATTGTGATAGGATGACAAAATTAATAGATACATGTATTCTATTAAAATAAATTTCATTCTACCACGTCTCACGTGTAATGAAAATTAAAAAATAGAATGAAATGAAAATTAAAGGAATGGAATGAAATTTCATTCTATCTAAATGGGTTTTCAGTTTGGATATTTTGAATTCTCTGACTGATTGAATATCTTCTTTTGATGAATAAAAGGCTATTTTGTTGCGAAAAAAATTTAAAAAATCATACCATGTTGGCCGAACATCCGCAAACCCTTTTTTATTGGATAAAGAATACTACCTTCCCTTGGTTGCTAAATAATTATCCTTATCCTTTTATATATATATATAGTCCGGTTCCGGTCAAGGATCCCAGACTTTATAAAAATACGGACTTTTTTTTATACTTTTTTTTAAAACAACTAAAAAAAAGTTTAATAATTTATGGAACTAGAATTTTTACATAATACAGTGTTTTGGGTGTGATTTAGATACATATAACAAAATATGTCTGTACAGACTGTACAAATCAGATCCAAAATACTGTATTATGTAAAAATTCCAGTTCCACATTTTTTTTAGTTGTTTAAAAAAAAAGGTTGAATTTTGGTCAGTCCGGGAATCAGGACCGACATCGATTCTTCTCTCTCTCTCTCTCTCTCTCTCTCTCTCTCTATATATATATATATATATAGGTCTCATCAATGAACAGGTTGTTGGGGAAGAACCATTTATTTGTATGCCGTATGCTCTACCTACTTGGACAAATTTTTTTTTTTTTTTTATAAGTGGGTAGAGAGCTTGTGGCTAAGGGTAAAAATGGGTTCTTCCCAACAACCAATAGGTCATTGTGGATGGAGACTTATATATATATATATATATATATATATATATATATAGGTCCTCATTCTTGACAATAGGTTCACACAGACACTATTCAAACAATCATAATCTACACCATTGATCTTGAGATTAATTTCCCCCTGCCTCTAGAGGTTCTAATGGTAGCATCATGACTTCTAGCGGCACGACAAATTATGACAAAGTCCCTCATTTGCTCCTCAGTCCCATGTGCTACACTACCTTCCGTTACAAGCTCTGGTGATAGTGTAGCTTTTTTATTTTAATTCTCTTGCAGCTTGGTTTTTTGTTAAGTTACCTTCATATCCTTTCCTTTCCCAAGTCTTCCGCAACTTGGTCTCCTCTCAAATGACATATTCATTTCCTTTTTCAGATCTCCTTTCCTTTGCTTGATCTTGTTGTCCATTCTCACTTCCAATTCAAGGTTGAACTTGTGCTTTGACGATTCTTCCTTCTTATTCACAAGTAAGTTTTTTAAAATGGCAAGAAAATTGTAAGACCCCAATTTTTTTTTTTGGAATAAAATGAAATTTTCTCTATTTTTTATAAATAGTAAGGGGTTGATTTGATTGATGTGGTTAATTATGGGTAAAATGAGCAAATATTTTAAATAAGCAAGTGGTTATAAAATATTTATTGTTGTCAAAAAATATTCGTTTGGTCGTGGAATATTCTTGTTGTCGGGGAATATTCGTACGACGGCACAACCATTTGTGGGCCCCATAACTGAAACTATCGGATGAAGAAAACAACACGAATGCGTTTTTTAATAATAACGACGTAACGGTTACCATTAAAACTGTTGGAATACCTGATGGGTAAAGTAAAGTAATACGCGGTGTTGCACAGTAGCACACGGTATTACACAATAATTCTAATTATTGATTCTTACGTAAGAAGTCACTACTCAATAATTGTTACAGTAATTACTATTCAATATAGTTTATGAAGGAAGAATGAGCTTCTATTTATAGAAAAATATAGTTTCGATAATTGCACGTTTTGGGGCTCGAAATATTATAGTATAATACCTTTCTCTTTTTTTTCATTTTTAATTTAGTCCTGCAAGTATTATCAAACTTGCACCACCTCCCTTAATAGTAAATCATGTGAATCAATAGTTCAATAATGTGAATCAATAGTTATAATCATGTGAAAATACGAATTACAGTATAGTACCTCCATCTATACCTCTATTTTTAACTTAGTCATGCAAGTATTATCAATCTTGCACCAACTCCCCTAATAGTACAAGAATATGAATCAATAGTACACACATGTGAACAAATAGTTATAATCATGTGAATTAATAGCAATTAATTGCTCATTTATCCGATTAATTACCCGACTGGTCAGTAAAACTTCCAGACATCAATTAATATCGAAATAAATATCGATTTCCACTAACACTAATAATTCCAACACAATGGAACTATCAATTTCATCTTTAATCAACACTTAACTTATTCATCATTAATATTATAACTCACAATATTTAACAACCGTGTCGCCCTCGAGGAAAGAGGGGCTTTCAGATAAGGATTTCTCCTTATCGCACGTAATTAGATGACCAAACCTCTCCTCGATGTAACTTCTAGACATTGTAAATATTGTAATTTAATAATATGAATAACTTTGTCGCCTCAATTATTGATTCAATAATATATAAAATATTATGCGAGATGATATATCGTGACAATAATCGAATCAATAATATGAGAGATATGATGCAACAATTTCGTAGTAATAATTGAGTATAATCGAGTGACTTCTCACGTAAGCATCAATAATCAATACCGCAGTGCTACTACTATGCAACCACACGATTATTGTACTTTTACTTTGGGTAGTTCAATATTTTAACAGTAAAACTTCCGCCGTTATTTTTATAAAAGATAATTATGTCGTTTTCTAACTACGACAATACTTTCGTTAATGGGGTCCACCAATGATTGTGCCGTCAGCCATATACGAATATTCCCTGTTAAAACGAATATTCTCCGACCAATCGAATATTATATAACCACTTGCTTACTTTGCAAAATTTATAAATATTACCAACAACTATAACATTATATTATATCCACACCATAATATTCAAAAATATATTTCGAAAGAAATTAATCTTTATTCATAAAAGTTTGGGTCTTACAGTGATAATATAATAATATAATAACGGTGATATTTTTACAATAAATGCACGATATATGAATTAATGAGGAGGAAGAGAGAAAATTGGGTCCGGAGTATTTTTGTTACAAAAAATATGTTAAATATGTTGGTGGGCCCTATTTTTGACTGAAATTTGATTATAGTGTGACGCCCCCAAAACAGGTATACATCACTCATCTTGAGTCGCCAGATACATGGTACAGAAATCAACTACAAACTTAATTATACAACTGTCGGGTAAAATACGATAAAACATAGTTGAGAGTTTAAACAAGAATATTGCTTTCTAGACAATATCCACTCTCAATGGAGTCCTCATTACAATTATTATCACACTATTTCATAGAATAGTGAGGACTACTAAAGCCATTTATCCTGGACCATCACTCCATTTCCCGACTCGTCCCAGCTATATTCTCATTTCCTGAATAGAACAATAAAAGAAAAGGGTGAGCTCAACTAGCCCAGTAAGAAATATTATGACTAAGATAATGCAAAATAAATTATCCTTAGCTTTAAACAGTATAACAACTGATAAAATATAATAGACAATAAGTTTTAGATCAACAACTGCAGCAGAATAAGCTATCCATTAGAAGAGTCAAGTAGAGCATGATATCTACTATCTTCTATGATTTAAAAGTTTGTCATCAATTTTATCCCTGTAATACCCATCAACAGTTCTTTATTATGCCCAAGACAAATAGAACTTTCATCACCTGTCTTCACCTGAACCACCAAAGATTTTAGTTAAATTCACAATTCATGTTTATAATAATGTGAATCAACAGTTCCTCCTTGCCACAAAGGCTTAATAGAATGTTTACTCAATATCCTTACCCCAAAGGCTAAAGATATTCAAATGTAATAACAATGATCATACCAATCAGTTGTCTACCTTTGCACTACGGGCCAAATATATTCAACTACAAAACCAATGGTCATGATCATACCAATCAATTTTTTGTCAGTGCACTATGGCCAAATACATTTAACTGTTAACTAATGGTCATGATCCTGCCAATCACATCATTAAATTATCCATGCACTACGAGCCAAGGATATTCGTTATTATCACTAGTAGTCATGATCATGTCATACATCTGTCCATCTTTGCACTACGGGCCAAAGCTATCAATCAACAGTTCGTCTTGCAGACGTAAGACAAAGATATACAACCGTAAAATAATTAATCAACAAATCCATCTTTGCACGTAAGCCAAAGATATACAAATCATAAAACTAATAATCAACAAATCCATCTTTGCACGTAAGCCAAAGATATACAATCGTAAAATCAATAATCAACAATCCATATACGCACGTAAGTCAAAGATGACTTTCATCATAATATAAGTATGAGGATGATGACAATGATATAAGCATTAATTAACGAAATCCAGGATAAATTTTAAAGACTTTAAATTTATCCGGAGTTTAAAATATCCAAATTGTCAACACGACATCGCTTTGTAGAGTAAAATTCAAGAATAATATTCATGTATCAAAAATAATTTGAACAGTAAAAGAAATATATTTTCAAAGTGAATAGTACCCCGTGAATAAGACTCGTGAATAGTATTTCGTGAATAGTATCCCCGGCATGAAAAGTGCCTCAAATACTCGAAGTGAATAATATTTGAGTGAATAAGTAAGGGTGAATAGTAACCCATGAATAGTAACTCATGAATAGTATTAAATTCATGAAAAGATCAATAATTATCAAGAAAGCTCAGAATAATATTTCTATGAAAAGATACTGGATGAAGCGCAAATATCAAGGATATTCTACTAATTTCACGGAGTATAGAAGTCAAAACTTCAACAAAATGAGTATAGAATTCAAAATCTGAAACGAAATAATATTACTTACATACTATAGAGTTTAGAAGAAAATATTATTTCAAGCGAATATTGAACAAAAATAACATCCCTTACAACTATTGAACGAAAATAATATTCCAACGAATATTTAACGAATATAATATTCATACGAATACAAAAAATAACATCTCTTCAGAATACGAAAAAAATAATACCCCTTACCTTAGAAGAATATTGGATACTGGAATAGTGAGGTAGCAGACTTCTCTTCTTCTTTCTCTCTATAATTTCTCTTTATAATAGTTGCTCTTGTGAAACTTAGTGAATTGGTGAGAAATAAAGGAAAAATGAGCTTCTATTTATAGGAAAAATATAGTTTTAATAATTGCACATTTTGGGGCTCAAAATATTACAGTATAATACCTTCCTCTATACCTCTATTTCTAATTTAGTCATGCAAGTATTATCAATCTTGCACCAACTCCCCTAATAGTAAATCATGTGAATCAATAGTACACACATGTGAACACATAGTTATAAGCATGTGAATTAATAGCAATTAATTGCTCATTTATCCGGTAAATTACCCGATTGGTCAATATAATCTCCAGACATTAATTATTATCGAAATAAATGTCTATTTTCACTAACAGTAATAATTTCCACACAATGAAACTATCAATTTCATCTTTAATCAACACGAACTTATTCATCATTAATATTATAACTCACAATATTTAACAACTGTGTCGCTCCTGTGAAAGAGGGGCTTTCCGATAAGGATTTCTCCCTATTGGCACGCAATTAGATTATCTAACCTCTCTTTGACAGAACTTCTAGACATTGTCAATATTATAAATAATAATATGAATAACTTTGTCTTCTCAATTATTAATTTAATAATATAACATATTATACAGATGATACTGTGACAATAATTGAATCAATAATATAAGAGATATGATGCCGCAATTACTGTAGTAATAATTGAGTATAACTGAGTGACTTCTCACGTAAGCATCGATAATCAATACCGTGAGCTACTTTGTAACCACGCCTATTACTATACTTTTATCAATGATTATTTTATGACAACTTGTTTACTTTGAAAAATTTTCACATATCACCCTTAACTTTAACCTTTTATCAATTTAACCATTTACTAACTAGAATAATTATAAGAAAATTGAATACTTTCATTTCATAAAATTCATGGTCTCACAATCTCCCCTCCTTATGAAATTTCGCCCTCAAAATTTACGTACCTAGTAGTTCGAAGAGATGAGAATACCTTGCTTTCTTTTCGGATTGTACCTTCCCGGTTATTTCCTCTCTATCATGATTTTCCCATTTCTCATATCCTGTATTTCAGATATCATTCTAGAATATAGTTTTAAAATAAGGGTTAATTGACATGCCACATATTATCTCTATATTCTGACCGACCAATTAAATACCAAATAAACTTAGGTAGGTCATACTAGCGAAGGAATTTCCCGTCTCTCCCCTCCTAGTTCTTATCTCAAATCTCAGCCGGGGATCATATCCCTAAGCTTTGATACCAACTGTGACGCCCCCAAAATAGGTATACATCACCCATCTTGAGTCGCCAGATACATGGTACAGAAATCAACTACAAACTTAATTATATAACTGTCGGGTAAAATACGACAAAACATAGTTGAGAGTTTAAAGAAGAATATTATCTTCTAGAAAATATCCACTCTCAATGGAGTCCTCATTAAAATTATGATCACACTATTTCACAGAATAATGTGGACTACTAAAGCCACTTATCCTGGACCATCACTCCATTTCCCGACTCGTCCTAGCTATATTCTCATTTCCTGAAGAGAACAATGAAATAAAGGGTGAGCTCAACTAACCCAGTAAGAAATATTATGACTAAGATAATGCAAAATAAATTATCCTTAGCTTTCAACAGTATAACAACTGATAGAATATAATAGACAATAAGTTTTAGATCAATAACTGCAGCGGAATAAGCAATCCATTAGAAGAGTCAAGTAGATCATGATATCTATTATCTTCTATGATTTAAAAGTTTATCATCAATTTTATCCCTGTAATACCCATCAACAGTTCTTTATTATACCCAAGACAAATAGAACTTTCATCACCTGTCTTCACCTGAACCACCAAAGATTTTAGTTAAATTCATAATTCATGTTTATAATAATGTGAATCAATAGTTCCTCCTTGTCACAAAGGCTTAATAGAACGTTTACTCAATATCATTACCCCAAAGGCTAAAGATATTCAAATGTAATAACAATGATCATACCAATCAGTTGTCTACCTTTGCACTACGGGCCAAATATATTCAACTATAAAACCGATGGTCATGATCATACCAATCAATTGTCTGTTAGTGCACTATGGCCAAATACATTTAACTGTTAACTAATGGTCATGATCCTGCCAATCACATCATCAAATTATCCATGCACTACGGGCCAAGGATATTCGTTATTATCACTAGTGGTCATGATCATGTCATACACATGTCCATCTTTGCACTACGAGCCAAAGCTATCAATCAACAGTTCGTCTTTGCACGTAAGACAAAGATATACAACTATAAAACAATTAATCAGCAGTCCATCTTTGCACGTAAGCCAAAGATATACAACTGTAAAACCAATAATCAACAGTCCATCTTTGCACGTAAGCTAAAGATATACAACTATAAAACCAATTATCAACAGTCCATCTTTGCACGTAAGCCAAAGATATACAACTGTAAAACCAATAATCAACAGTCCATCTATGCACGTAAACCAAAGATGACTTTCATCACAATATAAGTATGAGGATGATGACAATGATATAAGCATTAATCAAACGAAATCAAGGATAAATTTTAAAGAATTTAAATTTATCCAGAGTTTAAAAATATCCAAATTGTCAACATAATACTGCTTTGTAGAGTAAAATTCAAGAATAATATTCATGTATCAAAAATAATTTGGACAGTAAAAGAAATATATTTTAATGTAAATAGTACCCGTGAATAGTACCCGTGAATAAGACTTGAGAATAAGATTGTGAATAGATCCGGCATGAAAAGTGCCTTAGATACCCGAGTAAATAATATTTGAGTGACTAATAACCGGGTGAATAGTAACCCGTGAATAATAACTCTTGAATAGTATTCCGTCATGAAAAGATCAATAATTATCAAGAAAGCTCAGAATAATATTTCCATGAAAAGATACTGGATGAAGCGCAAATATCAAGGATATTCTACTAATTTCATGGAGTATAGAAGCCAAAACTTCAACAAAATGAGTATAGAATTCAAAATCTGAAACGAAATAATATTACTTACATACTATAGAGTTTAGAAGAAAATATTATTTCAAGCGAATATTGAACAAAAATAACATCCCTTACAATTGTTGAACGAAAATAATATTCCAACGAATATTTAACGAATATAATATTTATACGAATACGAAAAATAACATCTCTTCGTAATCTGAAAAAAAATAATACCCCTTACCTTAGAAGAAAATTGGATTTGGAATAGTGGAGGAGTTAGACTTTTCTTCTTTCTCTCTATAATAGTCATCATGAAACTTAGTGAATTGGTGAGAAATGAAGGAAGAATGAGCTTCTATTTATAGGAAAAATATAGTTTTAATAATTGCACATTTTGGGGCTCGAAATATTACAGTATAATACCTTCCTCTATACCTCTATTTTTAATTTAGTCATGCAAGTATTATCAATCTTGCACCAACTCCCCTAATAGTAAATCATGTGAATCAATAGTATACACATGTGAACACATAGTTATAAGCATGTGAATTAATAGCAATTAATTGCTCATTTATCCGGTGAATTACCCGATTGGTCAATATAATCTCCAGACATTAATTATTATCGAAATAAATGTCAATTTTCACTAACACTAATAATTCCCACACAATGAAACTATCAATTTCATCTTTAATCAACACGAACTTATTCATCATTAATATTATAACTCATAATATTTAACAAACAAAGTCGTTTCACAAGGAAAGAGGGCTTTCCGATAAGAATTTTTCCTATCATGCCTAGCAATTAGATTATCTAACCTCTCTTTGACAGAACTTCTAGACATTGTCAATATTATAAATAATAATATGAATAACTTTGTCTTCTCAATTATTAATTTAATAATATAACATATTATGCAGATGATACTGTGAAAATAATTAAATCAATAATATGAGAGATATGATGCCGCAATTACTGTAGTAATAATTGAGTATAACTGAGTGACTTCTCATGTAAACATCAATAATCAATACCGTGAGCTACTTTGCAACCACGCGTATTACTATACTTTTATCAATGATTATTTTATGACAACTTGTTTGCTTTAAAAAATTTTCACATATCACCCTTAACTTTAACCTTTTATCAATTTAACCATTTACTAAATAGAATAATTATAAGAAAATAGAATACTTTGATTTCATAAAATTCGGGGTCTCACATATAGCCCGCAAGATCATCCGTATATGAATTTCAGTTATTTTCTCTTTAGAATTTGAAAAAACTTTCTTCTACAAAGTTGTAGAGAATTAAATTCCTATGAAATGGACATAAGATTCGATTTTTATTGATAAAAGGGCTATTTATTATGAATTATTGAAGTTCTGAAATAATTGATTTTTGAAGTTTTAAATATTTTTTTGAAGAAAAACATTTTTGTAATGTTAGTGAGCCCCACTGGTGTGCTGAAATCTGATTTTTAAGGGTGGGCGTGAATTTTTTTTATTATAAATATTATTTTATTAAATTTTCTGCTTTGGTGTTCTAAACATTTTTCTATAAATAGGGTGCTTAGGTTAGAATTGAAAATCACACCAGAATCAGAAGTTTTCTCTCTCTATAATATTGAGCATATTTTTGTGAGTATTTAGATACTTTAAGAGTTGATAAGCAGTGCAAGTTTTTTTCAGCATTATATCCGTTATTCCAATCAGAAATATTATTCTTTTGAGATAAGGGAGGTTATTTTTTCATAAATGATATTATTTCTTTCAATATTATTTCACCAAAATATTGGTATGAATTTTATTATGAAATTTTTACCTTTTCATGTCGAGGTTACTATTCACGTATACGATACTATTCACGTATACGATACTATTCATGAATACGGTACTATTCACGAGTACTATTCACAAAGTATGATTTTTCTTATAAATTTTTTACCTTTTTGTGTCGGGGTTACTTATTCACGATAATAATAATTATTAACGATATCTGACATTATTCATGAATGAATAAGACTATTCACAAAAAAATTAAATTTTCTTTTCTTTGTCTAAGATGTCTATTATGGTTACTATCTTTGATTGTATCCATGTTTTGATCTTCATTCTTGAATTTAGCTCCACAACTGATTATTATGGAGTATTTTTGAACTTGGATAAACTAAAGTACGAATCCCTAATCTTTGACCTTTTATCTCAATGGATTCGTTTTCTTTAAACTATTTTCATCATTCTCGGTCCTAAATGGTGATATAACTGAATATCTTTGGCCTGTAGTGCAAAGATGAATGATTACCTGATAAATATCTTTGGCCCGTAGTGCAAAGATGGATAGGTGTTGAGATGAACATAACCAACTGGTGATACGAATGAATATCTTTGGCCCGTAGTGCAAAGATGAATATTTTATTCAAGATGTATATTGATTGACATTACAGAGATAAAATATTGATGATGGACTTTTAAATCATAGAAGATAGTAGACTTCATACTCTACTTAACTCTTCTAATGAATTGTTGTTTCCGCTGCAGTTGTTGATCTAAAACTTGTTGTCTATTGTATTCTATCAGATTTTTCCCTGTTGAGGACTAAGGATAATTTATTCTGCATTATCTTAATCATAATATTCTTTACTGGGCTAGTTGAGCTCACCCTTTTCCTTTTTGTTCCATTTTTCTTCTCAGGAGGTGAGAATATAGCTGAGAGTAGTCAGGGTGTAGAGTGATGGTTCAAGACAGTTGTTATAGCAGTCCTCACTATCACTACAAAAAAATGGGACTTCAACAACAACCGATTTTCGTTGCTAAAGGTACCAAGTTTAGTGCTGAAGGGTTTGGCAACGACTTTTTTTTTGTCGTTGCCTTTTCGTTCACAAGAATGAGCATTGCTAATTGTTCCATTAACGACGTTTTTTTTTTCGTTGCCAAAAGTAATACATTTTGCAACGAAATTTAGCTTTCGTACAGAAACATTAATCCTTTAGCAACAAAATATATTGTTGTAGAATAATTAAAATTTTGTTGCTAAAAACCCCATTTCGTTGCAAAAGCCTGCTAATTGGCAACGAAATGAACTCTTTTTTTTTGCAACGACCATTCATTTTCGTTGTAATCGACACCATTTTGCAAACGACATTTTTCGTTGCAAAGAAATTATGAAAATTATTGCCTAAGCTTGCTTTCGTTGTGGAATGTAAACTTTTTAGCAACGATTTTCGTTGTTGATTATATTATTTGGCAACGACATTATCTTTCAATCAAAGAATGAAAATGTTTGTTCTTTGGTTATTTTTCAATAGCAACGAAAGTCATCGATTATCAACAACATTATATGTTGCCGTTTCTTTATATGTGCAATGAAAGTCGATATGATTTACAACGATAAAAAATATTGCCTTTTATTTTAGTATTAGCAACAATATCCTCTCTGTTGTTATTAGGTTAACTTTTTATTGCCAAATATTATATTTTTAATGCCATTAGCAACGAAAATTTGTTGCTAAATGTATTAAAAATTGTTGTTATATTAAAACTTGTTCAATGCTTTGGTAACGAATTATATTGTTGCCAAATCAAAATTTGATATTTTTTTTGTGTACCTACCTGGCTCAATGTCCCCATAGCAAATAATGACAAACATACAAAAAACTAAAATATTATTAACTTAATAAAATCATCCACTACATAATCATTCATTATCTTTACAATTAACTATGTAAAGCTACCACAGTTCTTCAATCAAAGTATATATCTACATATATAGAGAGAGTACACTTCATAATTTCGTCCCTTGTCTTTAGTAAACGTGGAACGGAAATTTGATACCCAGTATTGTAAGGCAGGTCGTAGAAGTAGTCTTCCTGCACATATTTAAAAATAATAGCAAGTCAGGAAAATGAAGCAAATAGGTCACCAAAGGCACTAAGTGCCAAAATCAATACACAAAGACAATAGAGTTGCTAAGTGGTACTAATGTACACCATATTTCTCATAAGTAGAAAAAGACATAGGCAATCACAATATCATTTGCTATAAATCCAAAAAGAAAAATAATGATGATAATTTAGATTCTAAGACATAGTATACCACCAGAACTTAGATGTAGCCAGTGTAATCACTATCAATAATGCAATTCCAAAATAATTTTAACATCTCCAAGTTTTTATCTTAATTTGTTCGACACTAGTTCTCAATCTCTAGAAGCAGACGTAGTCAGCATAATCATTATCAATAGTCTAATTCCTAAATCATGCAGCTATCTATTTTCGGTAATTGGTGAACAAGTGTAAGCAAGTAAGAGTACTATAACACAAACCCAAGAAACTTATGTGCTCAAAACCTCAAAACTAAAAAAGTATTTTATAGAATAAAAAGTTGAAATATCAAAACCCTTAAACTCAAACCAGAGAGGGTATATTGGGGCAATTTTCCCCGAAGTTGATATTTTCATTATTCGTGAAGTCTTTAGCAATCCCTTTCACAACCATCTGTAACACCATGAATTAAATAGTAAATGATTAATTAAGTGCATTTCGATTGCTTTAATAATGAGTAACTTGCAAAAAGACAACTGAAAGTTGGGAATTATGACATTAAAGGCTTAAACTGAAGATGATGCTTAAACATATTTAAGTCAAACTGGGAATCCTCTACACAGTTTATAAAAATAAAAATATTGGTACACTCTAATTAAATGAACTGCAAAGAACTACAACCCAACATGCATGTAGAGAATAAGATCTGTAAAAAATAAAGAACATAAATTGAGAGTACTTGAAGTTCTACTCGGCACAAACATAAAGCCCAAAGCTAAGTTGAGGAGGGAGTAACCATCAGATCAATTAAAAACACTAGGAGAGAGGGTTAATGAACTTTCTACACATTCTTAAAAAAACCATCAACCCACCAGATTGTTGATCCCTTCTTGCGCAAAGATGGGAAAAATAGTAATTAATTCGAGAAAAATAGAGATAAACAGAGTTCCATAATGCAGAGAGGATAAAACAAGTTCAGCCACATGATGAACAGAACCAAATACATTTATTGTACTGATAAAAAATGCTAAACTAGTGAAGTGAGTGCATAATATGTTTCTTCTTCTTCTTCTTCTTCTTTTCTTTCAACTCTTTGCTCTTTTTCTGATATATATGAACTGTGGGGGGAAGGGGGGGGTCCAACTTTAATGATCTTATTGTTTTGAAACTTCTACTTTCAGCACGCTTTGAGCTTGGTATCAACCTCAAGTTTGAAAGAAGAGTAAAGTAGGACTACATACTTTATTATTACCCTGACATTGTATCAGTAAATATAGAATACTACTAGGGCACATTCAGAAAGGAATTTAAAAGTTGAATGTAAATGCCCTAACTACATCACCCATCTTATTAATACAATCTCTCTACTTCTTTGAGGAGAATAAAAGCTTAGGTTGGAAAAGGAGAAAGAAAGAAAGAAAAAACGATGAATGCTATTAAGCAATATTGCAATTGTTTATAATGGAACAAATAAAATAAACAAATTGCCTGGGTTTGTGATTTGTGAGAAGAATAAGTGATGGACTCCTATCAAACACAAGTACCTAAATGGAGAAGAAAAGCTTGTCCAAGTGTACGAGTTATCAGCTATTGCGCAAGTAAAGACGGGAGTAGAAGATATGATACCCTTTCTTGTGATGTTTTCTTTCAACACAAATATTCCACCAGGTTTAAGCCCAACCTAGAAATTTGACATTAGTTAGTATAAATAAAGTTGACAGAGGAAGAGCTTTTAAAACTGAACACTGAATTGCTTAGTCAAGGAGATCATACAAATCTTATTCTCTGTGTGCATTTTGGCAGGTTCATCAATTTACCTTTGCTCTCTTGAAGAATGAGACGAAGTTATCAACTGCAAGATGCCCAATACACCACATAACCCATATAATATCATACCTTCCAGCATTTGGAGTGAAATCCTAAAACAACATAGATAACAAATATCGCAATAAAAGTGCATAGAGCCAGAATACTACTGACAACGATACAGGTAAGTAACTATACTTGGTGAAAGTATAATACATATAGAATAATTAATCTGCAACTCTTTTTAGTTTTTACATGGTATATAGATATCAGTGATAAAAAAGGAAAGTCAAAAACAAAATGCAACTAAGCTTCTGTAATGGGTATTATATAAATATAAGTATGTACCTGGAGTGGGACACAGTAAAAACTGGAAGCCTTGTGCATCCCTGAGACAATCAAGTTTTGAGGAACCAAATTTTCACGAGCATCCTCTAGAAAATGTAATACAGGCTCAAGAAGGTCAACCTAAATCTAAGAAACAAACACACAAGTCTTTAACCAAGAAGACGAAAAGATAAGTTCAATTACAAAATTCAAATGTATAGAGCTTCAAGAGATAGTGTTCTAACTTAGCATTTTATGTTTTTTGTGGTGTACCATCCTCGGTGCTACAATGAATTTGAAATTGTACATAAGTATATGCAGGCCTAAATTTCAGCATTCACGGGCAGGGAAATGAAAAGAGAGTTATATAAAAGATTGGAAGTCAACATAATTTCAGTGCTTCAAGGGCCATAATTCTATTTTATTTAATTTTATTTATGAGATTTTTTTAGTCCTTCCTTCCCTTATTTTAATTTCACTCCTTTGTCTTAAAACTTCTATTTTACAAAAAAAAAAGATAACATCCATTCCCCACTTTTTTCTTTGATAAGTATTGGTGCTTCTCCAGAATTAAATTTTGTATGTATGACCTCCGGGCTTCAAAGAATGTTTTAGAGCTTACAAAAAGATGGTACTATGTTCTTATCAACTCTCCCAAAGTTGAGTTGTCCACAAGGACTTCTTATCCTTTCCGGTTTCCCCCTCCACAGTTCAGTTGTAATTTTCCTTCCAAGGATATTTATGTCAATTATTGCATACAAGTAATACTGCATCCTGAAGGCAGTATTTGAACAATTCAAAGTACGACTAAAAACAAAATATGCACTGAGAGCCAAAAAATGTGTTCATAACCCTGCATTCCTTGCACTTTACAATAACAAAATACGCATAAAGTTTTACTAGCATCTTATCTAACCTCATTGAAAAATCTTATGAGAAGGTTCTTGGTCACCCTCCCTACGCCAGCCCCACAATCTGCAACAGAGTTAACAAATAGTAAAACTTTCCAATCAACAGTTCTGCATATGAATTTGTTAATTTTTCTATGCCATCCCTATTAAAATAACAAAACCTGTATCTCAAATTTAAGAGTATAAGAATTGGATGACAGAACTTAAAAATTTAAGTATGTACACAGGATTATAAGGAAATAACTAAGACTCGGCAAGTTTCCAAAGGACTCGGCTCATCCAAGTTGGTGTAAAGAACCTCGCAGCTGAGCTAAAATAATTGAGGGTCTATGCATCTTCATAGAGTGTTGTCCCATAGTGTTTTGTCCTTTTGAAGCATTCTTATAATTAAGCACTTGCTATGGTCTAGTTAAATAAGAGTGTTATATATAGATATATAGGGTTAAGATTAGGACTGAATGGCCAGATCTTGGTTGTAGTATCCAGAGATATTTATAAGTTAACATACTATCCAGCCTTTCGGATCAGATATTGCTCCCTGACAGTCTCCAAGACTCAAAATTTATAAATATTGAGTATTGATCAAGAACACCTCCCTTAAGAAAGAACACCAAGAATCCATTCTCAACACTAAATATTTTTTCCCAATTTGATTCTATCTTTCTATTAGCCTTGAAACCATTCTTGCATCAATGATTGTCTGGCAGGAACCTTCATTCTTTTCTACATAAATAGTAGCAGAGCATATAAAAGTTTCTTCCTTTCAACCCCTGAAGGCCTATACCAATGTTCTGCAAAAAAGAATAGTGCATTGGCCTCATCAACAAATCTCCCTATAACATTTTCACATTATAAACCCTAGTATATTATAAAATGTTTATACAACAGTACATATCATAGCCAAAAGTTGAGACATTTACCTTTTACTGACAGCTAATGTGACGCCCCCAAAATAGGTCCACACGACCCATTCTGAGTCGCCAGATGTCACTCTATAAAAATCAAATACAAACTTCATTTATACAACTGTTGAACTGTCGTGCAGAGTACGACAACAGATAAGCTATGAGTTTTAATACAATATTGTCTCGTAGACAGTATCCAAACTCAAATTGTTACAATGCCATATAAAATACATCAGCAAATATTTTAAGACCCCAAAGAAGAACTAGAAGATTACTATCATATTCATTCTAATGAGGTGCACTTTTGACGCTTTCAAAGTCGGGTTCTCATCACCCTATTGTTGTTCGCCAAAATCAATTATTAAGTGATGTATAAAATACGACACACACATCTTAGGTCCTCAATACAATTATCTGTTGCATGTCATGCCGTTTTATAATGTATTGAGAAACTTCGACAGTCTCAGACCATCACACTATTTCCCTGCTATCCCCGCTCGACCCAGCTACACTCTTATTACCTGAAAGGAATTGTGAAGCAAAGGGTGAGCACAAATAGCCGAGTAAAGGATATCATGACTAAAGATAATTAAATTATCAATAGCCTTCGTCAATAATAAATCAGAGATTTAGAACATATGGTAGATGATAAAACTTTTCAACCATAGTTGCAAAGCAGAACGCAAGCAATCCATTAGAAGAGTCAAATAGACCATCGTGTCTATTATCTTCCATGTTAAAAGTCCACCAATAATGTTTTATCCTTGTAACATCAATCAACAATTCGCCCACAATCATATGAATAACTCATAATCATAATTGTGATTCTAAATTCCTATTCGCACCTGTGATTTAAGATAATTTTCATCACCTATCTTCACCAAACATCAAAAATCATTGTTATACCAAATTACAATTTCGCTTTCATAATCATATTTAATAAATTCATCTTTGCACTACGCACCAAAGATATTCATTAATAATTTATTCTTTACACTACAGGCCAAAGACATACAACTGTATTTTAGAAGAGTCAAGTAGAGCATGATATCTACTATCTTTTATGAATTAAAAGTGTATAATCAATATTTTATCACTGAGACTCAGCTTAATAAATAATCCACATCATCAAATCATCCCTGCACTACGGCCAAGGATATTCATGTAATCATCAATGGTCATGATTATACCGAATAATCCCGGTTATAATCATACCAATAATCGCCCATCAATGCACTACGCCAATGAGGACTTTTACCACATCATCAATAACATTACGGGTCATGATTATACCGAATGACCCTGGTCATAATCATACCAACTGAATAATAAAGAATGGAATAACAACAGAATTCACCAGGCATGCGATAAACCGCATGCAGAAAAGTTATTCCAATGTAATAATAAAGAATGAAACCAGTCATGCGAATCCGCATGCATGTGATATTCCAATGAGAATAATAAAGAGCGAAATAATAGAAGAATTTCACCATGTATGCGATTACTTTGCATATATGTATTAAAAGTTATTCCAACATAATAATAAGGAATGGAATAACAATAGCTCTCTTTATGAATACGAAAGAAATAATACCCCTTACTATAATAACAATATCCCTTACCTTAGAAAAAATTGAATACTGAAATAGTGAGGTAACAGACTTCTCTTCTTCTTTCTCTCTATAATTTCTCTCTATAATAATTGCTCTATAGCTTTAGTGAATTGGTGAAAAATGAAGGGAGAATGAACTTCTATTTATAGGAAAATATAGTTTCGATAATTGCACGTTTTGGGGCTCGAAATATTACAGTATAATACCTTCAACTTTTCTTTCGTTTTTAATTTAGTCCTGCAAGTATTATCAAACTTTCACCACCTCCCCTAATAATAAATAATGTGAATTAATAGTATAATCATGTGACTCAATAGTTATAATTATGTGAAAATACGAATTACAGTATAGTACCTCCATCTATACCTCTATTTTTAACTTAGTCATGCAAGTATTATCAATCTTGCACTACCTCCCCAAATAGTACATGAATGTGAATCAATAGTACACACATGTGAACAAATAGTTATAATCATGTGAATTAATAGCAATTAATTGCTCATTTATTCGATTAATTACTCGATTGGTCAATATAACCTCCAGACATCAATTATTATCGAAATAAATGTCGATTTCCACTAACACTAACAATCTCAACACAATGGAAATATTTTTCTCAAAAAGTTCATTTTTGAAATTTTGAAATTTGACTTTTTTTCTGAAAAAGTCAACTGTTGACTTTTTTGACCAAAAAGTCAACCTCGACAAATTTTGTGTTTATAGTCTATTTCTACTAATTTCATCGTTCCGGACTCAAATATCCCGTCCGTGTCTCCAAATTCAATTCCGAACTCAAATTCAATTTTTTTTAACATTCATCATTAATATTATAACTCACGATATTTAACAACTAGGTCGTTCCCAGGAAAGAGGGGGCTTTTCGATAAGGATTTCTCCTTATTGGCGTGCAATTAGGTGACCAAATCTCTCCTTAACAAAAATTCTAGACATTGTCAATATTGCAAATAATAATATGAATAACTTTGTCGTCTCAATTATTGATTCAATAATATATAAAATATTATGCGAGATGATATTGTGATAATAACCTGAATCAATAATATGAGAGAGATATGATGCAAAGAATTATCGTAATAATAATCGAGTATAACCGAGTGACTTCTCACGATGCATCAATAATCAATACCGTGTCTTCTTATGCAACCACGCCAGACATCGTACTTTTACTACCGAGTAGTTCAACAGGTTTTAACGGTAACACTTTCATCAAGTTATTTTATAAAAGATAATTACGCTGTTTCCTTACTACGATAATACTTCCGCTAGGGGTCCACCAATGATTGTGTCGTCCTACGGATATTCCCCGACAAAAAGAATATTCTTCAACCAAACGAATATTTTATAACAACTTGCATACTTTGAAAAAATTTCACATATCACCCTTAACTTTAACCTTTTATCAATTTAACCATTTACTAAATAGAATAATTATAAGAAAATTGAATACTTTCATTTCATAAAATTCGGGATCCCACAATCTCCCCTCCTTATGAAATTTCATCATCGAAATTTACGTACCTGGTAGTTCGAAGATATGAGAATACCTTGTTTTCTTTTCGGATTGTACCTTCCCGGTTATTTCCTCCTCAGATCATGATTTTCCCATCGCTTTCATCTCCTCGTATTTCGGATATCATTCTAGAATATACCTTCAAAACAAAGGTTAATTGACATATCACAATTTGTCAACTTATCAAGTAAACAAATTCAGCTTATGTAAGTCACACACTTGAGAAGTATATTACTCTCTCTCCTCCTAGTTCTAGACTCATATCTCCGCCAGCGACCATATCTCTAAGCTCTGATACCATTTGGGACGCCCCCAAAATAGGTCCACACGACCCATTCTGAGTCGCCAGATATCACTCTATAAAAATCAAATACAAACTTCATTTATACAACTGTTGAACTATCGTGCAGAGTACGACAACAGATAAGCTGTTAGTTTTAATACAATATTGTCTCGTAGACAGTATTCAAACTCAAATTGTTACAATGACATATAAAATACAGCAGCAAATATTTTAAGACCCCAAAGAAGAACTAGAAGATTACTATCATATTCATTCTAATGAGGTGCACTTTTGACGCTTTCAAAGTCAAGTTCTCATCACCCTATTGTTGTTCGCCAAAATTAATTATTAAGTAACGATAAAATAACGACACACACATCTTAGGTCCTCAATACAATTATCTACATTTACATGCCGCTTTTATAATGTATCGAGAAACTTTAATGATCTCGAACCATCACACTATTTCCCTCGTTATCCCCGGCTTTCGAACCAAATTTACACTCTTATTATAAAAAAGAATTGTGAAGCAAAGAGTGAGCACAAATAGCCCAGTAAAGGATATCATGACTAAAGATAATTAAATTATCAATAGCCTTCGTCAATAATCAATAGAGATTTAGAACATATGGTAGATGATAAAACTTTTCAACCATAGATGCAGCGGAATGAGCAATCCATTAGAAGAGTCAAATAGACCATCAGGTCTATTATCTTCTCCATGTTAAAAGTCCACCAATAATGTTTTATCCCTATAACATCAATCAACAATTCCTGTCCACAATCATATGAATAACTCATAATCATAATTGTGATTCTAAATTCCTATTCGCACCTGTGACAAAGATAATTTTCATCACCTATCTTCACCGAAATATCAAAAATCATGGTTATACCAAATCACAATTCCTCGCTTTCATAATCATACTAATAAATTCATCTTTCGTGACTACTACCAAAGATATTCATTAATAATTTATTCTTTCAGACTACGCACTGCAAAGACATACAATTCAGTATTTTAGAAGAGTCAAGTAGAGCATGATATCTACTATCTTTACTTAATTAAAAGTGTATAATCAATATTTTATCACCGAGACTCAAATTTTAATAAATAATCCACATCATCAAATCATCCCCGCACTACGACCAAGGATATTCATGTAATCATCAATGATCATGATTATATCAAATAATCCTTGGTTATAATCATACCAATAATCGCCCATCAACGCTACTACGCCAATGAAGACTTTTACCACATCATCTATAACATTACGTCACGATTATACCGAATGACCCTCGGTCATAATCATACCAATAAGCAGTACTCATCTATGCACATAAGCAAAAAGATACTCATCAATCAATAGTTTATCTTTGCACGTAAACCAAAGATATACAACTATAAAACTAATAATTAATGTATCCATCTTTGCACGTAAGCAAAGATATACAATCAGAACTAATAATCAACAAATCCATCTTTCTTCAGTAAGCCAAAGATGACTTTCATCATAATATAAGCATGAGGATGATGACAATGATATATAAGCATTAATCAACGAAAATAAGGATAAATATTAAAGATTTTAAATTTATCCAAATATTATCAATCACTTAATAAACTCATAATCTAATATTATTAATATTATAATAATATTTTAATCACTTCTTAAACTTGTAAATAATTTATTTCAATTGTTTACACTTTACCAAATAATGCATTTAATCATTCAAAAATACCATAATCATAAAATTTCATCACCAATGATCAAATCCTCATCAAAAATCTGCATATACCCTATATTGGATTCTCAAGCCATAAAATCCTATTTTCCAATTTTGTTACTTCACATAACATATTTAATTCATTTACTCATAACTAGTTCATTTTCATGAAAAATATAAAATCAGTCCCAAAAATATTTCTCTTCTAGGATTTAATGGAATATAGTCCCATATTGAACATATATTTTTCTCGGAATTTTTAAAATTCATTTACTATTTTTCATATGGCCAAAACTGCCGAATATTTAAACATTTATCATAAATTGTACTTTTGTCCAAAAATTGTGAAATTTACAGGGTATAGTCCTGTTATATACATGTACTCCCAATAAAAATTTCACCAATTTTGGAGTTAACCACAAGGAGTTATAAGGGTTTACTTTTAAAATATTCTTTTCCCATAAAATCCATAACTTTTAATCTATACATCCAAAAATCGTCATCTTTGGACACAATATAGAAAACTCATCAAATTATCATTTCAAATTTTTCCAGAATTTTTGAGGGTCAGAAAAATTATGAAACTACAAATGGGTCACCCGTCATGCGGTAATCCACGTAGACAGATCATTTCTACAATTTAATAAGGAATGAATACAAATGATCATTCACCATGCATGCGGTAATCCACATGCATAACGTGTTATTCTAATGAATAATAAAGAATAGAATAATGTAAGAATTCACCATGCATGCGATAGATCCTTGCATGCATGTGTTATTCCTAACGTAATAATAAAGAATGGAACCAGTCATGCGTAATCCGCATGCATGTGATATTCCAACGTAATAATAAAGAATAAAATAACGAGAATTCACTGTGCATGCGATAAAACCGCATGCATAAAAGTTATTCCAATGTAATAATAAAGAATGGAACCAGTCACATAATCGCACGAATGGATATTCTAATGTAATAATAAAGAATGGAATAACAAATGAGAATTCATCAGCATGCGATAAATCGCATGTGCATGAGTTATTCCAATGTAATAATAAAGAATGAAACGAGATCATCACGCGTAATCCGCATTGATGTGATATTCCAACAAAATAATAAAGAACGAAATAATGAAGAATTTCACTATGTATGCGAAGATTTGATAGAGAAAGTTATTCCAACATAATAATAAAGAATGGAATAACAATAGCTCTCTTTATGAATACGAAAGAAATAATACCCCTTACTATAATAACAATATCCCTTACCTTAGAAAAAACTGAATACTGGAATAGTGAGGTAGCAGACTTCTCTTCTTCTTTCTCTCTATAATTTCTCTCTATAATAATTGCTCTATAGCTTTAGTGAATTGATGAGAAATGAAGGAAGAATGAGCTTCTATTTATAGGAAAATATAGTTTCGATAATTGCACGTTTTGGGGCTCAAAATATTACAGTATAATACCTTCAACTTTTATTTTATTTTTAATTTAGTCCTGCAAGTATTATCAAACTTGCACCACCTCCCCTAATAGTAAATAATATGAATTAATAGTACAATCATGTGACTCAATAGTTATAATCATGTGAAAATACGAATTACAGTATAGTACCTCCATCTATACCTCCATTTTTAACTTAGTCATGCAAGTATTATCAATCTTGCACCACCTCCCCTAATAGTACATAAATGTGAATCAATAGTACACACATGTGAATAAATAGTTATAATCATGTGAATTAATAGCAATTAATTGTTCATTTATTCGATTAATTACCTGATTGGTCAATATAACCTCCAAACATCAATTATTATCGAAATAAATGTCGATTTCCACTAACACTAACAATCTCAACACAATGGAAATATTTTTCTCAAAAATTTCATTTTTCAAATTTTGAAGTTTGACTTTTTCTAAAAAAGTCAACTGTTGCCTTTTTTGACTAAAAAGTCAACCCCGACAAATTTTGTGTTTATAGTCTATTTCTACTAATTTCATCGTTTCGGACTCAAATATCATGTCCGCGTCTCCAAATTCAACTCCGAACTCAAATTCGATTTTTTTATAACATTATCATTAATATTATAAATCACAATATTTAACAACCGTGTCGTTCCTGTGAAAGAGGGGCTTCCGATAAGGATTTTTCCTTATGGTAGCCAAGCAATTTAGTGACCAAACCTCTCCTTGACAGAACTTCTAGACATTGTTAATATTGCAAATAATAATATGAATAACTTTGTCGTCTCAATTATTGATTCAATAATATATAAAATATTATGCAGATGATATTGTGACAATAACTGAATCAATAATATGAGAGATATGATGTAACAATTACTGTAATAATAATTGAGTATAACTGAGTGACTTGTCACGTAAACATCAATAATCAATGCAGTGTGCAACTATACAACCGCGCGTATTATTGTACTTTTACTACCGAGTAGTTCAACAGTTTTAACGGTAACACTTTCGTTGTTATTTTTATAAAAAGATAATTCTTTCGTTTCCTTACTACGGTAATACTTCCGTTGTGGGGTCCACCAATGATTGGGCCGTCCTACGGATATTCCCCGACGAAAAGAATATTCCCCGACCAAACGAATATTTTATAACAACTTGCTTACTTTGAAAAATTTTCACATATCACCCTTAACTTTAACCTTTTATCAATTTAACCATTTACTAAATAGAATAATTATAAGAAAATTGAATACTTTCATTTCATAAAATTCGGGGTCTCACAGCTGATAGAAATTAAAGGTACTAAATATGTTACTGATCATAAAAGAAAATAAATTAAATTTAATGCTAATAAAAAAAGTACAAACTTTATTGAGCATTTCTATAAAATAGATAGAGAAAATACCAAGAGCAACAAGATGTTGGTTTCTTCTAGCATCAGAAAAGAGACCAGCCAAAAGGAATTAAGAAAGGTCTCACTATCCTTAATATCAACTTCATTAACATACCCATATCCACCCAATACCCCATCTACTGATGCCTCCACACGCTTCTTTTCCAAACAATACAGCAAGCCCACCAATCAATACACAAATCATAAATGTATCAAACAGAAAAAATTAAGACATGGGTTTTACAAAGGAATGAAAAGGGTCCTTAAAAAGAAATTTAGGTAAAAAAAGGAATGAAAAGGGTCCTTAAATCCCAATAGCTAACGCCATTCCACCAATCAATTTAAAAAATTATAAACGTATCAAACAGAAGAAACTGAGACATGGGTTACGCTAACATTAAATTTATAGCTATAATGTACAAGCTAGTGTAACAGATGGACAATACATCAAACATGTGGTGCACATATATCCAAAATTAAAATTGACTGAGAACCAAAATCACCATATATAACCAAAATCAGATTTAATTGAGCACAAATGGATGAACCAAGTGAAAAATTACAAATAAATAAACTGATATTAGATGTCTTACCGAATTGAAAGAGAGCAGCAGAAGAAAAAAATTACCCTAGAAAATGAAAATCAATTTCAGAGGATAGATGTATGAGATAGAGGATAGAACAAAGAGGAGAGAGAAAAGGGACATGAACCTGTGATGGAGGAAATGAGAGGCGAGCAAAGCTAGGCGGTGGGATCGATTGAAGAATCAAAAGAGAATGAACTTGTTTTTGTATCTGAAACGAAAAAGCAAATGACAGATTTGGACTACTTAAGAAAGAGGAAAAAAACAATTTGTATCACACGCTGATAACCCACGACATCGTTTTAACCTTTTCCATTGATATTGATATTTATATTTTTTAAGAAGTATTTTTAAAATAAAATTAATATTTGAAAATAATAAATAAATTGACATTATAATTTGAATTTTAGGATGTCATAAATTAACTAAGAACAAATTTAAATAAACAAATTGCAGAACAAAGAATTGTTACTCTAGCATTTGTGATCTATTCAACAAAAAAGTCTTATATTTTGTATTGTAAATAACATAAAAATTATTATTTAAAATAAAATTTTTATTTTCAACAATTAAATAAAATTATATTATAATTTGTAGGTTATACTCGACTCGTTCATGATTCAAACTACTCGAACTCTCGATTGTGATTCGATACATATTCTATTGACACGTATTCGAGTAGATATTCGATACATTCTTTTATAATATATACAAATTTAAATAAAATTATAATAATTAATTATTATTATTATTTTTAATATTGATTTAATATTTGTAAAGTGTAATAAAAAATATATTTTTTTTAATTTCTAAGTAAAATAATAAGTTCACTTTATAATTATTTCTATTATAAAATTAGTTAGTATAAAGAGACTCAAATTCTAGTTTTTTAAATGCAATTCAAATCTGAGTAGAATTCGAGTATGAATTTAACTTTTAGAGTTGAATTCGAAAAGTATTACTAATGAGTAATTTGAGTATTACTAGTACTAAATAATGTATTGGTTGTCTAACTTGGTATCAATATCATGATAATCAAAAAACTTTTGAATACTTAAAACTATGATTGTTAAACCCGGACTGAACTATCGGTTCAACTGGTAAAAACTGAAACAGTCGACACTCCGATCTGAATTGGACCAATAACCTATTTTTGGTCAAAACCTAGTAGAATCAGTTGACCACCGGTCGAACTGATGGTTCAGCCGGTAAAGTTGGCTAAGTTGACCTAGTGAACTAGTTTTAATTATTTTTTAATATTTTTTATACCAAATATATTTTAATATTAAAATTAAGTGGTGATATCTTTTGCTAAGCGACGACGATGGCAATCAGAGATTGCTAAGTGGCGATTGCTTTTGGTAAGCACCCAGTAAAACTTTCAATTGGTAAGCACTTTAGTTTACCGTGGACTACAACGTTTTTATACAAGAAGCATATTTTTGAGAGTTTGTGTAATAAAAAATATTAATTATTTAATTATAATTGCAATAATATATTAAAATAAATCATTATTAAAATAATATAATATTCGTCAAAATATATTTAGTTTACCGTGGACTACAACGTTTTTATACATTTATTGAATATGTTACGTATATACATAAATGTACATAACTAATTGCGTGATAATAATAATAATAATAATAATAATAATAATAATAATAATAATAATAATAATAATAATAATAATAATAATAATTTGTTGCCAATGAATGTGGTCCATATTAGGCAACGAAATATAGCAACAAAAAAACTTTCGTTGTCCACGATGAGGAGAAATCAAGTGGCTAGAAATTTTGCAACGAATTTCTAACGAATTTTTTTCCAAATTTTGCAACTACTTATGAATTTCGTTGCAAAAAGTGAAAGCCTGACACAATCTGCAACGAAGGACAAGTTTCGTTGCTAAACATACACTTTTAGCAACGACTTATAAAGTCGTTGCCTAAAAAATCGTTGCCTGAAAAATCGTTGTTAAAGCCCCATTTTTAGCAACAAAAAAACTTTTGTTGCCCACGATGACAGGAAATCAAGTGGCCGAAAATTTTGCAACGAATTTCTAATGAAATTTTTTCCCGCCAATGAATTAGCAACGAAATTTTGCAACGACTTATTAATTTCGTTGCGAAAAGTGAAAGCCTGACACAATCTGCAATGAAAGATAAATTTCGTTGCTAAATATATACTTTTAGCAACGACTTATAAAGTCGTTGCATAAAAAATCGCTGCTAAAGGCCCATTTTTTTGTAGTGTATTTTGTAAAATAGTGTATTAATAATTGTAATGAGGACTTTATTTGAGTTTAGATATTATCTAGAAGACAATATTTGTATTTAAACTCACAACATATGTGTTGTTATATTTTGTACGACAGTTAGATTAATGAAGTTTGTATTTAGTTTCTGTATCATGTATTTAGGGACTCAGAATGGGTTTTGTGGACCTATTTTGGGGGCGTCACAAAAATAGCATGCGCATAATTTATTTTTATCTAGTTTTTCAGATTCTGTTGCTAGTTTATATTATAAAAATACATATGAGTTTGTAAGTGAAGTTGAAAGTAGTAAATCTGAAATGGTTTCATACGTTGGTCAATTGTTCTCTAAGTTGGAAGAAGTTGAAAGTTTTTATAAAGCTTATGCTCTAAAAAATAGATTTAAGATTAAAATTGCAACAAGTCATGAACATGCTCGTACGAATGATGTGTCATCTAGGTTGTATGTGTAAAAAAGTTGGTACACCAACTGCTGTAAAGAGTTTATCAGATGATGAAGATTGTAGTAATAAAATAACTAGACATAGAGACTTTATAGGACACACATTATGCAACGCTAGAATATATGTTGTCCATAATAAGAAAGAAGAAAATTGACGTATTTCTATTGTTAAATTAGAGTACAATCATCACTGAGTGACCCCTACCAAGGTAGATTTGATTGAGACACACATGAATATTACTTCGGTTGCAAGACAATTAATTGACACTTTAAATAAGTATGATATTGTACCTAATATGATGATGAACGTTTTGAGCACTATGGGTGGTGGGATGCAAAATATTCCTTTCTTTGATGTAAATATTCAAAATGTGGTGAGATATTTACATGATTTGGAAGATAAAAATGATGCAAAAGCTGCTGTAAAATATTTGAAAAAACATGCATCCGGAAGTGTGAGTAAATTTTTTTCTGTGTGAAACCCGGTTAAAACAATCGCATAGAGTGTATATTGTGGGTTGATGCCCGATCAAGGTTAATGTATCAACAATTCGGAGACGTTGTGACATTTGGCACTATGTATAGGACAAATAAGTATGACATGCCATTTGTTCCATTTACTGGGGTTAACCACCATTATCAGTCTATATTATTTGGGTTTACATCGTTAAGGGATGAAATAGAGGACATTTTCGTTTGGGTATTAGAGACGTGGCTCGAAATTATGGACTATAAGACACTTATAACCATCATCACTAACTAAGATAAAGTCACTAGTAATGTTATTGTTGCAATACTCCCTTCCACATATCATGTATTGTGTTCTTGGCATAGTAGCAATAAATTTTCTGAGAAATTGCATCATGTTTATTCTGAGCACCCATCATTCAAAAATTAGTTTAACAATTGTGTGTATAATTAATTGTCCATATGCGAGTTTGAAGAGCGTTGGTAGATTCTGATGATAAATTAAGAATTGTATAACAATGATTGGCTTAGAAGTTTGTATGATGTATGAGAGAAATGGATTCCTACATATACAAAGAGATATTTTGTTACGGGAATAACAATCGTCGGAAGAAAAGAGAGCATGAACCATTTTTTGATGAGTACGTTCATGATTCAACTGATATGAAAGAATTTATAATGCAGATTTAGAAGGTTATAGAAATATAATTCATCAGAGAAAGGAAGATCGACTACATAACAAAACATCGAAAAAAGGATATGGAATGCGGGTCATCTTTAAAAATGCATACTGCAAAGGTGTACACAAAAGAGATGTTTAGACTTTTTCAACGTCAACTCGTTGATTCTATGAAGTAAAATGTGATTAAGTTAGTGAGTTGTGTGTCATTGAAACTAAGGTTTGTGCAGTTTATATGGCAGATGTAACTGAAAGTGGTCAGAGATATAAAGAAATTGTCAACAATCATTAGTTGGGGTTGGTAATTGCCAAATGTTTTCTCATTTCGGTGAAATATGCAGGCACAACTTGAGATATTTAATATTTAAGAGTATTTCATACATATCGTATTATATGATTCTTCCTCGTTGGAAAAGGGACGTGAACATGAGCAATGGTGAAGAATTACTTGTTAATTCAACGACTGTCAACTATGAACAAGATCAAACAATGTGCTATAATCATCTGATTAATGATTACTAGGAGTTAGTGAGTAAAACTGCTTGCTCAGTCCAAGGTTACAAAATTGTCCTTAAACTGAATGTTCAGGGAAAAGCCTTGGTTCAGTAATATGATCCAGATGAGAATATTACTGAACTGACAGACGATGACATTGAATGTGCAGTCGAAGATACACCTCAGGATATGGGCTTCGATAATGATGATGAAGGTAAAGCAGAGGATGCGGAAGAGGTTGAGTTCTTGCCGCCAATTGTTTCAAACAAAGGCTGGAAAAAGCAACCCATATTTAAAAGTGCACTTGAGAAAATTATGTGTATTAAGCGAGTAAGCCTCATCGAAAATGTGCAATTTTTGACTTTTGAAATCGAACTCGATAAATGAATTTCATGAATAAGATTAATATTGGAAAATGAACTTTTTGAATATTTTGTTTATAATATATATATATATATATATATATATATATTTGTGTGTGTGTGTGTGTCTTAAGAAGTGATAATTCAATTTAAATTGAGTTAGATATGTGATGAATAAGTAATGTTATGGAAATGATGAAAAATTTAATTTAAACTTATGTGATATGCCTAGTGTGGCATAATAATGGACTAATTAATCATATAATTAAATTAATAAAGGAATGATTAAATAATGTGATAAACTAATTGTTATTATTATTTTAGCTAATTAATTGTTATGTGCAATTTCATTGTGGTGTGGTCTGGATCTCTGTTGGAGTAGGTCTGGTTTGGGACTTGAAAGTAGTATGCACACAAGCTAATCATGTATGATGATAAAACATATATTTTGTAACAATCTTATTCATTTATTAATAAAAAATTTATTTATTTAAAGGCGTTTATATTATCTACATAATATTGTTATATTTAAATGTGATAAACTCATAGTTTTAAGCATTGCTTTTAGAATTATGATGATGATCATGTTAATGAGATCTAAACTCTTAGATAGCTTAAAACTAAAATAATTCCCAATCGATGGATTACTGAATAGGGGATTAGTGAATCCGGATAGATTTGTACATACGTTACTTGCTTTATGGAAGAGGATGATCAATCTCATAATCATTTGTGTGGAGACACTAAAGCAAATATGTAGGTGCTTATTGGAGAATAAGTACACTGAATGTGGCTCTCTAAGGAATATCTAATAGAGTTTTACTCGCCTATCAATAGGAATTCCTTTAGTGATAGTATTACAAGTAATCCTTAGACTTGAGATCATCATAGTATCTTATATATGATGAGTTATAATTTGATATGTCCCTTAAGACCCTAACTGTATATCAAAAGGTATGCTTGGGTATAATTAATTATACATGAAGATAATGAATGATCAATAAAGGATTTACCACTTCTAGTAAAAGAAGTGAATGTCCTATGTGATTCGATAAATAACAACTCAGTAGTCCTTGACCAAGGCAGAATGAAATTAGAAAGTAGTTTCTAATTTGCATTATCGGAGTTTGTGCATTTAGGATCGGAATACATATAATTAAAAAAAATAAGACTTGATAGTAAATCCATGTCTTTTATTTAATTGGGACATTATATGGTAGAAGGAATGAATTGTACGGTAACTATTTACTCAAAGGTTGTTTTATGATTAATGTTGAAATTTATATTATCTGGAAAGTCGTTAATCGCTAAGGGGGCTTACCCTTATTGTAGAATAAATATTATTTAATTAAATGAATTATTAGTTTAATTTATTTATTTAAATAAGATTAGAATTGTTCAAATTAATTTATTCACAACTGGTTTAACATGGAGAACCTAAAGGGTCACACCATAAAAGGAAGAATAATTTTTAAAGAAGCTAATTGCATAATCGTAATAATAAGTTAAGTATATTTAATTTAATCTATGGTGATGGAATAAATTAAATAGCTTAATATTTATTATTTAATATTTTGGAAATATTAAATATAAATTAATAAGAGGAATTTTATTATTATTATTATTTAATTCCTAAAGGAGTTTGGGAATTAATTAATAAGATACTCACTTTCATATATATTCTCAATAAAATTAAGGGGCTATTTAATTAAAAGAGTTTAATTATTTCCAATTGGATTGGGAAGCCTAATTAATTAAAAGAGTTTAATTAATATGAAACCCTAATCCTAAATAGTTAGGAGGGTTGTCTACATCAATAAATAAGAAAGTTTTATTATAGAACGGAGATACATAACACGCTTAATTCTCAGCATTGAGAGAGTATAGAGAGTTGATAGAGATAGATTTAGGGTTTAACCAAACACCCACCTTCTTAGTTCTTCTTCTTCCTTGGTGGATCACTTCAAGAGGCCAAATGTTTGGGTGGCTTTCATTGATCAAAGGAATGAATCAATCTCGTGGATTCAAGTTGGAGAAGAACTCATACCTGTGGAAGCTCAATCTACAAGGATAGGAATCTCATCTTCGTCTCCTTCTTGTATGTATTGATAACTAAGCATATAGGATGATCATGGTGATAGTTTGCATAAACTTTTAAAATTCCCTTTTTCGCGCTTCCGTTTTATTTATATGATTTGATTACGTAATTGCACTACATGCAAACCTAACAATAGTATCAGAGCCAACTTATATGCTTATTATCAATCTTTGTGATTCCATGTATGTATCATATGCAATTAGATCGAATTTTTGGGCAATAAAATTTTTTCTAGTTTTGCGACACAGCGCAATTTGCCAAGCACTTCATTCATTCTCGGGCGCATTTGCTATTTGTTATGTAATTTTGTTCTTTCTCAGGTAACACAACCTGTGTCGTTGCGCCTTCATTTTTCTAGCACAACAACTACGCCAAAGACCGGACATAATCTGAAAATTTATTTTTTCTTCAATTGAAATAAATAGTTTATTTAATTGATAAAAGTTTAAAATAAAAGAGTTTATTTTATCTAAAGTTTGATTTCAGATTGCTGAAAATTAAAGGAGTTTAATTTGGATTTGGTTTTTTTATTAAAATAAAAGAAGTTTATTTTGTTTCAAAACTAAATATTAGCAAAACGTTTACCCATTAATTGATATGGATGCATATATGGAGTGGATTTATGAATTATAAGACGAGAGTTATTTATTGATGTATATGTTGATGTGTATGATAATAAATGAGGTTGATTATGGACTATTGACCAATGCGATTGTATTTTATTTTAGTTGGATGCATGAATGTATGTGTTTTATTAAATGGGGTCTGCGTACCTCGTCTTCTCTAATTTTTCTTGATGTAATTTCTATCTCCCTCCTATGTACTTCCCCTTGAATGCGGATCAAGGTTTCTATTTATTGCAAATAGTTTATGTAATATGAATAGTTAGAATTACTTGAAGAATTAGAGACCAAGGAGCAAAGAGCGCATGAAGACCCATTTATAATGGAGTCCGTGATTTAAATGTAATAGTTATATTTAAATTTTATTTTTGCACTCCTAGGTTTGAACTTTTGGTTCACTTGGTGGTTCTAGTGAACCAAACTAGAATAAAATTCATAATTAATATAGGTAGAATATAGTATTCTATATGCACGATTATACTATATATATATATGTGTGTGTGTGTGTGTGTGTATGTGTATGTGTGTGTGTGTGTGCATGCGAGCTAAACAAGATGATACAATTAATAACAAACCCCTCAAAGAATTTATATTAAGTTTTAAGCGTTCAAAGATATTTGGAATATCGAACGTCACCTTCTAGCATGATAAAATCAAAAAAGTATTAAATATTTAATATGAGTTTGTTGTGTCACTGTAAGAACCATGAATTTTTTGAATAAATATTAATAATAATATTAATAAGAAAATGAATATTTATTTGAATAAAAATATTGACGTATTGTGAAATGAATAATTCAATTAATTTAAATTGAATTTATAAGAATTGAGAAAAATGTGAAGTTTGTAAGGAGATTTGTAAAATGCCTTGTGTGGCATGAGAATGGAAAATTGAATGGAATAATTTAATTAAGGAATGGATAAATTAAGAAGCGGATGATTAATTAATATTATATTATTAATTAATTGTTATTGTGAATATTAAATTACTTAATAAAGTAATTTACATAATTAGAATTATATTATTCATTTAATTGATGAGTGCAAGATATGTGATAATATATAGTTCCTACACTAAAAAGGAAGTGTAGTGTGACACTTTAGTGTGACTATATAATATATAAAACTATATAGTAAAATGGAATGAATTAGAAGTTACTTAAATAATTGCTTATGTGACAATAAGTATGTGTGGGAACATTAAAGATGTACTATATCAAAGAATTACAAATTGTTTCAATAAGTGAGTCTAATTGGAATAATAAAGTTTTAAGGAGATATTGAATTATTAGTGACCAATTAAGTTGAGTCCATACATGTTATAAATATTAAATAGATTGGACTAATGTACATGGATTATTTGATATGTGTACATATATAATCCCTAACTTTTCATTATGTAGTAGCATTAACACATTAAAATCACATTTTGGAAATTCAAGAGAACAAACTAAGCATTTTATAACTAAGTGTTGAGATTTAAAGCTGTGTCCCATATTAAGTGACCAACACAGTGCTCAAACAGTAGCTTCACTCTAAATACGCAAACACGAGTCGGCAGTTTGAGGCTAGCTTAGCAGTGATGATGGCAAAGAAGGTTGTGGTTGGC
Organism: Panax quinquefolius; assembly: GCA_020205615.1. Classification (NCBI taxonomy): domain Eukaryota; kingdom Viridiplantae; phylum Streptophyta; class Magnoliopsida; order Apiales; family Araliaceae; genus Panax; species Panax quinquefolius. The sequence continues at coordinate 137,757,270 of CM035155.1, forward strand.
CAACTTCTTTATATCCAATGTTTTCTTCCATTCTCCATTGAATCAAACCATGGTGCAAGACCATGAATTGGACAACCAATTCTCTATATATAGCACCCTCTTCTTCTCAATTCTCTATTGCTTGAAAATTATCTGATAATTGTGATTTGAGAGTAAGAGATACTGAGCATTGAGGGAGTATAATTAGTGCATTGAGGAATCCATTTAAGCTTCAAGAGGTATAAATGCTGTCTTTGTTCTTAATTTTGAGTTTTGTCAAAATTTTGGAATTGGTTGAATTCTCTGTTAATTAGTATGAATTAGCATGCCATTATGTTGTCCAAGTTTGTGTGCATGTCTAGAAGCATTCTGAGTTGCAGTAGAAGAAGGTTTGGGAATGCGGTGTTAAGGCTCTGTGAAAGCGAGCCAAAAAATTTTTCCTCAGACTAAGTGAAGTAAATGTACGCGCCACTTTTATAATATACGATAGCGGCGGCATATTAGGCCGCCAAATCATGAATCTTGATTTATTGATCTTGTCTCATTCTGAGTATGTTATGTTAGTTAGATTATACATGTTAATGACCCTAGCATGTGGATAGATGATGTTTAATATATAATAAGTCTTTGTAAATTGGTTTGGTGTGCATATTCAAAGAAAGTATAAGGATTTGGAAACTAGTTTTGATAAACATTATGTAATACATGTTCTGACCTTATGTTCAAATGTATCAAGCTTTGCTATGTCTTACCATATGATTAGGTTATGTTGATGAAGGTAATATATACTATCCAAGCATGATTTGAAATGAGTTTTCAAGAAAAAGACTATATTAGTTATGTGTGAATGAGCCATGTATACTTTAATTTCCAAACTTGAAAACATGCTATCATGATCTGATTTTGTATACATAAGTATAAAAGCATGATTTAGAATATGTGGACTTACCTTGCATGCTTGAATAAGTTTCACTAATGGAGACTTAAAATTTTAAAAACAAACTTGATAAACTATATACACTTTGAGTTAAGAAATTGTGAGCATGCTTATGTGGTCTAACATGTATATATGAGAGTGTGATGTATATTAAGTGAAGTGGCTTTGCATGCTAGATGGCTTAACATGAAATTTTCAAAATAAACCTTGAAAACTAGTTTTGTCAATAACTACGTTACAAGTATTCTAGAATGTGACTTCATGATTAGGTGTGTTATGCCTATAGACATGATTAACATGAATGCCTAGCTAGACATATGCATTGTAAAATAGTTGATCATGGAATACGATAAGTCTAAATGATGATTTTGTACTTGAAATACATGATTTTACTAACGTAAGCATGTATAGTTGAGACCTATGGACCACATAGCATATGTATAACGACTAAACGTAAGAGAATTTGTGAATGAAACATTTAAAGTCTTGATTTAATGAGAATTGATAATGACCTATGTTAAAGATAAGATGTAGGGTCAAACATAGTTATCCACACACTGACATGTGTGTTTTGCATGATTATTCATATATGTGCAAGTGGGGTGTACACTGGCTTTCTGCAAGAGCAGCCATGTTTAAGTTTGCACCAGGAGTAGCGTGGTCGCGCCACTCCTTAATACAAACCAAGCGTGGCCACGCCACCCTGCAGTAAGATCTGTTTTCTGATGATAATTTGAGGGTTTATGCATGTCTATATTGTTACCTTAATCTGTAATACATGTCCAGTGCAGTATTCATGTGTTAATAAGCATGTTAATGAAAGAATCCTATGTTGAATAAATTTTTATAACCTTAAGTCTAAATGTGATGGCAAACTATGTTCTTTGATGTCATAGTGTATTAGAAACTGACTTTCGTGTTATGTGACGACATACATATGAGGTCATACGACTAAGAGAAGACTATCAATATATTTTTAGTATCGATGAATTACACTTGTGTATCATAGCAAGTTAAGATAGTAGATGTACATAATGAACTTGTATAACTAATGTGTGTATACATGAATAGGATATTATAGTTCATTGGAGTGGTATTAAGCTATACCTTGGTAAACTACGTGTAAAGAAAGTTTCATAACTTACACAAATTGTGCAAGTATCTAAACCTTATCTCGTTGACGTAAGTTCCTAACCATATTTTATGGAATATCATTCAAGCTTGTGCTATTATTGCTCTTACAAATAAATCCTTGAATGTATGATTCATATCTCATGACTTACTACTTCGTAGTTTAGAAATGAACGTGATTATAGTTTTTGAACCTTGATTTTGGATGATAATTTCTAATATATATATTTAAAAGAAAGTGGTCTAAGCCATTGATTCAACTAGACTATTGGTATATAATCAAAAGCAATCCAAACCAAATTAACTTGGTGAGGACTCTTATAAATAACTGCGATGAAAAACTCTCTTAGAAGGGGAAATATATATTTGTCGGGAGACCGACGTGCGCACATGAGTATGATTAAATGTTATGCATAACTTAGGGTACTTTAGGTTGATCACCTGTTGTACTTGTTTTATTGGATTATCAGTTTATTACTGCTAATTCTAGTAGAAGTTCATAGTCCTTAATGACTGCTCAGTATTCATTACTTTGAAATCCTTAATTGAATAAGCGTTGATTCTTATTAATATCTTTCAGCCCATAGTGACCTTTATTGAGAATCGTTGATAATTCCTGAATTATTATTCACTGTCATACCCTTAAAGATTGAATTCTATATATGATTTTTCATTGTCGCAATATTACTTGCTTGGCAAAATTGTTGTTCATCCTTGCTTTCCTTAAAAACTTTCTGTTAAGGCAGAACGTGGTGAACCCTCTTGCAAGGACAAGGGTAAAGAGAAAGCTTTGGAGTAGTTTTATTTCATAGTACTAGGAATGTACTATTATTATGTTGTAGAAGGACTTATTTACTATGATTTATTAAGCTATGTTTAATTTAAGTTGTATTGTATTAGTAACGGTTGCGAGACCTTGGCACGAGAATAATTATATTATAACAATGTAGTTTATTCTATTATTCCGTTGCCAATGATTTTAGGATGTTATTAGAGTTAGCACGTGACAAACCAAATTCGAGATATGAGTGTTTGAATTTGGGGGTGTCACAGGTTGGTATCAAAGCTGTAGTTATAAACCTTAGGAGCGAGAGTCCTTAGATTATAACTTAGGAGAACTTAGAAGATAGAGAGGGATGAAACTCATATAGAGTTTTCCTAGAGAGAGACTTAGTGTGTTATAGAATATAATTTCATTCTAGACAATAAACTTATGTTTTAGTTAACATTCTGATGGAGTTGTTGTTTGTTTGTCTTATGTGTGTGGTTGTAGGATTATACACTTGGGAGGACCCAATAGAGTGATAGAGGAGGAGCCGCGTGACATACACGTGGTATATGAGGCACCATTGATAGCAAAGCCCATATCGGCAGTGGCCCCTATCGATGATGATGATGATGATGAGGAGGAGGAGGAGATGGAGACATTTCCCGAAGAGTTTGATCCAGAGGAGGAGCCTATGGAGGAGGAGCCTATGGGGGATGAGCCCATGGAGAACTCCGACGAGGCTACATTCGAGGATCGGATGCTGGGGGAGTATGAGGAGCAGATTTTAGAGTTAGGATGCAGTGTAGAGGAGTTAGAGGCTGAGGCTAAAGAAAGGGAGTCTGAGTTCCAGAATTTGAGGGACGAGGACCATCAGAGAAAGTTAGTGATGTAAGAGATGGAGATGGAGATTGCTCACCGCAAGGAGGCAGGGATCTAGATGGGGACTTTGCTTCATAGGTCGGTGGCTAGAAATGTAGAGTTGGCAAGTAAGTTAGAAGAGATGGAGCAGAGAGAGTTGAGCGAGAGGACAGAGAAGGAAGCTCTCCATACTCAGTTAGAGATGGAAGTGATGGATAGGATTCACTTCGATGAGAAGTGGAAAGAAGTTAATGATCGGGCTAATGACTTAGAAGATGAAGTGAGATGTAAGAGGAGGAAGATGAACAAGATAGGCTATGCTGTGCGCACGGTCATGGAGAGATTGATTGATGGGGTATATCACTACCCGGCAGAGCAGGGACAGACCCGACACACCATAAGCCGAGATTTGGTGGCGCATATCACTCAGAAGGAGTACTAGAGCGCTGTGGAGTGCGTAATGTTAGATTGAGGTCTAGATGTTAGGAATTTAGTAGTTGTAGTATTTCATTTATGTGATGTATATATCGTAATGTAATCTCAGTCTTTTGTATAAGATATGAGATAGTTGTGAACCCCAAACTTTTGAAAATAATTAGAGGGGTAGTATGATTAGTGGTTGTCCCCGTCTTTTATGATATTAGGGGATATGTGTTGTCGTTTATAGAAGTATGCTAGGGATAATCATGCTGATGTAGTGATTTGACATATGAATATAAATGATCTTATTTCAGAGATGTGTTATAAAATTTTATTCCTTTTTCATTGAGAAATGTTTAAGTAATATAATTAGATAATAAAAAAATGAAAATTTTGTGATGCAGAAAAATGCCGCCCAGACGTAGACTAACTGCACCGGAAGAGTCGGTCAATGATGAGAGAGGACAAGTAGATCCCATACAAAGGCTAGTAGATTTGTTAGGGGAGGCTCTTAGGGGAAGAAACGAACTAGTACCACCCAATCCCCAGGCTGTACCGGTTATAAATTTTAAGGACTTTAGGAGTGTAGGACCTCCAAAATTCGTGGGTACTACTGATCCGATCGTGGCTCAGACGTGGATTAAAGAGATGGAAAAAGCCTTCACCATCGCTCGTGTGGGAGAAGACTAGAAGACAGTATTTGCAACCTACATGATGCGAGGTGAGGCGAACTACTGGTGGGAGGCGAATCAGCAAAGGGCTAAAGAAGGAATAATAACATGGGAGAGATTTAAGACTTTGTTTTTCGAGAACTATTTCCCGAAAAGCATGAAGAATAGGATGGAGGTGAAGTTCTTAGAACTTAAGCAACGAGATATGACGGTGGCGCAATACGTGGCTGCAGAGCACAAGGAAGGGGATAATGAGAGGAAGGCTAGACGTTTTGAGCAAGGGCTGAAACCTTGGTTGTTTAACAAGGTGTCAGTTCTTCAGATCGATTCTTTTACGACATTGCTGGAGAAGGCCATTATTGCTGAGGGAGGTAGTGAAACTTTAAGCTTGTAAAACAAGGAGAAGAAGGGTAAGAACATGGAATTAGATAGCTGTGCAGAAAGCAGCAGCGGGGGAAGCAACCTAGGAAAGAGGAAGTGGGATAATCACTGCAACAACAACAACAAGAATCACAACAATCAAGTGGGGAAGTTTTGTGGAAAGTTTAAGAAGAAGGTAGAGGGATGCCCGAAGTGTGGGAGGTATCATCAGGGCGAGTGCTGGAAGGGGCGCGATGTTTGTTATAACTGCGGCCAAGAGGGGCATATTTCACCAAACTGCCCAAAGCCGAAGAAGATCAAAGGTTGTTTCTCTTGTGGCTCGACGGACCACCTGATTAAGGATTGACCAAAGAAAGGAAGTGGTGGAGGAAGCAACCAATAAGGGGGAAGCAGAAAACTGATGATTGGCGGACCGATGCCATCCAACCGTCCAACTGCCAGAAAGTTTAATATGACTGTCTAGGATGCAGTGGCTACGAAGGATGTGGTGTCAGGTATTATCCCAATCAATAATATAAATGCCTATGTATTATTCGATTCGGGTGCCACCTATTTTTTTATATCGGAGGAATTTTCTAGTCGGCTTAATTTACTCCGAGAACGATTAGGAAATCCTTTGAACATAGAAGTTGATAATAAGGAAGTAATCCCCGTAGAATATGTTTACCAAAATTATCGCGCAAACATTCTAGATCATGAATTAAGCGTAGACTTGATCCCAATAAGATTGGGAGAGTTTGACGTAATATTGGGAATGGATTGGTTGTATAACCGTGCTGCGATAATTGACTGTCAGAATAAAAGTGTAAACCTTTAGACTCCAAATAAGTCTAAGGTAGTGTTTTATGGAAGCTCATTGCTTAAGAAATCGTGTTGCCTTACGATGATGCAGGCCAAAAAATTATTAAGGAAAGGATGTGTAGGTTACTTAGCTTACATTGTTGATACTTGGAAGAAGGGAGTAGAAATTAAGGATATACTAGTAGTGAGAGAATTTCAAGATGTATTCCTGAATGATCTTCCTGGTCTTCCGCCAAACAGAGAAATTGAATTCATAATAGACTTAGAACCGGGAACGACACCGATTTCGAAAGCCCCATATCGTATGGCGCCAGTAGAAATGAAGGAATTGATGATACAATTACAAGAGTTATTAGATAAGGGTTACATTCGGCCAAATGTGTCTCCTTGGGGAGCACCAATGTTGTTTGTAAAGAAGAAGGATGGATCGATGAGGTTCTGTATCGATTATCGAGAATTAAATAGAGTAACGATTAAGAATAGATACCCGTTACCATGGACAGAGGACCTTTTTGATCAACTAAGGGGATCAAAGTGTTTCTCGAAGATAGATCTACGAATGGGTTATAACCAGTTGAAATTACGGGAGGAGGACATATCAAAAAAGGCGTTCTGAACTCGTTACAGACATTTCAAATTTTTGGTGATGTCATTCGGGTTGACAAATGCTCCGGCAGCATTTATGGACTTGATGAACCGAGTCTTCAAGCCATTCTTAGATAAATTCGTATTAGTTTTCATCGACGATATATTGATTTACTCAAAGACAGAAGAAGAACATGCCGAACATTTGAAGATGGTTTTGGAGGCGCTAAGAAAGGAGAAGTTGTATGCAAAGTTTTCCAAGTGTGAATTTTGGATGAAGAAGGTTCAATTCTAAGGACACGTGGTGGATATGGATGGAATTTCAGTAGACCCTGCAAAGGTAGAAGTAGTGAGTAATTGGGAGCAACCAAAGAAGCCAACTGAAGTTAGAAGTTTCTTAGGGTTAGTTGGGTACTATCGAAGATTTATCCAAGACTTTTCTAAGATAGCAACTCCGTTGACCAATCTAACTAGGATGACGGTGAAGTTCATGTGGACGGAAAAGTGCGAAGAAAGTTTTCAAGAGCTGAAAAAGAGACTAAGCGAAGTGCCTGTATTATCATTACCAGATGATACGAGAGGATTTATGGTGTATAATGATGCGTCACACAGAGGACTTGGTTGTGTGTTAATGCAGCATGGCAAGGTCATTAAGTACGCATCACAACAATTGAAGGATTACAAAAAACGATACCCTACTCATGACTTAGAGTTAGCGGCAGTAGTTTTTGAGTTAAAAATTTGGAGACATTATTTGTACGGGGAGAAATGTGAGATATACACAGACCACAAGAGTCTGAAATATATCATCATATAGAAGGAGTTGAACATGTATCAAAGGAGGTAGTTAGAATTAATCAAGGATTATGACTGCGATATTCTTTATCACCCGGGGAAGGCAAACATAGTAGCCGATGCGCTAAGCAGGAAAGGAAGGGAGAAGTTGTTTCAACTAACAAATCAGGAGGAGTTAATAAGAGAAATGGAGAAATTGGAGATAGAAATAAAGGGACTGGAGAGGTCTGGAGAAAATTGTTTGTAGTGGAAGCTCGTCCAACCTTGTTGGACAGAGTAAAGGAATCACAAGAGAAGGATGAAGAGTGCGAGAAAATCAGGAAGAGGATCATAGAAAAGGAGGAAGAAAAGTTCAAGATGGATAAAGACGGTATCTTGAGATTCAAAGGGAGAGTGTGGGTGCCAGCGGTAACTGAGTTGAGGGAAATTTTTTGCATGAGGCATACAATACAACGTATTTCGTTCATCAGGGAGGCATAAAGATGTACCGAGATTTTAGACAACATTTTTGGTGGCCTAATCTAAAACGGGAAATCGCAGATTGCGTCAGTAGATGTCTTACTTATCAATGGGTCAAAGTAGAGCACCAGAGGCCGAGTGGTCTACTTCAACCGTTGGAAATACCAGAGTGGAAATGGGAGCACATTAAGATATACTTCGTGGTGGGACTTCCAGTCAAGCAGAAAGGTTTTGATGCCATTTGGGTGATCGTAGATCGACTAACGAAGACGACTCATTTTCTACCGATCAAGATCCGATATAGTTTGAATCAGTTAGCAAGCTTGTACGTAAAGGAAATTGTTTCAAGATATGGAGTGCCAGTATCGATTGTCTCTGATCGAGATCCGTGCTTCACGTCAAAATTTTGGAAAAGCTTACAAGAGAGGATGGGAACATAGCTGAGGTTGAGTACTACTTATCACCCGCAGATAGACGGACAAAGTGATCGAACAATACAAATGTTGGAGGACATGCTTAGAACTTGCGTGATGGAGTTCAAAGGAAGTTGGGACGATCACCTACCCCTAGTAGAATTTGTATATAACATTAGTTACCATGCGAGTATCGGCATGCCACCGTATGAAGCTCTTTACGGGAGAAAGTGTAGAACACCATTATGTTTGGATGAAGTCGAGGAACGAAAAATGTTGGGACCAGAGTTAGTGCAATAAACTGCAGATGTGGTGACATTGATAAGAGCTAGACTAGTAGCTGCACAAGATCTCCAAAAGAAGTATGCAGATTTGCATCGTCAGGACCGCGACTTTGAAGTCGAAAGTTACGTTTTCTTAAAAGTATCTCCCTAGAAGGGAAAAATATGATTCGGCAAAAGGGGAAAATTGAGTCCGAGGTTCATAGGACCATTCAAAATATTAAAACGAGTGGGCGAAGTGACGTACAAAGTTGCATTACCACCTAAGTTGGAGCACATCTATAACGTGTTTCACATTTCTGTGCTGCATCCGTACAAGCCTGAATACAAACACGTGATTTCCTACGAGCCCATTCAAGTGGAGAAGAATCTGGCGTATGAAGAAATTCCTATCCAGATATTAGATAAGAAAGAACAGACATTAAGAAATAAAATTATATCTTCTGTAAAAGTACTTTGGTGAAACCACGACGCCAAGGAGGCCACGTGGAAATTAGAAGATAAGATGCGAAGGGACTATCCCCATTTATTTGGGTAACCTTGTACCAATTCCGAGGGATGAAATTTTTATAAGAGGGGGATGATGTAAGAACCGTGAATTTTTTGAATAAATATTAATAATAATATTAATAAGAAAATGAATATTTATTTGAATATAAATATTGATGTATTGTGAAATGAATAATTCAATTAATTCAAATTGAATTTATAAGAATTGAGAAAAATGTGGAGTTTGTGAGGAGATTTGTAAAATGCCTTGTGTGGCATGAGAATGGAAAATTGAATGGAATAATTTAATTAAGGAATGAATAAATTAAGAAGCGAATGATTAATTGATATTATATTATTAATTAATTTTTATTGTGAATAATAAATTACGAATAAAGTAATTTACATAATTAGAATTATATTATTCATTTAATTGATGAGTGCAAGATATGTGATAATATATAGTTCCTACATTAAAAAAGAAGTGTAGTATGACACTTTAGTGTGACTATATAATATATAAAACTATATAGTAAAATGGAATGAATTAGAAGTTACTTAAATAATTGCTTATGTGACAATAAGTATGTGTGGGAACATTAAAGATGCACTATATCAAAGAATTACAAATTATTTCAATAAGTGAGTCTAATTGGAATAATAAAGTTTTAAGGAGATATTGAATTATTAGTGACCAATTAAGTTGAGTCCATATATGTTATAAATATTAATTAGACTAGACTAATGTACATGGATTATATGATATATGTACATATATAATCCCTAACTTTTCATTATGTAGTAGCATTAACACATTAAAATCATATTTTGGAAATTCAAGAGAACAAACTACGCATTTTATAACTAAGTGTTGAGATTTAAATCCGTGTCCCATATTAAGTGACCAACACGGTGCTCAAACAGTAGCTTCACTCTAAATACGCAAACACGAGTTGATAGTTGGAGGCTAGCTTAGCAATGATGATGGCTAAAAAGGTGGTGGTTGGCCAACTTTTGTATATCCAATGTTTTCTTCCATTCTCCATTGAATCAAACCATTGTGAAAGACCATGAACTGGACAACCAATTGTCTATATATAGCACCCTTTTCTTCTCAATTCTCTATTTCTTGAAAATTATCTGATAATTGTGATTTGAGAATAAGAGCTGCTGAACATTGAGAGAGTATAATTAGTGCACTGAGTAATCCATTTAAGCTTCAAGAGGTATAAATGTTGTCTTTGTTCTTAATTTTGAGTTTTGTCAAATTTTTGGAATTGCTTAAATTCTCTGTCAATTAGTATGAATTAGCATGCAATTGTGTTGTCCAAGTTTGTATGCATGTCTAGAAACATTCTAAGTTACACCAGAAGAAGGTTTGGTAATGTGGTGTTAAGGCTCTGCAGAAGCAAAGCCAAAATTTTTGCCTTTCAAGAAGAAGTGGCGCAAGGCCATACTTACCGCGATCGAGAAACTGATTTGTTGATCTTGTCTTATTCTGAGTATGTTATATTAGTTAGATTATAAATATAAATGAACCTAGCATGTGGATAGATGTTGTTTAATATATAGTAAGTCTTTGTAACTTGGTTTAGTGTGCATATTCAAAGAAAGTATAAGGATTTGGAAACTAGTTTTAATAAACATTGTGTAATACATGTTCTGACCTTATGTAAAAATGTATCAAGCTTTGCTATGTCTAACCATATGATTAGGTTATGTTGATGAAGGTAATATAGACTATCCACGCATGATTTGAAAGGAGTTTTTGTGACGCCCCCAAAATAGGTATACATCACCCATCTTTAGTCACCAAATACATGGTACAGAATACAAATACAAACTTAATTATACAACAGTCGTGTAATATACGACAAAACATAGCTGAGAGTTTAAACATGAATGTTGCCTTCTAGACAATATCCACTCTCAAATAGAGTCCTCATTATATTTATTGTCACACTATTTTATAGAATAGTGAGGACTACTAATACACCATCTAGGACCATCACTCCGTTCCCCGACTAGTCCCAGCTACGTTCTCATTTTCAGAAGAGAACAATAAAAGCAAAAGGGTGAGTTCAACTAGCCCAGTAAGAAATATTATGACTAAGATAATGCAGAATATATTATCATTAGTCTTCAACAATTTTAAACTGATAAAATACAATAGACATCAAGTTTAAGCTGCGTGTGGAATAAGCAATCCATTAGAAGAGTCAGTAGGCATGATATCTACTATCTTCTATGATTTAAAATGTTTTCATCAATTTTTATTTGAGACTCAAATTTTAATAAATAAACCACATCTCAGTAAGACCACGATTTTTTTTAATAAAATGGAATTTCCTCTATTTATTATTTTGAAATAGTAAGGTTGATTTGATTAATGTGGATAGTTATGGGTAAAATCATAAATATTTGAATAAGCAAGTGGTTATAAAATATTCATTGTTGTCGGGGAATATTCGTTTGGTCGTGGAATATTCTTGCCAGTTGGGAATATTCGCATGCGACCTGCGCAATCTTTTGTGGGCCCCATAACTTGAAAGCGATTAGATAAAGAAACGACAAATATAAGTTATTTATAAATAACGGCGTAGTTATTCAAGTATTATCTTGTTGGAATACCGGTGGTTAAAAACACACTAATACGCGTTGTTGAACAAAGTGCTTTGCGGTATTGCACCAATTATTGATTCTTACGTAAAAAGGCTTTACTCAATAATGGTTACTGATAATTATTATTCGATATTTTATTGATTTAATAATTCTTTGCGTTGATATTTTATATTATTTTGTTGTTTCAATAATTGTCATTACACAAGTATTTTTATTATCGAAGCAATAATTCATATTATTTGAATAATATTATTAGATAACATTATTGGCAATGTCTAGAAAGTTACGCTCTAAGGAGAGGTTTGGTCACCTAATTGCGGCCAAGAAGGAGAAATTCTTATTCGAAAGCCCCTCTTTCCAAGGCGCACTGGTTGTCAATATTGTGATTACAGTAATATTATTTATGAATAATTAATTATTGATTCATATGATGAGAAAAAATATTGATTTTATGTGGATATAGATGGAGAAAATTTTTAATGTGACAATTGTTAAAAATTGAAATTTTATCTTTTACGATAAAATAATTCATTTAAATATACTATTATATTTTAATAATATAATAATGGTGATATTTTACAACGAATGTGGGATATATGAGTATCTGAGGAGGAAGAGTATTTTGTTGCAATAAATGTTTAAAACATGTCGGTGGACCCCATTTATTGATTTGAAATTTGATTATAGCTTGTAAAATTGTCCGTATGTGGATTTTTGATCAATTTACATTTGGAATTTGGAAAAACTTTCTTCTGCAAAGTTGTAGAGAATTGAATTTCCTATAAAAAGTCTTGCGATTCAAATTTTTTGATAAAATGGCTATTTATTATGAATTATTGAAGTTCTGAAATTCCGAAATAATTGATTTTTGGAAGTTTTATTTATTTTTATTAATAAAAACGTTTTTTATATGTTGAGGGTATATTTAACATGTGCATGGTGGCTGAATTCAGATTCAAGATGTGGGCGTATGAATTTTGTTTATATATAATATTATTATATTCAATTTTCGCTTTGGTGTTCTAAGCAATTTCTATAAATAGGGTCTTGGGTTAGAATTGAAAATCACACGTAAGCTGAAGTTTTCTCTCTATATTATCGAGCATATTCTTGTGAGTATTTTGAGTATACTTTGAGTATTCTTTATACGGTCTGAAGTCAAGTCATAGCTTTATATCGGTGTTTCAACTAGAAATCTTGTCTTTCGAGGTAAGGGATGTTATTTTCTTCTCAAATGATATTATTTCTTCAATATCATTATCTTTGAAATATTAGTTGGAACTTTTTATCAAATTTGGAACTTTTTCATATCGGGGTTACTATTTATGAGTTACTATTCACGAGTTACTATTCATGAGTTACTATTCACGAGTTACTATTCACGAGGACTATTCATGAAACGTGAAGATGTTTTTTTGTGGAATTTCTATCTTTTGGTGTCGGAGTTACTATTCACGTATCGATAATTATTCACGATATCTGACCTTTATTCACGAATACGACCTATTCATTAGAAAAATGAAAAATTTTCTTTTAAATCTAAAATATCTATTCGAATACTAGCTTTGATTGTATCCATGTTTTGATCATTCTTGAATTTTACACCCCTATGATTATTTTTGAGGTATTTTTGGACGTGGATAAAACAAAGTACGAATCCTTAATCCTTAATCCTTTTCATTTTGTTTCACTGGATTCGTTTCTTTAAAAATATTTTTCATCATCTTGATCTTAAATGATGATATTATGGAATATCTTTGGCTGTAGTGCAAAGATGAATAATTTCTGAAGAATATCTTTGGCGTTGTAGTCTGCAAAGATGAGCAGTGTTTAGATGAACATGACATTAATGATGAATATCTTTGGCTGTAGTGCAAAGATGAATATTTGATTTCGAGATATATATTGATTGATGTTACTGAGGATAAAATATCGACGATGAACTTTTAAATTCATATATAGAAGATAGTAGTTTGCATTCTCTACTTAACTCTTCTAATGAATTGTTGTTTCATTGCAATTGTTGATTTAAAAGCTGGTTGTCTATTGTATTCTATTAGATTTTTCCTGTTGGAGACTAACGATAATTTGTTGTATATTATCTTAGTCATAATATTCTTTTCTTTGGGTTAGTTGAGCTCACCCTTTTCCTTATTGTTCCATTTTCTTCTCGGGAGGCGAGAATGTAGCAGTCTTAGTCGGGGTATGGAATGAAGGTTACAGAGAGAGTTGTTTAGTAGTCCTCACCATTTTTGTAAAATAATGTATCAATAATTATGATGGGAATTTATTTGCGTGTGGATATTATACAGATGGCAATATCGTATTTAAACTCACAGTTATATGTTGTAATAATAAAGTTGTAGTTATTTCGTACCATGTATTTGGCGACTCGAGAATGGGTTGGATGGAATGGACCTATTTTGGGGCGCCATCACGGTTAGATATCGAGATAGGGATATGATCTCTGGCGGAGATCGGGGAATAGAACTAGGAGGGAGAGGCGAGTAAATCCTGCTATTTAGTGTGTCCTACTTAAGCTTATTTGTTAGTTGGTCAAGTATATAGGGATATTATGTGATATATTGATTTCCTTAATTAACCCTTATTTTATGTCGTGGAGACGCCTTTGTACTCACCAACGAGGAGAAGCGTGCAACAATGGTGGCAATGTTCCTCCGTGAAACAACTGTGAAAGCAGATGATGAACAAGGGATGTTTAGAAGCTTTTTGCGAGTTCATGCAAAATCAAACGAGGGAGACTCGTGTTCAAAATCTGAGGAGGAAATGATAGCAATTCACGGGTTATCACAAATTGCGAGTCAAAGAGTTGGGACCACGAATTTAAGGAAAGCCGGATCCGATCACGGCGGAAACATGGGTCAAACAAATTACCAAGATATTCAATGTCTGGGATGATGCGGAGAGAACGAAGGTTCCATTCGCTACCTTTATGTTCCGTGGCGAAGGCGGATCTTTGGTGGGAGTCGTGAAGCGTACTCCATCCATTGCACTCGGCATGTCATGGAAGACATTTTGAAGCAGTTCAATGACAAGTACTTCCACGAAAGTATTCGTCATATGAAGGAAGTGGAGTTTATTAGGATCGAGCGAGAATAACACGACGGTGTCCCAAAGACGAGGCGAAGTTAGCGGAGTTATCGAGTTTGCACCTCATTTGGTGGAGAATGAGGAGCGTATGACGCGGATGTTTCGAGAGGTTTGAAACAAGCGTCGTCGATATCTCATTTCTCATAAATTTTCTCTCTATTCAGATGTTGTTAATGAGGCTCGGTTGTTAGAAGCAAGATAACGCTTGATACGTTCAACCGGGGACCATAACCGAGGATCAAAAGAAGATAATGATCATCGAATAACGATAACCGGCGGAGAAAGAAGAATACGGACAAAGCGGTAACCACTACGGTGGTAATCATGGCCATGAAAATAGAAGAAGCGAGTCGGGGAGGAGATTTTAAAAGAGGAGATTTAACAACAACCATGTGAAGACGCAGCGGTCTTTGGCAAAGAAGCGGTTCTAAGGGAGGAGAAACGACCACCGGTCATATGCTACAAATGCGGAAAAGAAGGACATATCACCAAAGCGCCCACAGTGATTCAAGGTATGCTATAATTGTGGAAAAGAAGGACATATCGCTCGAGATTATACGATATCGAAACCCGATCCAATGGGAATGGTGACTCAAAAGGATGTCCGAGAAAAGTCAAAGTCAGCGGTTCACGAAAGGCGTTTGTCGTGGCTTCCATCAAAATGCGAGGAACGAACGAAGTTAGCATGGGTTAGTTAATTATAAATTCTTGCGAAGTTTATACCTTACTAGATACCGGTTCTACCCATTCTTTTATCTCTCTTGCTTTATACTCAACATTTGAACTTGACTACGGAGAAATTAAACTTTGACCTATCTGTGGAGACTCCATTAGGAGAAACTTTCATTACATCTGTTGTTTCAAAATCTTGCTTGATTGGGTTGGCACTATCACATTACTCGTTAACCTTATTTCTATAGAGATATTTGCTTTTGATGTGATTTTAAGGTTAACTAATCATCATGCGAAATTGATTACTTTTCGTAAGGTTGTTAGTTTTCATATTCCTAAGCAACTTTGTTATTGAATTCAAGCAATCAAACCATTGTAGTCAAACATTTTCATATCAAGCCATGAAGTCATTCGTTTATTACGGATGTCAAGTTTTTTAGTCCATGTTATGGATTTGAATAAAGACACGTCAGATTTGAATAATATTCCTGTTGTTATTTATTTTTCCTGACGTATTTCCTGAAGAATTTCTTGGCTTACTCCCAAAGCCTGATATTAAATTTTGTATCGAATTTGAACCCGGTACAAAACTCATTTCTAAAATCTCATATCGAATGGCTCTATTGAACTTTAGGAGTTAAAAATTCAACTATAAATTTGGTACGAGCCTTTATCCGGTGACTTCCTTTGTGGAATGCAAGGCGGACTTCTCCGTAGGGACACCATATTCGATGCGATAGTAAAGCGATAGGTGTCATTGTAACGTCTTTATCCAAGGTTGGGATATGAGTCACGATTGAGAACAACCTAAAGTCGGTAATTGAAATACGTAGCTTTCAGGCTTAGTTGGTTATTATCGAGATTCGTTGAAGGATATTCTCGAATCGCTATTCCATTAACGCTTGGTGACTCGTAGAGATACAAAATTCGAATGGAGCAAGGAATGTGGGAAGAGCTTGAAGAACTCAAGAGAGACTCATTTCAAAGACATGTTACGACCATGCCATCCTCGAAAAGCGAACGTGGTAGGCGGCGTGTTGAGTAGAAGATCGTATACAAACGAGATGCGATATTGTCAAAGACTCATTTGAATAATTTACAAATAATAGAGATGAAGATGAAAACTCTAGTTACCACGCGTGATGATATCTGAGTATAATCGACTTTATTCGATAAAGTTAAAAGTCATTTAACTACACCGGAGTGATGAATTTGAAGAAGGAGGTGCAAGAAGTTGTTATTTCAAAAGCGAGAGAATCGGTGAGGTGAGAAAGCTCGAACCTTCGATTTATTAATCCATTTAAAATTCTCGATCGAATAGAAGGCTGTGGCCTATAGACTCGTTTACCGCCAAGTATGACGCGTGTTCATAACGTTTTTCACGTATCGATGTTACGTAAATATGTGGACGACTGAACCACGTCATTGAGTTAGAACCGGACGAGATAGATAGAAGACTTAACGTATGAAGAGGTACTGTCAAGATTTTGGATAGGAAGGAGCATGTCCCTACGTCTGAAGGTCATACCACAATTTAAAATTTTGTGGAGAAACCATCTTATTGAGGAAATGACACAGGAGTTGGAAATGGAAATGAAAGCGAGGTATTCTCATCTTTTGAAAACACACCAGTGCGTCACGTCAATTTCGAGGACGAAATTTCATAAGGAGGGAGGTTGAAAGACCCCGATTTTTTTAATAAAATGGAATTTCCTCTATTTATTATTTTGAAATAGTAAGGGTTGATTTGATTAATGTGGATAGTTATGGGTAAAATACGCAAATATTTGAATAAGCAAGTGGTTATAAAATATTCATTGTTGTAGGGAATATTCGTTTGGTCGTGGAATATTCTTCATTGTCGGGGAATATTAAATATGATGACGCTTGATCTTTATGGGCCCCATGTGAAAGCGATTGGATGAAAAAACGACAAATATAAGTTATTTATAAATAACGGCGTAGTTATTCTGAATTATCTTTGTTGGAATACCAAATTGGTTAAAACACACTAATACGGCGTTGTTGAGCAAGTAGAAGACACGGTATTGCACGAATTATTGATTCTTACGTGAAAGAAGGCACTACTCAATAATGGTTACGGTAATTCTTTATTCGAATTTTATTTTATTGATTTAATAATTCTTTGCGTTGATATTTTATATTCTTTGTTGTTTGATAATTGTCATTACACAATATTTTTTATTATCGAAGCAATAATTCATATTATCTGAATAATATTATTAGATAACATTATTGGCAATGTCTAGAAAGTTACATCTAAGGAGAGGTTTGGTCACCTAATTGTGTGCCAGATGAGGAGAAATTCTTATTGGAAAGCCCCTCTTTCAGGAAGCGCTGGTTATCGATATTGTGATTACGTAATATTATTTGTGAATAATTAATTATTGATTCATATGATGAGAAAAATATTGATTTTATGTGGATATAGATGGAGAAATTTTTAATGTGACAATTGTTGAAAATTGAAATTTTATCTTTTACGATAAAATAATTCATTTAAATATATTATTATATTTTAATAATATAATAATGGTGATATTTTACAACGAATGTGGGATATATGAGTATCTGAGGAGGAAGAGTATTTTTGTTGCAATAAATGTTTAAAACATGTTAAACATGTCGGTGGACCCCATTTATTGAATGAAATTTGATTATAGCTTGTAAAATTGTCCGTATGTGATTTTGGGCCAATTACATTTGGAATTTGGAAAAACTTTCTTACGCAAAGTTGTAGAGAATTGAATTTCCTATAAAAAGTCGTGAGATTGAATTTTACGATAAAATGGCTATTTATTATGAATTATTGAAGTTACGAAATTCGAAATAATTGATTTTTGGAAGTTTTATTTATTTTTATTAATAAAATGTTTTTTATATGTTGAGGGCATATTTAACATGTGCATGGTGGTGAAATCAGATTCAAGATGTGGGCGTATGAATTTTGTTTATATATAATATTATTATATTCAATTTTACGCTTTGGTGTTCTAAGCGAATTTCCTATAAATAGGGTCTTAGGTTAGAATTGAAAATCACAATTTAACTGAAGTTTTCTCTCTATATTATCGAGCATATTCTTGTGAGTATTTTGAGTATACTTTGAGTATTGCTATATCTGATTGCAAGTCCAAGTCATAGCCTTTATATTCGGTGTTTCAACTAGAAATCTTGTCTTTCGAGGTAAGGATGTTATTTTCTTCTCAAATGATATTATTTCTTCAATATCATTATCTTTGAAATATTAGTTGGAACTTTTTATCAAATTTGAAACTTTTTTCATGTCGGGGGTTATTATTCATGAGTTCTTATTCACGAGTTCTTATTCATGATTCTTATTCATGATTCTTATTCACGAGTACTATTAATAAGCGTGAAGATGTTTTTTTGTGGAATTTCTATCTTTTGGTGTCTGAGTTACTATTCACGTATCGGCATTATTCACGTATACGACCTTTATTCACATAGAAAAATAAAATTTTTTCTTTTAAATCTAAAATATCTATTACGGATACTAGCTTTGATTGTATCCATGTTTTGATCATTCTTGAATTTTACGCCCCTATGATTATTTTTGAGGTATTTTTGGACGTGGATAAAACAAAGTACGAATCCTTAATCCTTAATCCTTGTCATTTTGTTTCACTGGATTCGTTTCTTTAAAAATATTTTTCATCATCTTCAGTCTTAAATGATGATATTATGGAATATCTTTGGCCTGTAGTGCAAAGATGAATAATTTCTGAAGAATATCTTTGGCCCGTAGTGCAAAGATGAACAGGTGTTTAGATGAACATGACCAACTGATGAATATCTTTGGCCTGTAGTGCAAAGATGAATATTTGATTCCAGATATATATTGATTGATGTTACAGGGATAAAATATCGACGATGAACTTTTAAATTCATATATAGAAGATAGTAGTTTGCATTCTCTACTTAACTCTTCTAATGAATTGTTGTTTCCGCTGCAATTGTTGATTTAAAACTGGTTGTCTATTGTATTCTATTAGATTTTTTCCTGTTGGAGACTAACGATAATTTGTTGTATATTATCTTAGTCATAATATTCTTTACTGGGCTAGTTGAGCTCACCCTTTTCCTTGTTGTTCCATTTTTCTTCTCAGGAGGCGAGAATGTAGCGAGTACTAGTCGGGGTATGGAATGAAGGTTCTAGAGAGAGTTGTTTAGTAGTCCTCACCATTTTTGTAAAATAATGTATCAATAATTATGATGGGGATTTATTTGCGTGTGGATATTGTCTAGATGGCAATATCGGTATTTAAACTCACAGTTATATGTTGTAATAATAAAGTTGTAGTTATTTCTGTACCATGTATTTGGCGACTCAGAATGGGTTGGATGGAATGGACCTATTTTGGGGGCATCACAACATCATCGAGTCATCCTTGCACTACGGGCCAAGGATATTCATTAAATCATCAATGGTCATGACTATACCGAATAATCACTGGTCATAATCATACCAAAAACTGTCCATCAATGCACTACAAGCCACTGATGTAAGACCCCAACTTATTATTAATGAAATTTAATTTTCTCTATTTATTATTTTGAAATAGTAAGGGTTGATTTGATTAATGTGGATAGTTAAGGGTAAAATCATAAATACTTCAAAATAAGCAAGTGGTTATAAAATATTCATTGTTGTCGGGGAATATTCGTTTGGTCATGGAATATTTAGTATTGTCGGGGAATATTAAATGCGATGGTATGACCATGTGTGGGCCCATGTAAAAGCGATTGGATGAAGAAAGCGACAAATATAAGTTGTTTAAAAATAACAACAGTAGTTGTTATCACATAATCTTGTTAAAATACTCGATTGGTTAAAACACAATCTGGCGTTGTTACGTATTGTATTGCACCAATTATTGATTCTTACGTAAGAAGGCCTTTACTCGATAATGGTTACGGTAATTCTTATTCGATATTTTATTGATTTAATAATTCTTTGCGTTGATATTTTATATTCTTTGTTGTTTTGATAATTGTCATTACACGGTAATTTTCATTATCGAAGCAATAATTCATATTATCCCGAATAATATTATTCGATAACATTATTGGCAATGTCTAGAAAGTTACATCTAAGGAGAGGTTTGGTCACCTAATCTTGGCGCAGATGAAGGAGAAATTCTTATTGGAAAGCCCCCTCTTTCACAGGAAGCGCACGGTTGTCGATATTGTGATTACGTAATATTATTTGTGAATAATTAATTATTGATTCATATGATGTGGAAAATATTGATTTTATGTGGATATAGATGGAGAAAATTTTTAATGTGACAATTGTTGAAAATTGAAATTTTATCTTTTACGATAAAATAATTCATTTAAATATATTATTATATTTTAATAATATAATAATGGTGATATTTTACAACGAATGTGAGATATATGAGTATACGAGGAGGAAGAGTATTTTGTTGCAATAAATGTTTTAAAACATGTTAAACATGTCGGTGAACCCCATTTATTATTTGAAATTTGATTATAAATTTGTAAAATCGCCCGTTTGTGGATTTGGTCAATTTCTATTTGGAATTTGGAAAAACTTTCTTCTGCAAAGTTGTAGAGAATTGAATTTCCTATAAAAACTCGCGAGATTCGAATTTTCTAATGAAATGGATATTTATTATGAATTATTGAAGTTCCGAGGCTCCGAAATAATTGATTTTGGAAGTTTAAAATATTTTAAATAATAAAAACGTTTTTTGTTTGTTTTGTGGGCTACAACATGTGCACAATGAGCTGAGATCAGATCTAGGAAGGTGGGCGTAGAAATCTTAATATATATATATTAATATTATATTAAATTTTACTGCTTTTTGTTCTAAGCATTTTCTATAAATAGGGTGCTTAGGTTAGAATTGAAAATCACTTTTTAAGCTGAAGTTTTTCTCTCTCTATATTATCGCGTATTCTTGTGAGTATTTTGAGTATACTTTGAGTATTGTTAGCGGTGCAAGTTTCTTTCAGACTTTATACCGGTATTCCATTTAAAGTCTTAATCTTTCGAGGTAAGGGATGTTATTTTCTTCTCAAATGATATTATTTCTTCAATATCATTATCTTTGAAATATTGGTTGGAACTTTTTATCAAATTTGGAACTTTTTTGTATCGGGGTTACTATTCATGAGTTACTATTCACGAGTTCTTATTCATGAGTTCTTATTCACGAGTTCTTATTCACGAGTACTATTCACGAAGCGTGAAGATGTTTTTTTTTGTAAAATTTCTATCTTTTGGTGTTGAGTTCTTATTCACGTACTATGCACTATTCACGAATCTGCACTATTCATAGAAAAATAAAATTTCTTCTTTTCGTTATCAAAATATCTATTATGGATTCTAGCTTTGATTGTATCCATGTTTTGATCATTCTTGAATTTTACACCACTATGATTATTTTTGAGGTATTTTTTGAACATGGATAAAACAAAGTACGAATCCTTAATCCTTAATCCTTGTCATTTTGTTTCCTTTGGATTCGTTTCTTTAAAAATATTTTCATCATCCTCGATCTTAAATGATGATATTATTGAATATCTTTGACTGTAGTGCAAAGATGAATGATTTCGAAGAATATCTTTGGTAGTAGTACAAAGATGAGCAGTGTTTAGATGAACATGACCAGTGATGAATATCTTTGGCTGTAGTGCAAAGATGAATATTTGATTCGGATGTATATTGATTGATGTCGGAGGATAAAAGATAGAGCGATGAACTTTTAAATTCATACATAGAAGATAGTAGTTTGCATTCTCTACTTAACTCTTCTAATGAATTATTATTTCATTGCGAATATTGATTTAAAATTTGTTGTCTATTGTATTCTATTAGATTTTTCCTGTTGAAGAGTAACGATAATTTGTTGTATATTATCTTAGTCATAATATTCTTTCTTTGGGCTAGTTGAGCTCACCCTTTTCCTTTTTGTTCCATTTTTCTTTCCGGGAGGCGAGAATATAAGCGAGTACGTAGTCGGGGGGGTATGGAATGAAGGTTTTAGAAAGAATTGTTTAGTAGTCCTCACCATTTTTGTAAAATAATGTATCAATAAATGTGATGAGGATTTATTTGAGTATAGATATTGTCTAGAAGATAATATTTGTATTCAAACTCACAGTTTCTTGTTGTAATAATAAAGTTGTAGTTGTTTACATACCATGTATTGACAACTCGGAATAGGTGATGTATACCTATTTGGGGCGTCGCGGTTGGTATCGAGCTTAGGGATATGATCTCTGGCGGAGATCGGGGAATAGAACTAGGAGGGGAGGCGAGTAAATCCTTCGCTAGTGTGTCCTACCTAAGCTTATTTTTTAGTTAAGTCAAGTATATAAGGATATTATGTGATATGTTGATTTCCTTAATTAACCCTTGTTTTATATGGATTTGAGAATGTCGAATGAGAATATTAACAATGGAAATGAGGCCAGTGGAGACGCTTTGTACTCACCAACGAGGAGAGCGTGCAACATGTTTGGCAATGTTCTCCTGTGAACAACACCAGCGAGCGGATGATGAGCGAGGGGATGTTTAGAAGCTTTTTGCAGTTCATGCAAAATCAGACGAGGAGACTTCGTGTTCAAAATCTGAGGAGAAATGATAGCAATTCACGGGTTGTCACAAATGGCAAGCGGTTCAAAGAGTTGGGACCACGAATTTAAGGGAAAGCGGAGATCGATCATGGCGGAAACATGGGTCAAGCAAATTACCAAGATATTCGATGTCTTGGGATGCGGAGAACAGAAGGTTCCATTCGCCACCTTTATGTTAAAAGTGGCGGCGGACTCATGGTGGGAGAATGCGAAGCGTACCCATCCGGCCGCACTCAACATGTCTTGGGGAGCGTTTGAAACTATTTAATGACAAATACTTTCACGAAAGTGTTCATCATATGAAGGAAGTGGAGTTTATTAGATTGGGAGCGTAACAACATGGCGGTGTCTCGATGCGAGGCAAAGTTTGCGAGTTATCGAGTTTGCACCTTATTTGGTGGAGAATGAGGAGCGTATGACGCGGATGTTTCTTAGAGGTTTGAAAACCCAAGATACGTCGATATCTCATTTCTCATAAACTTTCTCTCTATTCGGATGTTGTAAATGAGGGCTCAATTATTAGAAAGCGAGATAACTTGAGTACGGTCATTGAGGGACCATAACGAGGATCATACCGAGATAGTAGTCAATAGAATAATGATAACCAAATGGAGAAAGAAAGCAGACGGACAAAAATGGTAAACCACTGGTGGTAATCATAGCCATGAAAATAGAAGAAGCGAGTCGGGAGGAGATTTTAAAAGAGGAGATTTAACAATGACCATGTGAAGACGGCAGTGCGTCTTGAAAGAATCGGTTCTAAGGGAGGAGAACGACCACCCCGGTCGTATGCTACTACAAATCACGGAAAGAGGGACATATCGGTCAAAGCGCCCACAACAGATCAAGGTATGCTATAATTGTGGAAAGGAAGGACATATCGCTTCGAGATTATACGATGAGCGAAACCTAGTTCGGTGAGACGGTGACTCAAAAAATCATCCCGGAAAAGTCAAAGTCAGCGATTCCGGAAGAAGCGTTTGTTGTGTGGTCATAATGTGAGGAACCCAAACGAGGTGATCACGGGTAAGCTATTTATAAATTCTTGCGAAGTTTATACCTTACTTGATATCGGTGCTACCCATTCATTTATCTCTCCTGCATGTGCTCAACGTTTAAACTTAACTCCGGAGAAATTAGACTTTGACCTATCTGTGGAAACTTCGTTAGGAGAAACTTTCATCACATCCACTGTTTATAAATCTTGTTTGATTCAAGTTGGCACCATCACCTTACCTATTGACCTTATCTCTTTAAAGATACTTGCTTTTGATGTGATTTTAGGGATTGATTAGTTAACTACTCATCATGCCAAAATTGATTGTTTTAAATAAGGTTGTTAGTTTTCATATTCCTAACCAACTTGTTATGCGAATTCAAGCAACTAAACCATTAAAATCAATCAACATCATATCTAATCATAAAGCTATTCGTTTATTGAAAAGCGGATGTCAAGCTTTCTTAGCCCATATTATGGATTTGAATAAAGACACGTCAAATTTGAATAATATTCTGTTGTTATTGACTTTCGGACGTATTTCTCGAAGAACTTCCCGGTCTACCCCAGAGCGTGAAGTTGAATTCTTTATTGATCTTGAACACTGGTACAAAGCCCATTTCTAAAACCCCATATCGAATGGCTCCTATTGAACTTCAGGAGTTAAAGGTCCAACTACTGAGAATTGTTGGACATCGGTTTCATTCGTCTAGTACATCTCCTTGGGGTGCTCTCTGTTTTATTTGTAAAGAAGAAAGAGCGGGTGTATGCGACTTTGTATTGACTATCGGGAATTGAACCATGTCACCATCAAGAATAGGTATCCTCTACCTCGTATTGATGACTTGTTTGACCGATTGCGAGGGCACAATTCTTTTCAAAAATCGATCTTCGTTACGGATATCATCAATTTGAAGATTAGGCGAGGATATTCCAAAGAGCGCCTTTAGAACTCTCAGATGCGAGCATTATGAATTCTTAGTCATGTCTTTTGGATGACTAATGCTCCGCTGACTTTCATGGATATGATGAACCAAGTATTCAAGGAATATTTGGATCGATTTTTGTTGTTGTCTTTATTGATGACATCCTTATATATTCCAAAAGTCGTGAAGATCATGAGCACCATTTGAAATTTGGTACTCGAAAGGCCGTGAAAACCAACTATATGCCAAATTGAAGAAATGCGAGTTCGGCTTAAGGAAGTAGCATTTCTTGGGCACGTGGTGTCAAAACATGGAGTATCCAGTGGATCCGTGAAGATTGAAGCAATACAAAGTTAGGAGCAACCAGAAGTCGGTGGATCAAGCACGTAGCTTTTTGGGCTTAGTGGTTATTATCAGAGATTCGTGGAAGGGTTTTCTCGAATCGCTACTCCCATTAACTCAAATTAACTCGGAAGGATACAAAATTCGTTTGGAGCGAAGAATGCGAGAAGAGTTTCCAAGAGCTTAAGAGGAGACTTATTTTTGACTGTTCTAATAATACCATCTGGTTCGGATGGATTTGTTATCTCTGATGATGCTTGGTGCAAAGGGTTAGGATGTGTTCTCATGCTGGCGTGGGAAAGTCATAGCCTTTATGCCTCGCGACAACTTAAAGAGTATGAGAGGAATTATCCTACTCATGATCTAGAGTTAGCGGCAATGATCGTTTCATATTAAAGATATGGAGGCACTATCTATATGGGAAGAAAGTGGAGATATATTGGACCATAAAAAGCCTTAAATATTTCTTCACTCAAAAAAACTCAACATCTGGCAATGACGTTGGCTCGAGCTATTGAAGACTACGACCACACTATTGATACCATCACGGAAAAAGCGAGCGTGGTAGGTGACGCGTTGAGTAGAAGATCATATCACGAGGAACGAGTGCGATGATGTCAAGTATCTGCGTAGAGCCAACTTTAATAGAAAAAGTTAAGGTTGTTCGAGCCACCATCAGGCGGGATGATGCGTATGAAGAAGAAAGTACAAGAAGGAGCTATTAGGGCGAGAATTGATGAAGAAGGAATACTTGAGTCCACTCTAGACTTTGTGTTCCTAACGACTACGATTTGAAGTACAAGATTATGATGGAGGCACACAATACACCATTTGCAATCCATCACGGAAGTACTAAAATGTATCGTGATCTTGACATACATTTTGGTGGAACAATAAGAGAGAGATTGCAAAGTTTATCTCGATGTGTTTAACTTGTCAATGTGTAAAAAGGAGCATCTAGTACCTAAGGGTCCGTTGCAACCACTTGAGATTCCAAAATGGAAGTGGGAACACATTACCATGGATTTCGATTACGGGTCTTCCTACGGTTTCTCGAGGCATCAATCTTATTTGGGTTATTGTTGATAGGTTAACCAAGTCCGCTCATTTCTTGCCGATCACGGAGACTTATTCACTTGAACGTCTTGCTAGTATGTACGTGAATGAGATTGTGAGGTTGCATGGCATACTGTATCCATAGTTTTGGATCGTGACCCAAGATTCACTTCAAGATTTTGGGTTAGCTTTGCAAAAGCTATGGGCATGGATTTGATTGATTCGGCATACCATCCTCAAGCAGACGGATAATAAAAAGGACTATTCAAACTCTTGAAGATTTATTAAGACTACGTGTCCTAGACTTCAAGGCGGTTGGGATAAGTATTTACCATTGGTG
Source organism: Panax quinquefolius (assembly GCA_020205615.1). Lineage (NCBI taxonomy): Eukaryota > Viridiplantae > Streptophyta > Magnoliopsida > Apiales > Araliaceae > Panax > Panax quinquefolius. The sequence goes on from CM035155.1 coordinate 137,783,958, forward strand.
GAATTCTCCTACAACAACAGTGATTATCGGCAAGTATAGGTGTAGCTCCATTTGAAGCATTATATGGACGAAAGTGTCGCTCTCCAAATTATGTTGGGGACGAGGTGGGTGAAGCAACCTTTGTTGGGACCCGAGTTTAGTACGTATGACTACGGAAAAGATCCAAATGATTCGACAAGCGTATAAAAGCGGCACAAGATCGACAAAAGAGTTATGCGGATCTTCATCGAAAGGATGTGGAATTTAGTGTAGGGGATCATGTATTATTGCGAGTTGCTCCATGGAAGGAGTTACAAGATTTGGGAAGAGAGGAAAGCTCAATCCACGATTTATTGGTCCATTTCAAATTCTTGACCGAAGTAGGAAATGTAGCCTATAGACTCGCGTTACCTCCGAGTATGTCTTGTATTCATAATGTGTTTCACATATCATGCTTCAGTAAATATGTGAAAGACCCAAACCACGTTATTGAGTTAGAACCAGGACGAGATAGCCAGAAGACTTAACGTATGAGGAGGTACTGTCAAGATCTTAGATAGGAAGGAGCATGTCCTACTGTATGAAAGGTCATACCACAAGTTAAAGTTTTGTGGAGGAATCATGCTATAGAGAAATGACTTGGGAATTGGAAGCGGAAATGAAAGTGAGGTATCCTCACCTTTTGAAACACAGTCGATACGTCAATTTCGAGGACGAAATTTCATAAGGAGAGGAGGTTGTAAGACCCCAACTTATTATTAATGAAATTTAATTTTCTCTATTTATTATTTTGAAATAGTAAGGGTTGATTTGATTAATGTGGATAGTTAAGGGTAAAATACGCAAATACTTCAAAATAAGCAAGTGGTTATAAAATATTCATTATTTTTGGGGAATATTCGTTTGGTCATGGAATATTCGTACTGTCGGGGAATATTCGTACGACGGCGCAACCATGTGTGGGCCCCATAACGTAAAGCGATTGGATGAAGAAAATGATAAATATAAGTTGTTTAAAAATAACAGCGTAGTTGTTATCGTTAATACTGTTAAAATACTAAATTGGTTTAAACACACGAGTAGCACTTTGCGGTATTGCACCAATTATTGATTCTTACGTAAGAAGGCACTACTCGATAATGGTTACGGTAATTCATTGCTTAGGTATTTTATTGATTTAATAATTCTTTGCGTTGATATTTTATGTTCTTTGTTGTTTGATAATTGTCATTTTACAAGTATTTTTCATTATCGAAGCAATAATTCATATTATCTGAATAATATTATTAGATAACATTATTGGCAATGTCTAGAAAGTTACACATCTAAGGAGAGGTTTGGTCACCTAATTGCGTGCGATAAGGAGAAATTCTTATTGGAAAGCCCCTCTTTCTAGGAGGCGCACTGGTTGTCGATATTGTGATTACGTAATATTATTTGTGAATAATTAATTATTGATTCATATGATGAGGAAAATATTGATTTTATGTGGATATAGATGGAGAAAATTTTTAATGTGACAATTGTTGAAAATTGAAATTTTATCTTTTACGATAAAATAATTTATTTAAATATATTATTATATTTTAATAATATAATAATGGTGATATTTTTACAACGAATGTGGGATATATGAGTATCTGAGGAGGAAGAGTATTTTTGTTGCAATAAATGTTTAAAACATGTTAAACATGTAAATTGGACCCCATTTATTGGTGAAATTTGATTATAAATTTTGTAAAATCGCCTTGTTTGTGGATTTTGGTCAATTTTTATTTGGAATTTGGAAAAACTTTCTTCTGCAAAGTTGTAGAGAATTGAATTTTCTATAAAAACTCATGAGATTCGAATTTTCTAATGAAAGGGCTATTTATTATGAATTATTGAAGTTAGAAGCTCAAAATAATTGATTTTTGGAAGTTTAAAATATTTTAAATAATAAAAACGTTTTTTGTTTGTTTTGTGGGCTACAACATGTGCATAATGAGCTGAGATCAGATCTAGGAAGTTGGGCGTAGAAATCTTATATATATATTAATATTATATTAAATTTTACGCTTTTAGTGTTCTAAGCATTTTCCTATAAATAGGGTCTTGGGTTAGAATTGAAAATCACACCGTAAGCGAAGTTTTCTCTCTATATTATCGAGCGTATTCTTGTGAGTATTTTGAGTATACTTTGAGTATTGTTAGGCGATTGCAAGTTTCCTTCAACTACTATATCCCGGTATTCCAAATTAGAAATCTTAATATTTGAGGTAAGGGATGTTATTTTCTTCTCAAATGATATTATTTCTTCAATATCATTATCTTTGAAATATTGGTTGGAACTTTTTATCAAATTTGGAACTTTTTCATGTCGGGGTTACTATTCATGAGTTACTATTCACGAGTTACTATTCATGAGTTACTATTCACGATTCTTATTCACGAAAGTACTATTCACGAAGCGTGAAGATGTTTTTTTGTGAAATTTCTATCTTTTGGTGTCTGAGTTACAATTCACGATATCGGCACTATTCACGATACGACACTTATTCACGGATACGGCACTATTCAATCGAAAAAATGAAATTTCTTCTTTTCGTCAAAATATCTATTATGGATACTAGCTTTGATTGTATCCATGTGTTTTGATCATTCTTGAATTTTACACCACTATGATTATTTTTGAGGTATTTTTGAACATGGATAAAACAAAGTACGAATCCTTAATCCTTAATCCTTGTCATTTTGTTTCTTTGGATTCGTTTCTTTAAAAATATTTTTCATCATCCTCGGTTTTAAATGATGATATTATTGAATATCTTTGGTATGTAGTGCAAAGATGAATGATTTTGAAGAATCTTTGGTAGTAGTGCAAAGATGAGCAGTGTTTAGATGAACATGACTAATCGATGAATATCTTTGGCACTGTAGTGCAAAGATGAATATTTGATTCGGATGTATATTGATTGATGTTCTGAGGATAAAAGATGAGCGATGAACTTTTAAATTCATACATAGAAGATAGTAGTTTGCATTCTCTACTTAACTCTTCTAATGAATTATTATTTCATTGCGAATATTGATTTAAAATTTGTTATATATTGTATTCTATTAGATTTTTCCCCGTTGAAGACTAACGGTAATTTGTTGTATATTATCTTAGTCATAATATTCTTTCTTGGGCTAGTTGAGCTCACCCTTTTCCTTTTTGTTCCATTTTTCTTCCGGGAGGCGAGAATATAAGCGAGCTTAGTCTGGGGTATGGAATGAAGGTTTTAGAAAGAATTGTTTAGTAGTCCTCACCATTTTGTAAAATAATGTATCAATAAATGTGATGAGGATTTATTTGAGTATAGATATTTTCTAGAAGATAATATTTGTATTCAAACTCACGATTTCTTGTTGTAATAATAAAGTTGTAGTTGTTTACATACTGACAATGTATTGACAACTTTCGGAATAGGTGATGTATACCTATTTTGGGGGCGTCACAACTGAGAACTTTTACCACATCATTTATAACATTACAAGTCATGATTATACCGAATGATCCCTGGTCATAATCATACTAAGTCCATCTATGCACGTAAGCCAAAGATGACTTTCATCACAATATAAGCATGAGGATGATGACAATAACATAATAATTCAATAAAACAAGTTCAATAATAAATTTTAAAGATTTATAAGTTAATTTATCCTGAAATCAATTACGTCCAAATTGTCAACATGATATTGCTTTATGGAGTAAAATTCAAGAATGTTCAGAATAATATTTCCATGAAAATATACTAAATGAAGCGCAAATATCCAGGATATTCTACTAATTTCATGGATTATAGAAGCCAAAACTTTAACCAACTGTGAATAATAGAATATATGAAAGTATAAATGGATTTTTGCCCGCCATGTGGTAATCCACGTAAGCCAGATCATTTCCACAATTTAATAAGGAATGAATACGAAGGATCATTCACCATGCATGTGGTAATCCACATGTAGAGCGAGTTATTCAAGCGTAATAATAAAGAATGGAATAATAGAAGAATTCACTGTGCACGCGATAGATCAAGACATGACAAAGTTATTCTCAGCAGAATAATAAAGAATGGAAACGAAAGTCATGCGTAATCCGCTTAAACAGGATATTCCAACAAAAAAAATAAAGAATGGAACCGTGTCACGCATAATCCGCATGCATGTGATGTTCCAAGAGTAATAATAAAGAATAAAATAACAACAATTCACTGTGCATGCGATAGATCAAGCATGACATAAAGTTATTCCAAAGAATAATAAAGAATGGAATAATGGAAGAATTTCACCATGTATGCGGTATCAGATGCGTAGCGAGTTATTCCAACATATTAATAAAGAATGGAATAACAACTCTTACGAGTATTGAAAGAAAATAACTCTCTTCGTGAATATGAAAGAATAATAATACCTTACCTTAGAAAAGCGGATATTGGAATAGTGAGGTAACAGACTTCTCTTCTTCTTTCTCTCTATAATTTCTTTCTATAATAATTGCTTCAAAGCTTTATCGAATTGGTGAGAAATGAAAGAAGAATGAGCTTCTATTTATAGGAAAATATAGTTTCGATAATTGCACATTTTGGGGCTCGAAATATTATGTAAGACCCCGAATTTTTTTAATAAAATGGAATTTCCTCTATTTATTATTTTGAAATAGTAAGGGTTGATTTGATTAATGTGGTTAGTTATGGGTAAAATACGTAAATATTTCGAATAAGCAAGTTGTTATAAAATATTCATTATTGTCTGGAAATATTCGTTTGGTCGTGGAATATTCTTCTTTGTCGGGAATATTAAATACGACAGTGTGATCTTGTTGTGGGCCCATAACGGAAAGCAATTGGATGAAGAAAGCGACAAGTATAAGTTGTTATAAATAATGGCGTAGATTATTACAAGATTAATACGGTTGGAATACCGTTGGTTAAAACACATGTAATACACGTTGTTAAACAAGAAGACATTGCAGTATTGCACCAATTATTGATTCTTACGTAAGAAGGCACTACTCAATAATTGTTACGGTAATTACTATTCGGTATTTTATTTTATTGATTCAATAATTCTTTGCATTGATATTTTATATTCTTCGTTGTTTCAATAAATTGTCATTACACAAGATTTTCCATTATCGAGAGCAATAATTCATATTATTTGAATAATATTATTGGATAACATTATTGGCAATGTCTAGAAAGTTACATCTAAGGAGAGGTTTGGTCACCTAATCATGGCGCCAGAAGAGGAGAGATCCTTATTGGAAAGCCCCTCTTTCACAGGAGCGGCACGGTTGCCGAGATTGTGATTCTGTAATATTATTTGTGAATAATTAATTATTGATTTATATGATGAGGAAATTATTGATTTTATGTGGATATAGATGGAGAAAATTTTAATGTGATAATTGTTGAAAATTAATATTTTATCTTTTTTTACGATAAAATAATTCATTTAAATATATTATTTTAATAATATATTAACGGTGATATTTTTATAATGAATGTACGATATATGAATAAATGAGGAGGAAGAGTATTTTTGTTGGATTAAATGTTTAACACATGTTTTGTGTGTTGGTGGACCCATTTCTTGGTGAAATTTGATTATAGCATGTAAAATCACCCGTTTGTGAATTTCGGCCAATTTACATTTGGAATTTGGAAAACTTTCTTACGCAAAGTTGTAGAGAATTGAATTTCCTATAAAAACTCGTGAGATTCAAATTTTTCTGATAAAAGGGCTATTTGTTAAGAATTATTGAAGTTTTGAGTTCAAATAATTGATTTTTGGGAGTTTTAATTAATTATTTTGAGAAAAACGTTTTTGGTGAGTTTGTGAACCTCATTTAACATGTGCTATGGCTGAAATCAGATTTCAAAGGTGGGCTAAGGAATTTTGTTTATAAATAATATTATTATATTCAATTTTCTACTTTGGTGTTCTAAGCATTTTCCTATAAATTGGGAGCTTAGGTTAGAATTGAAAATCATACGTAAGCTGAAGTTTTCTCTATTTCTCTCTCGATATTTTGAGCGTATTCTTGTGAGTATACTTTGAGTGTTGATATACTGGTCTGCAAGTTCAAGTCATAGCCTTTATATCCCAGGTTTCAACTAGAATCTTGTCTTTCGAGGTAAGGGATGTTATTTTATTCGAAAATGATATTATTTCTTCAATATCATTATGCCGAAATATTGGTTGGAAATTTTTATCAAATTTGGAACTTTTTTATGTCGGGGTTCTTATTCATGAGTTCTTATTCACGAGTTACTATTTATGATTTTATTTATGATTTCTTATTCATTTAGTACTATTCACGAAAGCGTGAAGATGTTTTTTATAAAATTTCTATCTTTTGGTGTGAGTTCTTTATTCACGATATACGGCATTATTCACGATACTGTGCACTATTCACCAAAAATGAAATTTCTTCTTTTTATCCAAAATATCTATTCGGATACTAGCTTTGATTGTATCCATGTTTTGATCATTCTTGAATTTTACTCCACTCGATTACTTATGAAGTATTTTTGAACATGGATTGTTTAAAATACGAATCCTTAATATTGTTCTTTTGTTTCATTGGATTCGTTTCCTTTAAAATATTTTTCATCATCCTCGGTCCTAAATGATGATATTACACGAATATCTTTGCTTTTGTAGTGCAAAAGATGAATGATTTCTTGATGAATATCTTTGGCCCGTAGTAGAAGCAAAAGATGAGCAGTGTTGAGATGAACATGACCGATCGATTAATATCTTTGGCCGTAGTGCAAAGATGATGAGCAGTGTTGAGATGAACATGATCGATCGATTAATATCTTTGGCCCGTAGTGCAAAGATGAGCAGTGTTTAGATGAACATGATTAATGGTGAATATCTTTGGCCTGTAGTGCAAAGATGAATATTTGATTTGAGATGAATATTGATTGATGTTACAGGGATAAAATATTGATGATGGACTGTTAAATTCATAGATTATAGTAGATTTCATTCTCTACGTAACTCTTCTATGAATTATTATTTACGATCGCGAATATTGATCTCGAAACTTGTTGTCTATTGTATTCTATCAGATTTTTCCTGTTGAAGACTAACGATAATTTGTTGTACATTATCTTAGTCATAACATTCTTTACTGGGCTAGTTGAGCTCACCCTTTTCCTTGTTGTTCCATTTTTCTTCTCAGGAAGCGAGATTATAGCAGGAACTAGTCGGGGTGTGGAGTGATGGTTCTAGATAGTTGTTTTAGTAGTCTTCACTATTCTGTAAAATAGTGTATCAATAATGAGGATTTATTTGGGTATGTATATTGTCTAGAAGATAATAATTGTATTTAAACTCACAGTATATATGTTGTCGTATTTTGCACGACAAATGTATTAATAAAGTTTTAGTTATTTCTGTACCATGTATTTGGCGACTCAGAATGGGTTGGATGGAATGGACCTATTTTGGGGCGCCACGGTTGGTATCGAGCTTAGGATATGATCTCTGGCGGAGATCGGGGAATAGAACTAGGAGGGGGAGACGAGTAAATCCTTCGCCAAGTGTGTCCTACCTAAGTTTATTTGTTAGTTGGTCGATGATATAGATATATTATGTGATATATTGATTTCCTTAATTAACCCTTGTTTTATGCGATGATTTGAGAATGTCGATCGAGAATATTAACGATGTGGAGTAAATGAGGACAGTGGAGATACTGTCTTTACCAACGAGGAGAACGTGCAACAGTCGGGCAATGTACCTCTCCTGTGAACAACATGGCGAAAGCGAGATGATGAACGAGGGATGTTTAGAAGCTTTTTGAGTTCATGCAAAATCGCACGAGAGAGACTCGTGTTCAAAATACTGAGGAGGAAATGATAGCAATTCACACGTGGTCACACACCAAGCAGTTCAAAGAGTTGGGACCACGCAGTGCTCGGGGAAAGCCGGATCCGATTATTAAGGCGGAGCGTGGGTCAAACAAATTACCAAGATATTCGATGTCTTAGGATGCGGAGGAACAGAAAGTTCCATTCGCTACTTTTATGTTCCGTGAATGAGGCAGACATCGGTGGGAATACGTGAAGCGTACCCATCCGGTTACTTTTCAAAGATGTCATGGGAGACGTTTCAAAAATAGTTCAATGACAAGTACTTCCCTGAAAGTATTCGTCATATGAAGGAAGTGGAGTTTATTAGGACTGGAGCGAGAATAACATGGCGTGTCCAAAGACGAGGCGAAGTTCGCAGAGTTATCCAGTTTGCACTTCATTTGGTGGAGAATGAGGAGCGATGACGCGGATGTTTCGAGAGGTTTGAAACCCTACATACGTCGGTATCTCATTTCTCATAAATTTCTCTCTATTCAGATGTTGTCAGCGAGGGCTTAGTTGTTAGAAGCGAGATAACGAAAGTGCGTTCGTTGGTGAGGACCATAACCAGGATCATATCAAGATAGCGATCATCGAATAACGATAACCACGGAGAAAGAAGAATACGAACAAAGGCGGTAACCACTCGGTGGTAATCATGGCCATAAAAATAGAAGAAGCGAGTCGGGAGGAGATTTTAAAAGAGGAGATTTAACAACGACTATGTGAAGACGATGCGGTCTTGGCAAAGAATCGGGTTCTAAGGAGGAGAACGACCACCGGTCGTATGTTACAAATCTTGAAAGAGGGACATATCAGCCCAAACTGCCCACAACAGTTTAAGGTATGCTATAATTGTGGAAAAGAAGGACATATCGCTCGAGATTGTACAGTATCAAAACCCAGTCAAGCGGGAATGGTGACTCAAAAGGATGTCCCAGAAAGGTCAAAGTCTGCGGTTCACGGAAGAAGCGTTTGTCGTGACCGGTCAAAATGCGAGGAACGACGAAGTTAGCACAGGTTAGTTAATTATAAATTCTTTGAAGTTTATACCTTACTAGAATCTGGGTTCTACCCATTCTTTTATCTCTCTTGCTTGCGCTCAACGTTTGAACTTGACTACGGAGAAATTAGACTTTGACCTATTTATGGAGACTCCGTTAGGAGAAACTTTCATTACATCCGTTGTTTAGAAATCTTGCTTGATTCAGGTTGGCACTATCACATTACTTGTTAACCTTATTTCTATAGAGATATTTGCTTTTGATGTGATTTTAAGGTTAACTACTCATCATGCCAAAATTGATTACTTTCGTAAGGTTGTTAGTTTTCATATTCCTAAGCAATCTGTTATTCAAATTCAAGTAATCAAACCATTGTAGTTAAACATTTTAATTTCAAGCCATGAAGTCATTCGTTTATTATGGATGTCAAGTTTTCTTAGTCCATGTTATGGATTTGAATAAAGACACGTCAGATTTGAATAATATTCCTGTTGTTATTGATTTTTCCTGACGTATTTCCTGAAGAATTTCTTGGTTTACTCCCAAAGCTCGATATTAAATTTTGTATCGACTTTGAACCCAAGTACAAAACTCATTTCTAAAATCTCATATCGAATGGCTCCTATTGAACTTCGTGAGTTAAAAATTCAACTATAGAATTTGGCTTTTGAGCCTTTATCCGGTGACTTCCTTTGTGGAATGCTTGCGAAGCCGGACTCTCCGTAGGGGACACCATATTAGATGCGATAGTAAAGCGATAGGTGTCATTGTAACGTGTTATCCAAGGTTGGGATATGGGTCACGATTGAGAACAACCTAAGTCGGTAATCGAAATACGTAGCTTTCAGGCTTAGTTGGTTATTATCGGAGATTCGTTGAAGGATATTCTCGAATCGCTATTCCATTAACGGTGACTCGTAGAGATACAAAATTCGAATGGAGCAAGGAATGTGGGAAGAGCTTGAAGAACTCAAGAGGAGACTCATTTCAAAGACATGTTTCGACCATGCCATCCCGAAAAAGCGAACGTGGTAGGCGACGTGTTGAGTAGAAGATCGTATACAAGCACGAAAGTACGATATTGTCAAAGAATAATTTCGTATAATTTACAAATAATAGAGATGGAGATGAAAACTTTAGGTACCCACGTGATGATATACGAGTATAATCAACTTTAATCGATAAAGTTAAAGCTGTTCAAGCTACACACCGGAGCTGACAAATTTGAAGAAGGAGGTGCAAGAAGTTGTTATTTCAAAAGCGAGAATCGGTGAGGTGAGGAAAGCTCAAACCTTCGATTTATTAATCCATTTGAAATTCTCGATCGAATAGGAACTGTGGCCTATAGACTCGTTTTACCGCTAAGTATGACGCGTGTTGATAACGTTTTTAACGTATCGATGTTACGTAAATATGTGGACGACCTGAACCACGTCATTGAGTTAGAACCGGACGAGATAGCCGAAGACTTAGCGTACGAGGAGGTACTTGTTAAGATCTTGGATAGGAAAGAACAAGTCCTATGTACCGAGGTTATACCACAAGTTAAAGTTTTGTGGAGAAACCATGCTATTGAGAAATTGATTTTGGGAGTTGGAAGCGGAAATGAAAGCGAGGTATTCTCATCTTTTCAAAACACAGTCACGACGTTAATTTCGAGGACGAAATTTCATAAGGAGGGAGGTTGTAAGACCCCAAATTTTTTAATAAAATGGAATTTCCTCTATTTATTATTTTGAAATAGTAAGGGTTGATTTGATTAATGTGGTTAGTTATGGGTAAAATACGTAAATATTTGAATAAGCAAGTTGTTATAAAATATTCATTATTATTGGGAAATATTCGTTTGGTCGTGGAATATTCTTCTTTGTCGGGGAATATTAAATGACGACGGTGAAATTTGTGTGGGCCCATAACTTGGAAAGCAATTGGATGAAGAAAACGACAAGTATAAGTTGTTATAAATAACGGTAGTAGTTATTACAGATTAATACTGGTTGGAATACCGTTGGTTAAAAACACGATATACACGTTGTTAAAGCAAGTAGACACCAGTATTGCACCAATTATTGATTCTTACGTAAGAAGGCACTACTCAATAATTGTTACGATAATTACTATTCGATATTTTATTTTATTGATTCAATAATTCTTTGCATTGATATTTTATATTCTTCGTTGTTTCAATAAATTGTCATTACACGGTATTTTCCATTATCGAGACAATAATTCATATTATCCGAATAATATTATTGGATAACATTATTGGCAATGTCTAGAAAGTTACATCTAAGGAGAGGTTTGGTCACCTAATTAATTGCGCCAAGAATGAGAGATCCTTATTGGAAAGCCCCTCTTTCAGGAGAGAACTACGGTTGCAAGATCTTGTGATTCTGTAATATTATTTGTGAATAATTAATTATTGATTTATATGATGAGGAAATTATTGATTTTATGTGGATATAGATGGAGAAAATTTTAATGTGACAATTGTTGAAAATTAATATTTTATCTTTTACGATAAAATAATTCATTTAAATATATTATTTTAATAATATATTAATGGTGATATTTTTATAATGAATGTGCGATATATGAATAAATGAGGAGGAAGAGTATTTTTGTTGGATTAAATGTTTAACACATGTTTTGTGTGTTGGTAGACCCATTTCTTGAATGAAATTTGATTATAGCACCTGTAAAAAATCACCCGTTTGTGAATTTTGGTCAATTTTCATTTGGAATTTGGAAAAACTTTCTTCCGCAAAGTTGTAGAGAATTGAATTTCCTATAAAAACTCGTGCGATTCAAATTTTACGATAAAAGGGCTATTTGTTATGAATTATTGAAGTTTTGAGTTAGAAATAATTGATTTTGGGAGTTTTATTAATTATTTTGAGAAAAATGTTTTTGGTGAGTTTGTGAACCTCATTTAACATGTCTTATAAATTTGAAATCAGATTTCAAAGGTGGGCTAAGGAATTTTGTTTATAAATAATATTATTATATTCAATTTTCTACTTTGGTGTTCTAAGCATTTTCCTATAAATAGGGAGCTTAGGTTAGAATTGAAAATCATACCAGAAACTGAAGTTTTCTCTCTATTTCTCTCTCGATATTTTGAGCGTATTCTTGTGAGTATACTTTGAGTGTTGATATACGGTGCAAGTTCAAGTCATAGCCTATATCCGGTGTTTCAACTAGAAGTACTGTCTTTCGAGGTAAGGGATGTTATTTTATTCGAAAATGATATTATTTCTTCAATATCATTATCTTAGAAATATTGGTTGGAAATTTTATCAAATTTGGAACTTTTTCATGTCGGGGTTACTATTCATGAGTTACTATTCACGAGTTACTATTCATGAGTTACTATTCACGATTTACTATTCACGATTTACTATTCACGAGTACTATTAACGAAGCGTGAAGATGTTTTTTTGTAAAATTTCTATCTTTTGGTGTCGGAGTTACTATTCACGTACACGGCACTATTCACCGAAAAATGAAATTTCTTCTTTTTATCCAAAATATCTATTCTGGATACTAGCTTTGATTGTATCCATGTTTTGATTATTCTTGAATTTTACTCCACTCTGATTACTTATGAAGTATTTTTGAACTTGAATTGTTTAAAATACGAATCCTTAATATTGTTCTTTTGTTTCTTTGGATTCGTTTCCTTTAAAATATTTTTCATCATCCTCGGTCCTAAATGATAATATTATTGAATATCTTTGGCCCGTAGTGCAAAGATGAATGATTTCTTGATGAATATCTTTGGCCCGTAGTGCAAAGATGAGCAGTGTTGAGATGAACATGACCGATCGATTAATATCTTTGGCCCGTAGTGCAAAGATGAGCAGTGTTTAGATGAACATGAATTAATGGTGAATATCTTTGGCTGTAGTGCAAAGATGAATATTTGATTTGAGATGAATATTGATTGATGTTACTGAGGATAAAATATTGATGATGGACTGTTAAATTCATAGATTATAGTAGATTTCATTCTCTACGTAACTCTTCTATGAATTATTATTTCATTGCGAATATTGATGCGAAACTTGTTGTCTATTGTATTCTATCGATTTTTTTCTGTTGAAGACTAACGATAATTTGTTGTACATTATCTTAGTCATAACATTCTTTCTTGGGCTAGTTGAGCTCACCCTTTTCCTTGTTGTTCCATTTTTCTTCTCGAGGCGAGATTATAGCGAGAACTAGTCGGGGTGTGGAGTGATGGTTCTAGATAGTTGTTTTAGTAGTCTTCACTATTACGTAAAATAGTGTATCAATAATGAGGATTTATTTAGGTATGTATATTGTCTAGAAGACAATAATTGTATTTAAACTCACAGTGTATATGTTGTCGTATTTTGCACGACAAATGTATTAATAAAGTTTTAGTTATTTCTATACCATGTATTTGGCGACTCAGAATGGGTTGGATGGAATGGACCTATTTTGGGGGCGTCACATATTACAATATAATACCTTCCTCTTTTTCTTTATTTTTAATTTAGTCCTGCAAGTATTATCAAACTTGCACCACCCCCTCTAATAGTAAATAATGTGAATCAATAGTTCAATCATGTAAATCAATAGTTATAATCATGTGAAAATACGAATTACAGTATAGTACCTCCATCTATACCTCCATTTTTAACTTAGTCACACAAGTATTATCAATCTTGCTCCAACTCCACTAATAGTACAAGAATGTGAATCAATAGTACACATATGTGAACAAATAGTTATAATCATGTGAATTAATAGCAATTAAATGCTCATTTATCCGATTAATTACCCGACTGGTCAGTATAACTTCCAGACATCAATTAATATCGAAATAAATGTCAATTTCCACTAACACTAATAATTCCAACATAATGGAACTATCAATTTCATCTTTAACCAACACAAACTTATTAAATCATTAATATTATAACTCTGATATTTAACAATCGGGTCATTCCCAGAAAGAGGGGCATTAGATAAGGATTTCTCCTTATCATGTAGCAATTAGATGACCAAACCTCTACTTGATGAGAACTTCTAGACATTGTAAATATTGCAATTTAATAATATGAATAACTTTGTCATCTCAATTATTGATTTAATAATATATCATATTATGCGAGATGATCTTTGTGGCAATAATCGAATCAATAATATGAGAGATATGATGCAACAATTCATTGTAGCAATAATTGAGTATAACCGAGTGACTTCTCACGTAAGCATCAATAATCAATACCGTGCTACTACGCAACCACGCCAGCGTATTCTTGTACTTTTCTACTAGGGTAGTTCAGCGGTTTAACGGTAAAACTTTCACCGTTATTTTTATAAGAAGATAATTTTGTCGTTTTCTAACTACGACAATACTTAGATTAATGGGGTTCACCAATGATTGTGGACGTAAATGCATTTAATATTTTCTGTTAAAACGAATATTCTCCGACCAATCGAATATTATATAACCACTTGCTTACTTTTCAAAATTTGTAAAAATTATCCACAACTATAACATTATATTATATCCACACCATAATATTCAAAAATATATTTCGAGAGAAATTAATCTTTATTCATAAAAGTTTGGGTCTTACAACCTCAGATTCTAACTCCCAGGTCATTTCTTACACATCGTGGTTTCTCCACAAAACTTTGACTTGAGGTATAACCTTGGAGCGTAGAATATGATCATTTTTATCCAAGATTTTAACAAGTAATTCTTCATACGTTAAATCTTCCTCTATCTCATCTGGTTCTAATTCAATAATGTGGTTCAAGTCTTTCACATATTTACGTAATATAGATATGTGGAAACGTTATGAACACGAGACATACTTGCGGTAAAGAGTCTATAGTACCAACTTCCTACTCGCTCGAGGATTATAAATTGGCCAATGAATCGAGGATCGGGCTTTCTCTCTTTAACTCCTTTTGGAGCAAATCTTTCCAATATTAATTCCACGCCTTTTTGAAGATCAACATAAGTCTTTTGTCGATTTTGTGAGGTTTTATACGTTGTCGATCATTTGAATCTTTTCCCATCAAATCCGGTCCCAACAACGTTGGATGATATATCAAGAACGACACTTTCTTCCATACAACGCCTCAAATGGAAATCTTGATAATCGCTGTTGTTGTAGGAAAACTCCACCAATGGTAAGAACTTGTCCCAACTTCCCTTGAATTCAAGGACAAGTCTTAATTAATCTTCAAGAGTTGAATAGTCCTTTTCGAATCCATTTGAGGATGGTCTAACTAAATCATAAATAGCTCATAGCTTTTGCAAAACTAACCCAAAATCTTGAAGTGAATCTTGGGTCTCGATTAGAAACTATGGATACTGGCATACCATGCAATCTTACAATCTCATTTATATATATATACTAGTAATACGTTCAAGTGTATAAGTTTCTCGTATCGGTAAGAAATGAGTAGACTTGGTCAATCTATCAATAATGACCCAAATCGAATCTATGCCTTGAGAAACCTTGGGAAGACCAGTAACGAAATCCATGGTAATGTGCTCCCACTTCCATTCTGGAATTTCAAGTGGTTGCAATGGACCTTTTGGCACTTGATGTCGCGCCCGACTCGTTGACAAGTTAGACACCTTGAGATAAACCCCGTTATCTCTCTCTTCATATTGCTCCACCAAAATGTATATCGAAGATCACGATACATTTTGGTACTCTCAGGATGGATTGCAAATGGTGTGTTGTGCGCCTCCATCATGATTTTATACTTTAAGTCAGAATCGTTAGGAACACAAAGTCTGGAGTTGACTCGAAGTATTCCTTCTTCATCGATTCTTGTTTCCGGAATAACACCTTCTTGCACTTTCTTCTTCATACGCATCAGCTCCATGTCTGTAGTTTGAGCAGCTTTAACTTTATCGATTAAAGTCGGTTCTACTCATATATTCGCCATCATCACATGGGTCCCTGAAGTCTTTAACTCTATCTCCATCCTTCGTAAGTCATACAAAATGGGTCTTTGCATTGACAATATTGCACTCGTACCCGCATATGATCTTCTACTCAATGCGTCAGCTACTACGTTCGCTTTTCCAGGATGGTATTGGATGGTATGATCATAATCTTTCAACAAATCAAGCCATCGTCGTTGCCGCATGTTGAGTTCCTTTTGAGTGAAGAAATATTTGAGGCTTTTATGATCCGTATAGATCTACACCTTCTCTCCATACAGGTAATGCCTCCAAATCTTAAGCGTAAAAACGACTGCTGCCAACTCTAGATCATGAGTAGGATAATTCCTCTCATATTCTTTGAGTTATCGAGAGGCATAGGCTATGAATTTCCCATGTTACATGAGAACACATTCTAACCCTTTGCCTGAAGCATCACTGTAGATGATAAATCCCTCTAAGCCAGATGGTATTGTCAGAACAGGTGCTGAAATGAGTCTTCTCTTGAGTTCTTGAAAACTCTTCTCACATTCCTCGCTCCAACCAAATTTTTTATCTTTTCGAGTCAGCTGAGTTAATGGAGTAGTAATTCGAGAAAATCCTTCGACAAATCTCCGATAATAACCAGCTAAGCCGAGAAAGCTACGTACTTTGGTTACTGACTTAGGTTGCTCCCAGCTTTGAATTGCTTCAATCTTTTCTGGGTCAACGGATATTCCATTATTTGATATCACGTGCCCAAGGAATGCAACTTCCTCAAGCCAGAACTCACATTTCTTCAACTTGGCATAAAGCATGTTTTCACGAAGCTTTTGAAGTATCAGCCTCAAGTGTTGCTCATGGTCTTCACAGGTTTTGGAGTATATGAGGATGTCATCAATAAAGACGACCACAAAGTGATCCAAATATTCCTTGAATACTCGGTTCATTATGTCCATGAAGGCAGCAGGAGCATTAGTCAATCCAAAAGACATGCTAGGAATTTATAATGCCCGCACGAAGTTTTGAAAGCGGTCTTTGGAATGTCATCGCTTTTAATCTTCAATCGATGATATCCGTAACTAAGATCAATCTTTGAAAAGAATTTGGCTCCTTGCAACCGGGTCAAACAGTCATCAATGCGAGGCAACGGGTAAAATTTTATTTTTGATGGTGACATGATTCAACTCCGATAATCAATACAAACTCAGATACTTCCATCTTTCTTCTTTACAAATAGACGCAGAGCACCCCAAGGAGACGTCTTAGGGCCGAATGAAACCGATGTCTAACAATTCTCGTAGTTGGGTTTTAACTCCTAAAGTTAAATAGGAGCCATTCGATATGGGGCTTTAGAAATGGGTTTTTTGTACCGGATTCAAGGTCGATACAAAATTCAATTTCACGCCTGCAGGGTAGGCCGGGAAGTTCTTCGTGGAATACGTCGGGAAATTTATTAACAATAGAAATATCATTCAAATTTGACATATTTTATTTAAATCAAGTGACATGGACTAAGAAAGCTTGACATCCGTTTTTCAATAAAGCGAATAGCTTTATGATTAGATATGGCGGTGATTGATTTTAATGGTTTAGTTGCTTGAATTAAATACAACGGGTTGGTTAGGAATATGAAAACTAACAACCTTACGAAAACAATCAATTTTGGCATGATGAGTAGTTAACCAATCAATCCCTAAAATCACATCAAAAGCAAGTATCTTTAAAGAGATAAGGTCAACAGGTAAGGTGATGGTGCCAACTTGAATCAAACAAGATTTATAAACAGTGGATGTGATGAAAGTTTCTCCTAACGAAGTTTCCACAGATAGGTCAAAGTCTAATTTCTCCGGAGTTAAATTTAAACGTTGAACGCAAGTAGGAGAAATAAAGGAATGGGTAGAACTGGTATCAAATAAAGTATAAACTTTGCTAGAGTTTATGATTAGCTTACCCGTGATCACCTCGTTCGGATTCCTCACTTTTTGGGAGGTTACGACAAACGCTTTCCCTTGAACTACCGGTTTTGTCTTGTCTGGGACACCTTATGATGCCTCCCTCCAAGCTGGACTTGACTTTGGTGCACGAAAAAATCTGGCTAGGTGACCTTCTTTTCCACAATTATAACATGCTTTGGAGTGCATCGTGCAGTTTGGACTTATGTGTCCTTCCCCACCACATTTGTAATATACGACCGGTGGTCAATCTCCTTCCTTAACAATAGGTGTTGGTGCTGATGTCTTTTCATCATTATTGAATCTCCTCTTCTTGAAATGTCCACTCTTATTGTCATGGCCATGATTACCACAAAAGTGATTACCATTTTTGGCATGTTGATTCCCTCCACGTTTATTGTCATCGCTTCGATGACTGCTACCACTGGTATTATCAACTTTCTGGCTGCTCTCTTTTGGTTGGGTTGACTCATTATCGCGCTCAAATAACTGAGCCCTATTCACAACATCTTAATACAAACAAAGTTTATGAGAGATAAGGTATTGACGTATCTCGGGTTTCAAACCTCTTAGAAACATCCGCATCATTCTCTCCTCATTATCAACTAAGTGGGACGTAAACCGAGACAACTCGGCGAACTTAGCTTCGTACTGTGCCACGGTCATATTGTTTTGCTCAAGCTTGATGAACTCTACCTCCTTTATGTGATGAATACTTTTAGGAAAGTACTTGTCGTTGAACAGGAACTTCTCCCAAGACATTTTGAGTGCGGCAGGTTGAGTACGCTTTACAGATTCCCACTAGTAATATGCTCTGCTCGCAACATGAAGGTAGCAAAGGGAACCTTTTGCTCCTCAGAGCATCCAAGGACATCAAATATCTTGTTGATCTGCTTTATCCACGTCTCCGCCTTAAATGGTTTTGGCTCTCAAAAAAACTCCGGTGGTCCCAGCTTCTTGAACTGCTCAGCGGTGACCGTCCGAGAGTTATCAGTGTTTCCACTGCATTTTGGACAGGAACCGCCTTCGCCTGATGTTGCATGAATTGCATTAAACCTCTGAACATCCCATCGTTCATCATTTGATCGTTGTTGTTTACCTGAGGATTATTATCTTCCTGTTGCACATTATCCTGGGTATTAATCTGTGGTGACTCAACGTTCTCATGTGCTTCATTGCTTATCTCAACATTTTCGGATGCCATTTTCAAATACTGCCACAAAACAAGGGTTAATTATCATATCACATATTATCCCTATACTCTGACCAACCAATTAAATACCAAATAAACTTAGGTAGGTCATACTAGCAAAGGAACTCCCCGTCTCTCCCCTCCTAGTTCTTGTCTCACATCTCAGCCAGGGATCATATCCCTAAGCTTTGATAAGAATTTGTGACGCCCCAAAATAGGTATACATCACCCATCTTGAGTCGCCAAATACATGGTACAAAATACAAATACAAACTTAATTATACAACAGTCGTGTAATATACGATAAAACATAGCTGAGAGTTTAAACAAGAATGTTGCCTTCTAGAAAATATCCACTCTCAAATAGAGTCCTCATTACATTTATTGTCACACTATTTTATAGAATAATGAGGAATACTAATACATCATCTCGGACCATCACTCTGTTCCCTGACAAGTCTCGGCTACGTTCTCATTTCCTGAAGAGAACAATGAAAGCAAAAGGGTGAGCTCAACTAGCCCAGTAAGAAATATTATGACTAAGATAATGCATAATAAATTATCATTAGTCTTCAACAATGTTAAACTGATAAAATACAATAGACATCAAGTTTAACTGCAGTGGAATAAGCAATTCATTAGAAGAGTCAAGTAGAGCATGATATCTACTATCTTCTATGATTTAAAATGTTTTCATCAATTTTTATATTTGAGACTCGACAATAAATAAACCACATCATCGAGTCATCCCCGCACTAAAGCTAAGGATATTCATTAAATCATCAATGGTCATGACTATACCGAATAATCCCTGGTCATAATCATACCAAAAACTGTCCATCGATGCACTACAGGCCACTAAGAACTTTTACCACATCATTTATAACATTATAGGTCATGACTATACCGAATGATCCCTGGTCATAATCATACCAAGTCCATCTATGCACGTAAGCCAAAGATGACTTTCATCACAATATAAACACGAGGATGATGACAATGACATAATAATTCAATAAAACAAGTTCAAGAATAAATTTTAAAGATTTATAAGTAAATTTATCTTGAATTCAATTACGTCCAAATTGTCAACATGATATTGCTTTGTGGAGTAAAATTCAAGAATGCTTAGAAGAATATTTCCATGAAAAGATACTGGATGAAGCGCAAATATCCAGGATATTCTACTAATTTCATGGAGTATAGAAGCCAAAACTTTAACCAACTAGTATAATAGAATATATGAAACTGTAAATGGATTTTTGCCCGCCATGCGGTAATCCACGTAGACAGATCATTTCCACAATTTAATAAGGAATGAATATGAAGGATCATTCACCATGCATGCGGTAATCCACATAGACATGTTATTTCAAGAGAATAATAAAGAATGGAATAACAGAAGAATTCACCAGGCATGCGATAGACCGCATATGACAAAAGTTATTCTCAAGCGTAATAATAAATAATGGAACGGTCATGCGTAATCCACATGCAGACAGGATATTCTAATAGAATAATAAAGAATGGAACCAGTTATGTAATCCGCATGCATGACGAGGATGTTCCAATAGAATAATAAAGAATGAAATAACAATGAAATTCACGAGCATGTGGTAGACCAAGCATGACATAAGTTATTCCAATGAATAATAAAGAATGGAATAATGAGAAGAATTTCACCATGTATGCAGATTACTTGGCGTAGATAAAGTTATTCAACATAATAATAAACAATGGAATAACAACTCTTACGAGTATTGAAAGAAAATAACTCTCTTCATGAATACGAAAGAATAATACCCCTTACCTTAGAAGAAACTGGATATTGGAATAGTGGTAGTAGACTTCTCAATTATTGATTTCCACTAACACTAATAATTCCAACACAATGGAACTATCAATTTCATCTTTAATCAACACGAACTTATTCGTCATTAATATTATAACTCACAATATTTAACAACCAAGTCGTTTCCAGGAAAGAGGGAGCTTTCCGATAAGGATTTCTCCTTATTGGCGCTCAATTAGATGACCATACCTCTCCTTGACAGAACTTCTAGACATTGTAAATATTGAAATTTAATAATATGAATAACTTTGTCGACAATATATCATATTATGCAGATGATACTGTGACAATAATCGAATCAATAATATGAGAGATATGATGCATCAATTACTGTAGCAATAATTGAGTATAACTGAGAGATTTCTCACGTAAGCATCAATAATCAATACTGTGGTGCTACTACGCAACCACGATATTCTTTGTACTTTTACTAAGGGTAATTCAACGGTTTAATCTGTAAAACTTCCGCCGTTATTTTTATAAAAGATAATTACGTCATTTTCTAACTACAACAATACTTCCATTGTGGGGTCCACTAATGATTGTCTTGCGTCGTATTTAATATTCCCTGTTAAAACGAATATTCCCCGACCAATCGAATATTATATAACCACTTGCTTACTTTGCAAAATTTGTAAATATTACCCACAACTATAACATTATATTATATCCACACCATAATATTCAAAAATATAGTTCGAGAGAAATTAATCTTTATTCATAAAAGGTGGGGTCTTACAGTTTTCAAGAAAAAGACTATATTAGTTATGTGTGAACGAGCCATGTATACTTTAATTTCTAAACTTGAAAACATGATATCATGATCTGATTGTGTATACATAAGAATGAAAGCATGATTTAGAATATGTGAACTTACCTTGCATGCTTGAATAAGTTTCTCTAATGGAGACTTAAAATTTCAAAAACAAACTTGATAAACTATATACACTTTGAGTTAAGAACTTGTGAGCATGCTTATGTGGTCTAACATGTATATATGAGAGTATGATGTATAGTAAGTGAAGTGGCTTTGCATGCTTGATGACTTAACATGATATTTTCAAAAGAAACCTTGAAAACTAGTTTTGTCAATAACTACGTTACAAGTATTCTAGAATGTGACTTCATGATTATGTGTGTTATGCCTATAGACATGATTAACAAAAATGCCTAGCTAGATATATGCATTGTAAAATAGTTGATCATGGAATACGATAAGTCTAAATGATGACTTTGTACTTGAAATACATGATTTAACTAATTTAAGCATGTATAGTTGAGACCTATGGACCATATACCATATGTATAACGGCTAAACATAAGAGAATTTATGAATGGAACATTTAAAGTCTTGATTTAATAAGAATGGATAATGACCTATGTTAAAGATAAAATTTAGGGTCAAACATAGTTATCCACACATTGACATGTGTGTTTTGCATGATTATTCATATATGTGCAAGTGGGGCACTAATTTGGCTTTTTCTAAGAAGAGACCATTATCTTGGTTTACACGGGGAAGCGTGTGCCACTGACAACTCCTTAGTAAAAACCAAGCGCAGTCATGCCACCCTGCAGTAAGATTTGCTTTCTGCTGATAATTTGAGGGTTTATGCATGTCTATATTGTTACCTTAATCTGTAATACATGTCCAGTGCACTATTCATGTGTCAATAAACATGTTAATGAAAGAATCCTATATTGAATAAGTGTTTATAAACTTAAGTCAAAATGTGATTGCAAACTATGTTCTTTGATGTCATAGTGTATTAGAAACTGACTTTCGTGTTATGTGACGACATACATATGAGGTCATACGACTAAGAGAAGACTATCAATATATGTTTAGTATCGATGAATTACACTTGTGTATCATAGTAAGTTAAGATAGTAGATGTACATATTGAACTTGTATAACTAATGTGTGTATAGATGAATAGGATATTATAGTTCATTGGAGTGGTATTAAGTTATACCTCAGTAAACTACGTGTAAGGCAAGTTTCCAAACTTACACAACTTGTGCAAGTATCTAAACCTTATCTCATTGACGTAAGTTCCTAACCATATTTATGGAATATCATTTAATCTTGTGCTATTATTGTTTTTACAAGTAAATCCTTGAAAGTATGATTCATATCTCATGACTTACTACTTCATAGTTTAGAAATGAACGTGATTACAATTTTTGAACATTGATTTCGGATGATAATTGCTCATATATATTTTAAAAGAAAGCGATCTAAGCCATTGATTTGGCTAGACTATTGGTATATGATCAAAAGCTATCCAAACCAAATTAACTTGGTGAGGACTCTTATAAATAATTGAGATGAACAACCCTCTTGGAAGGGGAAATATATATTTGTCGGGAGATCGACGTGCGCACATAAGTATGATTAAATGTTATGCATAACGTAGGTTACTTTAGGCTGATCACCTGTTGCACTCGTTTTATTGGATTATCAGTTTATTACTGCTAATTCTAGTAGAAGTTCATAGTCCTTAGTGACTGCTCAGTATTCATTACTTTGAAATCCTGAATTGAATATGTGTTGATTCTTATTAATATCTTTCAGTCCATTGTGACCTTTATTGAGAATCGTTGATAATTCCTGAATTATTATTCACTGTCATACCCTTAAAGATTGAATTCTATATATGATTTTTCGTTGTTGTAATATTACTTGCTGGGCAAAATTGTTGATCATCATTGCTTTCCTTAAAAACTTTCAGTTAAGGCAAAACGTGGTGAACCCTCTAGCAAGGACAAGGGTAAAGAGAAAGCTTTGGAGTAGTTTTATTTCATAGTACTAGTAATGTACTATTATTATATTATAGAATGACTTATTTTCTATGATCTATTAAGCTATGTTTAATTTAAGTTGTATTGTATTAGTAACGGTTGTGAGACCTTGGGATGAGAATAATTATATTATAACAATGTAATTTATTCTATTATTCAGTTGTCAATGATTTTAGTATATTATTAGAGTTAGCACCTGAAAAACCAAATTCGAAATATGAGTGTCTGAATTTGGGGGTGTCACAGTCACCACAAGGCAAGTATTAAATATTTAAGATGTTAATTTATCACATTTGATGCTTATAACGAAATTGAACAATACTGTTTTGTTGTGTAACCACAAGAACGATATTTTTCTATTTCAATATATGAAAGTGCTAGGTTGGACTTAACTTGGATAATTTTAGTTCGGATGTGTCACCACTTGATCAAAATAATCTAAGAGGCATAAAAGGAGTTACATGATGATGTAATTGATAATAGTTGTCTACCTATTTATTTATATATCGTTTGTTGTGTCACCACAAGGCAATATATATTTGAAATGGGATCTTTATTCTCACTAGAAAATCTTAAAAAAGTTTTGTTGAACTATATGTTATGAGGGTAATATAGTTTGATGAAAATAGTAGGAGATACCAATTTAAAATAAGACCTAATTTATTTTGGTAATTAATTAAATGAATGTATGCTAAAATGTTATATTCTTTAACATGCAAAATTTGAAAAATATCACACTCATTATCACTACGTAGCATACTTGATGCTAACAAGTTGACCAGACCGAATTACACGGGCTGGTTAAGAAATTTGAGAGTTGTTATCATTGCTGAAAAGCTTTCTTATATCCAAGATTCACTTGTCCCTGCAAAGCTTGCAGAAACATCCTATGGGGAAGAGATTGCTACTTTTAGAAAGTGACAAGATGATGCATCTATAGCACAATGCATCATGCTCGCATCTATGAGTAACGAGCTACAGCGTTAGCATGAGAAAATGAATGCCTATTCTATTTTGTTGCACCTAAAATAATTATATGGTGAGCAAAGCAGAATGGGTATCAGATATTTAGGGAGCTCTTCCGATCTAGCATGTCCAAGGGCACTATTCTTGAGGTTCATTGTTTAAAGTTGATTAATTTGATTGAACAACTAGAACAATTGGGGTTCAATATGGATGGGGAGTTAAGTCAAGATTTGATCTTGTAGTTATTCCCGGACACCTTCTCATAATTTTTTTTATAAATTTCCATATGAATAAGTTGGACGTCAGCTTACCTGAGTTACTTAACATGTTGAAAATTGTTGAAGGTCACTTCCCATCCAAGCAGGACCATGTCTTAATGGTAGATGATTCTTCCAAAGAAGAGGCACAAGGTTTTTTCTGAAAAGAAGAAAAGCAAGAAGGCTAAGGGCAAGGCGAAGAAAAGGGACAATAAGAAACCTGATCTAGACAACAAAGGAATATGCTTCCATTGGAACAAGTCGTTTCACTGAAAGAGGAACTGTGAAAAGTACCTTGCGAAATAAAAGCAGAAGAAGCTTGGAGAAGTTTTAGGTTTATTCATGATTGAAATTAATTATTCTCAAAGTCAAAATTCTACTTGGGTATTGGATACCGGATGTAGTTCTTACATATGTAATACCATGCAGGGAATGATCAGAAGTAGAAAACTGATCAAGGATGAAGTCGTCCTATGAGTGGGAAATGGAGCAAAGGTTGTTGCATTTGCTATAGGGACTTATTTTTTAGCACTGCCTTCGGGCAAGTCCATTTATTTAAATAATTGTTATATGTTCCAACACTTATTAGAAACATTATTTCAATTTCTGTATTGGATATGGAAGGTTTTAATATTATGATTAAGAATAATAGTTGTTCCATTTATAATAAGAATGTTTTATATTATGTTGAAAATTTATGGAATGGAATTTACGTGATTGACTTGAATGACAATATACTTCAAATTGAACAAACTAATAAAAGGAAAAGTGTGACGCCCCCAAAATAGGTATACATCACCCATTCTGAGTTGTCAATACATGGTACAGAAACAACTACAACTTTATTATTACAACAGTAAAAGCGTGAGTTTGAATACAAATATTATCTTCAGACAATATCTATACTCAAATAAATCCTCATCACATTTATTGATACATTATTTTACAAAATGGTGAGGACTACTAAACAATTCTTTCTAAAACCTTCATTCCATACCCAGACTCGTATTTCGCATTTATATTCTCGCCTCCCGAGAAGAAAAATGGAACAAAAAGGAAAAGGGTGAGCTCAACTAGCCCAAGAAAGAATATTATGACTAAGATAATATACAACAAATTACCGTTCGTCTTCAACAGGAAAAATCTAATAGAATACAATAGACAACAAATTTTAAATCAATATTACATGATGAAATAATAATTCATTAGAAGAGTTAAGTAGAGAATGCAAACTACTATCTTCTATGTATGAATTTAAAAGTTCATCGTCATCTTTTATCCCCTGTAACATCAATCAATATACATCCGAATCAAATATTCATCTTTGCACTACTGAGGCCAAAGATATTCATCGATTGGTCATGTTCATCTAAACACTGTTCATCTTTGCACTACTACCAAATATATTCTTCAGAAATCATTCATCTTTGCACCACTGAGCCAAAGATATTCAATAATATCATCATTTAAGATCGAGGATGATGAAAAATATTTTTAAAGAAATGAATCCGATTGAAAGCGAAATGACAAGGATTAAGGATTAAGGATTCAGACTTTGTTTTATCCATGTTCAAAAATACCTCAAAAATAATCATAGTGGTGTAAAATTCAAGAATGATCAAAACATGGATACAATCAAAGCTAGTATCCGAATAGATATTTTGGACAAAAATAAGAAATTTTATTTTTTGGTGAATAGTCTTAGTATACGTGAATAGTAACTTTCAGAACACCAAAAGATAGAAATTTCAAAAAAAAACATCTTCACGCTTCATGAATAGTACTCGTGAATAAGAACTTCGTGAATAAGTAACTCATGAATAGTAACTCGTGAATAGTAACTCATGAATAGTAACCCCAGACATGGAAAAGTTCTAAATTTGATAAAAATTTCAACCAATATTTCAAAGATAATGATATTGAAGAAATAATATCATTTGAGAAGAAAATAACATCCCTTACCTCGAAAGATTAGTACTTCTAAATTTGGAATAAGGGTATAGTCTTTGAAGGAACTTGCACCGTCTAATAATACTCAAAGTATACTCACAAGAATACGCTCAATATATCGAGAGAGAAATAGAGAGAAACTTCAGTTTCTAGTGTGTTTTTCAATTCTAACCTAAGCACCCTATTTATAGGAAAATGCTTAGAACACCAAAGTAGAAAATTGAATATAATATTAATATATTTTTCACATTTTCTTTAGCCCACCTTAGACAACTGATCTCAGCCCATTTGAATCACGTGTGAGGCCAACTTAGTTGCAAAAACGTTTTTCTCAAAATAATTAACTAAAACTCCCAAAATTAATTATTTGAACTTGAACTTCAATAATTCATAATAAATAGCCCTTTTATCAGAAAATTCAAATCTCGCGTGTTTTATAGGAAATTCAATTCTCTACAACTTTGCGAAGAAAGTTTTTCGAATTCCAAACAAATATTTACCAAATCCACAAGCAGGCGATTTTACGGTTATATAATCAAATTTCGGTCTAATAAATGGGGTCCATTTAGCATGTTTAACATGTTTTAAATATTTATTGCAACAAAAATACTCTTCCTCCTCGTATACTCATATATCCCATATTCGTTGTAAAAATATCACCATTATTATATTATTAAAATATAATAATATATTTAAATGAATTATTTTATCGAGAAAAGATAAAATTTCAATTTTCAACAATTGTCACATTAAAAATTTTCTCCATCTATATCCACATAAAATCAATATTTTCCTTATCATATGAATCAATAATTAATTATTCACAAATAATATTACAAAATCACAATATCGACAACCAGCAGGTTCCTAAAAAAAGAGGGGCTTTCCAATAAGAATTTCTCCTTCTTTGGTAGCGCAATTAGGTGACCAACCTCTCCTTAGATGTAACTTTCTAGACATTGCCAATAATGTTATCTAATAATATTATTCGGATAATATGAATTATTGCTTCGATAATGAAAAAATCTTGTGTAATGACAATTATTGAAACAACAATGAATATTAAATATCAACGCAAGCAATTATTAAATCAATAAAATATTGAACAAGTAATTCATCGTAACCATTATTGAGTAGTGCCTTCTTACGTAAGAATCAATAATTGGTGCAATACCTAGTAATCTTCTTGTGTTTTAACCACCGAGTATTTTAACGGTATTAGCATTAATAACTACACCGTTATTTTTTAAACAACTTATATTTGTCGTTTTCTTCATCCAATCGCTTTTCATTATGGGGTCCACACACGGTTGCTAGTCGTACGAATATTCCCGACAAGACGAATATTCCACCGACCAAACGAATATTCCCGACAACAATGAATATTTTATAACCACTTGCTTATTTTGAAATATTTGCGTATTTTACCCCTAACTATCCACATTAATCAAATCAACCCTTACTATTTCAAAATAATAAATAGAGAAAATTAAATTTCATTAATAATAAGTTGGGGTCTTACAAAAAGAGACGATGCTAATTATAACTTTATGTGGCACTGTAGACTCTGTCATATCAATGAAACAAGATTATCCAAGTTGTTAAGGATGGACTCTTATAGCTATCTCATTATAAATCATATCCAACTTATGAATCTTATCTCATGGGTAAAATGACTAAATCCCCTTTTAGTGGAAAAGGAGAAAGAGTTATAGAGTTGTTAGTGTTGGTGCACACAAATGTATGTGTACCTATGACAACAAATGTATGAGGACGGTATTATTATTTCATTACTTTCACTGATGATCATTCAAGATATGGATATGTGTATCTAAAGAAATACAAATTCGAATCATTTGAAGAGTTCAAAAAATTCAGAAGTGGAGTAGAGAAACAACCGGCAAGAGTATTAAGACTCTTCGATCGGATCGAGGTGGTGAATACTTAAGCGGTGAGTTTCTCAATTGTCTCAAAGAAAATGTTATAATCTCACAATGGAATCCACCAGGAAAACCACAGTTGAATGATGTATCTGAAAGGAGAAATTAAACATTGTTGGACATGGTTCGATCCATGATGAGCTTTACTGATCTTCTAGTAACATTCTGGGGCTATGCCCTAGAAGCGATTGCATACCTAATTAACAAGGTACCTACCAAATCCTTCCCAAAGACTCCATATGAGTTATTAACAGGGTGGAAACCAAATCTTAAGCATGTTAAGACTTGGGGTTTTCCAGCTTATGTCAAAAAGTTTAAAAATAATAAGTTGAAGACTATATCTGAAAAATGTAGATTTGTGGGATAACCTTAAGAAACTTTAGGGTATTACTTCTATCATCCTACTGATCAAAAGGTGTTTGTTGCGAAACATGTTGGAGTTTATCCTTAAAGGGGTCAATGAGAGTAAAATATATCTTGAAGAAGTTCAAGACCCAAAAATTATAACAGATAAAAGTCAGGTACCTGACCAAGTAGAAGGACCTATTATACAACACCCTATTTATAAATTTGGAAGAGGAAGACGACGAGGTATGCATAATGAATGATGATGATCCATTGAATAACGAACAAGCTATGAGTATTAAAGACTCGGAGAAATGGCAAGAAGCCATAAAATCCAAGATGAAATCCATGTATGAAAACCAAGTATGGACTTTGATTTTAGCACCTAAGGGCATTAAGCCTATTGGGTATAAATGGGTCTTTAAAAGAAAGACTGGAGCGGATGACAAGGTAGAGACCTATAAGGCCAGATTGGTTGCAAAAGGTTTCAAACAAAGGCAATGAATTGACAATGATGAAACCTTCTCACCAGTAGCTATGCTCAAGTCCATTCGGATTTTACTTGCGATTGCAGCTTATAACGACTACGAGATCTGGCAAATGGACGTGAAAACGGCCTTCCTCAATGGGAAACTTGAGGAGGATGTGTATATGATACAACTAGATGGTTTTGTTTCAACGATTGGAAAAAATCAAGTCTATATGCTACAACGATTCATTTATGGATTGAAGCAAGCTTCTTGAAGGTGGAACATCCATTTTGATGAGACAATCAAAGAGTTTGATTTTATCAAAAATGAGGATAAAACATGTGTGTACAAGAAGGTTAGTGGAAGCGATATATCATTCCTTGTACTATATGTTGATGATATATTACTGATAGGGAATGATATTCCGATGCTACAGTCAATTAAAATCTGGTTATCTAAACACTTCTCCATGAAAGACTTGGGAGAAACATCTTATATTTTGGGGATAAAGATTTATAGAGATAGATCTAAAATGATGATTGGCTTGTCCCAAGGAATGTACATTGAAATGATGCTAAAGAGGTTTAGCATGGAAGATTCCAAGAGAGTTCTTATGCCGATGAGCCATGGAATACATCTCTCCAAGAAACATGCCCAAAGACACATGAGGAGAGAGACCGTATGAGTAAGGTATCTTATGCTTCAACAATAGGATCCATCATGTACGGTATGATATGTATTAGACCGGATGTCGCTCATACACTTAGTGTAATGGGAAGATATTAGTCAAATCTAGGAGAAGAACACTGGAAGGCAGTGAAAAATATCCTAAAGTACTTAAGAATAACTAAAGATGTATTTCTTATCTACGGTGGGTCTGAATTAAAACTAGAGAGCTATACAGACTCAAGTTTTCAAACGGACCAAGATGATAGTAAATCCATTTCTGGGTATGTATTTATCTTAAACGGTGGTGCAGTGAGTTGGAAGAGTTCCAAGCAGCAAACAATTGTTGATTCAATGACAGAGGCAGAGTACATAGCTACAAGTGAAGCTGCAAAGGAAGTTTTTTAGATAAAGAAATTTATAACTGAACTTGGTGTGTTTCCTAGCATTAAAGGAGCATTACTTTTATTCTATGACAACACCGGAGTTGTTGCACAGGCAAAGGAACCCAGTTCTCATCTAAAAATCCAAACACGTGTTGTGGCGGTTTCATTTGATTAGAAAAATCATTGAAAGAGGAGATGTCACCCTAGAGCATGTGGACATTCAAAAAAACATTGCAGATCCATTTACTAAAGCTTTAATAAAACAACAGTTTGATCGTCACTTAGAGAAGATGGGTATTAGATACCATGGTGATTGACTTTAGTGCAAATGAGAGATTGAAAGTAGTATGCACGAAAACCAATCATGTATGATGATAAAGTATATACTTTGTAACAATCTTATTTATTTATTAATAAAAGAATTATTTATTAAAGGCGTTTATATTATCTACATAATGTTGTTATATTTAAATGTGATAAACCTATAGATTTAAGCAATGCTTTTAGAATCATGATGATGATCATACTAATGAGATCTAAACTCTTAGATAGCTTAAAACTAAAATAGTTCCTAATCGATGGATTACTAAATAGGGGATTAGTGAATCTGGATAGATTGGTACATATGTTGTTTGTTCTTTGGAAGAGGATGATCGATCTCATAATCATTTATGTGGAGACACTAAAGCAAATATGTAGCTGCTTATTGGAAAATAAGTACACTGAACGTGGCTCACTAAGGAATACCTAATGGAGTTTTACTCGCCTATCAATAGGAATTCCTTTAGTGATAGTAGTACAAGTAATCCTTAGACTCGATCGAGATCATTATAATATCTTATGTATGATGACTTATACTTTGACATGTCCCTTAAGACCCTAAGGGTAAATCAAAGGATATGCTTGGGTATAATTAATTATATATGAAGATAATGAATGATCAATAAAGAATCTACCACTTCTAGTAAAAGAAGTGAATGTCCTATGTGATTCGATAAATAACAACTCGTAGTCCTTGGCTAAAGCAGAATAAAATTAGAAAGTTGTTTATAATTTACATTATCGAAGTTTGTGCATTTAGGATCGGAATACATATAATTAAATAAAAGAAGACTTGAATTGCACGGTAACTATTTACTCAAAAGTTCTTTTATGATTAATGTTGTAAATTAATATTATCTAAAAAGTCATTGATCGCTAAGGGGGCTTACCCTTATTGTAAAATAAATATTATTTAATTAAATGAATTATTAGTTTAATTTATTTATTTAAATAAGATTAGAATTGATCTAATTGATTTATTCACAACCGGTTTAATATGGAGAACCTAAAGGGTCACACCATAAAAGGAAGAATAATTATTAAAAAAGCTAATGGCATAATCTTAATAATAAGTTAATTATATTTAATTTAATCTATGGTGATGGAATAAATTAAATAGCTTAATATTTATTATTTAATATTTTGGAAATATTAAATATAAATTAATAAGAGGAGTCTTATTGTTATTATTACTATTATTATTATTATTATTTAATTTCTAAAGGAGTTTGGGAATTAATTAATAAGATACTCACTCTCATATATATTCTCAATAAGATTAAGGGGCTATTTAATTAAAAGAGTTTAATTATTTCCAATTGGATTGAGAAGCCTAATTAATTAAAAGGGTTTAATTAATATGAAACCCTAATCCTAAATAGTTAGGATGGTTGCTTACATCTATAAATAAGAAAGTCTTATTATAGAATGGAGATACATAACACGCTTAATTCTCAACATTGGGAGAGTACAAAGAGTCTATAGAGATAAAATTAGGTTTTAGACAAATACCAACCTTCTTAGTTCTTCTTCCTTGGTGGATCACCTTTAGAGGCCAAACACTTGGGTGGCTTGCATTGATCAAAGGAATGAATCAATCTCGTGGATTCAAGTTTGAGTAGAACTCGTACCTGTGGAAGCTCGATCTACAAGGTTATGAATCTCATCTTCTTCTCCTTCTTGTATGTATAAATAACTAAGCATATAGGATGATCATGGTGATGGTTTGCATAAAATTTTAAAATTTCCCTTTTCGCGCTTCTGCTTTATTTATGTGATTTGATTACATAATCACGCTACATGCAAACCTAATAGGACTGTCCCAGAGTGGTGTAGCTGCACCACTTCTGCAATACAAACCAGCGCAAAAATGCCAGTGACCAATCCTTGTTAAATTATTTTTGTTACTTTATGCATGAAATGAAAAGTGGGACATTAAGTGTAATGTTATAATGTATAAGACTATATGATAAAAATAAGTTTGAAATAAGTGATTTACTGAGTCATATAAATGAGTCTTGTGTGGCATTATAGTACATAATGAGTTAATTAAATGTGTATTTTAAAAGTATGTGAGAAAGTTAATTTTTAAAAATAAATATTTAATAATACATATCATTATAATATTTGGGTGTATCGGTAATAATAAGTCTTATGAGAAATAATGGGTTGTTAGTACCCAACTGAATTATATTCTTTTAAATTTAAATATTATTTGGACTAACCCAATGTACATGAATTATATGATTATGTGTATATATACCCCTAACTTATCACAAGGTAATAATATTAATTCATTAAAATTGTACTCGTGAACCCAAAAGAAATTAACCTTAGTGTATCAGACCCATTTTTACTGATACATGAGGAGTAGTATGGCTTGTACCATATTCAGTGTCCCATTTTTTTTATAAGCCGTAATAAGCCAATGGCCTAGCCTACCTTCCATCTCTCAAACTCAAAGAAACCAAATGATGAAGGGGAGTGGTCTCAATAGTGCTATGAACTATTCCACTAAATTCTTCTTGCACATTGGCTTTTTCTCCCTTCTATTGGATTCAAATGTTGTGCAAAAGCTTTGTATGGGTATTGGATTTTCTATAAATTGGGACTCCTCTATTCAAAATTCATCTGTTAAATCTTCTGATAAGTTGCAAGTATAGAGTGAGTTACTAATTTGAGAGAGCTATCTGAGATTGGAAGCAAAAACTTAGCAAGTCAACTTTATAGAGGTAATATTTCTTAAACCGTGGTCCTAATTCCAAGTTTGGTAAATTTCTAAAATTGCTAGAATTACTTGTTAATTAATTTGTGAATTGATGTCAATATGTTAATTGAGTTTATATGAATTTATGGAAGCATTATGGACTAGTTAAGCATGTTAATAGTAGGATTTCTTGTTTGGTTTTTGAGTTTTACAGAAGCAGAGCCTGTGAGACCCCGAATTTTATGAAATGAAAGTATTCAATTTTCTTATAATTATTCTATTTAGTAAATGGTTAAATTGATAAAAGGTTAAAGGTAAGTGTGATATTTGAAATTTTTTCAAAGTAAGCAAGTTGTCATAAAATTATAAATTGGTAAAGTAATGCGAAGAATGGCGTGGTTGCATAGTAGCACACGGTATTCATTATTGATGCTTACGTGAGAAGTCACTCAGTTTTATTTAATTATTGTCACAATATTTTATATTATTAAATCAATAATTGAGACGACAAAGTTATTCATATTATTATTTGCAATATTGACAATGTCTAGAAGTTACATCGAGAGAGGTTTGGTCACCTAATTGCGCTCCAATAAGGAGAAATCCTTATCGGAAGCCCCTCTTTCACAGGAGCGACACGGTTGTTAAATATTGTGAATTATAATATTAATGATGAATAAGTTCGTGTTGATTAAAGATGAAATTGATAGTTACATTGTGTGAGAATTATTAGTGTTAGTGAAAATCGACATTTATTTCGATAATAATTGATGTCTGGAGGTTATATCGACCAATCGGGTAATTAATCGGATAAATGAGCAATTAATTACTATTAATTCACATGCTTATAACTATGTGTTCACATGTGTATACTATTGATTCACATAATTTACTACTAGGAGAGTTGGTGCAAGATTGATAATGCTTGCATGACTAAATTAAAAATGGAGATATAGATGAAGGTATTATACTATAATTAATTTTTTCACATGTTTAGAACTATTGAGTCACATGATTTACTATTGATTCACATGATTTACTATTAGGGGAGGTGGTGCAAGTTTGATAATACTTGCAGGACTAAATTAAAAATGAAGAAAAAGAGGAATGTATTATACTGTAATATTTTGAGCCCCAAAATGTGCAATTATTGAAACTATATTTTCCTATAAATAGAAGCTTATTCTTTCTTCATTTCTCACTAATTCACTAAGTCTCACAAGAGCAATTATAGAGACATAAGCTATAGAGAGAAAGAAGATCGTGAAGTCTGCTACTTCACTACTCCAGTATCCAGTCTTCTTCTGAGATAAGGGTTATTATTTTTTTTTATATTCTGAAGAGATATTATTTTTCGTATTCGTATGAATAATATTATCGTTCAATATTCATTATATTCATTTAATATTCGTAAGGAATATTATTTCCGTTCAATATTCATAAGGAATATTATTTTCGTTCAACCGTTGTAAGTAAGGAGTTTCTGCCAGGGGCAATTTTATAATTTTTCCGACCCTCAAAAATTTTGAAATGATAATTTGATGAGTTTTCTAGATTGTGTCCAAAAATGGTGATTTTTGGATGTATAGATTAGGAGTTATGAATTTTATGGGAAAGACTATTTTAAAAGTAAACCCTTATAACTCCTTGTGGTTAACTCCAAAATTGGTGAAATATTTATTGGGAGTACATCTATATAATAGAAGTATACCCTGTAAATTTCGGAATTTTTGGACAAAAGTACAGTTTTTGATAAATGTCTAAATATTCAGCAGTTTTAGCCAATTGAAAAATAGTAAATGAATTTTAAAAATTCTAAGAAAAATATATGTTCAATATGGGACTATATTCTGCTAAATCCCAGAAAAGAAAATTTGTTTGTACTGATTTGGTATTTTCATGAAAATGGGCTAGTTATGAGTAAATGAATTAAATATGTTATGTGAACTAAGAAAATTGGAAAATAGGATTTTATGGCTTGAGAATCCTATATAAGGTATATGCAGATTTTTTATGAGAGTTTTGGTTATTGGTGATGAAATCTTATGAGTTTGGCATTTTAGGATGATTAAATGCATTAATTAGTAAAGTGTAAACAATTAAAATAAATTATTTATAAGTTTAAGAAATGATTAAAATATTGTGGTAATATTAATAACATTTAGATTAAGGTGTTATAAATATTGATATGGATTTTATTGTGAAACTTTATCTTTTTGTGTCGGGGTTACTATTCACGTATACGACACTATTTGCGTATATGACATTATTTATGTATACGGTACTATGTACGAATACGGAGTACTATTTACGAGTTACTATTCATGAGTTACTATTCACAAGTTACTATTTATGAGTTAATATTCATGAGTTACTATTCACGAGTTACTATTCACGGGGTACTATTTACCCAAAAAATATATTTCTTTTCTGTCCAAATTATTTTTGGTACATGAATATTATTCTTGAATTTTACCCCACAAAGCAGTATCATGTTGACAATTTGGATATTTTTAAACTCTGGATAAATTTAAAGTCTTTAATATTTATCCTTGATTTCATTTAATTAATGCCTATATAATTGTCATCATCCTCATGCTTATATTGTGATGAAAGTCATCTGTGGCTTACATGCATAGATGGACTGTTGATTATTGGTTTTACAATTGTATATTTTTTGGCTTACGTGCAAAGATGGACTGTTAATTATTGGTTTTATAGTTATATATCTTTGGCTTACTTGCAAAGTTGGAAAGGTGTATGACATGATCATAACCACTGGTGATAATAACGAATATCCTTGGCCCGTAGTGCATGGATAATTCGATGATGTGATTGGCAGGATCATGACCATTAGTTAACAGTTGAATGTCTTTGGTCGTAGTGCACTGACAGACAATTGATTGGTATGATCATGACCATTGGTTTTATAGTTGAATATCTTTGGCCCGTAGTGCAAAGGTAGAGAACTGATTGGTATGATCATTGTTATTACATTTGAATATTTTTAGCCTTTGGGGTAAGGATATTGAGTAAACGTTCTATTAAGCCTTTGTGGCAAGGAGAAACTGTTGAGTTATATGATTATAAATATGAATTGTGGATTTAACTATAATCTTTAGTGGTTTAGGTGAAGACAGGTGATGATAGTTCTTTTTATTTTGGGTATAAAAAATAACTGTTGTTGAGTATTACAGGAATGAAATATTAACGATGGACTTTTAATCTAGAAGAGATAGTAGACATTATGTTCTACTTGACATTTCTAATGGATTGCTTATTCCACTGCAATTGTTGATCTAAAACTTGTTTTCTATTATATTTCATCAGTTGTTATACTGTTGAAGGCCGAAGGGTAAGGATAATTTATTCTGCATTATCTTAGTCATAATAATTATTACTGGGCTAGTTAAGCTCACCCTTTTCTTTCAATGTTCTCTTCAGGAAATGAGAATATAGATGGGACTGGTCAGGGAATAGATTGACGGTTCGAGATGGTGGCTATAGTAGACCTCACTATTTTTATAAAATAGTGTGATAATAATTGTAATAAGGACTCCATTGAGTGTGGATATTATCTAGAAGGCAATATTCGTGTTTAAACTCTCAGCTATATTTTGTCGTATTTTGCACGATAATTATATAATTAAGTTTGTATTTGATTTATGTAGTGTGCATTTGGCGACTTAAGATGGGTGATGT
Organism: Panax quinquefolius; assembly: GCA_020205615.1. Lineage (NCBI taxonomy): Eukaryota > Viridiplantae > Streptophyta > Magnoliopsida > Apiales > Araliaceae > Panax > Panax quinquefolius. The sequence goes on from CM035155.1 coordinate 137,821,269, forward strand.
ATACCTGTTTTGGGGGCGCCATGAGCCGTTCTCGAATTATCCGGAAGAAGGCTTATCGTGTCTCTTCTCGCAGATTCATGCTAGTGCAAAATCGCTACCGATCACGATTCGATCATCGTTACAGAGCAATGCAGCTTCGAAGCTCCCATAATATAGAAAAGCACAGTTGCGCCGTGCACCAGAACCTGATATTGACTTTTTGTTGTAATGTGATATCTCTAGCATGTTAGTTTAACTTAGTTACGCATGAAAATGAGTATGACATGTAGTTTTGAGCTCCTTTGCATATCATGAGTTGCTTTAGTGTATATTTTCTAAAGAAAACTTGAAACTTTGATAACAAACTTTGATGAAACTTATGATATTTAAGTTCTGACTTTTTAACATATGCATATTGTTGAGTTATGTGTATAAATGAGCATGAGATGTGATTTAAAGTTGCTTTGCTTGTAAGCGACTTGATTTAGCTTGGTTTAAAATGACCTTTAAATGGGGACTTGAACGTTTTGGAACTAATATCCATGAGCAAGGTGTTACATATGTTCTGAACTTATAGGATTGCATGTTAGTAGTCTTCATGTCTCTAAACATGACTTCTATGTTCACTCATCTAGTTAGATACAATATAAGATTATTCAAACATGATTTTAAATGAGTTTTCAAGTAATGAACGATACTAGCTACGTGTAAGTAAGTTGAATACATGTGAGCATGCATATTAGAGGTTGTTTAATATTGTTATGTGGTTTAATGATTACATGGCTAGTCTCTTATTGCATGAACTCACTTAGCCTTGAATAAAGGGAAATCTTCAAAATAAAGTCATAACTTTGAAAATAGATTTGAAGTGATTACAAGAGACGCCAATTATAGCCCAGGACCCCTTAACGTGTGTATATGTTATGTGTTAATACCCATGCATGCTAAAAATGAGAGAAGAATTAGGAAACTTCAAAAATAACTCTGGACTTGACAGGAGTCACAGAAATTGAGCCACTCCCCTAGTCATAATGTAGCAAAATTTGCATACATGCCGATTTTGACAGATTGTTTTAAACTATGATCTGAAATTGTAGCATGTATATATTATTGTTTTAAGCTATAATACATGATGAAAGTGAATTTCTAAGTGCTTAAGTGTATTGTGGCTACATTGAATCAATATTTAACAATTTCTAAAAGGTTTTTAGATAAAGTTTTCAAAGATAAATCAATGTTGATATGGTAACTATATGGTCTGATCATGTAACTAAGATAAGACATTAGTATGTGCTTATCATAGTATTGAGTATGTAGATGAGATAGCTTGTGTATCGAGCTTATATAATTAATGTGTGTGTATATATATATATATATATATATATATATATATATATATATATATATAGGATACTATAAGACTTTACAATGATGTTAAACTTTAGACTTGTAATCTACGCTAAAGGCAATTATCCTAACATATGCATTTACTTTATGCAAGGAATCTATGATTACACAAGTTTCCTAGCTTCATTTGATTATTATATTGAATGCAAGTTCCTAAATTTACACCGCGTTGAATATTTTGCAAGTTTTTAATTATTGAGCAAATATCTATACTCGTATGAATTGTTATTCCTATCTTAAAATTCGACTTAAAATTTATATCTTGAAACATGTTGCGAGTTTGAACTTATCATTCTTAAACGTATTGAGAAATGCGTATAAGCCATTTGATTCGGCTAGAAAAATATCTATGAGTTAGAAAGATATCCAAACCAATTATTTTGGTGTTGAATCTTATAAATCTACTAAGATGAACAACCCACTTAGAAGAGTAAATTTTATATTGTTGGGGAACCGATGTGCGCACAAACAATATGTTTAAATGTTATGCATAACGTAGGGTACTATAGGCTGATTGTAAGACCCCAATTTTTTTTTTTTAATAAAATGGAATTTCCTCTATTTATTATTTTGAAATAGTAAGGGGTTGATTCGATTAATGTGGTTAGTTATGGGTAAAATGGGTAAATATTTTAAATAAGCAAGTGGTTATAAAATATTCATTGTTATCGGGGAATATTCGTTTGGTTGTGGAATATTCTTACTGTCGGAGAATATTCATACGACGGCGCAGCCTTGTGTGGGCCCCATAACGGAAAGCGGTTGAATGAAGAAAACGACAATTATGAGTTTTTTTTATAAATAATGGGGTAGTTGTTACCGTTAACACAGTTCGAATACACGGTGGTTAAAACACGATGTCGCAGTGGTGTTACAAGAAGACACTACCAGATTGCACCAATTATTGATTCTTACGTAAGAAGGCAATCGCATAATAATTGTTACGAGTAATTATTTATTCAATATTTTATTTTATTGATTCAATAATTGCTTTCTGTTGATATTTTATATTATTGTTGTTTCAATAATTGTCACCGCATAAAGATTTCCCATTATCGTGTCAATAATTCATATTATTTGAATAATATTATTAGATAGCATTATTGGCAATGTCTAAGGAAGTTCTGTTTAAGGAGAGGTTTGGTCACCTAATTGCGCGCCAGTAAGGAGAAATCCTTATTAGAAAGCCCCCTCTTTCCTGGAAATGACCTGGTTGTCATTATTGTGATTCTGTAATATTATTTGTGAATAATTAATTATTGATTTATATGATAAGAAAAATATTTATTTATGTGGATATATATGGAGGAATTTTTAGAAAAGTGACAATTATTAAAAATTGATATTTTATCTTTTCTGCTAAAATAATTCATTCAAATATATTATTATATTACATTATAAATGTATATGCGATAATATAATAATATAATGTGACGCCCCCAAAATAGGTATACATCACCCATTCGAGTTGTCAATACATGAGTACGCGAAAACAACTACAACTTTATTATTACAATGATAAAATCGTGAGTTTGAATACAAATTTTATCTTCTAGACAATATCTATACTCAAATAAATCCTCATCACATTTATTGAGACATTATTTTACAAAATGGTGAGGACTACTAAACAATTCTTTCTAAAACCTTCATTCCATACCCCACTCGCACTCGCTTATATTCTCGCCTCACGAGAAGAAAAATGGAACAAAAAGGAAAAGGGTGAGCTCAACTAGCCCAAAGAAAGAATATTATGACTAAGATATTATACAACAAATTACCGTTTAGTCTTCAACAGGAAAAATCTAATAGAATACAATAGACAACAAATTTTAAATCAATATTCGCAATGAAATAATAATTCATTAGTAAGAGTTAAGTAGAGAATGCAAACTACTATCTTCTATGTATGAATTTAAAAGTTCATCGCTCTATCTTTTATCCCTATAACATCAATCAATATATCCGGAATCAAATATTCATCTTTGCACTACTGAGCCAAAGATATTCATCAGTTGGTCATGTTCATCTAAACACATTCAACTTTGCACTACTACCAAAGATATTCTTTAGAAATCATTCATCTTTTGCACTACAGCCAAAGATATTCAATAGTATCATCATTTAAGGCGAGGATGATGAAAAATATTTTAAAGAAAGCGAATCCATTGAAACGAAATAACAAGGATTAAGGATTAAGGATTCGTACTTTTGTTTTATCCATGTTCAAAAATACCTCAAAAATAATCATAGTGGTGTAAAATTCAAGAATGATCAAAACATGGATACAATCAAAGCTAGTATCCGAATAGATATTTTGGAAAAAAAAGAAGAAATTTTATTTTTCTATGAATAGTGCAGATATCGTGAATAGTCATAGTATCGTGAATAGTAACTCGACACCAAAAGATAGAAATTTCCCAAAAAACATCTTCACGCTTCATGAATAGTACTTGTGAATAGTAACTCATGAATAGTAACTCATGAATAGTAACTCGTGAATATAGTAACTCATGAATAGTAACCAGACATGAAAAAAGTTCCAAATTTGATAAAAAGTTCAACCAATATTTCAAAGATAATGATATTGAAGAAATAATATCATTTGAGAAGAAAATAACATCCCTTACCTCGAAAGATTAGTACTTATTTGGAATAAGGGTATAGTCTTGAAAGGAACTTGCATAATCGTCTAACAATACTCAAAGTATACTCACAAGAATACGCCAATATATGAGAGAGAAATAAAGAGAAACTTGGGTTTACGGTTTTTTTTCAATTCTAACCCAAGACCCTATTTATAGGAAAATGCTTAGAACACCAAAGTAGAAAATTGAATATAATATTAATATATTTTTCACATTTTCTTCAAATTTCACCTTAGACAAATGATCTCAGCCCATTTGAATCACATGTGAGGCCAACTTAGTTGCAAAAAAGTTTTCTCAAAATAATTAACTAAAACTCCCAAAAATTAATTATTTGAAACTTCAATAATTCATAATAAATAGCCCTTTTATCAGAAAATTCAAATCTGGTGAGTCTTTATAGGAAATTCAATTCTCTACAACTTTTGCGAGAAGAAAGTTTTTCCGAATTCCAAACAAAATTGGAGTAGAAATCCACAAACAGGCGATTTTAATGTGCTATAATCAAATTTCAAATCAATAAATGGGGTCCACCGACATGTTTAACATGTTTTAAATATTTATTGCAACAAAAATACTCTTCCTCCTCGTTATACTCATATATCCCACATTCGTTGTAAAAATATCACCATTATTATATTATTATAATATAATAATATATTTAAATAAATTATTTTATCGGAAAAAAGATAAAATTTCAATTTTCAACAATTATCACATTAAAATTTTCTCCATCTATATCCACATAAAATCAATATTTTCCTTATCATATGAATCAATAATTAATTATTCACAAATAATATTACAAAATCACAATATTGACAACCAGCAGTTCAGGAAGAGGGTTTTCAATAAGAATTTCTCTTCATCGGCGCCGCAATTAGGTGACCAAACCTCTCCTTGAGCAGAACTTTCTATACATTGCCAATAATGTTATCTAATAATATTATTCAGATAATATGAATTATTGCTTCGATAATGGAAATCTGATTGTAATGACAATTATTGAAACAACAAAGAATATAAAATGTCAACGTAGCAATTATTGAATCAATAAAATAAAATCTTTGAGCGAAGAATTACGTAACCATTATTGAGTAGTGGCTTCAATAATTGGTGCAATCCGTAATGTCTTCTTGTGCAACAACGTGTATTACAATGTTTTAACCACCGGGTATTCCAATAGTGTTAACGGTAAAAACTACGCCGTTATTTTTAAACAACTTATATTTGTCGTTTTCTTCATCCAATCGCTTTCACATTCACGGGGCCCACACATGTCACATTGTGCCGTGCATGCGAATATTCCCGACAAAGCGGTCGAATATTCTCAAACAACAATGAATATTTTATAACCACTTGCTTATTTTGAAATATTTGCGTATTTTACCCCTAACTATCCACATTAATCAAATCAACCCTTACTATTTCAAAATAATAAACAGAGAAAATTAAATTTCATTAATAATAAGTTGGGGTCTTACAACCTCCCTCCTTATGAAATTTCGTCCTCGAAATTGACGACGTACACTGTGTTTTGAAAAGGTGAGGATACCTCGCTTTCATTTCCGTTTCCAATTCCCGGTCATTTCCTCTATAGCATGATTCCTCCACAAAACTTTAACTTGTGGTATGACCTTTCTTGGCGTGGGACATGCTCCTTCCTATCCAAGATCTTGACAGTACCTCCTCATACGTTAAGTCTTCTACTATCTCGTCCGGTTCTAACTCTATAACGTGGTTTGGTCTTTCACATATTTCTGAAGTATGATATGTGAAACACATTATGAACACGAGACATACTCGGAGGTAACGCGAGTCTATAGGCTACATTTCCTACTCGGTCAAGAATTTGAAATGGACCAATAAATCGTGGATTGAGCTTTCCCTCTTCCCAAATCTTGTAACTCCCTTCCATGGAACAACTCGCAACAATACATGATCCCCTACACTAAATTCCACGTCCTTTCGATGAAGATCTCGCATAACTCTTTTTGTCGATCTTGTGCCGTTTGTATCGTTGTCGAATCATTTGGATCTTTTCCGTAGTCATACGTATCAACTTCGGGTCCCAACAAAGTGTTGCTTCACCCACCTCGTCCCAACATCTCTGAGAGAGCGACACTTTTCGCCCATATAATGCTTCAAATGGAGCCACACCTATACTTGCACGATAAGCTGTTGTTGTAGGAGAATTCCACCAATGGTAAATACTTATCCCAAGCGCCCTTGAAGTCTAGGACACGAGTCTTAATAAATCTTCAAGAGTTTGAATAGTCCTTTTCGATTGTCGTCCGTTTGAGGATGGTATGCGGCGAATAAATCAGAAATCCGTGTCCATAGCTTTTTGCAAGCTAACCCAAAATCTTGAAGTGAATCTTGGGTCACGATCCGAAACTATGGATACAGCATGCCATGCAACCTCACAATCTCATTCACGTACATACTAAGCAAGACGTTCAAGTGAATAAGTCTCTCGTATCGGCAAGAAATGAGCAGACTTGGTTAATCTATCAACAATAACCCAAATAGCATTGATGCCGAGAAACCGTAGGAAGACCCGAATTGAAATCCATGGTAATGTGTTCCCACTTCCATTTCGGAATCTCAAGTGGTTGCAATGGACCCTTAGGTACCGTGAGAGGCTCGCCTTTACACGTTGACAAGTTAAACACATTGAGATAAACTTTGCAATCTCTCTCTTCATATTGTTCCACCAAAATGTATGTCAAGATCACGATACATTTTAGTACTTCGAGGATGGATTGGAAATGGTGTATTGTGTGCCCTCATCATAATCTTGTACTTCAAATCGAGTCGTTAGAACACAAAGTCTAGAGTGGACTCAAGTATTCCTTCTTCATCAATTCTCGCTTAGGAATAGCTCCTTCTTGTACTTTCTTCTTCATACGCATCACCGGCTCGGATTGGGTGGCTTGAGCAACCTTAACTTTTTCTATTAAAGTTGGCTCTATCGTATACTTGATATCATCGCTTTTCGTCCTCGCATATGATCTTCTACTCAACGCCACCACTACCACGTTCGCTTTTCAGGATGGTATTGAATAGTGTGGTCGCATTACTCTTTCAATAGCTCGAGCCAACGTCACGCTTGCATGTTGAGTTCTTTGAGTGAAGAAATATTTAAGGCTTTTATGGTTTGAATATATCTCCACTTTCTCCCCATATAGATAGTGCCTCCATATCTTTAAGCGAAAACGATCTGCTTCAACTCTAGATCATGAGTAGGATAATTCCTCTCATACTCTTTAAGTTGTCGTGAGGCATAGGCTATGACTTTCCCACGTTGCATGAGAACACATCCTAACCCTTTGCTCAAGCATCATTGTGAGATAACAAATCCATCCGAACCAGATGGTATTATTAGAACAAAAGAAATAAGTCTCCTCTTAAGCTCTTGGAAACTCTTCTCGCATTCTTCGCTCTAAACGAATTTTGTATCCTTCCGAGTTAGCTAGGTTAATGGAGTAGCGTTCGAGAAAACCCTTCCACGAATCTCCGATAATAACCAAACTAAGCCAAAAACTACGTACTTGATCCACCGACTTGGTTGCTCCCAACTTTGTATTGCTTCAATCTTCACGGATCAACAGATACTCCATGTTTCGACACCACGTGCCCAAGGAATGCTACTTCCTCAAGCCAAAACTCGCATTTCTTCAATTTGGCATATAGTTTGTTTTCACGAAGCCTTTGGAGTACCAGCTTCAAATGGTGCTCATGATCTTCACGACTTTTGGAATATATAAGGATGTCATCAATAAAGACAACAAAAACCTGATCCAAATATTCCTTGAATACTCGGTTCATCATATCCATGAAACCCACAGGAGCATTAGTAAATCCGAAAGACATGACTAAGAATTCATAATGCCCATACCGAGTTCTAAAGGCAGTCTTTGGAATATCCTCAGTTCTAATCTTCAGCTGATGATATCCAGAACAAAGATCGATTTTTGAAAAGAATTGTGCCCCTTCAGAATTGGTCAAACAAGTCATCAATACGAGGTAAAGGATACCTATTCTTGATGGTGACATGGTTCAATTTCGATAGTCAATACAAAGTCGCATACTCCCGTCTTTCTTCTTTATAAATAAAGCAGGAGCACCCCAAGGAGATGTACTTGGGATTTAATGAAACCGATGTCCAACAATTCTCGTAGTTGGACCTTTAACTCTGAAGTTCAATAGGAGCCATTTGATATGGGGTTTTAGAAATGGGCTTTGTACGGGTTCAAGATCAATAAAGAATTCAACTTCACGTTACGGGGTAGGCAAGGAAGTTCTTTGAAATACGTCGGGAAAGTCAATAACACAGGGAATATTATTCAAATTTGACGTATCTTTATTCAAATCCATAACATGGGCTAAGAAAGCTTGACATCCGTTTTTCAATAAACGAATAGCTTTATGATTAGATATGACAGTGATTGATTTTAATGGTTTAGTTGCTTGAATTTGTACAACAGGTTGGTTAGGAATATGAAAACTAACAACCTTACGAAAACAATCAATTTTGGAATGATGAGTAGTTAACCAATCAATCCCTAAAATCACATCAAAAGCAAGTATCTTTAAAGAGATAAGGTCAACAGGTAAGGTGATGGTGCCAACTTGAATCAAACAAGATTTATAAACAGTGGATGTGATGAAAGTTTCTCTAACGGAGTTTCCACGAGATAGGTTAAAGTCTAATTTCTCCGAGTCAAGTTTAAAAGTTGAGCACAAGCGGGAGAGATAAATGAATGGGTAAACCCAGTATCAAGTAAGGTATAAACTTCGCAAGAATTTATAAATAGCTTACCCGTGATCACCTTGTTTGGGTTCCTCGCATTATGACCGATCCACAACAAACGCTCTTCCGGAATCGTTGACTTTGACTTTTTCGGGGACGATCTTTTGAGTCACCGTCCCCATTGAACTAGGTTTCGCTCATTGTACAATCTCGAGCGATATGTCCTTCCTTTCCACAATTATAGCATACCTTGAAGCTGTTGTGGGCGGTTTGATCGATATGTCCCTTTTCCGCATTTGTAATATATACCGGTGGTCGCGTTCTCCTCCCTTAGAACCGATTCTTGCCAAAGACTGCGTCTTCACATGGTCGTTGTTAAATCTTCTCTTTTAAAATCTCCTCCGACTCACTTCTTCTATTTTCATGGCTATGATTACCACCGAGTGGTTACCATTTTAGTCCGTCGATTTCTTTCTCATTGGTTATCATTATTACATTGATCGCTATCTCTACGGTACGATCCTGGTTATGGTCCTCGTTGGCCAGTACTCGTTATCTCGCTCTAATAATTGAGCCACATTTACAACATCCGAACGAGAGAGAAAGTTTATGAGAAATGAGATCTTCGGCGTATCTTGGGTTTCAAACCTCTAAGAAACATCCGCGCATATCGTTCCTCATTCTCCACCAAATGAGGTGCAAAACCGATAACTCTCGTAAAATTTTCCTCGATCTTTGAGACACCGTCATGTTGTTTTGCTCTAATCGATGAACTCCACTTCCTTCATATAGCGAACACTTTCGGGAAAGTATTTGTCATTAAATAGTTTCAAAGCGTTTCCCAAGACATCTTTGAGTGCGGTATTTGGATGGGTACGCTTCTGCACTCCATCGATGAGTCCGCTTTCGCCACGGAACATAAAGGTGGCGAATGGAACCTTCTGTTCTCCGTGCATCCCAAGACATCGAATATCTTGGTAATTTGCTTGACCCATGTTTCGCCGTGATCGGATCTGGCTTTCCTTAAATTCTGGTGGTCCCAACTCTTTGAATCGCTTGCATTTGTGACAACCCGTGAATTGCTATCATTTCTCTCGTATTTTGAACACGAGTCTCCTCAAATCGATTTTGCATGAAGCGCAAAAGCTTCTAAACATCCCTCGTTCATCATCGCGCTCGGTGGTGTTGTTCACAGTAGGAACATTGCTAGCAAATTGTTGCACGCTTTTCCTCGTTGGTGAAAGTCTACAGGCGTCTCCACGGTCTCATTTCCATTGTTAATATTCTCGATCGACATTCTCAAATCATCGCTAAAACAAGGGCTAATTAAGGAAATCAATATATCACATAATATCCTTATATCTTGACCAACTAAAAAAAATAAGCTTAGGTAGGACACACTAAAGAAAGGATTTACTCGTCTCTCCCCTCCTAGTTCTATTCCCGATCTCCGCCGGAGATCATATCCCTAAGCTCTGATACCAACTGTGACGCCCCCAAAATAGGTATACATCACCCATTCTGAGTTGTCAATACATGATACAGAAACAACTACAACTTTATTATTCCAACAGTAAAACTGTGAGTTTGAATACAAATTTTATCTTTAAACAATATCTATACTCAAATAAATCCTCATCACATTTATTGATACATTATTTTACAAAAATGGTGAGGACTACTAAACAATTCTTTCTAAAACCTTCATTCCATACCCCGACTCGTACTCGCTATATTCTCGTCTCCTGAGAAGAAAAATGGAACAAAAAGGAAAAGGGTGAGCTCAACTAGCCCAGTAAAGAATATTATGACTAAGATAATATACAACAAATTACCGTTAGTCTTCAACAGGGAAAAATCTAATAGAATACAATAGACAACAAATTTTAAATCAATATTCGCAGCGGAAATAATAATTCATTAGAAGAGTTAAGTAGAGAATGCAAACAACTATCTTCTATGTATGAATTTAAAAGTTCATCGTCTCATCTTTTATCCTGTAACATCAATCAATATATACGAATCAAATATTCATCTTTTGCACTACAGGCCAAAGATATTCAATAATATCATCATTTAAGACCGAGGATGATGAAAAATATTTTAAAAAAGCGAATCCGATTGAAACAAAATGACAAGGATTAAGGATTAAGGATTAGTACTTTTGTTTTATCCATGTTCAAAAATACCTCAAAAATAATCATAGTGGTGTAAAATTCAAGAATGATCAAAACATGGATACAATCAAAGCTAGTATCCGAATAGATATTTTGGACAAAAAGAAGAAATTTTATTTTTTGATTGAATAGTCCAGATATCGTGAATAGTGCCGTATATACGTGAATAGTAACTCCGACACCAAAAGATAGAAATTTCCCAAAAAACATCTTCACGCTTCATGAATAGTACTTGTGAATAGTAACTCGTGAATAGTAACTCATGAATAGTAACTCGTGAATAGTAACTTATGAATAGTAAACCCGACATGAAAAAGTTCCAAATTTGATAAAAGTTCCAACCAATATTTCAAAGATAATGATATGAAGAAATAATATCATTTGAGAAGAAAATAACATCCTTACCTCGAAAGATTAGTATTTCTAGCTAGAATCACACCGTATAGTCTTTGAAGGAACTTGAACCGTCTAACAATACTCAATGTATACTCACAAGAATACGCTCAATATATGGAGAGAGAAATAGAGAGAACTTCAGTTTCTTGTGTGTTTTTCAATTCTAACCTAAGCACCCTATTTATAGGAAAATGCTTAGAACACCAAAGCAGAAAATTGAATATAATATTAATATATTTTCACATTTTCTTCAAATTTCACCTTAGACAACTGATCTCAGCCCATTTGAATCACATATGGCGCCAACTTAGTTGCAAAAAAAGTTTTCTCAAAATAATTAACTAAAACTCCCAAAAATTAATTATTTGAACTTGAACTTCAATAATTTATAATAAATAGCCCTTTTATCGGAAAATTCAAATCTCGTGAGTTTTTATAGGAAATTCAATTCTCTACAACTTTGCGAGAATAAAGTTTTCCGAATTCCAAATGTAAATTGACCGAAATCCACAAGCAGGCGATTTTACTGTGCTATAATCAAATTTCAATCAATAAATGGGGTCCCTTTGTAAGACCCAGAAATTTTTTAAATAAAAGGAATTTCCTTTATTTATTATTTTGAAATAGTAAGGGTTGATTTGATTAATGTGGATAGTTAAGGGTTAAATATGCAAATATTTCAAAATAAGCAAGTGGTGATAAAATATTCATTGTTGTCGGGGAATATTCGTTTGGTCGTGGAATATTAAATGCTTGTGGGAATATTCGATACAGCGGTGCAACCATGTGTGGGCCCCATAACGGATAAGCGCCGGATGAAGAAAGCGACAAAGTTTGGGTGGTTATAAATAACGGCGTAGTTATTTATCAATTAAGATCATGTTGGAATACCCGGTGGTTAAAATACTGATGTACGCGTGGTTGCCGAAGATAGCTTGCGGTATTGCAGATATTGTTGAATTATTGATCCTTACGTAAAGAAGGCACTACTCAATAATTTTCACGATAGTTAGTGTTCAATATTTTATTTTATTGATTCAATAATTCTTTGCGTTGATATTTTATATTATTGTTGTTCAATAATTGTCCTTTCGCACATTATCTCCATT